>CM073000.1:102181915-103403165 GCA_037038555.1 Rhynchonycteris naso
ATACCTAATTTTTGATATGTCATCTTTTCATATTTATTGCTTTCCACTTAATAGCACTCTTTTATATATTAGCTGAGCAGAAAGAATAATGCTTATTTTCAGATGAACATATCATTTATGAAGTTCTTTGTGGAATAAAATTTTCTAAAGCAAGAAATAAAACCTTGATTTAAAAATTTTATTAGTTTGTGATTATTTAGTTTTAAGCACTTTTGAGTTGAATCTACTCACAAATTTCACCTGAGAGAAATCTAAGTAATCATAATTTTATAGTCCCTCACTTAATATATATGGGGGACACAGCATAACACTTCATTTATTCTTTTTAGTTTGCATATTCTGCAGTGAATAACATAGCAGACAAATTTCTTGGTACCCAAAATATCCAAAATCCTTATGAATTGCCTTCTCTACTTCTTTAATAGTTCTCAAGATTATGCCATAGGTATATCAAAATGATTCTACCAAAAAGTACATTGTAATACATTAAAAAACTCTAAGAGCAAAGAAATAAAAATTACTCCAAAGCCTAGAAAACTGATCTACATTATATGCTTATGGATAGAATTAGATGACATCCTAATTTCTAATAGAACTGAACCAACTGCTTGTGGTCTTATAGTTCTCATATCAATCACATATACCACTGGTGGTATAAGCAGATAAAACTCAAAGGAACAAAGAAAAATCTCTGTAAAGCCCACATGGTGTATTGAGAGAACTGAAAAAAAATGAAAATACAGAACCTGTGTGGTATTTAGAACTGATTCAAAACTGGCCGAATGGCTTTGCCATTGACACAGGTCATGACCTTAGGTGACATGTTACTCACCTGACCAAATGTTACATAAAATGACTACTGTCTTAGAGAAAAAAAATCTTTTGAAATTTGTTGCTTAAATAGTTCTTACAAGGCTTATGTAAAGTTAGATGGAAAATATCACACCTAAAGTCAATTCTTATTTACTGATAAAACAAGAGGAATATTAGTTTAACTGTTACTATACCACATCATTTTCTCTATTTTCAAAGAAATGAAATACACTTATTCAGGATTCTATTAAATCTGACACCATTATTGTTAGATACACTACTAATTTGTGTATCACTACCCACTACACAGGAAAAAATAGTGTTAGTTAATCATGTCGACTGTAACACACTACTTGATATAAAAGATGTTAGAATTTAAAAAAACTTTCACCCTTAACTTCACTAAAATAAGGTAGCATAAATATAACACATAACCTTTAAAGATCTAAAAAGGCATTTTAGCCTCTCGGAATGCATGAAAGTCACCACAATTACCAAAATATGATATTGCAAAATAAAGTTTAAAAATGCAGTTTTTTAAATTCAAGAGTCCCACTCAATATAATACTATCTACACACTGCATTGTGCCCCACCCTGCCGCATGCAAAGTTTTTTTCCACCCCCATATCTCCCTTTGGTTCCCCTCCCCCTACCTCCATTCCCCCTTTCCCTCTGGTTATTGCCACCCTGTTGTCTGTATCTATGTGTTATGTGTACATGTTTTTTGGCTAATCCTTTCACCTTCTTTGATCCAATCCCCACTTCCCCTTCCTTCTGACAGCTGTGTATGGGCACTGCTTTTATATATTTTTAAAGATCAAACTCTACTAATAAAAACAAAAATTGGGTAATTATGTATGGTGTAGTTGGAGTTTTAAATTATATTTCTTTTATTGCTACTGAACCAGTGAACAAATACTCATAAATAAATATACAGGCACACACATACTTCTTTACATACATGTATACAATAAAATATATATGTACACAAGTATATGTAATTTGTCACAGATTTTTTTATAAACTTGTATGCAAGGAATTAGTCAAATTTAAACATCTTTACTAATAAATTGTAGAAATAAGAATAGTAATTAGTTGGCATACAAAGCAAGGAGGAAGTAATATTGAAAAAAGTTATTTTTATTATAAATAGTCTATGTATATTTTTCTTCTCTATAAGATTTATTTTCTTTTGTATTTCTTCCCCCATACAGTAACCTGAAATAGGGTTCAAGTGTATGCTTATTTATATCAGTATTGTATTTCTAGTCATGCCAATGATGAAAGCACTTTAAGGCTTGGAGGGTAGTAATGAAATTTTTTATATGCAATCACATAGAGCGTTGCCTTACAATATGAACATTAAAATATCAGTCAGGGATTCAAGAAACAAGGAATAACAATCAAATAGTTACTATCTAAACTTTTCCCTAATCTTTTAAGGGCTGAAGAAGATGCATATATAGAAAAAGTTATTAAGAAAAAAATAGCTAGGATCGATGGGATTTTAAAGCATTTGTAAGGAGCTAAAATGCAATGAATTGTGTATTATAGGCAATGTTTGGAAAGCTTTTTGCATTGCTTAAAGCAACCAAAGAATTTTTTAAATCTAAAATTCCAATTTTAAATAAGATTGAAAGACTAATTGAGAGAATTTAGCTAGTTCTCAATTTCTGAATGTTTAATAAAACTCAATTGTATTAGTGTTATCATTCTAAGATATTTTTTAAATAATTAAAACAAAGACAAAACAAAACATAAGACATAGAATCATTTTGTACATTCAGAGAACTGGTCCAAACTAGACAATCAGTAGGCATTGCCCTTCTTTACTTTCCACTTTCGCTTTTCTGTTGACTTCCTTTGCTATTTTTCTGCTCCTTTTCCCCTCCCCTTGACCACATCCCACTTCTCTGTTTTGATATGCTACCATGCTCACATTGCCGGATAATATCTCCTGTTTCAGACTATTTATTTATTTATTTAAAGAGAGAGGAGGGGAGATAGTGAGGCAGACTCTGCATGAGCCCTGACCAGGATCCACCCAACAACCCCATCTTGGGTCAATGGGAGAGTACGAGCTATTTTTAGCACCTGAATCTGATATGCTCAAATAACAAAGCTATCCTCAGCACTTGAACTGATTGATCCATTGGCTGCGGAGGGGAAGAGGATGAGAAAGGAGAAGTGGGGAGGAAGAAGCAGTTGGTTGCTTTTCTTGTATGCCCTGACTGGCAATCAAACCTGGGATATCCATATGCAGGACCAATGCTCTATCCACTGAGCAACCGGCCAGAAGCTGTTTCAGATTGTTTAAATGTATCATACTCTGTGGCCTAGACCAGGTATTTTAAAAGCCTGCTTTAAATCACAGAAGTCTAGCCTGACTAGGCAATGGCGCAGTGGAAAGAACATTGACATGGTTCACTGAGGATTCAGGTTCAAAACCCTGAGGTCATGGGCTTGAGCACACGCTCACCAGCTTGAGCATGGGATCATAGACATGTCCTCATGGTCACTGGGTTGAGCCCAAGGTCACTGGTTTGAGCAAGAGGTCACTAGCTTGGCTGGAGCCCCCCTATCATGGCACATATGAGAAAGCAATCAATGAACAACTGAGGTGCCACAACTGATTTGATGCTTCTTATCTCTCTTCCTGTTTGTCCCTCTCTCTCTCTTTTCCTCTCTTGCTAAAAATAAAAAATAAAAAAGTATCATTAAAATTATTCAAGATAATTTATTGGTGTGAATCAATGTTTAATGTTATTCTTACAACAGCTTAGCATTTTGACAGAGGATCTGTTAGGAACATGTGCTTTATCTTGAAAAATAAATACTTAAGGTAGCTTTCAGAAATGGACAATCAAGTGGTTGAATTATTTTGTCCTCAAGTTCATTGTGTAATATATCTCAATCTGTGGATACGGTTTCCTTATTTTTGTTCCTACCATATATTCCACTCTTGTGTTTCCAATTGTCTCCTGGACATTTTTGTTGGTCATGCTGATTGTCTCAAAGACATTTCAAGTTTAACACAGTTTCAAATAAGCTTCTTCTCTTGCTCACCCAAACCTTTTATTTCTTTCATGGAAGATTAATTTCTGGGTTAATAACATCATTGCCTGATCTTGTCTGCTTTCCTAGACCTACTTGGTTAGCTCTCTACCCATCTTGCACTCTTCCTGCCCCAAGCAATTTCAGCTAAGTAGATGCAAGTTCTGTAGATTCATCTCAGTATTGTCTCTTGACTCTGATTCTATCTGCTCCTACTGATACTGACTTTATTTAAGCAAATACCTTCTTTTAATAAAGTATTGCAATGGATTCCTAAATTTTGCTTGTAACAAAAGTATTTTTTTCTCACTGTGATATGCTTATACTCTAATCTGTTACTATAAATACGTTTTAGAACTGTCAACCACATGTTCCTCTCTTATTTAAAAATTAAGCTTCTCATTATTTTAATTATAAAGTTTATACACAAATGCATGGAGTTCAAAAACAAAAACAAACTTCCATATTCAGGTTTCAATTTTCTTTCTGCCTACACTTTTTTGTGAATAGCCCACACAGTCAGCCCATATTCCAACTTTGCAGAATGCTTGCCATTTTCTTTTTTTCATTCCTGTTTTTGTACAGTGGCTTGCTTGCCTAGAATATATCAAAGTTACTGACAATTTCTTTCTTATGTTTTAAGATTTATTTCAGATGTCACTTCCTCTCTAAAGGCTTTCTAGAATTTCCTAGGCAGATGACATCCCTAACTTAGCTATTAACCTTATTGTATTTGCCATGGGAGTCTGTTCCACTGCAGTCACATCCACACCCAGTATAGACACTGAGCTTTCCCTCTTATAACATAACGACAGTTCTTGGTACCAAAACCTCACCCCATGGTTGGTAGTTCCAAACATCCTGAATTATTAAAACATTAATCATGCAACATAGTTTGAAGGGGGTTTAGTTCATTCATGTCTTAGATAATGATGAAATTATTGGAGGCATTATCTGGAGTAATGATGAGTGATACACAGGCAGTTGTTGATGGAAACCTTTACCTACAACCATGAGAGGCACAGCTAAGATCTTACATTATGACTGTGGTCATAGCAACGGAGAAGACAAATATGAATGATATGAATCAGAGCTTGGAAATCCATGTGATGTGAAGTGAAGGAAAGAAAAAATCTATAATGACTCTTAGGTTTCTGGTTTTGCTAAATATACATTACCAATAAGAGAAAAAATTGAATGTAAGAAGAGGAACAAGTTTGAACATCTGGATTTAACTGCTTCCTGTACATCGATAATTAGATACAATAGACTAGAAGTTTCATCTTAAAGACTAGATTAGATGTTAGCTTTTTTTTTTTTGTAAAGCATATGACAGTATTTTTATCTTTAAGAACCATATGTATTTGTTTTTGTTTTTTGACAGAGACAGAGAGAGAGTCTGAGAGAGAGACAGATAAAGACAGACAGGAAGGGAGAGAGATGAGAAGCATCAATTCTTTGTTGTGGAACCTTAGTTGCTCATTGATTGCTTTCTCATATGTGCCTTGACAGCAGGGGGGAGGGCTACAGCAGACTGAATGACCCCTTGCTTAAGCCAGCAACATTGGGCTTAAGCCAGTGACCTTGGGCTTCAAGCCAGTGACCTTTAGATTCAAACCAGCTACTATGGGGTCATGTCTGTGATCTCACGCTCAAGCCAGCAACCCAACGCTCGAGTTGGTGAGCCCATGCTCAAGCCAGCAAACTCGGGGTTTTAAACCTTGGTCCTCCATATCCCCATTTGATGCTGTATCCACTGTGCCACTGCCTGGTCAGACAAGGACCATATTGTCTTTGTTGCAACTGTTAAACCTTGCTTTTGTAGCATGGGAATCAGGCATAGCAAAACAATGACAACAAGAAAACCTGGCAGGGTCATGTTTCACTAAATTTTCATTTATAGGAAAACAAGTGCCAAGCTAAATCCAACCTGAATACCAGAGTTTGCTGACCCTTGATCTAGATCATTAAGGTCCTTAGTGTATAGGAAAAGAAGGTTGATCAGAGGGCATGAGATTTTTGTAACAAAGTACACATAATGCTCCAGGGCATTGTAACCCCAGTGGGAATTTTCTGGCTTCCCAAACTTCAGAATAAATAGATTCCATTTCTAATTAGAGAAGTCGTGAAAAAGTGACTTCACCACAGTATCCACTTCTCTAGTCTTTTATCTCCCCATCCTATTTCAATTGTTTCTTTTTTCCATGTATTTTTTTTAAATTATGTTATTTATATCTCAGGAACCATGTGCCAGCAGAGCTAAAGAATGGGAAAGAAGGAACCATGTGTCAAGGTGATTCTGGTGAGATCTTCATCAAAGGCGTTTAAGGGTAGAGGCTGTTCTTTAGGGCCTGCAAAGTACATCTGCTAGCCTTTGTCTTGTTGTCTGTTGTTTCTAAAAGCAAATAAAACACTGTTGCTATTTAATGTCTCTCCCAAGCTTCTCTTCCTCATCCACAACTATACACACATATGTTTACTACAATATGTTCTGCTGAGATTTTCTCTAGATTGCAGCTTCAGAGCTATAATTGATTAATTCATTTAGAAAAATTTGTTTTATGATAAGTTTGTTAGAGAGTACAGCAGATTTTTGAATAACGTTGTTTAGTTGGGTGTCATTTCAATGTAACATTGCTGTCAAAAAAATTTTTTTAAATCAATTCCTGTTGGGACCACTGTGTGTGGATTCTGCAAGTTCTTCTCTTCGTGTCTGTGTGGAGTTTCTCTGGGACTCCAGTTTCATTCCACACCCCAAAGATGTGCATTGCATGTTAGCTGAAATGGTGTGTGTAATTGTCTTAGTTTAAGTGAGTGTATGTGACACACCCTGCAATGGAAGGCCTCCAATCATAGAGTTGGGCTCCACTGTGTACCCTAAGCTGCCAAGATCAGCTCAGGCCACCTTTGAGCCTAAACTAAAAGAAGCAGTTTAGAATAGAATTCTCTTCCTTGTTTGTATCACTTTTTTCTTAAAAGTATGTAGTATAGCTACATTTATTTCAATGTTTAATATTAGAAGTGTTTTAGTTTTCAATTTAGAAGTTTGGTGAAACTTTTGTGATCAGAATTTTAAATGTTGTTTAAATCAACTAGCCTTTGCTAAAATTGGCTTTGTTATATATTGTTACTACAGTATTCAAGAACTTAGGTATGACGTTATGTGAGGAGTTGCTGAATTTCCAAATAACTCATATATTTGTATTCTTATATAAATATGGTAGTCATTTGGAATACTGCATTTTCAAGACATTTTTCTTCCTGTCGTTCAAGAAAGTATCTGTAACATGAAACCAATTTCTATACTCATAATATTATAGAAAGAAATTTAATTAACAGAGAATATTAACATAACATATAATTAGCATTATGCAAGAAATCAGTCAATGATACTGAGAATTCCTGGGGACATATAAGTACGTAAATGTCCACTCACTTCATTTATGTTATTGATGATAGAAAAGATAATTCTCATTACCTTAACAAAAATCTTAGCCATGTTTGTTCTTTCTTGGTTTAGACATGCATCTCTGACTTTCCTGTCACTCTACTGAATAAGTGACACTAATGTGGGTCTAGGGTGAGGTGTGAGGTGTGAGGTGAATTGCCCAGCTGGGTGCACAATCTGTTATGTGTTCCCACTCACTTCTGTGACCTCTGCTAGCACAAAATACAAGGATAATATTAAATGAGTAGAGAAAACTTTCTCGGAGACCTAAAAATATTAATGATTGCTTTTCTTGTAAAAGTCTTTATATACTAAGGGAAATATTATGTTCTGGGCATGCATCACTTTGAGAAGAGTGACACAGGTTTGTAGTTTTTATGTTAGAATATAAACTTATACTCTAGCTAAAGATTACAGGACATTGGTGGAGAGAAGCAGAGTGACCTCTTCAAAGAGATGGACAAGAAAATACCAAACACTGCTGGTGAATAAAAAAGCAACAAGAAAGACAGAAGAGACCAGAATTTGGTGGAGAGGTAGAGAAGCTTTTACAATAAGAGTGGAAAGCAATAAGAAAGTTATTGAGAAGACAGAGAGCACATGACATTCTCATTATCTATGGTTGTAACACCAAAGAAAATAATATTGTAATATTATCATCTATGTATGTTAAAAAAAATACCAGAGTGAATAATTGTAATTTTTGTGTCTCAAGTTCATAAAACTGAAAACATCAATGAAACTCAATGCTGACATTAATTTGAATTTAAAAACATGAATAAGCCCTGGCTGTTGGCTCATTGGTCGAGTGTCAGCCCAGTGTGTGGATGTTTTGGGTTCGATTCCTGGTCTGGGCAAACAGGAGAAATGAGCATCTGCTTCTTTATCCCCCCTCCCTCTTCTCTCTCTCTCTCTCTCTCTCTCTCTCTCTCTCTCTCTCTCTTGTCTTCTCTTCCTGAAGCCAGTGTTTGAGTGCATCGCTCAGTGTTGAGGATGGCTCTGTGGAGCTTCCACCTTAAGTGCTAAAAATAGATTTGTTGTGAGCAAGGCCCTAGACGGGCAGATCATCAGCCCCAGATGGGGTTTGCCAGGTGGATCCTGGTAGGGGCACATGTGAGAGTCTTTCTACCTATCTTCCCTCCTCTCACTTGGAAATAAAGAAAAAAAGCATGAATATATTTCAAAACCTCAAGTAATGATGTAAAGTTATAAAAACAAGGCGAAGATATATTATTATTATACTATAGTCTTGTAGCCAATACTGACCATGTTGATTCTTTTCCCTTAGTCTATGCCCTCAGAGTAGCCACAATGAAGTGGTCCAGCTGGTCAGGTCCAGCTTCAGCCATGTCCAGGTCCTGCTGAGCATCTGTGGTGGACGGTTCAGGTATACCACATCCAGCTCAGAGCTGTGGCAGTTTATATTTCACAGCCATCAACCTGGAAAGGGAAGGATGACCCTGTCCTCCCTCTCATTCTTGTTGGGATTTATCCTTGCATCAGTGGATTTTTGTCTCCAGGTATGAATTCAGTCTTTGAATTAGAGAAAGGGAGGAAATGAAGGATGTGGAGGATGGTAATAGTAAGAATTGAATAGTCAGAGAGGTTAGGAGGATATATGGAGAGGTGTTTTGAGAACAGAGTTAATATTCAGCAAGGAACAAGGTTGCAGGGACACAAAGCTGTAGTAAGAAGGATGAATATGGCTGTTGCCTGATGGCTGAATGTCTGGAAAGACACTGCACGCACATAGATAGATGATAGATGATAGATAGATAGATAGATAGATAGATAGATAGATAGATAGATAGATAGATGATAGATAGATATTTTGCTACTTAAAAATAACAGGTTATACTAGAGTATAGAAGATAATAATGCAATCATAAGCTGTAATAAATACATTGGGGCAGAAAACTAGAAAATGCCAAAGATCATTTGAGCTTTTAGATTTTAAGGACACATTTCAGAATGTAGTATTTGATGACCTTGAGACTAGAGAAGACTTAAGGCTATAGGTTAGTTTGCATCTGACAATTTTTCTTCCATTCAAAGAAAGTTTTAAACAACAATGAATTGTGCCATGTGATAATGATTTTAACAACAATTTCTCCAGAACAAATTAAAAAGATGTGTGTGTGAGAGAGAGAGAGAGAGAAAGATTGAATAGGCACAAGAACACATGGTTAATTGACATTCATAATCCTGAGCAAACTTGTAAATAGTATCATTCTCACAGAAATTAAATCTGTTGCACTGTGGACAACTTTAGAATTCAAAGGTACCACAGTTCCTTGCTCTGTGTTGATGGAACTGAACAGCATTAACCTTTTCACTTGTACTAACAAAGACAAGTGAAGACAAGATATTCTATGACTCCTGCACATCTATGTTTTGTTTTTGGCTCGGGGCTCTCTACAATTATCCCACATTTCAGACCTAATTTTTCTACACGTTTACCTACATTGTTTTTGCTCTACACCTGCAACACCACAATCTCATTAACATTTTTCTTTCTCCAAAAGATGATTCATAAGGACATAGACAAAATAATTTTTCAGCAATATAATATTGAGTAAATTTTTATAGCTTTGCAAATATGTTGTCCCTCATCCAAAATAAATGTTTTTTCTTTAACCCATTTTGTCTTATAAATAACATTCTACTGCTTCAATCAGAAACTCTATTGTTCTCCAAGTATTGACTTAATCTGACTTCTTATTTTAATGTGGGTACAAGAAGAAAAGAAATTGGAATTAAAATTTATAAATTAATGAAGTTATTTAAATAATAGAACATTATTACTTACATTTATTTCTTTACAAATTAAAAACATGTATATATGTACAAAAAATACATTATGTATATATATGTAATCAATTTTTATTTTGTTTTAAAAGCATGAAATGTCGAACAATAATTTAACACCAAGAATAAGCTATTTTAGATACAGAACTGTGCCTATTTTGTTTCATTTGATCACAACAGAGGCAATCAATAGAATGGGGTTCTTTTGACTACAATGAGAAAAGGTTAGTCAACTAAGTAAGCACAGAAAAAAAAACTTGTTTGCCTTCAATTATATTTTTCTTTAACCATAAGAAAGCTTGATAACAGTAAAAAATATGCTCCTATAAAAATATAACACAAGGCAGATAAGAATTAGCGTTAACAAATGTCCAAACATCAGAAAGAGTTGATCAATCATGTTCAGTTGACCTATTCCAGTGCACAAAGGGAAAGACAAATAATGTAAAGAGGAGTTTGACAACTCCTTATATGTGGTAGATTTGTAAGAATGGAAAATGCTTATCTAGAAACAGAAAGGATCTAGTAGAGGACACGTAAGCTGTCTTCAATTATTTAAAGAATTGTTATGTAGCGAAGGGACAAAAGAAATAAGGACCAATAATTTGCCTGACCAGGCAGTGGCACAGTGGATAGAGCGTCGGACTGGGATGCAGAAGACCCAGGTTTGAGACCCCGAGGTTGCCAGCTTGAGCACAGGCCCATCTGGCTTGAGCAAAAGCCCGTCAGCTTGGACCCAAGGTCACTGGCTCCAGCAAGGGGTTGCTCAATCTGCTGAAGGCCTGCGGTCTAGGCACATGTGAGAAAGCAATCAATGAACAACTATGGTGTCTCAATGGTAACAAAAAACTAATGATTAATGCTTCTCATCTCTCTCCATTCCCGTCTGTCTGTCCCTATCTATCCCTCTCTCTGACTCTCTCTCTGTGTCCCTATAAAACAAAACAAAACAAAAATGAAATAAGGACTGATGAGTCATATAAGGGCTTAATAAAAAGGAGAACTGATTAAAAAAAGATAGAACTGACATAGAATGTAGTATGATGAAATAGAAAATTAACACAAAATCTGGATGGCTATCTATCAGAGGTGCTGTTGAAAAGATTTTTTGCATGAGTACTGTGTAAAGCCAGTAGCTATGGCCATCATCACAGCTGCCTGGCCCATGCAGGTTCACATTTGATTCGGACAGACAGTGATAAAACAATGGAGCCAAAACCTGGTGGGCCGTTAGCTTTAATCCTAGCTTGCACCCGGCAGGTAAGAAATACACACAGTGGAAAAACACTTCCCTTACCATTCAGGGCTCCCAAAGCCACTGACTTATTCGAGTTTCCTAGAATCAAAGGTTTCTAGCTCACCAGCCTTCTTCACCTCTGTTCCCCATCTCCTTCTCTCTGCACAAACTGGCTTCTCCTTCAGTTCTCCACCATCTTGGCTGCTTCTCCTCTCCTCCATGTGGCCTTTTTCTACTCTTCCTAGAACATAATAACTCTACCCCAGAACAATGTGATATCGCCTTTTAAAACCTTTTGGTGTGAAAGCCCTCCCCTAATACACATTAATATAATCACGCCAATCCCAAGCAATAAGGGCAAATAATATTATCTCCCGGGTGACAAATTCCACGTAGGCAGCGCCATCTTTAACAAAGTGAGCATAATATATTTTATCTGCCCAACACATTGTAATAGATGTGACCTTTAGGATCATTTCTCTCTCTAAATGTTATGAATTGTTTTCTGTTGACTTATTCTAGTCACGAGAATTCTTTTAAAATACAGAGCCTTTTCCAAGCCATATTTTGCAGAACACTAGTTGTAGTGAATGTTAATAGGTTCTTTGTGGGGAAAAAAAGACTCTGGTCAAATTAGTTGGGGGAACATTGTTTACTAAACCCTCTTCTTTGGAATAAAAATACACATTTGCATTTTATTTTGCACATTTGTAAATGTTCTGAGCAGCTTTGCATTAAAAATTCTTTTTAACTTAGAATAACCCAATATTCTGCAAACTTAATTGAATATAGTACACTTTTATGGTACACCTATTTGCAACCTGAAGGAATAGTATTCTTGGGATATTAGTTTTGGAAACAGCACTTGATACACAATAAAAGAAAAAGAAATCTTTAACTGATGCATAATGTATTTTGAACACATTTAGAAATGTTTAATAAACACAGGAGAAATTTTGCATGTAGAGAAAAAATCCCTTTCCTAAAAAGTTATTACAAAGATCCCCAAACACAACTCAGTCATATATTTCAAATATTTTGTATACATTTTTAATGTCCTTGTTTCTCATAATGAAATATCAAACTAATGAACTGAAATAGGCTAATTGCCACTTTTATTTTCCCTGTTGATTTTTATATCTACAAGTCAGCTTTTAAAAATATATAGGAATTATTCATCTTTATATTTGGAAAACTTTCATTCCATTGTAAACTTATCTTTATAAAAAAACTAAAGATAAACCTTATAAATTTTCAAATAATTACATCACCACTGTCATAAAGATGTAAGTGGTGACACTATTAACACTAAACTGATGCCTGGGAGACAGTGCCCTCATGTAATAGCTTAAAATTTCCACTCATTAAAAATATTAAACTTCTGGAGAAGAAAGATGGCGACGGTGTAGGTAGATGTTCCAACTGCCACCTCCCAGGACCAAATTGGATTACAACTTAATTTAAGAACAATTATCCTGAAAAACCAATTTTGGACTAAACTAAGAGGATTCTATAACCAAGGATTAACCTAAGAAGCCACACCAAGACTAGTAGGAAGGGCAGAGACATGGAAAGGGCAGACCCGCTCCCAGGAGCGAGCGGCAGTCGGAGGGACTTTTATGGTGGGGTGGGTTGCCCTGGGAGGTGTGGGTCCTCAGCCCCAGGCCCAGAGCCCCTGTATAGAGCCCCAGAGCCTAGAAAAGGTGCCCAGACATCATTTAATTGTAAAAAGAGCTGGGTTTCTGTTCGCTAGAGAGAGACACACCTCTCAGATGCAGACTCTATTTTAAAGGGCTTGCACAGAAAACGTCATTCACAGGCACTTACCTGGGGCTCTGGCGGGAGAGAGCTTAGAATATTGGAGATGCAGGAGGAGAGTGTAAAGTTGGAAGCCCAGGGAGATATATTATGTAGGATGGAAACTGGAACACCTGTGCTGAGTCATTCTCCAGTACTCCAGTCTCTATCTTTCTTGGGTGGAGCAGTCCCCTCTGAGTGGCATCAGCCTGAGGAAAGCAGCTGCTCCATTGCTGGGATCTCTCCTACCCAGGGATGGCAACCAGTCATTCTGAGAGGTCTGGAAGCAGGGGCCATGTCAGTGACTCAGTTTTCTGGTGTTGAGACCAGGGTTCCCCCCCCCCCCCCCGCCACACACACACACAGACACACACACTCTCCTGAGTCTATTACTGGTGCTTCTACCCAACCAGAGACTCAGTTAAATCTGTCCAGAAAGTGTGCAGACCACACCTCTGAGTCTCAAAGCCACACCCACTGGACTCCTGGGCCTCATCCTACTAAGGTCTGTGGAAAAAATATGAACAGACTGACACCTAGGGCCAAGGGGCAGAGCCACACTCATCACCCTAAATTGCTGCAGGCTCTAGACTCTAACAGAGGCTTTTTCAGTGGCTGAGCCTAGCATGCAGCCAATAGACAGAGGCTCCAAGAAGCAGGACTCAGGGAAACTTGGCCATTTGAGTGGACTTCACCTCAGGACTAGAATGGGTAAAAGCCAGCCTAGGAGTGCAGCTACGTATTTCCCTGTGCATCTGACCCTAGCAGAGGCAAACACAAACTCTTAATTGCTTATATCTTCAAGAAGGTTGCTGAGGGCCAGTCATGGGTAGTGTCTCCCACTTGTCTGCTCTGGGCTAATGCTAGGGAGGCCCTGGGTTGGCACATCCAGGCCAGGGGTCAGCTGCAAAGAGCATTGGTTGAAGAACTAACAACCACTGCTACTGTGGTATTCTAAGGAAAAGCACCTCACACCTGACACAGCTGAGGTGAGTTCCTCTTGCGGTGATCAGCACCGGCACAGCAGCTCATGTGCATTAGATAGATGGAGCTTCACAGACAGCTGGCCTGGGCACTGAATATTCTGTCCTGCTAGACTAGGTTCCACAAGGGGAAAAAAGAGAGGCTTGGAGCATGGACATATAAAGTGTGGGTTCCTGTGAGCCTATTGTTGGATCTGGTGGAGGGGCTTAGCCACCTTCAGGAGGGACACAGTCAGCCCCAGGAGAGAAATCTCTCAGTTTTTTCTCCCTCATACCAGGGACTCAACAGCTGAAAGAACTTCTGCAGAGGGACTGTCAGCCACACTCAGTTTGAACCTACTGCTCACCTTGTTGGGAAGAAATAAAATTTGAATATCCAGCAGTGGCTGAGAAATCAAGCTTCGGAGTAGGGGCCACATTGCCTGTACTGAGCTCCTGAACAACAGACTCCTGAAGTAGGGGGTCCAACAAACTTTGATATCACAACCTCAGCTGTCCTAACCCACCAAAGCATGCAACCTGTAGAGGGATTGATTGGGTGAGGCCAATCTGAACCTACACTACAGTCTTACTACAGAAGATGCTGTGGGAAGACCAGGCAGCTGCAAGAGGAGGAAGAGCAGCTAAAAAATAAAGACAGAACTTGGGCTTTATGGAGCTGTTGTCATCTCTAAACAGGAGGAGCCAACACTACTGGCAGTGGGAGGCAGACAGCACCAAACCCAGACTCAACTAACTATACAAGCAGCACACCCAAAAGTGGAGTCCAGCAGGTACAAGACATTGTGGAGAATAAATACACCCAACAAGAAAGACTTTGCACAGTGTGTAATACACATGATCAAGGTTGACCCTTAAAGGCAGCCAGCCTGAAAGGATAAAAGTAGCCATAAAAAGACTAAGTGCATCTAATACTCACATACAACAACTGGAAAAATAGTATCCTCAAGAAGCATTCCTGAAACAAGAAAAACAGGTGGCCTGGAGAACAGTTCCAACAAAACCATCTTCTTCATAAAGACACCAAAAAAAAATTCAAAGTCAGACAGTGCTTTCTAATGCACAGACAAAATGGGAAGACAGAGAAATGCAACACAAATGAATCAACAACAGAAATACCCAGAAAAAGAATTGAATGAGATAGAAGGAACCAAAATACAAGACGCAGAGTTTAAACCAATGATTGTTAGGATGCTCAAGGATGTTAGAACAACAATGGATAGACATAATGAGCACCTAAATAAAGAGATAGCAAGTATCAAAAAGGACATTAAAATCATAAAAGAGAACCAGTCAGAAATGACAAATACAATATCAAAAATGAAGACTGCACTAGAAGAAATCAACAGCAGGCTGAATAAAGTAAAGGATCAAATCAGTGATGCAGAGGAAAAGATAAATGAAAGCATGGACATAGATCAGCAAAAAGAAAAGAGGCTCAAAACAACTGAGGAAAATCTAAGAGAGTTCTGGGAAAACATAAAGAGAAACAACATCCACATCATAGGGGTTATTGAAGAAGAGAACAAACAAGAGATAGAAAATCTGTTTGAAGAAATCATAGCTGAAAATAGCCCTAAATTGATGAAGAAAAAAGTCACACAAGTACAAATACAGAGAGTCTCATTAAAAGGAACTCAGAAAGGCCTACACCAAGACACATCATAATTAAAGTGCGAAAGTTAAGAGACAAAGTAAGAATATTAAAAGCTGCAGAAGAAAAACAGTAAATTACCTACAGAGGAGCCCCCATAAGGATTACATCTGACTTCTCAAAAGAAATACTTGAGGCCAGAGGGGATTGGCAAGAAATATTCAAAGTGACGCAAAACAAGAGCCTACAACCAAGACTTTTTTATCCAGTAAGGCTATCATTTGAAAATGAAGGAAAAATAAAAAGCTTCCCAGACATTACAGGCATACCTTCAGAAGCAAGAAAAAGGTCAAATAAATAACTTAACCCAGCATCTAAAAGAACTAAAAAAAAAGACCAAAATATAAAACCTATAGGAAGTAGAAGGAAGAATATTATAAAAATCAGAGTGGAAATAAATAACATAATAGCTAAAAATACAATAAAGAAGATCAATAAGACCAAGAGCTGGTTCTTTGAAAAGGTAAATAAAATTGATGAACCTTTAACCAGACTCATCCAAAAAAAAAAAAAAAAAAAGAAAGTACTCAAATAAAGAAAACTAGAAATGAAAGTGGAGAAGTAACAACTGACTCCACAAAAATACAAAATATTGTAAGAAAATACTATGAAAATCTGTATACCAGAAATTGGACAACCTAGGTGAAATGGATAAATTACTAGAAATATATAATCTTCCAAAACTCAATCTGGAAGAATCAGAAAACCTAAACAGACCAATTACAATAAATGAAATGGAAACAGTTATTAAAAAAAACTCCCAGCAAACAAAAGTCCAGAACAGAGGCTTCATAGGTGATTTTTTTTTTCCTGTTTTGTATTTTTTATTTTTTTATTTTATTTATTTATTTTTATTTATTTTTTATTAACTTTAATGGGGTGACACCAATAAATCAGGGTACATATGTACAATGAAAACATCTCCAGATTATCTTATCATTCAATTGTGCTGCATACCCATTACCCAAACTCAAATTGTCCTCTGTCACCTTCTATCTGGTTTTCCCTGTACCCCTCCCCTTCTCCCTATTCCACCCTCCCTTCTCTCCCCCCATCCCGTGACCACCACACTCTTGTCCATGTCTCATAGTCTCACTTTAATGTCCCACCTATGTATGAAATCATGCTGTTCTCAGATTTTTTTTTTCTGAATCACTTATTTCACTCCGTATAATGTTATCAAGGTACATCCATTTTGTTGTAAATGATCCGATGTCATCATTTCTTATAATTTTATCAAATATTCAAATGAGAACTAACAGCTATCCTCCTGAAGCTATTTCAAAAAATTCAAGAGAAGGCTAAACTTCCAAGCTCATTTTATGAGGCAAGCATAATCCTCACTCCATAACCAAGTAAAGACACTACAAAGAAAGAAAACTATAGCCAATATCCCTGATGAACTGATGCAAAAATTATCAACAAAATATTAGCAAACCAGATCCAGCAATACATAAAAGAAATCATACATCATGAACAAGTGGGGTTTATTCTGGGGAGGCAAGGCTAGTACAACATTTGCAAATCAATCAATGTGATTCATCACATAAATAAAAGGAAGTATAAAAATCACATGATTATATCAATAGATGCAGAAAGAGCATTTGATAAAATTCAGCAGCCATTTATAATCAAAACTCTCAGCAAAGTGGGAGTGGAGGAAACATACCTCAATATGATAAAGGCCATCTATGACAAACCCATAGCCAACATCATAGTCAATGGGCAAAAATTAAAAGCAATCACCTTAAGATCAGGAACAAGGAAGTGGTACACCTTTCACCATTCTTATTCAACATAGTGTTGGAATTCCTAGCCACAGCAATCAGACAAGAAGAAGAAATAATAAGCATCCAAATTTGAAAAAGAAGAAGTAAAACTATCATTATTTGCTGAGATGATAGTGTGCATAGAAAACCCTAAAGTCTCAATCAAAAAACTACTAGATCTGATTAGTAAATTTGGCAAGATGGCAGGATATAAAATTAATATTCAGAAGTCAGTGGCATTTTTATACAACAACAATAAGCTTTCTGAAAGAGAAGTAAAGGAAACAATTCCCTTCACTATTGCAAAAGAGAACAAAATAAAAACTAATGTACCTAGAAATAAATTTAACCAAGGAGCTAAAGGAGTTGTACTCAGAAAATTATAAAACATTGATCAAAGAAATCAGGAAAGATACAAACAAGTAGAAGCAGATACCATGTTCATGGATAGGAAGAGTAAACATCATTAAATTGTTTACATTATTCAAAGCTAACTATAAATTCAGTTAAATTTCTGTTAAAATGCCAATGGTATACTTCAAAGATATAGAACAAATATTCCAAAAATTTATATGGAAGCAATAACATGAATAGTCTCAGCAATTTCACTGAAGAAAAAATATTTTTCTTCCGTTGCATGAGGTTTTAGAACTATTTCTATATAACTCTGCATTGCAAATTCCAAATCTAAAATTTTTTCTTGGTGCATGCTCTAGTTTTTATGCAATATTAATTTCTTTTTGTTACAGTTAATGGCATGCATTGGTTTTTAAATTGGAGTTAAAGAGCACCGAATCTTGGATTGAACATAACCACATGGCAATTAATGTTTTACAAACATCTCTGTTACATAATTGTAGTGGTTTTTAAATGTAAAAAAATATTTTCCGATAAAAACAGCCTTTTATTTTGTTTTAAGATTGAGTCATGTTTTCTTCGAGTAGGCGTAAATGTAAGAATAGTCCTGATACTTTCTGTTATATATGTGGTTATTACACACTTCAACGTCAAAGGTACAATATTTCGTCATTTGTGACACATGCATATATTGCCTATTTTCAAATTTCCCTTGGTGATCAAGATAAGAATTGGGCTTCTCATATTGTGTGTTTTAATTGTGAGAAATGTTTTGTGACTGGACAAATGGTAAACTCAATGAAATGCCTTTTGCTATTCCCATGGTTTGGTGTGAACCTAAGGACCACAGCAGTGACTGTTATTTCTGTCTGATCCATACAAGGGCCTCGGCCAAAAAAAAAAAAAAAAAACGGCATATGATCTCATATCCTAATATTTCTTCAGCAATACGACATATCCCACACTCTGAGACACTCCCGATTCCAGTATTCAATGCTTTTATTTCTTCTAAGTACAAAGAAAGTAAACAGGGTGATCAAGTGTATTTTGATAAGATGCATGAGGAAATGTTTGTAGAATCTGAAGGGTCTTCTTCTGATGCCAAGCAGTCATTAACTCCTCAGCAGTTTAGCCAACCAGAATTGAATGACTTAGTAAGAGATTTGGGCCTATCAAAGAAACCAGCTGAGTTATTAGCCTCCAGGCTTCAAAAAAAGAATGTACTTCACTGGTCAGCTAATGTATCCCATTTCAGGCAGTGTGAACAAAGTTTTGTGGATGTTTTTCCAAAGACAAACACTTTGTTTACTGTCATGATATCTGTAGTCTTCTCAGCCAGCTAGGTGTTACCACTTACAGTTCAACAGAATGGCGGCTATTTCTTGACTTCTCTAAATGGAGTATGAAATGTGTTATCCTATAAAATGCTAATGTTTATGCAGTGGTTTCAATTGGTTATTCAACTGATCTGTGAGAAGATTATAATAAAATAAAAATTGTCCTCAACTTTCTGAAGTATGAGGAACATAACTGGATCATTTGTGTCGATCTTAAAATGGTAAATTTTCTGCTAGGACAACAGAGAGGTTTCACGAAGTATCCTTGCTTTCTGAGTTTATGGGACAGCCAAGCTCAGGAGAAACACTGGACACAGAAGAAGTGGCCAAAACGGGAAACTCTAGAAGTAGGGATACAAAATATTGTAAATGAACCTGTAGCTAATAGAGACAGGATCATTTTTCCCCGCTTCACATCAAACTTGGCTTAATGGAGAAGTTTATTTAGACTTTAAATAGAGAAAGTCAATGCTCTCAACATATTATTTCTGCTTTTCCTTTCTTGTCTTTTAAGAAGATAAAAGCAGGTGTATTCCATAGACCTCAAATTATTATATTTTCTTAAAGATGATACCCAAGAAGACATTCTACTTCATTATGCATTAAGATTCACTTCCTGAACAGTCACCTTTATAAGTTTCCCCAAAAATCTTGGAGCTGTTAGTGATGAGCAGCAAGAACGCTTTCATCAAAATTTGAAGACGATCAAAGAGCGTTATCAGGGGTGATGTGACAGAAATGTGATGACAGACCACTGCTGGAGCATCAAATAATATTGTCCTCAACAAGCACACAAATGCAAGAGCTATAAATGCAAATTTTTGCGTGAATAGAATTTAAATAAGTTTTGTGCAAATTTTATGATTAAAATAAGTGTTTTAATATGTTCTATTTTGAAATTATAGGCAAATATTGATGCAATCATATCTTTTATTGTATTTACTGCATTATATAAATTATTATATTTTCAAAATGATAATGCCCAAGAAGACATTCTACTTCATTATGTTAAACTAAATGTTGAAAATTTTACAATATAATGAAAACCTAAAATTTTGAATTGCAAAAAACTGTAGCTTACATTGAAAATATAATATCAGATTTGAGATCAGCATACTCAAATTAGGTAAGAACAAGTCTTTTTGTGGATGCAACAAAAATTTTGTTCTCCAGTGTCTTGAAACCAAAGAATATAGTGGAAGGTATAAAACTTTCTGCTATCAAGTTATACTACAAGGCCATTGTACTCAAAACTTCTTGGTACTGGCATAAGAACAGGCATACAGATTAATGTAACAGGACACAGAACCCAGATATAAACCCACGCCTTTATTGTCAATTGATATTTGACAAAGGAGTTAAGAGCATACAATTGAGTAAAAATAATCTCTTTAATTAATGGTGTTGGGAAAATTGGACAGGTACATGCAAAAAAGATGAAACTAGACCAACTTACACCATTCACAAATAGAAACTCAAAATGGATAAAGGACTTAAATATAAGTCGTGAAACCATAAGCATCTTAGAAGAAATCATAGGCAGTTAAACTCTGATATCTCTCATAGCAATATTTTTACTGATTTATCTCCATGGGCTAGTGAAATAAAGTACAGGGTGAACAAATAAGACTATATCAAACTAAAAAGTTTTGCACAGCTAAAGACACTATGAACAAAATAAAAAGGCAAACCACATAATGGGAGAACATATTTGTCAATATGTCTGATAAAGGGGTAATAACCAAAATTTATAAAGAACTTGTAAAACTCGACACCAGAGAGGTAAAGAATCCAATGAAAAAATGGACAAAAGAACTGAATAGACACTTCTCCGAAGAAGACATACAAATGGCCAATAGGCATATGAAAATATGTTCAATGTCACTAATCATCAGAGAAATGCAAATTAAAACCACAATGAGATACCAACTCACACCTGTCAGAACGGCGCTCATTAACAAAACAACACAATAAGTGCTGGTGAGGATGTGGAAGAAAGGGATCCCTTCTGCACCGCTGGTGAGAATGCAGTCTGGTGCAGCCACTGTGGAGAACTGTATGGAGTTTCCTCAAAAAATTAAAAATTGAACTGCCTTTTGACCCAGCTATACCACTTTTAGAAGTATATCCTAAGAATACCAAATCAGTGATTCAAAAGAAGATATGCACCCCCATGTTTATTGCAGCATTATTTACAGTAGCTAATATCTGATAACGGCCCAAGTGTTTGTCAGTGGACGAGTGGATTAAAAAGCAGTAGTACATATACACAATGGAATAGTATGTGGCCATGAAAAAGAAGGAAATCTGACCTTTTGCCACAACATGGATGGACTTGGAGATTATTTTACTAAATAAAATAAGCCAGGCAGAGAAAGAAATACATCATATAATCTCACATATATGTGGAATCTAATGAATAAAGTGAAGTGAAGAACAGAATAGAGGCAGAGGTGGGGTCACAGGGACCAGAGGGATAGCAGTCAGAGGGAAGGGGGATGAGGGAATGGGTTCAGAAAAGATAAAGGGATTAGTAAAATTATATATAGATAACAGGTCAGCAAATCCTAGAGGGAAGGGAGGAGGAAGTTAGGGGAAAAGTGGCAAAGGGGGTTTAAAAAGGGACACAGAGGTGAGTGGTGAGGTTGTTATATTCAGTGGGATGCTTAAATTTATGTAAACAATAAGTTATAAACAATATAAAATTTTTAAAAAATGTTAAATTTCCAATATGGTGCATAAAATCTGGGTTAGAGCTATTAATACACAATACAGAATTCTTAAAAACATTAAAGTTTACTAGTATACAGTTAGAATCACATTTTATTAATTAAATTATGAACATGTAAATTCATAGTTGGCCATATTTGTTTCAAATTATATAGATTAAATAATTTATTGCTTCAATTATAATTTTTTTTTGTCCTTCCCTGGATCAATTATCAGAGATTACTCATGTGTTCAGGTCATTTCAATCCTAAAAATAAATAAATAAATGAAAATAAAGATCTTCCATAATTCTACTCCACTGATTCTATAGATACTTTTTTTAAATCATTTTTGAACTTCAAAAAGAAATTTTAACATTTATGAACATTTGAAAGATAAAATCATTTTCTTTATTAAGTCATTGCATTTCCCAAGTGCTATATTTCAAAAACTTGTATGAATTTTAATTATTTTTATCCACTTTTCTGCTTTTTTATGAGAATGTAAACTTCTCTAAGAAAAAGATAATTTTCTTATTTGTCTTTTGTATATCCCACTTCTAGCACATAGCAATATTTATTGAGTGAATGAATAATTGATAAAAGCCATTTTTCCAATGAATCCTCAATGCCTAGTTTAGTCCCTGATATATTATTGGGCATTTTTGTTTTTATATTAAATTTCTTAAGGCCAGATTTCATCTACAATTTATTTTTATATGCCATACTACCATCCCTATTATTCTGTTGCATGTTTCATATATATTCAATTACATTTTTGAATGAAAGAATAAAAAATATATAATATTTTTCTGGTGCTTCCTCACTCCATTATTTATTCATATGGGAACTCTGGAAATTTGGATCTCTTCACACCCTATTACAAAGCATTTCTGTTCTAAAAGTCACAATTATCTCTTTAAGTTCTCAAAACCATTGCTCTGCAGCATATAACAAGACTCTTCTAATTTTGTAATCACACCATCTTTGTAACTAGTCATCATTTTTCTTTTGGATTTGTTTACTTGTCCTGCTTTCTATATATCTTTGGAAATTATATCTAACTCTAGATTTTAATAATAATTATTTTCTCGCTACCCTCCCCCATTTTTGTCCTACAGAACCTGTGACATATTTGTCTATGGTACTATGTATGCTCTAAATTCAAAATGTTCAAAAGGAAAATGTCTTATATATCGTTAGTGTATTCTGTTAAGTTTTTTTGAATAATATAATTCGTATAAAAAAAGCATTTTTAAATCATTATGACTCTTAGTTTTTTTTTCATTATTTATTAATCCAATTAACATTTCTTGAATACTTTCTATGTTCTAGGCACTGTTCTAGGTGTTAGAAATGTTACAGCAAACAAAACAAACCCCTGCCCTCATGGAGCTTATATGCTTATGGGGGAGACTTGTAATGGACACATGAAGAAATAGGCATATTTAATAAGACGAGGAGAAGAAGTGCAATGAGAAAAATTAAGCAAGGTGAGGAGAATAGGAAGTGATAGTAGAGACTGACAATTTATTTGGGATCATCAGGTGAGATCTCTTGATTAAAGTGAGAGTTTAGCAGATATCAGAACGAATAAGGGAAAGAAATGTGGATATGTGGCCATCTAGGGAAAGCTGTCTAGATAGAGGGAAGGGCAAGTACAAAACCCTCCCCCAAATAAAACAAGAAAACAAACAAACAAAACCTTTTCCATTTAAAATTAGCAATGAGGCAGAGAGGGGAGAGAAAGAAGTGAAAGATGAGATTTGAAAAGTAGAAAAGAAACAAGGATATGTAGGTCTTTGTAGGCCACTGTAAGGACTTTGGGTTTTATTCTGATTGAGATGGGAAGCCATCAGAGGATTTTTCTGTTTGTTTTTTGTTTATGTTTTTAATAACTAAAAGCAATGAATATTTAATGACATTTTTCTTGACACCATGAAGCATACATATCTGGCCACAAGCCTTTCCACTACTGTTATACCTGTTCTTAGGGCCATTTGAGGGCTTTGAGCGGAGTTTTGGTATGTTGATTTTATTTTCTGTGAGTTGAGAGTAAACAGAAAATAAAATTTGAAGTAATTTAGCAGAAACACTGATAATCTAGGAAAGAGGTGATAGTGGTTTGAATGAGGGAGGCAGTGGTGGAGATGAGAAGAAGTGACTGTCTTTTTTTCAAATTACCGTATTTCTTCATGAATAAGACGATCCCATTAATAAGACGCACCTTAATATTGGGGCCCAAATTTTGAAAAAAAATGAATTGCATAAAGTTATTGAACTCAAGTTTTATTCATCATAAAATTTATACAACTCCTCATCACTGTCAAAACTCCCATCCATTAGCTTGTCCTCATCTGTGTCTGATGATGAATCACCGTCTGCAACAAGAGCGTAAAAACAAGTGCGGAAAAGTGAGAAATGCAAGTAAAAAAAATCTACAATCATTGTATAAGACACACCCAGTTTATAGATTTCAAAATTTTCAAAAAACGTGTGTCTTCTTATACATGGGGAAATATGGTAAATTTATTGGTGTGATACTGGTTAATGTAATTATACAGGTTTCAGGGGCTCAACTCCACAACACAATCCTGCACTTTGTATTGTGTGTTCACCTCCTTGCCAGTCAAGTCTTTGTCCATCACTATTTTTCTTCTCTGCACGTTCCTCCCTCACCCTACCCTTGACTGGGCAATCACGGCACTATTGTTTGTGTTCATGAGATTTATCTTCCTTCCTTCCTTCCTTCCTTCCTTCCTTCCTTCCTTCCTTCCTTCTTCTTTTCTTTTTTTCTTCCTTCTTTTGTTTCTTTCTTTTTCTTTCTTTTGTCCTCTTTTGCTTAATGCCTCCACACTCCACAGCCCTAACCCAGCCCTCCTCCTCCACCATGGCCCTTACAGCCATCAGCCTGCTATCTATTTATGTTTTTTTTATTTTGCTTCTTAGTTCATTTTGTGGCGTGAAAGTCTTTTGAACTTCAAATGAATACTGAGTCAAAAGTATTTCTCTGTTGAATCAGATATGCAGTATGAGAGAAAGAGTAAAATTGAGACTGACTTATTTTAGTTCTCAACAGCCATGGAGTGTAGTTAACATTTACTGAAGGTAACTGCAGACAGAGCAGGCTTGGTGGCAGCCATATGCAGTATGAGATGACTACTAAGTAGTGAATGCTCAGGGTAGTCAGTTGGATACCAGAACCCACAGTTTAGTTCAACAAAAATGTGTGCAGTTGGAAGATGATTTTTAAAATATAAAGCTGATTGATCTCTCCTTTTTTCTTCTATTGCCTCAATACTAGTTCTGTACAAGATGTTTTATTTGTTTTCATTTATTTCTTTTTTATTTCAGCTGCCATTATTCTAGTTTAGGATCATGTAATCTCTTCTGAACAATTAAAAAACTTGAGCTAGTCTTTCTCTTCTGGTATCTTCCATCTCCAATCTATCTTACTTATCTTATATTTCATTGTTAAGTTAATCTTCTGAAAGCATAACTACTATGTCTCTTTTTTTCACAAAATCTTCACTGGTTCTTATATTCAAAATAACAATCAACGATTTTAGTCTTCTATAATCTATAACAAGCTATATTATTTCTTACTTTCTCCTGCATGCTATATCCTTTATCTAAGCTAATTTATTTATTGTTTTGTGATATGAACTGAAACATATGTTTTCAAGTAACTTGTTTCTACCTGTACAAATTCTATAGGTACAGTATTATTTTCTACAAATATCTTCTAGATAAATATTTTTCTCATCTAATCCTGAAAAGAATTTCTTTTTTATGCAAACTCCCACAGTTATTTTTGGTAATATAAATTTTCTACCTTGTACAATTCTTATTTGTGCATGTTTGCACACCTGTGTGCTTACCTATTTTAATATGTTGTATGGTCCTTTATCTATTCATACTTTATATTCCTTTAAGGTAGCACTAATTTGTCAAAAACCCCAATGACTGTAGCTTCATATCTTGTATATAATAAGGATTCCATAAATGTTTTTAATAAATGGTTCTCTGTATTAAGTTGTTTTGATTGTGAAGGATTTAAAGAAAAGGAGCTTAAAGAAGCGTTCTTTCCAAAAAAGAACTTAAAATAGTGAAAAAAGATGAGTCAGGAATATTCAGTGGATAGAGTTGCTTATTTAGATATGTATTTACATGAATACATACATAATCTGTGGACATATTAGACAAGTTTGCTTAGAGTTTATAGATACACAAGTCAAGGGGTCTGAGAACTGAGGTAATAGCACAGGTTTGAGCTGCTCAAAGGGTCCAAAGATAGGTCAAAATAGCCAAATTCTATAAGAATAATAGTGCTGGATGGAGGTATGAGCTGGTGAAAGTAGAAACTGAGAAATACTATTTTTTAATTTGAATATCTTTTAAAATTATGTTTATTATAATTATCATTTAAGACCTAAAAGTAAAACTTATTGCCTTATTTCATGCTTAAATTATTACCACCCCACTATATTGCTACTAGTCATAGGTAAATATACATATGTAATATATATTATTCTCCTATATATAACATATAATGAATATATACAAATTAATATGCATATATATAAATTCACATATGAAAGACATAACGACCCAGAATATGTTGTTTTTCTGGATTACTTTTCTTACTACTAAAGTATATTCATCAACCAGAAGATAAAGAAGAGGTGGTTTGGAAAATAGAGCATCTTGAGAATGCAGAAAATGATGAAATACTCTATGGAAACCAAATCCTTGTGTGCAATAAAGCCCCAAATAAGGATATTTTAGAAAAATAAATTTTCTGAGGAACAGCATGCCTCTAAAGGACTCAAAGTACATATTTTAAGGCTACTGGAAGACTATGAGGGCAGCAAGCACTTATCACTTAGTTTCTTCCAACTTTAGTATTGACTCTAAGGTGCTGTACATTTCTTAAGAACATTTTAGTCATCTTCCTCCTTGAAAGGGTCATAGGCAGGATTAATGAGATAACATTTTAAAAGCTATTGAGCTTTTTGGTAGAAAAAAGATAAATATAAATATAGTTCAGTATTTTTGTTATGATAAACTATGCAATACTGAACAAGGAAATGGTTGTTCAATTTAACCCATTTTAGAGAAAATATGACTCAGTAGAGCTTGATTCCTTTTTGGTAAAATTATATATTAGTGTAAATACTTCAAAAAGAATAGCCTGGATTTGTCTTTCTTATATCCCAAAACAAAATTTAGCCATCCACTAAAATAATTTTAAATCAAGTTATGTGGTATAACATGTTGCAGAGATATTGAGACAGTCTCTGTCTCTTTATATAAAAAGATTAAACCAGGAAAATGAAATCTGGCACTTATAAGCTTATTAGCACAGTAATAAACATATGTTATAGAACAATGAATGATTTTTATTTCTACTTCATAAATAGAAAAAAAGTCCTATTATACTCTAAGGTAAGATTTTTGTTAGATTCACAGTAGATAAGGTTGAACAAGTTCCTGGCAGATTTTGTGCAACTAAAACTAAACAAAGGCAGGGATATGACATATATAGAAAGTGGGAATGATATTTTATCTTACATATTTATCTCAACCAAGATTTAAAATTGCACTAGTATAATTTATTAATAAAAGTGCAAAAAAGGTAGTCATGTTAAAATATGAAGGCAATTGTAATTATTTTGCTATTCCTCTGAAAGAAAAAATTGTCCACATTAGATATGCTTAATATTAATAAAATTATAATAATTTAGAAAAAAATTATGGAGCACTTTTTTTCCAATATATAACAGAATATAAAATAGAAAGAGTTAAACATAAGGTAAACATTGGACTTTGACTGATTGTGATTTGTCAATGTAGATTTAACCTTGACTTATTTTTATTTAATTTTGAAATTATATTTAGAAAATTAACTTTAACATGGTGACATTGATTAATAAGACTACATATATTTCTGGTAAACATTTCTATAGCATTTGAACTGTTAATTATGTTGTATACTCAGCACCCAAAGTCAAATCATTTTCCATCCTTTTTCAGCCCTTCCCCCTACCCCCTTCCCTCACCTCTCCCTCACTTCTCCTTCCTCTTGATAACCACTTCACTTTTATTTATGTCCATAAGTCCTAGTTTTATATACCATTTATCTATGAAGTCGTACAATTCTTAGATTTTTCTGATTTACTTATTTTACTCAGTGTAATGTTCTCAAAGTTCATCCATGTTGTAATAATGTCACTATGTCATCATTTTATATGTCTGAGTAGTATTCCATTGTATATATGTACTACATCTTCTTTATTTAATCCTTTATTGAGGGACACATTGGTTGTTTTCATGTCTTGGCTACTATGAATAATGCTGTGATGAACATGGGGGTGTATGTGTCTTTAAGTACCAATGTTTTTGAATTTTGTGGGGAGATACTCAGTAGAGGGATTGCTAGATCATATGGGAATTCTATTCTTAATTTTTTGAAAAGCCACCATTTTTTCTTCCATAATGGTTCTACCAATTTACATTCTCACCAGCAGTCAAAGATAGACATTTCATAATGATAAAGAGGACACCATATCAAGAAGACATAACACTTTTTAATATATATGCACCAAATCAGGGATGACCTTGGTTTAAAAAAAAGAAAAATGTACCATTCTGGTCAGTGATATTGGTAATAGAAAAGGCCATGGATGTGTGAAGGCAGGAATATATGAAAAAACTCTGGAAACTCTAAGTTTGTTGTAAACTTGAAACTACTCTAAAAATAAAATATTCTTTTCAATTACATAAAAGACTAAGAAAACATTCAAAAACAAAACAATCTAAGTTAATGTAATTCAGACATATAATTCAAAATAAACATCCTTAACATGTTAAAATAATATATAATTTTTAATTTGGGCAAGGAAACAAAAATTATAATACAGAAACAAGTTTAAACTCAGAAGTAAATGCTTCTGAATAGGAAGTGGTTGTGTGATGAACTACTTTGACCTTCTTCTCAGGGAGATAACTGGTGAAAATTAAAAAAGAAAGTACCAATTATTTAAAGTTTCTGGATGTTATCTTTAGTATATATAGCAAATGAGAAAATACTTATATAAGAAAATCTACTAAGTCTTGGTAGTAACAGGAATATAACATGGCACTTGAGTCACAACCTATGCTCTTCCCTTACTCTAGCTCAGTGTATCAAAAACTCTAATCTGGGAGATTGTAAGAACACAGGGATCCCTATCATCCAACTCTCAGTTTAGTCCTGCAGTATCTCCTCAGAAGGAAAAGTTTAAGAGCATTTCTTACCCCACTCAGCTTCACATTACAGAAGATTTTTTGAGCCAAGAGTGGCTAGGAGCTGTGAAGTCTCTTACTTCACTTAGCTCCATTTATAGACTAGCATCTCTATCTCTGGCAATGTGGGTGTCAAATACTGATTCCTAATTGCTTTCTCTCCAGCTTGATCTTGGAGTAAAGGTTCCATGCCTGAAAAACGAAAGAAAACAAAACAAAACAACAAAGGACATTGTTCTTTCAACACTTGGCTCATAAATTAGGCATATTTATCTGAGAGAAGTAGGCCAGGTGCATTTCAACATCTTTGAAGAAATGGCACAAAATTTTCTCCAGTGGTGAGAAGTAGACCATAGAAAACAGAGCTCCATATTTCTCTAAAAAAAAAAAAGGATTTTATTTGAAAAAAGAGTGCCAATAAGTTCAAATTTAAGGGTACTCTTGAAAACAGTGGAGGTATTGGTGTCAAGCAATTAAGAGGTATATAGTAACTTCATGAGAGCAACATGCAAAATTATAGATCATCTGGTAGTTTAAAGGACAACTCAAGGAAAAATAACGCTAAATAAAACTCTCATAAAATCAGAACAACTCTGAAGGACTTTGTGCAAAGACAACATTTGAAAAGAGGTCTGCATTTAATTGGTACAGATGGAAGCAGTATATATCCTAAAATATTGTTGAAAACTGTAGAGCAATCAGCTTACAGTAGTAAAGACTAGTAGCTTTGTATAATACCAACAAAAGCATACAGCTTTATGAAGAGATCACAGAAAGAGGCAGTCAAAGAGGGCCTTGGTAAATGCATTATCCTCATAGGGAGACTGTGCACATGCCCAAGGTTGTGCCCTCTGAGATGTGATATTATCTCAGATTTTAGGGGAAATAGACATCACTACAACTTTCTATCAATTACTATATAAAAACAAACAACAACAGGTCAATGATGATGGGAGATAGGAATGATTAGTATCTCATATGGCTATAGTATAGCATCTAAATTATCTATCATAAAAATAAGTACAAGACATTCAAGAAAATAGTAAAGTGTGAACTTTATAGAGGAAAAAAAACAGGCAATAGAAATTGTCATTGACAGTCTAGAAGTGAGACAATGACAAAACAGTTATTATAAGCATGTTCACAGAACTAAAGAAACCATATCCAAAAGGGAAAAAAAGTATGATGACAATATCTTATAAAAATTAATAAAAAGATAAGTAGTCATAGAAACAAGAAATGAAAATTATGGTGTTGAAAGCTTGAATAACCAAGGTAAAAAATTCACTAGAGATGTGGAGCCACAGATTTGAACTGCCAAAGAAAGAACTAGATCAGGGGTGCCCACACTTTTTCAGCTTGCAAGCTACTTATAAGATGACCAAGTCAAAATGATCTACCTACAATAAAAATGCAAAACATAAATTTATTTCTTCTATATTATCATTATTTAAGTTACTATTATTACTATTTAATATTGTGTATTCTTCTTTCACCTTTCTCCTTCTCAGCTCTCTTTTCAGAGGAAAGTCAATGTCATAGTTTTTATGAACAGTCTGAAAAAGCTGCTCCACATTTCCCTTCATTGGAATAGCAATGGCACACAGACAGATGAGGCAAACGCACTTAGAATATGACATAGTGAAAAAATCCCCTCTCATTCTGTATGAAAGAGGTAGGTTTTAGGCTTCTTACTTGGACCAGCTATGGCACTCATTTTTATACCCTTTGTTGTATTTAGTTTAAATAAGTTGAAGGCTAACTAGGCAGCAATGTAACTGAACAAGTTATCGCTGTTTAACGGGCATGCATAGGGTGTCAAAAGTTCAGACGTCGGATTGGCTACCCCGTATGCCAATCAAAAGACAAATGTCTTTTTAATGTCATGTGATCTACCCACGCTTCCTTTGCGATTGACCAGTAGATCACTATCAATGTATTGAGCACCCCTGAACTAGATAATTTATGGATATACTGATAGAGATTAAACATTCTTAAGGTTAGAAGAAAAGAATGAGAAAAAAAATTCAAACATCAAATCAATGTGAGTCATGACTAACCATACAAATATACATAATAGAAGTATCAGAAGAAGAGAGGATAAACTAAGAAAAATATATCTTGAAGAAATAATGGCTGAAACTTTTCAATATAATGAAAATATTAATCTACATATCCAAGAAGATTAAAAAAACCCAAGTAGGTAAACACTGTGATTAATATACAGATACATCATGGGAAAAATGCTGAAATACAAAGACAAAAAGAAAAATCTCAACTATGACACCAAAATTATAAATAATATTGAAAGAAGAAAAACAAAGAAATTCCAAGATGGTAACAGAGTAGGTGGATGATCCAACTACCACCACCCAGGAACAATTTGAATTACAACTTAATTTAAGAGCACTTATCTTGAAAAACCAACTTTGGACTAAACAAAAAGGAGTCTATAACCCAGGATCACAGAAGAAGACACATGAAGACTGGTAGGAAGGGTAAAGATACAGAAAGGGCTGCCTTGCTCCCAGGAGTGAGCAACAGCAGAGGGTTTGGACGGACTCTCAATCCAAGGAAGGTCACCCTGAGAGGTGTGGGTGCTTAGCCCCAGGCAGGGAGCCTCAGCCTAGAGCCCCAGAGCCTATAAGAGGCACCCAGACAGCATTTGCAAGTGAAAAGAGCAGGGTTTCTGTCTTCAAGAAAGAGACTGAGCTTTCTGAGATGCAGGCTCCATCTTAAAGGAAGAGTGCAGAAAATCTCATTCATGGCCACTTACCCAGGGCTCCTGTGGAGGGAGAGCTGAAAGGACTAGAGTTGCATGGGGAGAGTGTAAAGTTGGAGGCCCAGGGAAAGACACTGTTGGGGATGGCCACCGAAACCCTTGTGTTGAGTCATTCTCCAATGCTGCAGTCACCATCTTTCTTGGATGGAGCAATCTCCTCTGAGTGGCATCAGCCTGGGGAAAGGCAACTGCTCCACCTTCAGGAGTCTCTCCTGTCCCAGTCATGGCGATGGGGTAGTTCTGAAAAGCCAAGAAGCAGAGGCACATCAGTGACTTGGTTTTCTGGTGTTGAGCTGGAGCTTTCCCCCTCACACTCCTGAGTCTAAGACTAGTAATTCCACCTCATAGGATACTCAGTAGAAATTCTGGAGGGTGGGCAGAGCATACCTTTGGTTTTCAAAGACCACACCCATCAGATTCCTGGGACCACATCTTACTGAGGTCTATGAAAACAGCCTAAACAGACTGACACTAGAGGCCGAGGTCCAGAGCCACACCCACAACCCTTCCTAATGCTTGAATTGCCACAGGCTCTAAATTCTACCAGAGGCTTTTCAGTGGTGGAGCCCAACAAGCAGCCAGGAGACAAAGGCTTCAATAGGCAGGACTCAGATAACCTAGGCTTTTAAAGCAGCCCTTCACCCATGTTCACTGTGAGTAAAAAATGTCTAGGTGTGCAGGATGGTATTTCCATGAGCACCTGGGTTCAGCAGAGGCAGCCAAAAACTCTAGATTGATTGTAGCTTCAAGGAGGTTGCTGAAGACCAGTCATGGGCAGTGTCTCCCACTAATCTGTGCTGGGTCCTACCAGGGAGGCCCAGAGCTGACACATCTAGGGTCCAGCTGCAAAGAACATTGGTTCATGACCTAACAACCCTTGCTAGAGTGGTATCCTAAGGAAGGACTCTTCACACCTGACTAAGAGGAATTTTACTCTCTGTGAGCAGCACTGGCACAGTGGCTTCTATGCATTGGATAGGGTGGGGCTTCACTGTCAGCTGGCCTGGGAACTGTATAACCTGCCCTGCTGGGCTAGATTCCAAAAGGGGAAAAAAGAGAGGCTTGGAGCATGGACATTTAAAGTGTGGGTCCCTGTGAGTCTATGGTTGGATGTAGTTGAAAGGCTTAGCCACATTTGGGGGGACACAGTCAGCCCCAGGAGAGGACTCTCTCAGTCTTGTTCCCTGGGACCAGGGTCTCACCAGCTCAAAGAACTTCTGCAGAGGGAACTGTCGGCCACAATCGGTCTGACCCTGTTGCTCACCTTGTTGGAGAGAAATAAAATTTGATTATCCAGCAGTGGCTGAGGGATTAAGTTCTGGAATAGAAACCACATTCTCCATAATAAACTCCTGACAAAGAAAGCCTTGATATAGAGGGTCTCATTAACATTGCATTCACAGCCTCAGCTACTCTAACCTACCTATAGAGGAGTTGATTGGGTGAGGCCAGTCTGAGCCCACACTACAGTCTTACTACAGAAGAATCTATGGGAAGACCAGGCAGCTGCAAGAGGAGGAGCAGCTGAAAAGTGGAAATAAATCTAACAGAGCTTAGGGGTTTTATGGAGCTGCTGTCGTCTCTAAGCAAGATAAAGTTCATCTTTCTATAAACATAACCCTTCCCACACTACCCAGGCACAGAAAACAAAGACACCAATAGTGAAAAGTGCAGTCACTGCAGAATATTTGCCCATAGCAAGCTATAAACAACAGATGATGCTAATGCAAGAAGATCTAGGTCCAACATAACTGGTAGTAGGTCGCAGACAGCACCAACCCTAGACACAGCTAACTACCCAAGCAGTACGTTCAAAGGTGTAATCTAGTTATCACCAGATACTGTGGAGAATAAATATGTCTAACAGAAAAGACCTTGCACAATGTGTAATACACATGATCAAGGTTTACCCTTAGAACCAGCCAGCCTGACAGAATAACCATACCAAAAAAAGGACCAACTGCATGTAATACTCACATACAATAAAAAGAAAACAGTACTCTCAAGAAGCGTTCCTAGAATGAGGAACACAGGTGGCCTGGAGGTCAGTATCACTGAGCCCATGTTCTTCATAAAGACACAACAAAAAGTTTTAAAGTCAGACAGTGCTATCTAATGCACAGACAAAATGGGAAGACAGAGAAATGCAACATAAATGAATCAACAACAGAAATACCCAGAAAAAGAATTGAATGAGATGGAAGGAACCAAAATACAAGAGGCAAAGTTTAAAATAATTTTTAGGATGCTCAAGAATCTTAGAACCACAATGGACAGACATAATAAGCATTTAAATAAAGAGATAGCAAGCATCAAAAAGGACATTAAAATTATAAAATATAACCCGTCAGAAATGACAAATACAATATCAGAAATGAAGACTGCACTAGAAGGTATCAATAGCAGGCTGGATAAAGCAGAGGATCAAATCAGTGATTCAGAAAACAAGATAAACAAAAGCATGGAAATAGAGCAGCAAAAAGAAAAGAAGCTCAAAATAACTGAGGAAAATCTAAGAGAGCTCTGGGAAAACATAAAGAGAAACAACATCCACATCATAGGAGTTACTGAAGGAGAAGAGAACAAACAAGAAATAGAGAATCTGTTTGAAGAGATCATAGCTGAAAATAGTCCTAAAGTGATGAAGGAAAAATTCACACAAGTACAAGAAGCACAGAGAGTCCCATTAAAGGGAACCCAGAAAAGCCTACACCAAGACACATCATAATTAAAGTGCGAAAGTTAAGAGACAAATTAAGAATATTAAAAACTGCAAGAGAAAAGCAGTAAGTTACCTACAAAGGAGGCCCTAAACATATGACATCTGACTTCTCAACAGAAATACTTTAGGCCAGAGGGGTTGGCAAGAAATATTCAAAGGGATGCAAAACAAGAACCTACAACCAAGACTTTTTTATCCAGTAAAGCTATCATTTGAAATAGAAGGAGAAATAAAAAGCTTCCCAGGCACACACACATACACACACACACACACACACACACACACACACACACACACACACACAAAAGCTCAATGGATTCATTACAACCAAACCAGTACTGCAAGAAATGTTAAGAGGCCTGCCAAAAAAGAACAAAGGGAAAAGAAAATCTAGAAATAGAGGATTCTAGATTTAAAGAATAAAATGACAATAAACCACTGCATATCAATCAAAAGACATAGTGTAGCTGCAGGGAAAAGAAAACAGGAAATGTACATATGCTGTCTACAAGAAACCCACCTAAGAAAACAAGATACACAAAGACTAAAAGTGAAGGGATGAAAAAATGTTTTTCAAGCAAATGGAAATGAAACAAAAGCTGGGGTAGCAATACTTGTATTTGACAAAATAGACTTTAAAACAGAAAAACTATACTATGGGTCTGACCAGGCAGTGGCGCAATGGATAGAGCATCAAACTGGGATGCGGAAGACCCAGGTTCGAGACTCCGAGCTCGCCAGCTTGAGCGCGGGCCCATCTGGCTTGAGCAAAAGCTCGCCAGCTTGGAACCAAGGTTGCTGGCCCCAGCAAGGGGTTGCTCGGTCTGCTGAAGGCCTGTGGTCAAGGCACATGTGAGAAAGCAATCAATGAATAACTATGGTGTTACAACGGCAACAAAAAACTAATGATTGATGCTACTCATTTCTCTCTGTTCCTGTCAGTCTGTCCCTATCTATCCCTCTCTCTGACTCTCTCTCTGTCCTTGTAAAAAAAATAAATAAAAAAACATTGAAAATAAAACTATACTAAGGGATAAAGAAGATCACTACATAATAATAAAGGGAGTAATTCAAAAGGAGGAAATAACTATTGTAAATATTTATGAATATAATATAGGAACACCTAAATATATTGAGCAGATTTTTATAGCCATAAAGGGTGAGATCACCAGCAATACAATACCCCACTAACATCAATGGGTATATTCTCCAGATAGAAAATTAACAAGGAAACAGCAACCTTAAATAACACACTAGATCAACTGGATGTAATTGATATCTTCAGAACCTTTCACCCCAAAGAGGCAGGACATACATTCTTTTTAAGTGCTAATTATACATTCTCTAGGATAGATTACATGTTAGGACACAAAAGAAGTCTCAATAAATTTAAAAAGATTGAGATCATTTAAAGCATCTTCTCTGATCACTATGACATAAACTAGAAATCAACTACAATAGAAAAATTGAAAAACATTCAAACAATTGGAGGCTAAATAGCATGTTCTTAAATAATAAATGGGATGACAATGAGATCAAGGAATAAATAAAATATTTCAATAAAACAAATGAAAATGAACATACAACAATTCAAAATTTAGGAGACATAGCAAAAGCAGTCCTGAGAGGGAAGTTCATAGCATTACAGGCATACCTTAAGAAGCAGGAAAATGTTCAAATAAACAACTTAATTCTGGATCTAAAAGAACTATGAAAAGAACAACAAATAAAGCCCAGAGGAAATAGATGGAAGGAAATAATAAAAATCAGAGCAAAAATAAATGACATAGAGGCTAAAAATATAATACAAAAGATCAATAAAACCAAGAGCTGGTTCTTTGATAAGGTAAATGACATTGACAAACTTTTAACCAGACTCATCAAGAAAAAAAAATAGAGGACTCAAATAAATAAAATTAGAAATGAAAAAGTAGAAGTAACAACTGGCACCGCAGAAATACAAAGAATTGTAAAATAAATACTATGACAATTTATATACCAAAACATTGGACAACCTAGGTGACATGGCCATATACCTAGAAACATACAGTTTTCCTAGACTCAATGTGGAGAATCAAAAATCTAAACAGACTGATTACAACAAATGAAACTGAAACAGTATAAAAAAACTCCCAACAAACAAAAGTCCTAGATCAAATTGCTTCACTGGTGAATTTTACCGAATATATAAAGAACTAACACCTATCCTTCTCAAGCTATTTCAAAAAATTCAAGAGGAGTAAAGATTTTCAAGCTCCTTTTATGAGGCAAGCATTATCCTCATTCCAAAACCAGATAAAGACACTAAAAAGAAAGAAAACTATAGACCAGTGTCCCTCATGAACACAAATGCTGAAATTCTCAACATTAATTAGCAGACCAGATTCAGCAATGAATTTAAAAAGTCATAAATTATGATCAAGTAGGATTTATTCCAGGGAGGGAAGGCTGGTACAATATTCACAAATCAATCAATGTGATTCATCACATAAACAAAAGGAAGGATAAAAATTACATCATTATATCAATGGATGCAGATAAAGCATTTGATAAAATCCAAAATTCATTTATTTTCATAACTCTCAGCAAAGTGGGCATACAGGGAACATATCTCGACATTATAAAGGCCATCTGTGACAAACCCACAGCAAACATCATACTCAATGGACAAAAATTAAAAGCAATCTCATTGAGATCCAGAACAAGGCAGGAGTGCCCTCTTTCACCACTCCTATTCAGCATACTTCTGGAAGTCCTAGCCACAACAATCAGACAAAAAGAAGAAATAAAAGGCATCCAAATTGGAAAAAAAGTAAAACTATCATTAATTGCTGATGACATGATAGTAAACATAGAAAACCCTAAATTCTCAGTCAAAAAACTATTAGACCTGATAAATGAATTTGGCAAGGTGGCATGATATAAAATTAATATTCAGAAAGCAGTGGCATTTTTATACACCAACAATAAACTTTCTGAAAGAAAAATTAAGAAAATAATTTCCTTCATTACTGCAAGAAAAAAAATAAATAAAACTTCCTAGGAGTAAATTGAACCTAAATGGTAAAAGACTTGTACTCAGAAAATAATAAGACATTAAAAAAAGAAATTAAGAAAGATACAAACAAGTGGAAGCATATACCATGTTTATGGATAGGAAGAGTAAACATCATTAAAATGTCTATATTACCCAAAGCAATCTATAGATTCAATGTAATTCCTATTAAAATATCAATGGCATACTTCAAAGTTATAGAACAAATATTCCAAAAATTTATCTGGAACCAAAAAAGAACACGAATAGCCTCAGTAATCTTAAAAATGAATAAAATGAGAGATATCACAATTCCTGATATGAAGTTATATTACAAGGCCATAGTACTCAAAACAGCTTGGTACTGGCATAAGAACAGGTATATAGATCAATGGAAAAGAACAGAAAACCCAGAAATAAACCCATGCGTTTATGGTCAAATAATATTTGACAAAGGAGGTAAGAGCATACAGTGGTAAAGACAGTCTTTTATTATTTTGTAGCAGAATAATAAAGCATTTGGATTTACTGAACTACCCAATGGTACAGAGTGTTCTAAAATCAGATTAGTTTGCTATTAGAAAAGGGGAAATAAAAAAAATGAAAAATATTTGTTATCTAGAATTAGGCAGTAAGAGAGTTTAAATAGACAGGGCATGCCAATGTTACTGATACTAAACTCTAGTCAAAAACTAATCTGTGTATACTGCAAATTCTTTTTTCACCTAGTCTGGATCTGCCTTCTAAACTCAGGTTTACAATTATTATTATTTATTTACTTTACAGTAACACAGTATTACATTCAAATAAATAGATGCTAATATAATATTAATTTGGGTCAAATTTTATAATGGCATTCAGTTTAGTAAAATTTCATTCTTTCAGACATTTTTATCATTTGTACATAGCTCATGAGAGTCTCTTGAAAGTGAAAGTCTAAAGTACTTACTTGCTTAACTAAATACAAATTTTTCATAGAATTATTCAGACATAATTGAAATTTTGTCAAAAAGTGTGTACTATCCAAGTAGTTAACTAACTGCCTTAGACATTTAATTTTTACATTGACAAATTAATTCTTACATTTTTAAGCAATCCTCATAATTTCCATATCTTAGTTTCAAAGAGATTTTTAGTAACATGCTTTATATATCCTATTGACACTTAGAATATTTCTGGGTGTAACACCATCGTGTGTAGATCATACATTGATCCTATGTGGCAGTTTGTGAATTGTGTTATGAATTAGCTCATATAAATTCAATTTACATAAGCAGTTAGGTGATTGGAAAAGGCATTCATTGGGTTTTGGTGAGGTATGGCGATATATTAGCCAGGGATCTCCAGAGAAACAGACTAATAGGGGTGTGTGTGTGTGTGTGTGTGTGTGTGTGTGTGTGTGTAGAGAGAGAGAAAGAGAGAGAGACAGAAAGAATGATAGCAATAGTTCAAAAGTGAGAACTAAAGATTTTAAGGAATTGAAGGAAGTGGCGCTCACAAAATTGTGAAGGTAGGCCAGTCCAAAATATACAGAGAAATCTTACAGTCTTGAGACTCAGGGATGAATTGTTTTTGCAGACAGACAGAATTCCTCCTTCTTTGAGGAGTCAGTCATTTTTCTTTTAAAGCCTTCAACTGATTGGCCCATCCAGTCATGGAGTGGTACACCTGAAAGTTATGTAATGTTATTAACCAATGTCACCCCAATATAGTTGATTAAAAAACAACAACGCCAAAAACAAATTATGAAAGGTAATCTATTTTATTTAAAGTCTACTATTTCAAATGTTGATCTCATTAAAAAGTGCCCTTACAGTAATATTGAGACAGTAGTTGGGCAAATATCTGGGTACTATGGTCTAGCCAAGTTGACAAATAGAATTGACCATAAGAACTCTTTCCCATAAAAGAAACTTTACTGGAGAGATCCTATCTTACATCCATTTAAGATGTTAGCATATCAGAACTAAGAGAGGCTTCATTCAGATTCCCAGCTTTCAGCCTGACCAGGCAGTGGCGCAATAGATGGAGAATCGGACTGGGATGCGGAGGACCCAGGTTCCAGACCCCGAGCTCGCCAGCTTGAGCGCGGGCTCATCTGGTTTGAGCAAAAGCTCACCAACTTGGACCCAAGGTCGCTGGCTCCAGCAAGGGGTTGCTCGTTCTGCTGAAGCCCCGCGGTCAAGGCACATGTGAGAAAGCAATCAATAATCAATGAACAACTAAGGTGTTGCAACAAAAAACTGATGATTTATGCTTCTCATCTCTCTCCATTCCTGTCTGTCTCTGTTTATCACTCTTTCTGACTCTCTCTCTGTAAAAAAAAAAAAAAAAAAAAAAAAAAAAGAATCCCAGCTTTCAGTGATAATTTTGGTAATATTTTTATTTTTTCTGTTTCTGTACCTTTAAATTATATGAAAATATATCATTTTAGAACTATTATAAAGATAATATATATATATTTAATGTGTGAGATTTTAAAATATTTAATGCTCACTAAGACTACCTTTGAATAAATTTCTTCTTTCACATTTCAACCATTATTTACCAAAGTGTTCTGCACAACAAAATAATTCAAGCACATTTGTTTCATATAGTCCCTTCCAACACTACTGAAATAATCATTAAAACATTCTGAAAGCCACAAAGTATTTATGAGTAACTTACTTTGCATTCAGACTCTGTCATTCAGAAAAGGGCTGAGCAAAGGTATTTTTTCAAGACAAATGTATACACTCTACTATTTTGCAAAACATCCTCCCTTCTTTGTAGTATATTGCTAAGTAAATAATTAATGAAAGGATTAAAATTGCCATATGTTCTGAAGTTGCTTGAAATATATCTTTTTTAAAAAAAACACTTTAACATACCACATTTGTACGGCAAAAAGATGTCAATGATATTTAGATAAAAATTTGGTTATCCCTGCAAATACATTAAGGAGTATTTTACCTGTATAAATTTTCTATTTTTTAACACAGTCTAAAAAGCTTACTATATATCTATTATCCATACCTTGCAAGCCTGGCTTTTTATTTCTTCAGCATCTAGTTTAACTACTTGTCTTGAATGTGTTTTACATGCTATTTGATATCAGTATTTGCTGGGATCCATGATTTTTCAACTTTGAAAATATGTAAGGTAGTTGCAATTTGACTGTGAAGGACTTGTTGCATTTGACAGAAAACTACAAATCTGCCCCAGGGACTGCTCTAAATCTGAGGAGTAAGTCTGTGATTTCCCAGGAGTTCTTAGAGGTATATTTTATAATGTTAGCATTGCCTATTCCCAACTGAGGCATGTATTGATGAATGTAAGAGGTAGTGTGGCATTATAAAAAGAACACACTGATAAAAACCCAGTTTTGGCTTTCTGTCTAGGATCTGCCATACTGTGAGTTTAGGTAAGTGAATACACATTTCTAAATTTTTACTTTATAATCTCTAAAAAGAATGAGTAGAAGTGGTAGTAATGTTTGGAAAGGACAATGCTAAATAATCTTTCTGCTAATGGATGGTATTTTTCTATTGTCATATAAGATATTTTTTTTAAAAAAATTATTGATTGGTTCATTTTATTGAGAGAAGAAGGGAGAGAGAGAGAGAGAGAGAGAGAGAGAGAGAGAGAGACATTAATTTGTTGTTCCACCTACCATGTATTCATTGGCTGATTCCTGTATTTACCCTGAACGTGAATTGGACCTGCAACCTTGGCATATTGGGTTATGTTCTAACCAACTGAACTGCCTGGCCAGGGCAATATTAGCTATTTCTAACTGTTTGTTATATTAAGGCAGTGGTTCTCAAACTTTTTGAAGTTGGGGCACATTTAAAATCCTACAAATAATTGTAGTCACACTATATACAAATTTCGGAGAAATATGTAATAATAATTAAGTCAAAAATTAAAGAAAAAATATAAAGTCCAAGAATGCTTTTATGGTAATTAAATTAAATAAATACAACAAAATTAAATTTATTCTGCAATTAAAATACATTTTTATGTTACATATTTTGAGTTATGCTTCTTTAGAATTCATAAAAAAGAGGGGTTAAAAACTACAAAAACAACAAAAATGTTATCTCTTTATATATATAGATACATTCTTAGGGAGATTTAGTAAATTTGACAGGTCCGAGCGCAAATTTGTTCAGTTTTTTCATTCTTGTGTTTATGCGAAACATGAGCTTGATGTGTCCTAGCAATTTCTTCAATGTTTGGGCATATGTTTGAAAGGAAAACTCTCATTTCCTTGTCAATACATTGAAGAATTCCTCTCTATTTACGCTTAATTGTGTTGAGGGTAGAAAATCCTGACTCACATAAATAGGATGTTGAAAACTGTAGTAAAATGTTCAAAGCTTTTTTAGATATTGTCACATATTCTTTTTTATAGAAATCCAAAAGGCTTCAAGAGACAATTCTTTATGTTTAATTATCAGTACACGTTAGTGGATATAGCTGCCAGTTCTTCTTCCTCTATTAATGTTAAACCACAATCACTTAAGCTTCCAAGAATGGGTTTCTAATTCAATCATATTGTTCAATGTTAAGTGATGAAAAATGTTATATATTAAATTCTACCTGTCAGCCTTCAAGTCCTATTTTATTTACACTTAACTTTTGCTCATTCCAGAATTAAATTCTTATTTTTTAAATTTTATTTTATTATTATTAATTTGAATGGGGTGACATCAATAAATCAGGGTACATATGTACAATGAAAACATCTCCAGGTTGTCTTATCATTCAATTGTGTTGCATACCCGTCACCAAAAGTCAAATTGTCCTCTGTCACCTTCTATCTGCTTTTTCCTATGCCCCTCCCTTCCTCCCTATCCCACCCTTCCCTCCCATCCCCCATCCCGTAACCACCACTCTCTTGTCCATGTCTCATAGTCTCACTTTTATGTCCCACCCATGTATGAAATCATGCTGTTCTCAGTTTTTCTTTTTTTCTGATTTACTTATTTCACTCCGTATAATGTTATCAGGTTCCATCCATTTTGTTATAAATGATCCGATGTCATCATTTCTTATGGCTGAGTAGTATTCCATAGTATATATGTACCAAAGCTTTGTAATCCACTCGTCTTCTGATGGACACTTGGGCTGTTTCCAGATCTTCACTATTGTGAACAATGCTGCCACAAACATGGGGGCAAATTTCTTCTTTTTGAACAGTACTATGGTGTTCTTAGGATATATTCCTATATATTCCTATAGCTTGGTCAAAAGGCAGTTCGACTTTTAATTTTTTGAGGAATCTCCAAACTGTTTTCCACAGTAGCTGCACCAGTCTGCATTCCCACCAGCAGTGCAGAAGGGTTCCCTTTTCTCCACATCCTCACCAGCAATTGTTCTGTGTTGTTTTGCCGATGAGTGCCATTCTGACTGCTGTGAGGTGATATCTCATTGTGGTTTTTATTTGCATTTCTCTAATGATTAGTGATGTCGAGTTTTTTTTTTCATATGCCTATTGGCCACCTGTATGTCCTCTTTGGAGAAATTTCTATTCATTTCTTTTGCCCATTTTTTGATTGGATTGTTTGTCTTTCTGTTGTTGAGTTTTATAAGTTCTTTATAAATTTTAGTTATTAACCCCTTATCAGATGTGCTGTCGAATATGTTCTCCCATTGTGTGGTTTGTCTTTTTATTCTGTTCTTATTGTCTTTAGCTGTGCTAAAACTTTTTAGTTTGATATAGTCCCATTTGTTTATGCTGCCTTCTATTTTATTTGCCCATGGAGATAAATCGACAAATATATTGCTGCTACAGATGTTGGAGAGCTTGCTTCCTATGTTTTCTTCTAAGATGCTTATGGTTTCACGGCTTACGTTTAAGTCTTTTATCCATTTTGAGTTTGTTTTTGTGAATGGTGTAAGTTGATGGTGTAGTCTCATTTTTTTTGCAGGTAGATGTCGAATTTTCCCAGCACTATTTGTTAAAGAGGCTGTCTTTACTCCATTGTATGTTCTTTCCTCCTTTGTCAAATATCAGTTGTCCATAAAGCTGTGGGTTTATTTCTGGGTCCTCTGTTCTGTTCCATTGATCTATGTGCCAGTATCTGGCTGTCTTGAGTATAATGGCCTTGTAGTAAACCTTGATATCTGAAAGATGATACCTCCTGCTTTATGTTTTCTTTTTAAGATTGCTGAGGCTATTCGTGTTCTTTTTTGGTTCCATATAAATTTTTGGAATATGTGCACTATATCTTTGAAGTATGTCACTGGTATTTTAATTGGTATTGCATTGAATTTATAAATTGCTTTGGGTAATATAGACATTTTAATGATGTTTATTCTTCCTAGCCATGAGCATGGTATATGCTTCCACTTGTATGTATCTTCCTTGATTTCTTTTATCAATGTTTTATAATTTCCCGAGTACGAGTCCTTAACTTCCTTGGTTAAATTTACTCCTAGGTACTTTATTTTTTTGGCTGCAATAGTGAAGGGAATTGTTTCCTTAATTTTTTTGCTGACAGTTCATTGCTGGTATATAGAAATGCCTCTGATTTCTGAGTATTAATTTTATATTCTGCCACCATGCTGAATTCATATATAAGGTCCAGTTGTTTTTTGACTGAGACTTTAGGGTTTTCTATATACAATATCATATCATCTGCAAATAATGACAGTTTTACTTCTTCTTCTCCAATTTGGATGCCTTTTATTTCTTCTTCTTTTCTGATTGCTGTAGCTAGGACTTCCAGAACTATATTGAATAAGAGTGGTGAAAGGGAACACCCCTGCCTGGTTCCTGATCTTAAGGGGATTGCTTTTAATTTTTGTCCATTTAGTATGATATTTGCTGTGGGTTTGTAGTAGATGGTCTTTATCATGTTAAGGAATGATCCCTGTATTCCCACTTTACTGAGAGTTTGAGGATGAATGGGTGCTGGATTATATCAAATGCCTTTTCTGCATCTATTGAAATTATCATGTGATTTTTGTCCTTCCTTTTGTTTATGTGGTGAATCACATTGATTGATTTGCGAATATTGAACCAGCCTTGCCTCTCCAGAATAAATCCCACTTGATCATGGTATATGATTTTTTACATATATTGCTGAATCCGGTAGGCTAATATTTTGTTGAGAATTTTAGCGTCTATATTCATCAGAGATATAGGCCTATAATTTTCTTTCTTTGTGTTGTCTTTGCCCAGTTTTGGGATCAGAATTATGCTCGCCTCATAAAAGGAGTTTGGAAGTCTTCCTTCCTCTTGAATTTTTTGAAATAGCTTGAGGAGGATAGGAGTTAGTTCTTCTTTGAATTTTTGATAGAATTCACTTGTGAAGCCATCAGGCCCAGGACTTTTCTTTTTGGAGAGTTTTTTGATAACTGTTTCCATCTCGTTTGTTGTAATTGGTCTGTTTAGGTGTTCTGCTTCTTCCAGATTGATTTTTGGAAGGATATATGATTCAAGAAATTTGTCCATTTCACCCAGATTGTTTAATTTCTTGGCAAAGAGTTCTTCATAGTATTTTCTTACAATGCTTTGTATTTCTGTTCTGACAGTTGTTATTTCTCCACTGTCCTTTCTAATTTTATTTATTTGAGTCCTCTCTCTTTTTTTCTTGGTGAGTCTAATTAAAGGTTCATCAATCTTGTTTACCTTTTCAAAGAACCAGCTTCTGGTTTTATTGATCCTCTGTATTGTTTCCTTAGCCTCTATGTCATTTATTTCTGCTCTGATCTTTATTATTTTCTTTCTTCTACTTGTCCTGGGTTTTATTTGCTGTTGTTTTTCTAGTTCTTTTCCATGCAGGGTCAGGTTGCTTATTTGAGCTTTTTCCAGCCTCTTATGATATGCCTGTAGTGCATAAACTTCCCTCTCAGAACTTCTTTTGCTGCGTCCAATAAATTTTGAGTTGATGTATGCTCATTATCATTTGTTTCTAGAAACTTTTTTATTTCTTTTTTGATCTCTTTGTTAACCCATTCATTATTTAATAACATGCTATTTAGTTTCCAAGTGTTTGAGTATTTTTCAGTTTTTCTTTTGTGGTTAATTTCTAGTTTCATGGCATTGTGATCAGAGAAAATGCTTGATATGATTTCAATCTTCTTAAATTTATTGAGACCATTTTTGTGTCCTAACATGTGGTCTATCCTAGAAAACGTACCATGAGCGCTTGAGAAGCATATTCTACTGCTTTAGGGTGAAAAGTTCTGAAGATATCTATTAAATCAAGTTGATCTAGTGTCTCCTTTAAGTCTGCTGTTTCTTTATTAATTTTCTTTCTTGATGATCTATCCAGTGTTGTTAGAGGGGTATTGAAATCCACTACTATGATAGTATTGCTGTTAATCTTGCTCTTTATATCCAACAAAATCTGCTTTATGTATGTCGGGGCTCCTATATTTGGTGCATAGATATTTATAATAGTTATATCTTCCTGTTGAATTGTTCCCTTTATCATAATGTAGTTTCCCTCTTTATCTCTTACTACAGCCTTTGTTTTAAAGTCCTTTTTGTCAGATATAAGATCTGCTACCCTGGCTTTTTTTCATTTCCATTTGCATGAAATATTTTTTTCATCCTTTTACCTTCAGTCTATGTGCATCTTTTGTTTAAGGTGTGTCTTTTGTAGACAGCATATGTATGGGTCCTGTTTCTTTATCTATGTAGCTACCCTATGTCTTTTGTTTGGACATTTAATCCATTTACATTTAAGGTTATTATTGATATGTAGTTGTTTATTGCCATTTTATTTTTTAAAGCTGTATTCTTCTTTTGCTATATTCATTTCTCTCTTTAAACTGTTTACAACAGGCCCCTTAGTATCTCTTGCAGAATTGGTTTGGTTTTAATGAATTCCTGGAGGCTTTCTTTTTCTGGGAAGCTCTTTATTTCTTCTTCAATTTAAATGTTACCCTTGCTGGATAGAGTAGTCTTGCCTGTAGGTTCTTGTTTGGCATTACTTTGATTATATCTTGCCATTATCTTCTGGCCTCAAGTGCTTCTGTTGAGAAGTCCGATGTCATCCTTATGGGGGCTCCTTTGTAGGTGATAGCCTTTTATTCCCTAGCAGCTTTTAAAATTTTTTTTTTATCCATTAGCTTTGGTATTTTAACTATGATATGTCTTGGTGTAGATCTTTTTGGGTTTCTCTTTAATGGAGTTCTGTGTGCTTCTTGAATGTGTGGAGTGTTTCCCAGCCTTAATTTAGGGAAGTTTTCTGCTATGATTTGATTGAACATAGTTTCCATTTTCTGTCCTCTCTCCTCTTCTTCAGGCACCCCTATGATGCGAATGTTGTTTCTCTTCAGGTTGTCACCGAGCTCCCTTAGAGTTTTCTCACATTTTTTGAGTTTCTTTTTCTTTTTCTTCTCTGCTTCTGTGCCTTTGTTTATTGTGTCCTCTAACTCGCTTATTTGATCCTCAGCGTGATTCATCCTACTTTTAATTCCTTCCATTGTGGTCTTCAGTTCTGATACTCTATTTGTCATTTCTGTCTGATTCTTTTTTATTATTTGAATTTCATTTTTTATACTTGTTATCTCTTTATTTAGGTGTTCATAATGACTATCTATTGTTGCTCTAATTTCTTTGAACATCGTAACTATCATTATTCTAAATTCTGCTTCTGGTAATTTGGTTATATCTGGTACATTCAGGTCCTTCTCTGGGGATTTCTCTTGATTCATTTGGTTTGCATTCCTCTGTCTGCCCATTTTGTCTTTGTATAAGCAAGTTGTGGCCACTGAGTCCAGTAGGTCTTGCCCTTGTGTTCTCTAGGTGTAGTCTGTCTGCAAGCCCGCCACCCCTTCTGCTACTGCCTAGGGTGTGGGTATGGGCGTTGCCAGCGCTGGCCCACTGTGGCTTTTCCTGTGATTTCTGCCTCTCCTCCACAGGAGGGGCTATCACTCAAGTCACAAGCCTCAGCACCAAGGGTAGAGGTAAGCACCTTTGCTCAGCTGTGGACCCAGCCTATTTTCGGACTTCTGCCCTGAACCCGCAGTCAGAGCCTGCTCGCCACAGTTTCACGGGTTGGGTGGGGCTTTTGACGTGCTCTCAGCTGTGAGCCTTTGCCCGTCTGGAGCTTTAGCCCCGCCCTTGAGACCAGGGCCCTCCTGCGCAGAGTCACCAACCAAGGTTTCGTGGGTCGGGTGTGTTTTCTGGCTTCTGCTCAGCTGCAAGCTTCCGCTCGACCCGGACTCTACACCGCCCCCGCGTTCGGAGCCAACTCGTGCTTGCAGGATGGCAAACTGCGGTTTCTCCAGCTGGGTGGGGCTGGTATCATGAGCTCAGCCGCAAGACCCAGCCCATTTTTGGTCCTAGCCCCATCCCTGTGGTCAGGGCCGGCTTGTGCAGGGTCACAGAGTGGATCGCTGCCCGTTTCTGGCCTCCCACTTTGTCCCTGCAGCTGGGATTACAGGCGGGCTCATAGCTGCCGGACCGCTTTCATGCGTCCCCTCCGCCCCTGCTTGGCTAGACTAAGCTCAAACCGGCTTGCCCTCTGCCCACGCCAACAGTACTGTGTTGCAGCGTCCTCCTGCCACCATACCCTTCAGCAACGCTCGGCAGAGTAGGAAGGGCCCTAATACTCCACACTGTAGGCCTGGGAGCTCCCTCACTTGTTTCGCAGCTCAAAACTGTCCAAACGCCTCTTCTAGGCTCTGGGACTGTAGGCTGGGGCTTGGTTCCTGGGACCCAGGTCTCTCCTTCTCCTCCAAACTCTCCTCCTGCCATGCAGGTCTCTCCAGGCTGCCATTTGCTCTGGGGAGCTGGGCAGCCCTCTTCACATTTTTGCTATTTCTATCAGTCTCAATGTGGCTTCTTCTGTGTTCCTTGGTTGAAGAGTCCACTTAGTTTAGTTCAAAGTTGGTTTATCCAGATGATGGTTCTTAAAATTGAATTATAATCCACTTTGGTTTTGCGAGTTGGAAGTTGGTACGTCTGCCTACTCCGTCGCCATCTAGAATTAAATTCTTCAGTATCACACTTCTTTTTGAGAAATCTATTTTATTTGAGTTCATTTATCTAAAAATAATATAATGATGTTTTTATAATAAATATAATAATGATGTGTTAATAAAAAAGAGCCGTATTTTCATAATGAAATGGTATAATAGTGTAACTATGTTCATTTTTATATCTGGTCATATGCCGCAAATCAGCGTGGCTAGTAATTCCAGGTCCCAAGTGGAAACCGTGCAGAATTAAGAAAATACGTGGAATTAAGAAAATATGGGGTCGGGAAGGTCCTGTAATTGCTGCTGGAAAGAACAAAGTGTGCCCAAAAATTGCATCTTGCTTTATTTATAGGGCAAAGTAGGTCTTTAGCAAATCAATGAGATCTTTGATCACGTTTCCAAGGCAACCCAAGAATTTTACCAAGTGCGGAAAGCCCCCACCATGCATATCATCTAAACTTTACACTAAACAAAGGATAGAAGAAACTTGCCTCCAGTCTTTTCAGGGAACATGGGCAGCAGTGTAAACAGTCCAGCACCACAGTTTAACAGCCTTTTGCAACCTAATCAGGCAAGTGAGGTGGGGGTTGGGCAGACTGTCAGTTTACAGCCAATTCCCCACACCTCTGTCCCCCAATAATATAAATTCCAAAAACCCTGTTGGTTTTTTTGTTCCACAACAGGCACATATTTCTCTGGAATACCATTGGGTGTACCTGGAAATCTGTTAGGGTGAACCAGTGCGCCCTGGTACACACTTTGAGAACCACTGTATTAGGGTTTTAACTACTCTGCTTATATTTGAAAAGTCTAACATTTGTGAGAGATACTTTTTCAGTATCATTTTAATGTATATATAGCTAAATAGGCATTTTAGGAATCTGTGTTTGCCCATGTGAAATACTGACATTCTATATTATTTTAGTATTAAAAATTTTGGCCTTAAGTGAGACAAAATACCCTTTCTCTACCTTCATCTGAACATAGATGAAGAGATAATGAACTTGATAGAATCTGTTGGTTTGGTTAATAAATTTGTTCCAGCTCTCTCACACACATAATTGCATATACAATCATAAAAAATGTTTTAGTTGGCATAATTTCAAAATATGACCACATCAAAACTACAAATATTTATTGTTTTCTATTTATGAAGCAATCACTGTTGCCCCTACTCTGTTTTATAACATTTCTCTATTCTCTATTTTACTTAATCATTTATTCAGGGTCAAGAATTCTTAGAAAACATTTAACATACCTTTGTCTTTTATTATTCATAAAATTGATTTCTTCAAACAAATTTGAATAAAATTATTTTTAATCTGTTTTATTGAGATGCAGTAACATAATATAAATTTACTAATTTTTCATACACAAGACTAAACTTTATAAGTATGCATTGTTGTTTAATCAACAAAATTATTATATACAATATTACTATCTCACAAAAGATTCACTCATACTCCTGTTATCAATTCTCTCCTCCCAACCCTCATCATTTACAACCATTAATATGTTGTCACTATAATATTTTCTTTTCTAGAGCATTATATAAATGGAATTCATAATATACATGGTCTTTAAAAATGTTTTTGTCAGTTAACACAATGTTTTGAGATTCATCCATGATATCATGTATTAGTAATTGTGAATAATATAGGCCATAAATATTTCTATATATTATTAAATAATATAAATTTAATTGGTAGGTAAAGAATTACCTACCAATTAAAAATACATTGTGGGAATTAATTTAATTTATATTAAATCTATAGAGCAAATTGAAGATAATTGACATTTTAACACTGTTGTATCTTGTAATTTGTGATTATAGAATACTTTTTCACTTCTTTAAGTTTTTTGATATCTATCAGCAATGAATTATAATAGTGTCATAGACTTGAACATGTTTTATTAATATTTATTCCTAAGAATTTTATCATATTTGATCCTATTATAAATACTATATTTTTATTTCATTGTTTATTTGTTCATTGGAATTGTATAAAATAAAGTCTAATTTTGCTTAGAGTTCTTTTTTGTAGTGATATTGCTAAAATCACATTACACTGGGGAACAAAATTTTTGTTGCATCCACAAAAACACTTGTTCTTACCTAATTCGAGTGTGTTGATCTCAAATCTGATATTAGCTTTAACCTGTAAGCTACAGTTTTTTGTTTGTTTGTTTGTTTGTTTTTACAGGGACAGAGAATCAGAGAGAGGGATAGATAGGAACAGACAGGAATGGAAAGATGTGAGAAGCATCAATCATTAGTTTTTCATTGCCATTGCAACATCTTAGTTGTTGATTGATTGCTTTCTCACATGTGCCTTGATTGTGGGCCTTCTGCAGATGGAGCAACCTCTTGCTGGAGCCAGCGACCTTGGGTCCAAGCTGATGAGCTTTTGCTCAAACCAGAAGAGCCAGCGCTCTAGCTGGACCTCGGGGTCTCGAACCTGGGTCTTCTGCATCCCAGTCTGATGCTCTATCCACTGTGCCACCGCCTGGTCAGGAAAGCTACAGTTTTTTTAACAATTTAAGATTTTAGGTTTTCATCTTATTGTAAAATTTTCAACAGTTAGTTTAACATAATGAAGTAGAATGTCTTCTTGGGCATCATCATTGTGAAAATATAATAATTTATATAATGCAGTAAAAACACTAATATACTAAAAGATATGGTGCATCCGAATTTGTCTACTATTTCAAAATAGGACATATTAAATCACTTTCTTTAATCATAAAATTTGGGCAAAACTTATTTAAATTCTACTCAGGAAAATATTTGTATTTGCAGCTCTTGCATTTGCGTACTTGTTGAGGACCATCCCGTTTGATGCTCCAGCAGTAGTCTACTCATCACTAACAGCTCCAAAGTTTTTGGGAAATTTATTAAGGTGACTGTTCAGGAAGTGAATCTTAATGCTCATGTTACATCCATTATTGCAGAAAGCCAACAGCATCCTTTGAACCAGAGTTCATAGTTTTCTGCTTTTTTGTTGCCAAGGAAGTTCTTTGTAACTGCCACAGGAGACTGCCATGCTGCTTTTTCCTCTTTATTCATCTTCCTGGCAAATTCTTCATTACATATGAGAGTTCAGATTTGAGATCCATTAAATACACCTGCTTTGGTCTTCTCAAAAAACAAGGCACAAAAAGCAGAAATAATATGTTGAAAGCATTCACTTTCTCTATTCAAAGCCTGAAAAAACTTCATTAAACCAAGTTTGATGTTAAGTGGGGTAAAAATGATCCTGTTTCGATTAACTACATATTCATTCACAATATTTTGCATCCCTACTTCAAGAGCTTCACGTTTCAGCCACTCCTTCTGTGTCCAGTGCTTCTCTTGAGCTTGGCTGTCCCACAAAAATCAAGGACACTTCGTGACACCTTTCTGTTGTCCTAGAAAAAAATTTACCATTTTAAGATTCCACAAATAATCCAGTTATGACCCTCATATTTCAGAAAGATGAAGACAATTTTTATTTCACTACATCTTACAGATGAGTTGAATAACCAATTGGAACTGCTGCATAAACATTATTGTTGTGTAGGAGAACACATTTCAGACTCTGTTTAGAGCTGTCAAGAAATAGCCACCATTCTGTTGGACTGTAAGTGGTAACACCTAGCTGGGTGAGAAACTACTGATATCATGACAGTAAACAAAGTATTTGTCTTAGCAAAAAAGGTCCACAAAAATTTGTTCACGCTTCCTGAAATGGGATACTTTAGCTGACAGTTGAAGTACATTCTTTTCTTGAAGGCTGGAGACTAATAACTCAGCTGCTTTCTTTAATAGGCCCAAATCTCTTTCAAAGCCCTTCAATTTGGGTTGGCTAAACTGCTGAAGGGTTAATTACTGCTTGGCATCAGAAAGATACCCTTCAGATTCTACAACCATTTCCTCATGCATCTTATCAAAATACACTTGATCACCATGTTCACTTTCTTAGTCCTTAGAAGAAGTAAAACCATTAAAAACTGGAACCGGGAGTTTCTCACAGTGTGGGATAGGTTGTATTGCTGAAGAATTAGGATATGCGGTCATATGCCAATTTTTCTTGCCGATGCCCTTTGTATAGATCAGACAGACACAACAGTCACTGCTGTGTTCCTTAGGTTCATGCCAAACCATGGGAATACCAGTAGGCATTTCATTGTGTTTTCCTTTTGTCCAGTCACGAAGCACTTCCTTGAAATTATGACACACAATATGAGGAGCATAATTCTTGTCTTGATCACCAAGGGGAACTTGAAAATAGGCAATATATGCACGTGTCACAAATGATGAAATATTGCATCTTTGACGTTGCAGTGAGTAACAGCAACATATTTAACAAAAGGTGTTAGGACTATTACATTTATGCCTACTTGAAGAAGCCATGATTCAATCTTAAAACAAAATAAGAGGGTGTTTTAATCAGATAATAATTTTTTACTTTTAAAAACAACTACGGAGGGACGGCAAGATGGTGATGGAGGAGGTGTACATACTAACTTCCAACTCCCAGAACCACAGTGGATTATAACTTAAATTAAGAACCGTCATCTGGATCAACCAACTTTGAACTAAACTAAGTGGACTCTTCAACCAAGGAACACTGAAGAAGCCACATTGAGACTGGTAGAAACAGTGAAAACGTGAAGAGGGCTGTCCAGCTCCCTGTAGTTAACGGCAGCCTAGAGAGACCCACGTGGCGGGAGGAGAGTTTGGCGGAGAGGGAGGGGCCTTGGTCCCAGGAACAAAGCCCCAGCCTGCAACCCCAGAGCCTAGAGAGGCGTTTGAACAGTATTGTGCCGTGAAACAAGTGAGGATACTGTTTGTAAGAAAGAGTCAGTTTTCTCATACCCAAGATTCTTCCTAAAGGGAAAGCGCAGAAAACCTCTCTCACAACCACTCACCTGGGGCCCAGGGAACGGAGACAGGGGAAAGGACCAGAGCAGTGGGAAGAGAGAGTAGACTGGAAGGCACAGGGAGAAACACTCTGAGGGACAGCCACCATAACCCCTGGGCTAAGTCACTTCCCTAATCAAAAATAAATATTTACCCTAAAACTAGCAATACCAGCAAAGGGAGACAGAACACCAGCGTAAAAAGCTCTCCTGTGGCACTTAGAGCAGAGCTGCTTAGATGGAGGGAGTTTCCAGGACTACAGTATGGAGTGTTAGGGTCTGAGATGCAGTGCCCCTACCCACACTGCTGAGGGCTTGCTGGAGGGACTGTGGCGGTGGGACACTGAAACACAGTTCTGTTGGTGGCAGCGGAGGCCCAGCCGGTGTGAGCTTGGTCCAGCCCAGCAAGGGTAGAGGGGATGAGTGAAAGCGGTCCGGCAGCTGCAGGCCTGCCTTCAGCCCCACCTTTGGGGAAAAGGCAGGAGGCCAGGAACGAGCAGAGGTCCTGCGCAAGCCAGCCCTGACCATGGGGGCGGGGCTAAGACCAGGGACAGGTAGAGGTTTGAGGCAGACTGCACGCCAGCAGACCAGCCTGGCCCGAAAACCGTGGTTTGCGATACTGCGCAGGCAGGCCCTGGCTTCAGGGACGGGGCTGAAGCTCGGGGTAGGCGGAGGCTCACAGCTGAGTGCACACCAGCATCCCCGTCCAACCTGAGAAACTGTGGCGAGCAGGCTCTGACCGCTGGGGCTGGGCAGAAAACTGGGAACAGGGTGGGTCCACAGTTGAGCAGAGGTGCTCACCTCTACCCTTGGTGCTGAAGCTTGTGGCTTGAGTGCAGTGTGCAACCCCACCTGTGGGGGAGAGGTGAAGGCCCAAATAGGCTGAGACTTGTAGAGCCGAGCACCAGAACATAGCCCCGCCCTTGGGAGAGGCTGAAATCACAGCAACAGCCACATTGGGCCAGCGCTGGCAATGCCCATACCCATCAGCCTAGGCAGCAGCAGAGGGAGTGGCGGGCCAGCAAACAGATCACACCTAGGGAACAAAAAGGCGACACCCATTGGACTCCAGTGGCCACACCCTTCTTATACATGACAAAATGGGCAGGCAGAGAAATGCAACCCAAATGAATCAAGAGAAATGCCCAGAGAAGTACCTGAATGAACCAGATATAACCAAATTACCAGATGCAAAAATTAAAATAATGATAGGATGTTCAAAGAGATTAGAGCAACAATATATAGTCATTAAAACACCTAAATAAAGAGATAATAAATATAAAAAAGAAAACTGAAATAATAAAAAAGAATCAGACAGAAATTACAAATACAGTATTAGAACTGAAGACCACAATGGAAGGAATTAAAAGCAAGATGAATGACACAGAGGATCAAATCAGCGAGTTAAAGGACACAATAAACAAAGGTAAAGAAGCAGAACAGAAATAAGAAAAGAAACTCAAAAAATGTGAGAAACTCTAAGGGAGCTCTGTGAAAACATGAAGAGAAATAACATCTGCATCATAGGGGTTCCTGAAGAAAAGAAGACAGAACAAGAAATAGAAACTTTATTCAATCAAATCATAGCAGAAAATTTCCCTAAATTAAGGCTGAAAACATTTCACACATTCAAGAAGCACAGGGAACTCCAATAAAGAGAAACCCAAAGGAATCTACACCAAGACCCATCATAGTTAAAATACCAGAGCTAAGGGATAAATAGAAAATTTTAAAAGTTGCTAGAGAAAAAAAGGCTATCACCTACAAATGAGCTCCTATAAGGATGACATCGGACTTCTCAACAGAAACACTTGAGGCCAGAAGGGAATGGCAAGATATATTCAAAGTAATGCAGAACAAGAACCTACAACCAAGACTACCCTATCTAGCAAGGCTAACATTTAAAATAAAGGAAAATAAAGAGCTTCCCAGAAAAAAAAAATCCTCAAGGAACTCATTAAAACCAAACCAATTCTGCAAGAGATATTAAGGGGTCTGTTGTGAACAGTTCAAAAGGAGGAAAGAATATACCAAAAGAATAATACAGCTTTAAAGAATAAAATGGCAATAAACAACTACATATCAATAATAACCTTAAATGTAAATGAATTAAATGATCCAATCAAAAGAAACAGGACCCATACATATGCTGTCTACAAGAGACACACCTTAAAACAAAAGGTGCACATAGACTGAAGGTAAAAGAATGGAAAAAAAATATTTCATGCAAATGGAAATGAAAGAAAAGCTGGGGTAGCAAAACTTATATCTGACAAAATGGACTTTAAAACAAAGGCTATAAGAGATAGAGAAGGACACTACATAATGATAAAGGGAATAATTGAACAGGAAGATATCTAACTATTATAAATATCTACACACCAAATATAGGTGCCCTGACATACATAAAGCAGAATTTGATGGATATAAAGGGTGAGATTAACAGCAATACTATAATAATAGGGATTTCAATACCGCACTAACATCATTAGATTGACCCTCAAGAAAGAAAATTAATAAAGAAACAGTAGACTTAAAGAATACACTAGATCAACTCGATTTAATAGATATCTTCAGAACTTTTCACCCTAAAGCAGTAGAATATACATTCTTCTCAAGAGCTCGTGGTACATTTTCTAGGATAGACCATACCACAAGTTAGGAAACAAAAATATTCTCAACTAATTTAAGAAGATTGTAATCATATCAAGCATTTTCTCTGATCACAATGCCATGAAACTAGAGATTAACCACAAAAGAAAAACTGAAAAATACTCAAACACTTGGAAACTAAATAGCATGTTATTAAATAAGGAATAGATTAACAATGAGATCAAAGAAGAAAAAAAATTTCTGAAATGAATGAAAATGAGAATACTTCAACTCAAAATTTATGAAACACAGCAAAAGCTTTAATGAGAGGGAAGTTCATTGCACTACAGGCATACCATAAGAAGCTAGAAAAAACTCAAATAAGCAACCTGACCCTGCATCTAAAACAACTAAAAAAACAACAACAAATAAAGCCCAGAACCAGCAGAAGGAAGGAAATACTAAAGTTCAGAGCAGAAATAAATGACATACGCTAAGAAAACAATACAGAGGATCAATTAAACCAAAAGCTGGTTCTTTGAAAAGGTAAGCAAGATTGATGAACCTTTAACTAGACTCACCAAAAAAAAAAAAAAAAAAGAGAGAGAGAGAGGACTCAAATAAATAAAATTAGAAATGAGAGGAGAGAAATAACAACTGACACACAGAAATACAAATCATTGTAAGAAAATACTATGAAGAACTATATGCCAAAAAATTAGACAACCTAGGTGAGATGGACAAATTTCTTGAATCATATAATCTTCCAAAAATCAATCTGGAAGAATCAGAATACCTAAACAGACTAATTACAACAAATGATATCAAAACAGTTATCAAAAAACTCCCAACAAAGAAAAGTCCCGGGCCTGATGGCTTCACAAGTGAATTCTACCAAAAACTCAAAGAACTAACTCCTCTCCTCCTAAAGCTACTTCAAAAAATTCAAGAGGAAGGAAGACTTCCAAACGCCTTTTATGAGGCGAGCATAGTTCTGATCCCAAAACATGGCAAAGACAACACAAAGAATGAAAATTATAGGCCAATATCTCTGATGAATTTAGATGCTAAAATTCTCAACAAAATATTAGCCAACGGGATCCAGCAATATATGAAAAAAAAAATCACACACCATGATCAAGTGGGATTTATTCTGGGGAGGCAAGGCTGGTTCAATATTGGCAAATCAATCAATGTGATTCATCACATAAACAAAAGGAAGGACAAAAATCACATGATAATTTTAATAGATGCAGAAAAGGCATTTGATAAAATCCAGCACTCATTCATGCTCAAAACTCTCAGTAAAGTGGGAATACAGGGAACATTCCTTAACATGATAAAGGCCAACTACGACAAACCCACAGCAAACATCATACTAAATGGACAAAAATTAAAAGCAATCCCCTTAAGATCAGGAACCAGGCAGGGGTGCCCCCTTTCACCACTCTTATTCAACATAGTTCTGGAAGTTTTAGCTATAGCAAGCAGACAAGAAGAAGAAATAAAAGGCATCTAAATTGGAAAAGAAGAAGTAAAACTGTCATTATTTGCAGATGATATGATATTGTATATAGAAAACCCTAAAGTCTCAAAAAACTACTGGACCTGATAAATGAATTTAGACAGGTGGCAGGATATAAAATTAATACTCAGAAATCAGAACATTTTTATATACCAACAATGAAATGTCAAGAAAAGAAATTAAGGAAACAAGCCCCTTTACTATTGCAACCAAAATAATAAAGTACCTAGGAGTAAATTTAACCAAGGGGGTTAAGGACTTGTACTCGCAAAATTATAAAACATTGATAAAAGAAATCAAGAAAGATACAAACAAGTGGAAGCGTATATCATGCTCATGTTTAGGAAGAATAAACATCATTAAAATGTCTATATTACCCAAAGCAATTTATAAATTCAATGCTATACCAGTTAAAATACCAATGACATACTTCAAAGATATAGTGCACATATTCCAAAAATTTATATGGAACCAAAAAAGAACACGAATAGCCTCAGCAATCTTAAAAAATAAAATAAAACTGGAGGTATCATTCTTCTGGATATCAAAGTTTACTACAAGGCCATTGTACTGAAGATAGTCTGGTACTGGCATAAAAACAGGCACATAGATCAATGGAACAGAACAGAGAACCCAGAAATAAACCCACACCTTTATTTTGACAAAGGAGAAAAGAGCATACAATGGAGTAAAGACAGCTTCTTTAACAAATGGTGTTGGCATAATTGGACATCTACCTGCAAAAAAAATGAGACTAGACCATCAATTTACCATTCTCAAAAACAAACTCAAAGTGGATAAAAGCCTTAAATGTAAGCCTTGAAACCATAAGCATCTTAGAAGAAAACATAGGCAGCAAGCTCTCCGACATCTGTAGAAGCAATATATTTGCCGATTTATCTCCACGGGCAAATGAAATAGAAGGCAAGATAAACAAATGGGACTATATCTAACTAAAAAGTTTTTGCGCAGCTAAAGACAATAAGAACGGAATAAAAAGAAAAACCACACAATGGGAGAACATATTCGACAACACGTCAATAAGGGGTTAATAACCAAAATTTATAAAGAAACTTATAAAACTCAACACCGGAAAACAAGCAATCCAATCAAAAAATGGGCAATAGAAATGAATAGAAATTTCTTCAAAGAGGATATAAGGATGGCCAATAGACATATGAAAAAATGCTCAACATCACTAATTATTAGAGAAATGCAAATTAAAACCACAATGAGATATCACCTCATACCAGTCAGAATGGCACTCATCAGCAAAACAACACAGAACAAGTGCTGGTGAGGATGTGGAGAAAAGGGAACCCTCCTGCACTGCTGACTGGAGCAGCCACTGTGGAAAACAGTATGGAGATTCCTCAAAAATTTAAAAGTCGAACTGCCTTTTGACCCAGCTATCCCACTTTTAGGAATATATCCTAAGAACACCATATCACTGATCAAAAAGAAGAAATGCGCCCCCATGTTTGTGGCAGCATTGTTCACAATAGCAAAGATCTGGAAACATCCCAAGTGTCCATCAGAGGACGAGTGGATTATAACGCTTTTGTACATATATACTATGCAATAGTACTCAGCCATATTAAAATGATGTCATTGGATCATTTACAACAAAATGGATGGACCCTGATAACATTATATGGAGTGAAATAAGTAAAATAGAAAAAAACTGAGTACAGCATGGTTTCATACATAGGTGGGACATAAAAACGAGACTGTGAGACATGGACAAGAGTGTGGTCCTTATGGGGTGGGGGGAGGGAGGAGAGGGTGGTATAGAGGAAGTGGAAGGGCACAAAGAAAACCAGATAGATGTTGACAGGGACAATTTAACTTTGGTTAATGGGTATGCAACATAATTGAATGATAAGATAACCTGGAGATGTTTTCTTTGAACTTATGTATCTGATTTATTAATGTCACCCTATTAAAATTAATAAAAAATATAAAACAACTACAATTATGTAAAAGTGATGTTTGTAAAACATTAATTACCTTGTGGTTACATTCAATCCAAGAGTCGTTGCCCTTTAACTCCAATGTAAAAACCAGTGCATCCCATTAAGTGTAACAATAAGAAATTAAAATTGCCTAAAAACTAGAGCATGCACCATAAAACGAATTTTGTATTTGGAATCAGAGATCCAGAAATATATAGAAATAGTTGTAAAACCTCATGCGATATAAAATGAAAAATAAATTGTTCCTCAGTGTTATTTTTCATAGTTTTCTTGTGTATTTCTTAAGATTTTTAGTAGATCCTCATGTTATCTATTAATAAATATAGTTTATTTCCAATTTGTATGATTTTATTTTTCTTCTGACCAGATGAGAATCTTTACTACAGTTTTATGTAAATGTAATGGTAATGATTATTATTATCTTGTTTATCATCTAATAAAATATATTTTGTCATGGCTATATAAATTTTTTAATCAAACCATTTTGCTGGCTTTTTAAACCATGAGTACATGTTGAATTTAATAAATGCTATTTCTTTATCTATTTTGAATCTATTGAGATAGTTATATATTTTTAGCCTATTAATAAAGTATAATGAGTGATTTTGAATGTTTAACCATTTTTACATTCCCAAGATAAACTTAACTTGCTTATGATGTATAGTCATTTTGATATTTTCCTGAACTGAATTTACTAAATTAGAAATAGGTTTTAGAACATATGTAAAGAAATATTTGTTTGTAATAACAATTTTTTATTTTATTATCAGATTAACTGTTCTTTATAAAATGAGTTAGGAAGTGTATTATCCATTTTTATTTCCCAAAGAAAATTATAGAATTGTATTTCTTTTTAAAGTATTTATTAGACCCCTCACTTGAAATGAATCCCCTAAGGTCTTTGACTAATGTAAGCTATTTTAGTCTGTAGGAGATAGTGTGGAGAGGGAGTTATATTCTCAACAAGTGTTTTTGTCAAAAAATCTTGTTTTTGTAGCATGAGTAAATATTCATTGTTTCTTATTTAATAGACCTATAGACCACTGTTGTGTCTCTCTTCTTTGCAATATAACTTACACTCAGTGATGGAATTACTATCTAAAACACCCCGTTTTGTCACACTTACCTCTCTTTCACACCTTACATTTGTATAGCAAGTGAAGATTCACTAAAGCCTTTCTGATAAAGACTTGGACATAATCTTTGTAAGAACTTTAGTTAGAGGGGATGTGGTTGAGGTGTTGGTCGAAAAGGGTAAAGGGATGAAGTAAAAAAAGAAAGTTCTTAAAAATAGACAATGGTGTGGTGGTTATGGGAGGGAAAGGGGATAGGGACAATTGGAGGAGGGTAAAGGGGGAAATAAAAGATGGTGGAAAGAGACTTCATTTGGAGTGACGAATCTGCAGTGCAGTGTACAGATGATGTATTGTGGAATGATATAACTGACCTATGCAATTTTATTAACTAATGTCATCCCAATAAATTCCATTTTAAAGAATAAATAAAATTATTCTAAAAACTTGCCGTTGGGGTTCTATGGGCTTAGAATTTCTTTGTGGGTAGTCTTTTAATTACAAATTCAATTACTTTTAAATATGTAGGGTTATTTAGGTTATGTATTTTATTTTAAGTAAGTGAGCTGGGCATTTAGGTTATGTTGAGGTAATTGCTTATTTTATCTTAATTATTCAATTGACATAAATTGTTCAAAATATTCCCTTATTTTAATGTGGAAGGATCTTCAGTAATATTGATTTTTAAAATTCTGATATTGTTCATTTGTGGCTTCCTTTAATTTTTCTCATTAGTTTATTGCAAGTTTTTTAAATGTTGAACTTAAAAAAAAACATCAGATTAAGGGTTTTTTGACCTCATTGTTTTTCAATTTCTATTTTATTTCTTCTTACCTGTATTCCTGGTAGTGCCTTCTTTCTAATTATTTTTGGATTAATTTCTCTATAATTTTTTTATATTTACATAAAGCAAAATTGTAGGACAGTGATCTGAGAACTTTCTTGTTTTAAATTCTATAAAAATTTCTTTTAAAACTGCTTTAATGTAATCTTACACATTTAAAATGTTATGTATTCATTTTTATTCAATAAAATATATTGTTTACTTAAACATATTGACTAATTGGTTATTTGACTAATGCATTGTTTAATTTAAGAATATTTGATTTTTAGATAATGTTTGTTACTGATTGTAGTTTAATTTTTCTGGGGTCAGAATATATACCTTATACATATTTTTTAAAACTTATAACAGTTTTTATTGTTCAGAATACATGCATTTAAAAAGTGTTTTATTTGCATTTAAAAATAAATATTCTTCTACTGTTTGCTGGAGTATTTTATAAATAATGATTCATTTAGTCAAAACTATTGAGTTATTGAAATTTATTACCATATTTCCCTATGTATAAGATGCACCTTAATTTTGGGGCTTGAAATTTGAAAAAAAATGTATTACATAAAATTATTGAACTCAAGTTTTATTCATCATAAAATTCATATAACTCCTCATCACTGCCCAAACTCCCATCCATTAGCCTGTCCTCATCTGTGTCTGATGACGAATCAGTGTCTTTATATACTGCCTTGTCCTCAGTTCCATCTATGGCATTTGAAACACCATACTTCTTAAATGACTTGACAATGAACTCAATTCTGATATTATCCCAGGATCTTTTCACCCAGGTACAAACTTCTCCTCTAATTGGTTTTTTCACTCTTTCTGCTGGTGTCAAATTGTCCCCAGAAGACTTCATCCATCTCTCATGACAGCATTGTAGGGTTTGTTAATGCTGACATCAAGTGGTTGGAGCTGGGATGTTAAGCCTCCAGGTATGAAGGCAAGTTTTGTTTCTTGTTCTGCAGCAATCTTTGCGTTTTTTGTAATGTGTGCCCTGAACTGATCAAGTACCCATAGAGCAGGTTTGCGTTAAGAGCCCACCTGGTCTCCTTCTCCAAACTTTCTCAAACCAGATCTTTATCCCATCCTGATCCATCCAACTCTTGTCATGAACATGGACAATAACGCCTCGATGAATGTCTTCTTTTGGCATTGTTTTGCATTTGAAAGTCAGCATAGGAGGCAGCTGGTTCCATCTACACAACAAGCTAGAACAGCTATATAGTGGCTCTTTTCATGTCCAATTGTCTTCACAGTTACAGTTTTCACATCCTTCTTATCAACAGTTCTGTTACTTGGAACATCAAATTGAAGGGGGACTTCATCCATATTTGCTATCTGTACCAACTCAAACTGATGTGTCTTCCAACATTAAATGACAAAACGATGAAATTCAAGGACCTTCTGCTCATAACTTTCAGGCATCTTTTGGGCAAGTCTGGTGCATGTACACATGCTTAGTTCATTCTGTTTCATAAAAGTGAAGCAATAGTTGTGTCCTCCTTTGAAATCAGAAACTTCTTTTTCATCAGCAATTCTTCTTGACTCATGCTGAACCATCTCTGTGGACACAGGAATTCCAATTGCCCTTTGCTCTTCAATCCGTGTCTTCAATTCCCTCTCTAAATCAGGCCATTTTGCTGACTTCCCTCTCATGGCCTTCTTCTGCCATGGAGTTTTCAGTAGGGTTTCTTCTTCCCGTAGCCAGTCTCAGATTGATTTCTCAGTTGGAGGAGGACCAAAGCTACATTCAGCAGCCCAATTTCTATACACTTTTGCAAACTGGATCACTTTTAACTTGAATTCAGCAATGTACAAAAATCTTTTCTGAGCCATTTCTAGGCAGAATGTGGCAAAACGTAACTTTCCGTAATATACCAATAACACATGTGAAACAATGAGCACAAATACAAGTGTGGAAAAGCAGCAAATATAAGTAAAAAAACTACAACAATGAGTGCAAACATGCTAGTAAAAATATGTACAGCCACTGTATAAGGCACATCCAGTTTTTAGACCCCATTTTTTTTTGTCAAATGGTGCATCTTATGCATGGGGGATATCGTATTGATTTTCTGTCTAATTGTAATGCTCTGAATTACTCAGAAAGAAATGTTGAAAATCTCCAACTACAATTTTGTCTTTATTTTTCTTTTGTTTTACAAGTTTTTGCTTTTTTGCTTTGAAGTTCAGGTAGCAGATACACATTCTTAGGACAGTTTTATCCTCCTGATAAGTGAACCTTTTATCATTACAAGATCTTTCTTTATCCCTTTTATTCTTCTTATGAAATCTACTTTTTCTGACATGTATGCCATAACCCCAGCTGTCTTATATAACAAAGTATAACTATTTTTTCATCTCATTTACTTTTAATCTATCTGTCTTTATATATAAAATGGCTTTTGTTTTAGTTTTCATTAGATATGATCATATCTCACTTATTTTAAATCCAAGATGGCAATGTTTAATTTTAATTAGAAATTTAAAAATATTTTTATTTAATGTAATTTTCAAAATGACTATATTAACAATGACATATTAAATATCTTCTGCAATTTGTAGTTTTGTTTTTCTCTTTATTTTTATTTTTTGACAGAATTAAATATTTTTATGATTTTAGTTTATCTTCACTTTGATTTATTTGATATCCTCTTAATACTTTTTAACAATGATCTTGTTGAAGGGCTCAGTACCCACCTTTACCCTGTACAGTCTGCTTTCAAATAACAATATGTCCATTTATGATAGTATAAGAAACTAAAACTGCATGCTTCCTTATCTCTACTCCCCCATTTTTCATGGTGTTATTATCAGGCATTTTATTTTTACATTTTATTAACATTGCTAATTTTGTTTTCTAATACTATAAAATTACTACACATGTTGTGGCTTAAAACAATGCAGATTTATTCTCTTATGGTTCTGGATATCAGAAGATCAAAATTCATCTTTAGGATTATGTTCCACGTAGAGATGCTAGGGAGAATTTGTCATTTTTTTTTTTTTTTTTTTTTACCAGACTCTACAGGTTGCCTATATCGTTTTGCTCATCACTTCCTTTATCTTCAAAGTATGGCTGCTTCCTCCAACCTCGGTTTCTGTCATCTGATCTTCTTGCTCTTTTTTTTTTTTTTAACCTCTGTCTCCCTTCTCATAAGGAGCCTTGTGATTCAATTAAATCTATCCAGATCCACAATGATCTCTGATTTCAAGATCATTACTTGCTCACATCTGAATGCTACCCTTGACTTTAAAGTAATCCATTCATAAATTCAGAGATTAGAAAGTGGACATCTTTAGACTAAATATTCAATCTACCACACTCATGATGTATTGCTGTTATTTCACTTTAGGCAGTAGATTATCATTTAAAGAGACTGAAAATGAGAGAAAAAGTCTTGCACATTTCACCACCTATTTACCATTTCAAATGTTTTTTTAAAAAGCTTTGTATAGATGCGAATTAAGTGTGGTGTCATTTTTATATCTAACAATTTTTTATGCATGTCTATTGGTAAAAAATGATCACAGTGATGACTTGCCTGACCAAATCTTTATTTCATTATTTTGAAAAATTATTATTTTGTCAAATAAAAAATTTAGATTGATATTTCTTTTAAAATTTTTAGTCTTCAAAAGATGTTTTATTTTTATCTCATTTGCATAGTTTCTGACAAGTCTGCTTTAATCCTTAACTATGTAGTATGTCCTTTTATTCTGATGGGTTTTAAACTTTTCTCTTTATGACTCTTTTTCAGCAATCTAATATGATATGCCTTGTTGTTTTCATCTTTCTTCTGTCTTGGTTTTAATGGACTTCTCAGGTTTATAGTTTTTATACTCTATAAAATCAGAAAAGAAATGCTATATTTATTCAAATATGTTGTCTGCTAATCTTCTCAGACTTCTATTGCATATATTTTAGATTGCTTGATACTATCAGAGTTCACTGATATTATTGTGTTTTATATTTAATATTTCCCCTTTTCATCATTTTTAATAACTTTTTTAGTTTGATTTTTGTACTTCCTTCTTTATTATTTTGCTATCTTAAGCTTCTTTATCATTTACTCTGAAGAAATTAGTATGATCTATGTTATTAATTATATTTAGTGTATTTAGTCAAACATTGTATTCTTTAATCTCTAGAAGTAGCAAGGTTTTCTATTTACATACTTACTTATTATAGTCATATTTTTTTAAATTTATCAAAGATATGGAAATAGAAGCTTTAATAACCTTATTTGATAATTTTGTATTAATTGAGTTTCTCCAGCCATGGTTAATATTTTTCTGCTTTGTACACTGGGAGGATTTTTAATGGATAAATGACAATGCAAATTATATACTGTTGTTGAATTTTGCTGTATTTCTTTAAATAATGTTTTACTTGGTCCTGAAATGAGAAATCTGTTACATTGTTTTGATGCTAACTCTTATGGTTTATTATAACAAATACAGAATAGCCTTAAATCTTGGACTAATTTAACCCGATACTTTATGCTTTATCTTTTAAAGTTTTTTTTCTGATGTTTCTTGTATTATTACTCTTTCTTCTTTTGCTGGTGGGAAAATGTATACTTATGATTCGTGTTATAAATCTCCCAAGAACTACAAAGCCAGAGGATAAAATGAGCACTTCTGCTTATTTCTGGAGTTTTCATTGTCTCTCCCTGATACATATTCTTCAGTATTATGTTTACATATTACAATCACCTTGGCTTTCCCAATTTTCTGTCTGTCTCTCCAACTCAGAGAGTTTCTTGGGATCTGTTTTACATCCCTTTCCTTAGGCTGTTGACTGGAAATTGCCTTTAGGCAAGAAGCTGGGACAATCAGATGGCTCACCTCATTTGTTTCCCTTCTCTCAGTGACCATTATTATCTCAGGAAGCTTATTTTCAATATTTAAAAATTGTCACGTGATATATTTTGTTTCTTTTTGCTTCTTTGTTATTGGAGATGGGAAGGTAAATCAAGTCTCTTACTCTATCATGGTTAGAGACAGAAGTCATGTACAAGTAATTTTAAATGTCATATATACATATATATATTTGTTATATATATATATATATTTGCAGCTATTTTGTGTGCATAACTCACAAGAGTAAGCATAAATGAATGCAGTTACATCTTTAGGCCCTTTAATCACAGATTTTATTTAGAGAGCATAACACTTGTTCAAATAATTATGTATTATTTTTGTTATTCCAAATTTCATTCACAATGTCATTTAGAGTGTTCTGTGCATTCCATAGTTTTAGTGATTTATAAAATCAATTTATGGAGTCTATAAACTGGAAAGAGTTTTTTTAAGTTTTAATTTTAGATTTAAAAAATTCTTTGGTTAGTAAATATTATTACTTGGATATTTAAAAATTAAGATAGTTATAGGATTCATTATATTAGGATTTTCAATTATCTAATTCAGAAATATATAATTATATGTATAATTATAGCACCCAATAATGATTTGTTTTTTTTTACAAAAAAATGTCTTATATAGATATATTTGTATGTATATTCATTCATTCATGCTCCAATCACTATTCTTTTTTTTTTCTTTAAAGGTAAGAAGTACTTTATTTACTATTGGTTAGCAACAGCATAACAACATTATTAAAAAGAATTCTGAGACGTATTGTTCTTTAAAAGTGTTGGTCTTACATAAAATGCACAAATTTACTTGTATTTAGTGTTAAACATATTGTATGGCTCTCACAGAATTACATTTTAAAATATGTGGCATTCATGGTTCTCTCAGCCAAAAAGGTTCCCAACCCCTGCACTAGGGCTTCAAATCTCTCTCCCTACGGGCCACGCTTAAGATTTGACTCTAGCTCTTTAATTTCTGATTTCACCTTCAATGATGATTCAAACTCCTTTCTTAGCTTTTACTGAAGACACGACAGACTCTCAACCTTCATGCTCTCAAAACTAAATTTATATTCTTTTTTAATTTATTATTATTATTATTAATGAGGTGACACCAATAAATCAGGGTACATATGAACAATGAAAACATCTCCAGGTTATCTTATCATTCAATTGTGTTGCATACCCATCACCCAAAGTCAAATTGTCCTCTATCACCTTCGATATGGTATTCTCTGTGCCCCTCCCCTCCCCGTAACCACCACTCTCTTGTCCATGTCTCATAGTCTCACTTTTATGTCCCACCTATGTATGAAATCATGCTGTTCTCAGTTTTTTTTTTCTGATTTACTTATTTCACTCCGTATAATGTTATCAAGGTCCATCCATTTTGTTGTAAATGATCCGATGTCATCATTTCTTATGGCTGAGTAGTATTCCATAGTATATATGTACCAAAGCTTTTTAATCCACTCGTCCTCTGACGGAAACTTGGGCTGTTTCCAGATTTTCGCTATTGTGAACAATGCTGCCACGAACATGGGGGCGCATTTCTTATTTTCGAACAGTGCTATGGTGTTCTTAGGATATATTCCAATAAGTGGGATAGCTGGGTCAAAAGGCAGTTCGATTTTAAATTTTCTGAGGAATCTCCAAACTGTTTTACACAGGGTCTGCACCAGTCTGCATTCCCAACAGCAGTGCAGAAGGGTTCCCTTTTCTCCACATTCTCGCCAGCACTTATTCTGTGTTGTTGTGCTGATGAGTGCCATTCCGACTGGTGAGAGGTGATATCTCATTGTGGTTTTAATTTGCATTTCTCTAATGATTAGTGATGTTGAGCATTTTTTTATATGCCTATTGGCCATCTGTATGTCCTCTTTGGAGAAATTTCTATTTATTTCTTTTGCCCATTTTTTCGATTGGATTGTTTGTCTTCCTGATGTTGAGTTTTATAAGTTCTTTATAAATTTTGGTTATTAACCCCAGATCAGACGTGCTGTCGAATATGTTCTCCCATTGTGTGGTTTGCCTTTTTGTTCTGTTCTTATTGTCTTTAGCTGTGCAAAAATTTTTTGGTTTGATATAGTTCCATTTGTTTATCTTGCCTTTTATTTCATTTGCCCATGGAGATAAATCGGCAAATATATTGCTGCTACAGATGTTGGAGAGCTTGCTTCCTATGTTTTCTTCTACGATGCTTATGGTTTCACGGCTTACGTTTAAGTCTTTTATCCATTTTGAGTTTTTTTTTGTAAATGATTTAAGTTGATGGTCTAGTTTCATTTTGTTGCAGGTAGATGTCCAATTTTCCCAACACCATTTGTTAAAGAGGCTGTCTTTACTCCATTGTATGTTCTTTCCTCCTTTGTCAAATATCAGTTGTCCATAAAGGTGTCGGTTTATTTCTGGGTTCTCTGCTCTGTTCCATTGATCTATGTGCCTATTCTTATGCCAGTACCAGGCTATCTTGAGTATAATGGCCTTATAGTAAACCTTCATAGCTGGAAGAGTGATACCTCCTGCTTTATTTTTTCTTTTTAAGATTGCTGAGGCTATTCGTGTTCCTTTTTGGTTCCATATAAATTTTTGGAATATGTGTTCTATATCTTTGAAGTATGTCATTGAATTTTAATTGGTATTGCATTGAATTTATAAATTGCTTTGGGTAATATTAGACATTTTAATGATGTTTGTTCTTCCTAGCCATGACACGGTATATGCTTCCACTTGTATGTATCTTTCTTAATTTCTTTTATCAATGTTTTATAATTTTCCGAGTACAAGTCCTTAACCTCCTTGGATAAATTTACTACTAGGTACTTTATTTTTTTGGCTGCAATAGTGAAGGGGATTGTTTTCTTAATATCTTTAGCTGAGAGTTCATTGTTGGTATATAGAAATGCCTCTGATTTCTGAGTATTAATTTTATATTCTGCCACCTTGCTGAATTCATTTATAAGGTCAGTAGTTTTTTGACTGAGACTTTAGGGTTTTCTATATACAATATCATATCATCTGCAAATAATGACAGTTTTACTTCTTCTTTTCCAATTTAGATGCCTTTTATTTCTTCTTCTTGTGTGATTGCTGTAGGTTGGACTTCCAGAACTATGTTAAATAAAAGTGGTGAAAGGGGACACCCCTGCCTGGTTCCTGATCTTAAGGGGATTGCTTTTAATCTTTGTCCATTTAGTATGATGTTTGCTGTGGGTTTGTCGTAGTTGGCCTTTTTCATGTTAAGGAATGTTCCCTGTATTCCTACTTTACTGAGAGTTTTGAGCATGAATGGGTGCTGGATTTTATCAAATGCCTTTTCTGCATCTATTGAAATTATCATGTGATTTTTTTGTCTTTCCTTTTGTTTATGTGATGAATCACATTGATTGATTTGCCAATATTGAACCAGCCTTGCCTCCCCAGAATAAATCCCACTTGATCATGGTGTATGATTTCTTTCATATATTGCTGGATCCCTTTGGCTAATATTTTGTTGAGAATTTTAGCATCTAAATTCATCAGGGATATTGGCCTATAATTTTCTTTCTTTTTTTTGTCTTTGCCCGGTTTTGGGATCAGAATTATGCTCGCCTCATAAAAGGCGTTTGGAAGTCTTCCCTCCTCTTAATATTTTTGAAATAGCTTGAGGAGGATAGGAGTTAGTTCTTCTTTGAATTTTTCATAGAATTCACTTGTGAGGTCATCAGGCCCAGGACTTTTCTTTTTTGGAAGTTTTTGATAACTGTTTCAATCTTATTTGTTGTAATTAGTCTGTTTAGGTGTTCTGATTCTTCCAGATTGATATTTGGAAGATTATATGATTCAAGAAATTTGTCCATTTTATCTAGGTTGTCTAATTTTTTGGCATAGAGCTCTTCATAGTATTTTCTTACAATGCTTTGTATTTCTGTTCTGTCAGTTGTATTTCTCCACTGTCCTTTCTAATTTTATTTATTTGAGTACTCTCTCTTTTTTTCTTGGTGAGTCTAGTTAAAGGTTCATCAATCTTGTTTACCTTTTCAAAGAACCAGCTTTTGGTTTCATTGATCCTCTGTATTGTTTTCTTTGCCTCTATGTCATTTATTTCTTCTCTGATCTTTATTATTTTCTCCTTCAACTTGTCCTGGGTTTTATTTGCTGTTGTTTTTCTAGTTCTTTTAGATGCAGGGTCAGTTTGCTTATTTGAGCTTTTTCTAGTTTCTTATGATATGCCTGTAGTGCATTGAACTTTCCTCTTTGTACTGCTTTTGCTGTGTCCCATAAATTTTGAGTTGATGTATGCTCATTATCATTTGTTTCTTGAAACATTTTTATTTCTTCTTTGATCTCATTGTTAATCCATTCATTATTTAATAACATGCTATTTAGTTTCCAAGTGTTTGAGTATTTTTCAGTTTTTTCATTGTGGTTAATTTCTAGTTTCATGGAATGGTGATAAAAGAAATGCTTGATATGATTTCAATATTCTTAAATTTATTGAGACAATTTTTGTGCCCTAACATGTGGTCTATCCTAGAAAACGTACCATGAGCATTTGAGAAGAATGTATATTCTATTGCTTTAGGGTGAAAAGTTCTAAAGATATCTATTAAATCAAGTTGATCTAGTGTCTCCTTTAAGTCTGCTGTTTCTTTATTAATTTTTTATTTTTGTAGATCTATCCAGTGTTGTTAGAGGGGTATTGAAATCCCCTACTATGATAGTATTGCTGTTAATCTCGCCCTTTATATCCATCAAAGTCTGCTTTATGTATGTTGGGGCTCCTATATTTGGTGCATAGATATTTATAATAGTTATATCTTCCTGTTGAATTGTTCCCTTTATAATTATGTAGTGTCCTTCTTTATATCTTACTACAGCCTTAGTTTTAAAGTCCATTTTGTCAGATATAAGTACTGCTACTCCCTCTTTTTTTTTCATTTCCATCAGCATAAAATATTTTTTTCCACTCTTTTACCTTCGGTCTATGTGCATCTTTTGTTTTAAGGTGTGTCTCTGTAGACAGCATATGTATGGTTCTTGTTTCTTTATCCATGCAGCTACCCTATGTCTTTTGATTGGATAATTTAATTTATTTACATTTAAGGTTATTATTGATATGTAGTTGTTTATTGCCATTTTATTTTTTAAGACTGCATTCTTCTTTTACTATATTCTTTCCTCTCTTTAAACTGTTCACAACAGGCCCCTTAGTTTCTCTTGCATAATTGGTTTGGTTTTAATGAATTCTTTGAGGTTTTCTTTTTCTGGGAAGCTCTTTATTTCTCCTTCAATTTTAAACGTTAGTCTTGCTGGATAGAGTAACTTGGTTTTAGGTTCTCGTTCTGCATTACTTTAATTATATCTTGCCATTCCCTTCTGGCCTCAAGTGTTTCTGTTGAGAAGTCTGATGTCATCCTTATTGTGGCTACTTTTTAGGTGAAAGACTTTTTTTCCCTAGCAGCTTTTAAAATTTTTTCTTTATTCATTAGCTTTTGTATTTTAACTATGATGTGTCTTGGTGTAGATCTTTTTGGGTTTCTCTTTAATGGAGTTCTGTGTGCTTCTTGAACATGTGGAGTGTTTCCCAGCCTTAATTTAGGTAAGTTTTCTGTTATAATTTGATTGAACAAAGTTTCCATTTCCTGTCCTCTCTCCTCTTCTTCAGGAACCCCTATGATGCTAATGTTGTTTCTCTTTAGGTTGTCACAGAGCTCCGTTAGAGTTTCTTTACATTTTTTGAGTCTCTTTTCCTTTTTCTTCTCTGCTTCTGTGTCTTTGTTTATTGTGTCCTCTAACTTGCTGATTCGATCCTCAGCGCGATTCATCCTGCTTTTAATTCTTTCCATTGTGATCTTCAGTTCTGATACTGTATTTGTCATTTCTGTCTGATTCTTTTATATTATTTTAATTTTGTTTTTTATACTTGTTATCTCTTTATTTAGGTGTTCATAATGACTATCCATTGTTGCTCTAATTTCTTTGAACATCCTAACTATCATTATTCTAAATTCTGCTTCTGGTAATTTGGTTATATCTGGTTCATTCAGGTCCTTCTCTGGGGATTTCTCTTGATTCATTTGGTTTGCATTCCTCTGCCTGCCCATTTTGTCTTTGTATAAGCAAGTTGTGGCCACTGGAGTCCAGTAGGTGTTGCCTTTGTGTTCTCTAGGTGTGTTCTGTCTGCAGGCCCGCCACCTCCTCTGCTGGGGGAGGGTGTTGGGTATGGGCATTGCCAGCGCTAGCCCACTGTGGCTGTTGCTGTGATTTCTGCCTCTCCTCCGCAGGAGGGGCTGTCACTCAAGTCACAAGCCTCAGCACCAAGGGTAGAGGTGAGCACCTTTTCTCAGCTGCGTACCCAGCTGGTTTTCCGGGCTTCTGCCCAGCACCCGCAGTCAGAGCCTGCTAGCCACAGTTTGCGGGTTGGGTGGGGCTTTTGATGTGCTCTCAGCTGTGAGCCTTTACCCGTCCGGAGCTTTAGCCCCACCCTCGAGGCCAGGGCTTTCCTGCGCAGGGTCGGGTCGCACATCGCAGTTTATTGGGCCAGGCGTGTTTGCTGGCGTGAACTCAGCCACGAGCTTCCGTTCATCCCGTAGTCTACCCTGCCCCCGCATTTGTAGCCAGCTCGTGCACGCAGAATGGCAAACCGTGGTTTCTCTGGCCAGGCGGGTCTGGTAGCATGAGCTCAGTCGCATGCCCCCACCCGTCCCTGGTCCTAGCCCCGTTTGCGTGGTCAGGGCCTGCTTGAGCAGGGTCGCAGAGCAGATCTCTGCCTGTTCCTGGCCTCCTGCTTTTTCCCCCGCAGGTGGGATTACAGGCTGGCCCGCAGCTGCCGGACCGCTTTTGCACTTCCCCTCTGCCCCTGCTGGGCTAGACCGAGCTCACACCGGCTTGGCCTCTGCCCATGCCGACAGAACCAGGTTTCAGCGTCCTGCCGCCACCATACCCTTCTGCAACCCTCAGCAGAGTAGGAAAGGCCCTAATACTCCACACTGTAGACCTGGGAGCTCCCTCCCTCTAAGTATCTCTGCTCTAATTGCCGCAAGAGAGCTTGTTTGGCTAGTGTCCTATCTCCCTTTGCTGGTATTACTAGTTCTCGGGGAAGTATTTGTTTTCGATTAGGGAAGTGACTTAGCCCAGGGGTTAGGGTGGCTGTCCCTCAGAATGTTTCTCCCTGTCTCTTCCAGTTTACTCTCTCTTCCCACTGCTCTGGTTCTCTCCTCTGTCCCCGTTCCCCGGAGCCCCTGGTACGTAGTTGTGAGAGAGGTTTTCTGCGCTGTCCCTTTAAAAAGAATCTTGGGTCTGAGAAAACTGTCTCTTTCTCACAAACAGTATCCTCACTTGTTTCACAGCTCAATACTGTCCAAATGCCTCTTCTAGGCTCTGGGACTGCAGGCTGGGGCTTGGTTCCTGGGACCCAGGTCCCTCCCTCTCCACCAAACTCTCCTCCCGCCACATGGGTCTCTCTGGGCTGCCGTTTCCTCCAGGGAGCTGGGCAGCCCTCTTCGCACTTTCACTATTCCTACCAGTCTCAATGTGGCTTCTTCTGTGTTCCTTGGTTGAAGAGTTCACTTAGTTTAGTTTTAAGTTGGTTTATCCAGATGATGGTTCTTAAAATTGAGTTATAATCCACTTTGGTTCTGGGAGTTGGAAGTTTCCAATCACTATTCTTGTTTGCCTACTATGTAGTATAGAGTCTTAAAAAAAAGGTAAAAATAATATAATTTCTAAAGTTTAAATTATATTGCACCTTGCCTTTCCATTTTAAATCTGTTCCTATCATCAGTGATCTTGTTGCTCCCACAAAACTTAAAATTAATATATTTGTGAAGGTCTAAATCTCCTTCAGACTACATGTTGATTGATTTCTAACTTTATTAGCTTAATAACATGTTGCAAAGTTTTGGAGTCTTATGGCCGTCCTATTATATCAGTGATTTTAATTGTTTTACTTCTAACTATGAAATTAAACAGTAGTGGTCAGAGGTAGTGTCAAGATTAAATGTTGCCTGTTGAAATGCAAACAAACAGCACTCATAATAGACACTCAATAGACTGTTCCTTCATAATGGAATGCTGATAGTATTTGAGGGAGTGTTCCATATGTGTAAGTTTGGTTCTGGCAGGAAACCAGTTTGAAATGTAGATATATGAAAGGGCAATTTCAAGTGAACTCCTCAATGGTTATTTCTTTAAAAAAAAATTTTTTTTATTCACTTTAGAGAGGAGAGAGAGAGATAGAGAGAAAGAAAGAAAGGGGAAAAAGCAGGAAGCATCAACTCCCATATGTGCCTTGTCCTGGCAGCCCAGGGTTTTGAACTGGCAACCTCAGCATTTCCAGGTTGACGCTGGCTTGATCCACTGTGCCACCACAGGTCAGGCTCAATGGTTATTTCTTAATCCAAGGGTGGAGGATTAATTTCTTAATTACCTATAGTTAACATTTCATAGCTCTTCATGATTCTTTAAAGTTATTTTTTAGTGTATAAGAGGATCTTTCCTCTGAAATAAATTCTGCCTCTGTTCTCAGAACTTCCTTAACAAATTTTTAAACATTTTATTTATTTATTTTAGATAGAGAAAGAGAGAAGGTGGGGGAGGAGCAGGAAGCATCAACTTGTAACTGTTTCTTGCATGTACCTTAACAAAGTAAACCCCAGGTTTTGAACCAGTGACCTCAGTGCTTCAGGTCTACACTTTATCCCCTGCTCCACCACACGTCAGGCAACTTCTTACTCTACTATTTGACAATTTTTCCTGTTATGACTCTTTTATCTTCTTTCCCCTGCTCTTTTAATGTGGGTTTCACCTGGGATCCTGTTCTTCTTTTAAACCTTATTTTATACCAATATGTCTACTTGAGGTTCTAGGAAAATCACAACATAATAGCAACATTTATACACTCCAAGGCAAGTATATATGTTTATTACCTACATAAGGGTGTCATGGATAAGAGTTGTTTTTTGTTAGAGTTCAAAAAAGAAATACAAAATTCAGTTTTATAATTATAGTTTTTATTCCACTATTGCTTTACAGTACCCAAAATTTTAATTTATATATTTAGTACTTTTATTGTATGCCTACTTTATGTCAGGCATTGTGCTCAGTACTGGGGATATAACAGTGAACAAACTATATATAGTTGGGTACCTAGAAGTTTATTTAGTAGATGTTGAATAAAAAAAATACATAAACACAGAGATTAGGAGATTGATATTTGTAAAAAATTGGTACTTGTGTAAAATCTAACGGTATTTGTGTAAAAATCTAATGTTTCTATTCTGCTCCACATAAGCACACTTGAAATAATTACACTTAAGAGAATAATATATGGAATATCTAAATTTAAAAATAATGTCTCTTGGAGAAACCTCTACAATTCATTTAATTGGTGTATGGTTATTTGCTAGAGCAAGAGTACTTTGCCTATGTTTTCGTTTTTATTAACACAAGGTAAATAAAGTTTCAGAACTAAAAAAGTGCAACTTTAAGAAACTGAAAATTTGGTGTTATGAGAAGGTTATTGGCACTGACCTTGTAAGATCCATGGTGTGGTTGAAAAAATATCTTGCTATACATCTAATTAAGTATAATACTGTAAAGGTCCCGGAAACAAAATTGATGTATCTGAAATGTTATCCAGGATGTACTCTCATGCTATTTTGCAAGCTGATTTCATCATACGTAAAAGGATTTATCAAGATGCTTACCTGTTCTGAAATTCTACATGATTTCTTGAGGGTACAATCTAAGGTTGAGTTATATCATCTCCTCTTAGCTTTGCTATATCAGTGCCTATGTGATTGTAATTCATTTTGGACCCCTCTTATTCAATAGTTGCTGTACAAAATGTGGGACAAAACAAATGCATGTCGTGCTCTAAGACTACTGTATGTCATGTGCATTTACCAAGAATTAAAAAAAATAAAAAAGAAAATGTACAGGATGTAACTTAATATATAACTTATTTTAGGCCTTACATAAAATTTCATTTTTGGCTGGTTTATATGCAAGTGGGGCAAATAAACTAACCTCTCTGTTATTTTGTTACATATGCTGAGCTGATTTATCTTAATTTGGAATTTCTGAAGTAAATGCTTTATTATTAACATTAAGCACTTTAAAATAGAAAAAAATTAATATTTAAATTGTTATCAATATATCATCATCTATGTATTATTCGTTTTTTACATTCTTTTGTAAATATACCTAGAGTGTCAAGGAAGAAATATTGAAAAGAAAAATGGGTAGCTGACTTGCCAATTTATGGGAGGGGGACAAAAGTCAGTTTATAATTGTAAGTATGTGAAACACTAGGATATTCTTCTATTATTATTTATTAATTATTGTATTATTTTCCACACAAACAAGTGTAAACTTACTTTGACCAAATACTGTATACAACTATATACAAACTATTGGTCAGCCAAAGAGAAATGACATTTAAAGCACAATCTAGCTGTTATAAAGGTGTCAAAATTTTGTCTCTATTGGTATTTTTCCAAATAGCTGATTGTTAATCAGTAAACTGACCGAAAAACTCTTATTCCAGGTTTATATAAGATAAAGCTATGAGTTACTCCTTTAAATATTTAAAAATTCTCATATCCTACTTTCAAGGAAGTTCTCAATTTCTAAAAGTAATTTTTCTTTAGTAATGCAGATTTTATTCCTAAAAGGCTATGAGAAAGCTGTGACATGCCAACATTTATAAATAATGAGTCAATGCATCCATACAATTTGATATATCATAACTGTGTGCATTTCTATTTCTCTGACAGAATAGAAAATATTTTATGATTATGTTGTTTTCTGCATTCAAGGTAGTACTAGAATTAACACACAGATATTTGAGTTGTAGAATAAAGCTCTTGTATTTCTAAGTGGTAGTATAAATTAGTAAGTATTTAAAAAAATAAGGAGATGGGTAATTTAAAACACTCAATACATTATCCTCATCCCCACTTTTCTTTCATCAAATTCATTCTGCTTTTTCATCCTCTTTATTCTTCCATTCCCTATCTCGCTTTGCTTCTTTCTTCTCTTATCTCCCTCACTCTTTCCCTCTGCACTGAAGTACACTACTTTGAAACATACCTTTTCCTTATCTTATCCTTTATCTTCTTTTTTCCCTCACAGCTCTTTCCTATTACATTTTGAGTAAGTTTCATGGAAATCTGTATTTGTTGCAGAACCCTAAATGCACCTGACCATGGTATACCATCTCTCAGAACAAATGTATAGAATGTAGAAAACCTGAACGTGTAGTCCAGTAGTGCAGCATGGGGTTGTTAAGAGTGAAGAGATTGGTCAGTAGTTTTGTAAAATAGCAGATATAAGCTTTATTCACAATGCATTTTCTCCCTATGGAATAAATCTATTTTAATAGTTTTCTGCTGCCTGTTGCAATCCATTTAAAACATACACCATAATATGGCATGACTGATTCCATTCTATTGCTTACCTTTTCTTCGCATGGGCTACATACTTTTGCCTTCATCTGTGCCTGAGGTCAGTGACCCAGATATTCTTCCTGCTTCTGGCTATGTGTATTTATTTTTTTCTATGCTGTTATGAGTTTTATTCCCATATTGATTTTCCATTCCCATTGTTGACAGTATGTTTTATAAGAATGACTATATTAATCATATTTCTAAAAATTTAATATTTAATATTCCATCCTGTGGTTCAAACATATTCATTTCACTTCTGTGTTCACTCTTGACTTCCATTCCAAATAGTAACATTAGAAACTTACTGTGAAATCCAAAATGTTAAGGTATAAAACTGTTAACTTTTTGCTATCAACCATCTCATTATTTATTGCCATTTATTTTGTAATTATTTCTTAAGAAAAAATATCTGACATTGCTTCATGTCAGCTTTAACTGAAGCAACGGATTTAAAGATGAATTCAGACTTCAGACTTCCCCTGAGGCTGATGGACTTTTCCTTTCAAAGTAGGACACTTCTATCTGATGGCATTAACCATAAAATTCCCATTTCAAGTCTGTGATATCCTGAAGGACAACGGTTCATTTTATTTCTTATCAAGAAATCAGGCAGATCAGTCATATTCCTGAATGAATGACATTTCAGAAAATTCATTTGAACAAAAAATGACGTTTCCTATCTGCGTGCTCCAATTAGTTTAAAAGTGGTCTCTGATGAAAAATTTCAAAATAATTGAGTGATACATAAAAGTTCATATTTGTATGTATGTGACTATATCAACACATATTTCACACACACATATACAAGCAGTGATACACGCACATATACCCATCCATATACCCATGCACATACACAAACACACTCTTGCAGGCTTCCCAATAGTTATAGCTAGTCATCCTCTTAAGCATTAGAAATCTTTAATTTTAGTAATCAGCATTGGTAGGAAAATATTTCAGATCTTTCCTCCCTTCTTTTTTTTTTATCCCATTACCCAAGCTATTCCAGTAGGAGTGTGCTCTCTCATTCGTCCCCTAAGTACACAAAATTAGCTGCTTATCGGTTGATCTTCTTACACGATCCTTTAAAAATCCTTTGTGTGTGTGCACAGGCACTTAGGCAGCGTCCAAGGCCACTTTTGCCTCTAGAGGAAGCCCAGACAAGCCACCCCCAGCCTTTGCCTTACCCACTCACAAGGGGCTAAGACCTAATTAAATTGCTCTCAAAGACAAGAAAGGATGAATTTTCTTCTTTCCATCTCCCTTGTCACCCATTTAACTCAGCTGACATTCACTGATTCCTTTTTACTTATGTTAAAAGAAAAACTATAAGCACACACACACACACACACACACAAACACACTCACACACTCAAAAGCCCCATAAAGACAGGATTTGTAGAGGGAGAAGTCGTGGGTAAACAATCTGGTTACTCCCTGTGATTTATAATTTCAGAAACAAACAATGGAAAGAAGATAAGAGCGAAAGTGTCAGAGGAGGGGTTTAATTTCTCTCACTGACTTCAACTTTATTTCATTAAACTAACAATGAGAAAGACAGAAACACACACAGGGACACACACACACACACACACACACGCACCACTATTTCTGGTCAATCTTGCATGCCCCTTTTATTCCTGGGCTGAGATTAATGAGGGGTGTTTGGAAAGTCAGAATGAGCGGAGTGGAGCCTGTTAACCGGGCTCTGCCCGAGAGTGGCAGAGGGAGCCTAAGCCACTTTGGCAGGCCTGCTATTGATTGGAACGCAGGTCATCCGGGAGCGGTTTCGGAGCTGCATTTCTGCAGCCGGGTTCCGGAGCGGCTGGAGAGCTTTGGCAGGACCAGACTACTGGAGCCCCGTGGAAGTCAAGGTACTGTAAGGACCTAGGAAGAGCCAGGCAATTAGCCTTTGAAGGTCATGGAAAGTTCCCTCCCCCTCTTCTCTCTCTTCACCACAGTATCCAGCCTTCTTTCCCTCCTCCTCTTTTCTTCATCCCCACACTCCAAACACATCTGAGGAATCCATTCAATTAAATCTCTCTCAGCTTCAGCTGGCTCCTGAGTGAAAGGTCAGTGGAGTTCAGGAGGGGGAAAGAGATGCAAGTTGGAGTTGGAGCTTGTGGCTGCCTCTGACCCTTCCTTTGCTCTCCCTGTGCCCTCTGCACACCTGGCCACGCGCCCCACTTCCTTTCTACCTACATCTCTAATGATACCCGATGGTGATGGTCAATCACTCCCCAGCAGTACGAAAGATGCCCTGAAGCATCATTGTAGTAGGGAAAGATCGATCAGGTTTTTTAACGATGATGATAACCTGTGGACATAATGTCAGTTTGTCTGCGGTGCTTCTTCGAGACCCATCACTGTTGGCCTGGGCTACTCCAGCTGCTTGGAGGGGCTGCTGAGTCTGTATTTTTTCCCTCCCCGCATTTGTCTGGCCTTAAAGAGACCTAAATAGACGGAGGGATACTCTGCTGGCTTGCCTTTTTGCTGGTCTGCTTGGGTCCAGAAAAAAAGGTGACAGACTGATCCTTTTTTTGCAAAGTGTATGCTAAATTTAACTAAGAAGCAGCCTATCTAAATAGCTATGGGGAAAAATTACATAGATTTTATTTGAAAGATTCAGCTAGGTATGTAGATATTATTAAATATCATTATGATTGTACAGTTTAAATGTTAAAAATGAACAAAATAGTTTATTGAAGGAATTGAATAAACAAAAGTATCTTAGAAACAGAAAATTTTTAACACATATACACACGCACTGATACACACACAAAGATGTAGTATTCATTTTTTACTTTTTTTCTCCTTTTTAAGGAAAAATAATGACCTCAGAGCAATTGTTTCTTCTTATTATCAGCTAAATATTCATTTAAAATAATGTGGAAAGTCACATGAACATTGGATTATACAAGGTGAGAATCATTAATATCAATTTGAACAAGGTGTGTTCTTTCCCTCATGTGACATAGAATCTGTCACAATTAAATATTTAAGCATAAATATTTAATGCTGTGTTGTTGTATTATTTTTTAAACTTGATGATCATACTGTGTCCATACACTTTTATTGTACTTACATTCTCAAAGCTTTGTATTTTCCTTATTTCCTAAAGTGTGGGGAATACAGATTCTAGTGCAACTAATTTCTTACATGCAATCAGAATTTTTTGTTGTCACATTCTTTTCTGCATCATTTGATGAACCAAACTACATTTTCCTATATTCTTATTAAACTATTTGATGATGCTTCTTATTTTGTTGTATAATTGGGTGAGCAATCATGTGGTAAACATAAATTTGGTATGAGATTAAAGAAGCAATGTTAAAAACAATGAACATATTTTCAGGAAATTTTCTGAGATGTTAAATCTGTTAGAAGAATTGTAAAAAGAGTAGTATTATTTTTTTTTTGTAGATTTTATGACTACAGAGGTACAACTCTGAAAGACATCTAATATGCTTAATGACTGGGTTTTCTTTTACAACCTAATATGCTTTTTGAAATGTGTGTGAGATGTAAATATTTATATATTTAGCTAAATTAAAAGTATGTGGGTAAAAGGTTAAAAAAATTATACCTCAAAAAATCTATATTGATAAGAGATGCATACTTATATATAAGACATACTGTATGGTACTTCACTAGGATTCCATGAGATAGCACTTGTGTTCATGGGCTCAGACAACAATGTGGTGATTGCCAGGCAGGGGAAGCGGGATTGGGGGAGAAGGAGGAGAATATAGGGGGGATAATTGGTGATGGACAGAGACTTGACTTGGGGTGGTGAACACACAATACATTGCACAGAAGATGTGTTGTAGAATTGTGCACCTGGAAACTGTATACTTTTGTTAACCAGCGTCACCTGAATAAATTTAATTAAAAATAATTTTTTAAAAAAGAATTCTAACCTGACATTGATAATAGAAAGCAGTACTATTTGTTCTAGGTAAAAAAAGAAAAAGAAAAAAGAAAATGATAGCAAACATAGTAGAGACACACAGACAGACGATGTAGAATTTTTCCAAGTAATAAATTCTAATATAAAATTATAACAGATTTTATAATTCAACTCAGGAAATAGTTTTTCTTCAGGAGCCAAGAAACTATAGCTACAATCACCATTTGTCTTAACCAAGTATAACATATAAGATACATTGATATGTGTTTGTGTGTGTGTGTGTGTGTACATACGTTTCCCCACCAAGACACAAAAAAGAGTATGAGCTTTTTTCATAAGATTGACTTGCCTCTGAGGGCATGAAAAACAAACAAACAAGCAAACAAACAAAAGAGCAAACTTAATTTTTTACATGTAATGGTTCAATTAAAAAGAAAAGTTGCAGCCCTGGCTTGTCGGCTCAATGGTAAAGTATCAGCTGGCATGTGTATGTCCCGGTTCCATTTCCCATCAGGTCAGGGCACACAGGAGAATCCCCCATCTGCTTCTCCACCCCTCCCCCACTTCCTTTTCTCTCTCTCTCTCTCTTTTTCTCACTCTCCTGAAGACATGGCTCTGTTGGAGCAAGTTGGTCCCAGGCATTAAGGATGGCTTCATGGCCTCCATCAGGCACTAAAAAAAAAGAAAAGAAAAAGCTCAGTTGCTGAGCAACGGAGCAACTTCTCAGATGGACAGAGCGTCCCGGGCTAGTGTACTTCCCGAGTGGATCCTGGTTGGGGTGCATGTGCGATTCTGTCTCTGCCTCCCCTCTTCTCTCTCTCACACACATACACACAAATTCCCAAAATATACAAAGTGCTTAACAAATTTTAACAACATTTATGATGGTTGTTATTCTTTCCCCTACAGTGTTTAGCATGATGCTTAAAAGTCCTTTTTGAGTCACTATATCTACTTGTGGGACGTATACTAGATGAAAAAGAGTAAGGACTTTGACAGGAGCTAATTGGAAAAGGTTGAATTAGGGTGAAGATGGTTGAAATGGAAAGAAGTAGGTGGACTTGAGAGATACCTTAGAGTCACAATCAAAAAGGACTGTTTAATTGCACAGTGGGGTTAGGATGTGCCAAGAATGACAAAGTCAAAGCCTTATAATAACATGCTAATACAGGTATGAAACCTCCTTGTTTTGCTTTTCTGCTCACCCAGCCTCCCATATTTTCTTGCTCTTATATCTCTTTGGTTTCTTTCCATAATAAATAAACATAAAAAAAATGAGGAAACCTGAGCCAAAAAAGGCACCCCGTATTTTAGCATTAACTGTTTGGTAACATCTAAGCCAATATAGGAGACTCCCTTTACCTTAGTTTTGGCTTTTTGATACCACTATGTGAAGAAGGCATCATAATTGGGAAGGAATAGGTGGTATAAGACAGAAAGGAAAATAAATAAGTAGAATTAAAATGTCTTAATTAATCTGAAAAAATAAATGAGTAGCATAAGCTAAATAAAAATAAAATGCTTATAGTGAAGTTGGCCTCTGGGTGTAGGAAGCTGGTGGAGAAAAAAGGAACCAAAGTCCCTATGTCTATGCAGGGTATGGACTGGGACCAGGGACTGAGCAATGGAAATGGGGAAAACATTCTGAAGACAGGATCAGGGCAGATGATTTCTAGCTCTACCTTTGCCATTAGTCAACATTTGAAAATAGAGACTGTCCTCTCAATGATTCCATAAGATAGCACTTGTGTGATGCTGACATTGGGTAGGCACAACCAATATGGATAATCACATTCCTTCTTTGGCAGAATCAGGTAATCCTGTACAGGTTGGGGGCTTGCACACACATGTAAACAAATATCTATATCTATAAGAAATGCTGCATACTTCTATATAAGATATACTGCATAGGTGATGCCTCACAAGGATGCCACGAGATAACACTTGTGTTCATGGGCTCAGTAAAGTTGTAAGAAATTCTAAGAAAAAAATGAATGTGATCTGAATTGGAGGTTTTTCTTTTGTGTGTGTGTGTGTGTGTGTGTGTGTGTGTGTGTGAGTGTGTGTGTGTTTTTGCTGGACAAAGATTGTGGAAGACACATGTGGAAAAGTGTCATATGCAGTCGAATGCTTTAAATTTAGTATTTTTTTTTAAAGTACACAAAACAATACTCAGCGCCATTTGGTATTTTATAAACAATCATTCTAGAATTCTTCAATTTATATGTATATAATATAGTATGCATATCTTATAAGAAGGTATCTGTTGATGAGTGTGTGCATGCCCCTACCTGCTAACAAGGAATGTGATTTTCCATCTTGGTTGTGCATATGCAATTTAGGTATCTCAAGAAAACTTTCAAAGCTAAAAAAATTCTTAACTCATCTTTCAACAGACATTTATAAAGCACTTATTATTCATCATGCACTATGCGTATTACTGAACCTACAGAAATAACAAAGATAGAAAACACATTTCTGCTGCCCTGGTGGAGTCAGTATAACAAAGAAAATATTAGAATATTATGGAACTATAAAACACGCCAAATAAGTCTGGTGAAAATATAATATTTCTGTATCATTAGTCCATGATTAAACCCCATATTTACTCCTATTTAACTCTGGATTTCTGCACATGAGGAAAATGACTATAGAAACCCCAAACACCTTCTCTTAAGAGGGGTTGAAGTTGTGAGTCATTGGATATAAAAGTGCAGGCAGCCTGGAAAAGGATATAAGGAAACAAAATCACAAGAACAATATGAGGGCATCTGAGCAAAGCACCAACATTGTCTGCTCCATGCATCAATCAGAATTCTACAACACATATATTTTTTTCTTAATTTTTATTTTTAACGTATTGGGTTGAAATTTTCAGTGTCCCACTAAATACATTAAGTGTCCCACTCAATATTAAGTGTACCTCCACATCATGCCCCCTGTGCTCCATGCAAAGTCTCTTTCCATTCCATTTTACTCTCTTTGCCCCCCTCCCTCTACTTCCATGCCACTTCCTTCCAGGAATTGTCTGTATCTATGTGTTTTATTATATGTTTATGTGTGTGTATATATATACATATATAAATAAATATATATATACATATATATGTGTATATCTATATCTATATCTATATAAATCATTTTGGCTAATTCCTTTACCTGCTTTGATTCAGTTTATATCTTTTTATGGGGGTTAAACAAATGAGTAGTGATTTCAATGGCCAATATAAGGAATATAGGAGAAGGAATATGTTGGGCAAAAAACAAAAATGTAGATGCGATGATGAATTAAGTTTTAGATAGTAAAGTTTAAAGAATTTGTGATTTACTACTTAACAATGTTTATTAAGCAGTTGTATATGTGAGTCTAAAGTGTTCAAAAGAGGTCTGGTGTAGATATCAATTTCACAGTTGCTTTATAAAGCTAATAATTGAAACCTGGGAAAGAATAAAATTGTCTGGGAAAGGTTAGTCATATGAAATAAGAAATAAATTTTAAAATACTGCCCAGAGTAATCTCAGTACTTAGTGGTCAGGAAAGTAAACAAATTGCAAATAAGATTGAGAAGGAGTAGCGGAGAGTAGGACAGTGATGGGCAATCTTTTGAGCTTGGTGTGTCAAAATTCGCCAAAAAACCGAGCATAACTTGGGTGGTGTGTCACTTCGAGAATAACAGCCTAACCAGAAGTCCCAGAACTAAACGCTCTGTGCCAGAGTTCTGTTGTTTTGGCCTACAGACCTCCCGCAGAGTGTCTACACTACAGCAATGTTTTATCCTCGGCTACTGCACCTGGCCATGCAGGAGCCGAGGATAAAACGTTCTTCTCGGTATGCGGCCCCATACTTCTCTGGTATGTGGCCGCATGTCATTGAAAATGGCTACACGTGTCACTGCTGACACACGTGTCATAGATTCGACATCACAGGAGTAGGACAACCAGACAGTCTGGTCTCCAAGAAAATAAGCAAAATCTAAATATGCTGGTTTCCAAATAAAATATAGACTTAAAATTATTCATTAGTTTGATCACCAGTCAGGGCATACATGAGAAGGAACCATCTGCTTCTCTTTTCCTCCTTCTTCCCTTTCTCTCTCTCTTCCCCTCCCATAGCCAGTGGCTGAATTTTTCGAGCATCTGACCATGGCATTGAGAATAGCTCTGTTGATTCAAATACCAGCTCCAAATAGGGGTTGCTGGGTAGATTCTGGTCCAGGTACATGCAGGAATCTGTCTCTTTGTCTCCGCTCCTCTCATTTGAAAAAAAAAATTTCAAGGTAAAGATCAAAATATCAGTCAATATTTCCTTGTTCATGTCTGTGAATTCCTGGCAAAAACTAGACTACATTAACATTATTTGCACTAAGATAACTTTTTAAATGTGTTATGCACATAACAATAATCTCTTCAAGTCTACTACATTTTCCTTCTATTTTTAAGATGGCAAAATTGAGTGAAAAACATTCTTCTTAACTCTGTATAAGCAATAGGAGCAATTAATATTGAAGCCCTTAAAATTGTATTTTCCATGTTTAAATTCTTATTGGATTACAAAATTTCTGATTTTTCATTATAAATCTGTGATTTGGGTTGGTAAAAGTTACGGCTCTTACAATTTTAAAGATCACCCATTGTAAAGCCAGTAGCCGGGGCCACCATCACAGCCGCCTGGCCAATGCAGGTTCGCATTGGATTCGGACAGATAGCAACGAAACACCGGAGCCAAAAACTGGTGAGCCATCAGCTTTAATTCTAGCTTGCACCTGGCAGGCAAGCAAAAACACACACTAGGCTCCAAAACCCACACATGCAGTGCTCACAAAGCTACTGACTTATCCGAGTTTCCTAGAATCAAAGGTTTCTAGCTCACCAGACTTATTCACCTCTGTTTCCCATCTCCTCCTGCACAAACTCTTAACAAACTGGCTTCTTCCTCAGCATTCAGCCATCTTGGCTACTTCTCCTCCACATGGCCTTAATCTGCTCTCCTCTCTAATACCTCAGGAACCAAGAACCAAGAGAGAGCAAGCTCCCTGACTGCCCCAGTTTATAGCATAGAAAATCCAAACCTTTAATCCAATTATACATAAAAAAAGTCTCTGATACAAAGCCACCCATCTGAGGCATAATGGGATTCCTCAAGAGAGTGCATCACCCTACATCATCCAATCAGTCAAGGGTGTGGGGAAGAGCTTACTCTTAAACTAAGCCTTAGGCTATGACGACCCGGCCTGCCCACAGCCTGTTCCAGAACACACATTAATATCAACGAACTTCCATGTGGGCAGCGCCATCTTTAACAAAGTGAGCATAATATATTTTATCTGCCCAACACCCATCTTTTCAAATTTATGTATCTGGAATAAAGCTAGAGTCAAACTACACCTGTTGTACTATTGCCTAAATTAGCTACTTTCAGATAAACATGAATTTGTCAAACTCTTAAATTAATGTTAACATATAGAATTCTCTGGTCTGTCTTTAGTCTAAATTTCCACTGTACTTATTGCCTCATCAAATCCCCTTCATATCTATACTAAATGGAACCAAACTTTCAAGAGTGCTTTCTAAAGAGAACATGCAGATAACCAATAGACATATGTAAACATGCTCTCTGCATCACTCATCTCAGAGAAATGCAAATTAAAACCACGAGATTACCTCACACGCATCGGAATGGCTATCATCTATAAATCAGCAAACAGTAAGTGTTAAAGAAGATGTGGAGAAAAGGGAACACTTAAGTGTTGTTGATGGGAATGCAGATTGGTGCAGCCACAATGGAAAACAGTATAGAGTTACTTTGAAAAATTAAAAATGGGACCTGTGGTGGCGCAGTGGATAAAGCGTTGACCTGGGAACACAGGTCGCCAGTTCAAAACCCTGCACTGGTCTGGTCAAGGCACATATGGGGAGTTGATGCTTCTAGCTCCTCACCCCTTTCTCTCTCTCTCTCTCTCACACACTCTGTGTCTCCTCTCTAAAATAAATAAATAAAAAGAAATAAAAGTGAGATGACTTTTTGCCTGACCTGTGGTGGCGCAGTGGATAAAGTGTCGACCTGGGAACACTGAGGTCGCCAGTTCAAAACCCTGCACTGGTTCGGTCAAGGCACATATGGGAGTTGATGCTTCCAGCTCCTCCCCACTTTCTCTCTTTCTCTCTCTCTCTCTCTCACTCTGTGTCTTCTCTCTAAAATGAATAAAATAAAAATAAAATAAATTTTAAAAAATAATTAAAAATGGATCTGCCTTATAACCTAGTGATTCCACTTCTGGGAAGATATGCAAAGAAACCCAAAATACTAATTCGAAAAAATATATGCACTCTATGTTTTTTGCAGCATTATTTACCAAAGCCTAGATATAGAAACAGCCCAAAGGCCCATTAGTAGATGAGTGAGTAAAAGAATCTATGGTACATTTACACAATGGAGTACTATTTGAGTATAAAAGGAAAGGAAATCTCACTTTTGTGACAGCTTAGATGAACATAAAGAGTATTATGCTAAGTGAAATAAACCAGTCAGAGAAAGACAAGTACAATATTATTTCACTGATATGTGGAATCTAATGTACAAAATAAACTAACAAACATAATAGAAACAGACTTATAGATACAGAGAATAGACTGACAACAGTCTGAGGGGAGGGAGATGGGGAGTTGGGTAAAACAGGTAAAGGAATTAAGCCAAAAAAATACCCCAAAACTCATAAACACAGACAAAAATATGGTAATTACCAGAGGAAAAGGAGGTGTGGGGGAAGGTAGAAGAGAAAAGAAGGAGATAAATGTGATGGAAAACTTGACCTGGGGTAGTGAGCGTGTAATACAATATATGCATGATGTATTACAGAATTGTATACGTGAAAATGATATAATTTTATTAATCAATGTCACCCCAATACATTCAATTAAAAATGTATTTTGTACAGTTTCTTCTAGATTTTAACTATTCTTTCCTCTTTAAATGGAATTATCTATTGTTTTATTTATATTTAAACCTGCTGTCTTGATGTCTCGAATTGAAAATTATAGATTTCGGATATATTGAATTACACATAAAATGGGACCGGTGGTGAAATTGTGACTACAGAATTTTCAGACATATTGTTGTTTCCATTTACAACATAAGGTTTGTTGAATAAACGTTCTGAATGCTTACCATAATATTTGCATCTTGCTTATAACAAATTGCTAACCGGTAAGTTTATGGGGTAACATATGTGTCTCAGTTCTTTAGTTGGCATCAGTTAAACAAATCCTACACTTTTGCACACAAATAAATGCTTGAGAAAGAAACTACCCGTTTTATGTAATCATATGTCCATTTGGATGTAGGTCAAGAAGGACTTGCTAGTATGCTAACAGCCATAAAAAACCTGCCCCATGCTAATTACTATTTAGTTGCAGGGGTTGATTCAGCTTGCTATGCATATGTTATGGCCCATATGTACAAACCTTCCCATTTGTAGAAAGGCCAGATGGGCCCTCCCTTAGCATGAACCTTCCCTGCTACATGGATTAACTATGAAAGGTTTAAATTGCTAAATTACTTGCTTTTCTTTTTTATAAAATGATTCCTTTTAGTGCCATATTTTTTATAATTATTTGGGACTTTTAATTCAGGAAGAGTAGCAATCTCTATTTGTTTATGCAGATTTCTGCAAATGGGCCATCACTTTCACTTTGAAGTGCCCATAAAACCATCACAGTTATTATTTCACAGATTGGTTTTTCATGTGGATTTTAGATCAGCTTGTTCAAACTAGATACTATGGAAAGAAATTCTATGTACTATTTGTATTTATCATACCAAACAGAATATATGCATATAAGGGTTTATGGACTTCAAAAGTTAATTTCTATAGAAGAGAAAAATATTAATATTTGATAAAGATGAAATTTATAAACTATTATTGGAAATCACTTATCTTGGAAAACATTTCAGATACTAAAATAAATAATTTTTTTCTATCTTTGAAACAAAAATTATGCTCAGTATAAATCATTCTGCAAAAAAAACCCAACAATGCAAAAAGAACAACAACAATAACTCCTTGGCTTAATTCTTGCCATTATGATATATTTTAATATAAATTACCCTGAGTAACACATTTAAAATTTTTATTACAAAAGCTATTATTTTAAATTAATATTTACTGCTTAATATGTTTTATGTTGTTTTTATTAAGTCATATGGCTTATTATATAGTAAATCTGAAAACCTATAATTACCATATTTCCCCATGTATAAGATACACATTTTTTAAAAAATTGGGGGTCTAAAAACTGGGTGCATCTTATACAGTGGTTGTATATTTTTCTTTTACTTGCATTTCTCACTTTTTCGTGTAGATGAGGAGTTGTGTAAATTTTATGATGAATAAAATTTGAATTTAATAACTTCATGTACTACATTTTTTTTTCAAATTTTGGGCCTCCAAATTAAGCTTCATCTTAAACATGGGGGAGCGTCTTATACATGGGAAAATATGGTAAATAATAAAATTTCAATGATGTGCTGTATTATATAATTACTGAACTATAAATGTCTTCAGAATCATTCACATTATATACTTGAATTTATTGAAAATTGGTAAAATTTAAATTTTTTTTTACAAGGAAAGCAGTTAAGCCAGTCAACTATTTTATCCAAAGTAGGTCACCAAGCTAAAAAACAAAACAAATCAAAACAAAACAAAAACCTCTAAGTGTAAAACTCTAGTTAAAATTTGTATGTTTACCAAATATTTGTCATTAAGTCTCTGAATAGTCAGATATGATATTCACTATTATTAAATATTTTTATATTCAATCCAGGAAATGCAAATTAAAATTTGTTCATTTTACAGTTACAGAGAGCCTTATTGATGGATTCAGAATATAAAATTTATTAGTTCTCAAAAGTATATAACAATATGGAACTCAAAATTAACAAGAAAAATTTAGAAACCTCTAGTAATTGTGTAGTAATCTATTATGAGAGTAGAAGTGCCTTGCCTTTTATAAACCATTTACCTTTTGACATTAGTTTTCTTTTTCTTGACTATTATTTTAGAGAATAGGTTAGTGAAATACCACAACTTTTCATAACCAAATGTTTTCTTTGTTGTAAGAAATAAAAAAAAGCTAAAAGAGATTCATGAATTAGTCATAGAAAATTCTGAGTTTATAAAAGAACAGCTTCTTTTGTAATATTACGACAGTTCCTTTCCTTAAATATTGTGTTCATAAATTAGTTAAGCCAGATTATGAAGTTATCATATATTCTATGTTTTATATGCTTTTGATTAAGAAAAATTTCAGTTTCTTAAATAACACATATTTGTTGTATTTAATGGATTTAATTTTATCAATACTTTAATAATTTCTGATTAAAACTGGAAAAATAACTTCATTTTCCTATAAGCCTATTAATCCACATGTAACAAAATGAACATTTTACACAAATAATATTGAATGATCATATGATATTATCTTGGAAATAATAAAAGCCAGAATTCATCTTATAGTGTGTTTCTCAACTTCAGCACTGCTGACATTTTTGGTCAGTAATTTGTTGTTGGAGAGAGTTGTTGTGGGTATTAAAGGACATTTAGTAACATTTTGACCTCTAACTACTAGACACCAGTAGCACTTCCCTGTTGTTACAACAAAATTATCTCCAGACATTTCCAAATGTTCCCTGGAGGGCGAAATCATTCTTAGTTAAAAATTATTGACCTAAATATCACTATTGATAAAGTTTTGTAGTTTTATATTAAAAAGAGAAGCCAGTGATAGCTACAAAAATCTTTAAAAATTGTTTTTATAAAACATAAAGAAAATTTGTCTTATCTTCTATTTTTATAATTAAACAGAAAGTAACATGACAATTTTTATCTATAATACACTCTTAAGCATGGAGAGTTCTTAAATCATCAAAATAATTAAAAATAAAACACATTTTTATATTGCACTTAATAAAACAAAAATGAAATGTTGACACTGGAAGAAATAGAAAAAAGTCAGATGAAATATTGAAACTCCCATTTAAGAAATCAGAAAAATAAAAGGAATTTAAGTATAAATTAAATAGAAGAAAGAAAATAAACATTAGAAGTAGAAAAATAGAAGAAATCAGTAAATTAAAACGTGTGTTATTTGAAAAAAATAAAATTTATAAGCTTAGGTAGATTGCTCAAGATTAAAAGTGAAAATACAAATTACCAATATCAAGAACAAGAGAGTGGCCATCACTACAGATTCTACTGGTATTAACATTAAAATGAGGAGGTAGTAAGAGAAAATTTATGTCAAAAAATGAATAGCTAAGATGAAATAAACAATGCTCTCTTATGCTCCTAAAATTATACCTCTTGCACGGAATCTAGACATAAAATGGCCTCCTGAAAACACAGTGGTTGCACCTTAGGAATGGTTATAAGATAGCACAAGTGTTGAAGAAAGCACCACCAATAGATCCTGCAGCTTTCAGATGATAGTGTATATTTTCCCAAAATGTGGTTAATCTTGTTTACTTGAGATGAGTTATGGTGGGTGGGGGGGGGGAATTATCAGAAGAATAACAAAATTTTTATTTATGAATATCTTTGGGGGAGTTTTTTCTATAATCAAAGTCATGGAATTGGCAAAGATGGTGTAAAATTTGTCTTCCGATTTTAGTTGAAGAGTGATTTGATAATACTTCCTTAATTACAAATAGCATTTAGATAATTATTTTATAAAACATACCAGCAAGAGTTGTTATAGATGACAGAATTTTCCCAGTCTTTCTCTTTTCAGGTCAAGACAGAGTCTGTGCAGCTGCTGATACATCCTGTTATGCCTGGATTAATACCTTAGGCCAGGAAGAATGGTCAACAAAGAAACATAAGTGGAAAGCCATCTGCCTTTCTAAAGTAGACACTGAAATTTTATGGAACTTGGGTTCGGTTTAGGGCCCTAGGAGCTATGATTGTACCAAAATATGCCAAGTTTGAGTTGGCCTCTTCCTGCTGCTTGTAGTCTGTTTGAAGTAGCCTTACTTAAATGAAACAACTATACTAATTAAATAGCTGTGGTCCATCATCTGTCTGGGGAAATTTTTCAGAAGCTAAGATGATGGAGAATTGATGGCTGAATTATTGGTAGACAATTCTCCACATGTCTCTTATGTTTGTGCGCATTTTGTGAGCAGAAGCACTGATAGCATTTGTTCTTTTCAACCTTGTGTGTAAATGAATAACCTTTGAAGATATAGATTGTGTCTCTCTCCAGAACAGAGAGCATGTGTTCTTCCTCCGGTAAGCAATGGAGATTATCCCTCCCTTGTGCAAGTATTTGTCAGGTTTACTTATATCTTCTTGTAAAATATTAGAGATTTGTCATCTTGGGGTTGTTCTACTGTGATGCAAATCCTTAGCATGTGAAGCATTCACCTGTGACAGAGGCTCTAGGGAGCCATCCTCAGCTCCCAGGCTTACATCCTTGAATCAATTGAGCCATGTCTTTGGGAGAGGAAGAAAGAGAAAAAGACAGAGAAGAGGGAGGAGGAGAGAATTAGGTGGTTGCCTCTCCTGTGTATCCTGATTGGGAATCAAACCCAGGTCTTACACATGCCTGGTTGATGCTATACCACTGAGGTGGAATGGGCTAGTATCTGGACATCTTTTTCTTATTCTTAATCTTAGGGGAACAGTATTTAATATTTTACCATAAAGTGTGTTGTTAACTAGTTTTTTGTTTTTGGTGGTTTTTTTTTTCTTAAATGACCTTATTGCTATGCAGTTGCTTCTGAATGTCCTATTTTCTAGTAGCTGTTCATAAAAAGGTAAACATTTAAAAAAACAGTATGGGGTGCAGGAATCAGACCTTTAAAATGTTGATTCAGCTGAGTGGGTATTTGCAGCAATTAGGGAAAGGGTGAAACAATGACTGTTCACCTCTGTGTTTGCAACTCTATAATCAGAAGCAGCACTCAGAAGACAGATACCTAGTATTTGAGGACAAGGTCTTTATTGTATTAGTCAAGATTTTCCAGAGAAGCAGATAAAAAAAGATATGTAGATATATATAAATGTAGATATAGATGTAAGTGTATAAAGGTATAAATAGATAGAGATATATAGATTTATATAGATAAAGGTGATATAGATATAGATATAGATGATATAGATTGATTAGATGATAGATAGATAGATAGATAGATAGATAGATAGATAGATAGATAGATAGATATAGATGATATCAATATTTTACACAATTGGCTCATGTGATCATGAACTCTGGCAAGTTTCAAGATCTACTGCATAAGTAGGCAAACTGGAGATCCAGGAGAGCTAATGGTTTAATTTTAACTTGAAGGTCAGTAGATTCAAGCCACAGAAAGAGCAGATGTTTCATTTTAAAGGCAGTCTGGCAGGGAAAATCCCCTCTTACTTGTAGGAAGCAAATTTTGTGTTCTATGTAAGTCTTCACCTGATATGATGAGACCCACCCCAATTAGGGAAGGCAATGTGTTTTACTCAGTTCATTGATTTAACTGTGAATCTCATCTAAAATAAACTTTACAGAAATACCCAGACTAATTAATATTTGACCAAGTATCTGGGCACTCCTTGGCCTAGTCAAGTTGATACATAGAGTTAACCTATATAGATATTGTTATAGATCTCTCTGTATATACATATATAGATCTATATATACATATATGTATATGTGTATAGATAGATAGATATAGATATATATCTTGTCTATTATAAGCAATGTGTAAGCATCTCCAAGAACACATGCATAATTACATTTTAAACTGCTGGGAGAGAGAAATGGGTAGCCATTGATGAGCTAAATGCTAAAATTGACCAAAATTAACCTTAATTTATTTTTGTAGTCTTCCCTTAGAATTTGAAGACTTCAATAGACCACAAATTTCTAAATACCTCTGACAGATTCTGCCAGTGCAGTTACTGTCTCTAGACTTCTGATGTTGCCTACTGGCCATATTCCTACAATCCTCTCTCATTTCTCCTAATTTTTAAAAGAATATTATATATCATAAATGTTACATTACTGTGTATTTAGATTTCATTGTCTTCCTTTCAAGAGAGTTGAAATTTGTGTTGGAAAGTAATTAGCTTGATGGCTAACTCATTTCTTTAGTGTGTTTTTAAACATTATTAAGTAAAGTTTATAAAGCAGTATTTACTCTAGTTCTAGTTTAACTCTACTACTAAAATGTGACCTTTTATGGATTTTCACAGATTTTCTTGTTTAACTCAAACACATCTCTTCACTTGAGATAAGAGATATTAAAGATATAATTTTACTTATATATTTTTGTAGAACTTACTGGAGACACTGGGGTAAAGATACTCTGAGAAATGTATTTCTCGTGGCAATGGGAATGTACATCTGAAAAAATCTTAACAGTAAATTCATGTCTTTTAACAACTTTTTATACCATCCATCTCTTAACCTTCTTGTGCTGTTGATAATTTATTTGTATCTACTTTTCAATACATAGATATATTGAATGTGTTTGTTTTTAATTTTAAGAACTGTTATGGACTGAATAATTTTTCTGCTGAATTCATATGGCTGAAGTACTAAACCACAACATTACTATATTTGAAGATATGACCTTGAAGGTGGTAAATAAGGTTAAATGAAGACAATAAGGATGAGCCCTAATCCAATAGGACTGGTGTCCTTATAAGAGACACCCGAGCACTCTTTCTTCATTTACACATACAGAAAAAAGACAATGTAAGGACACAGCGATAATGGTCTGTGAGCAAGTTGAGGAACAACATCTCACAAAAATCAACCCTACTTACACTTTGATTTGGGACTTCCAGCTTCTAGAACTGTAAAAAAGTAAGTTTTAGTCTATAATAGTTTGTTATGACAACTCATGCAGACTAGTGAATTATGTTATTCTGTAAATTTTTTTTTCTCAAATTTTTCAATTCTGATTTAACATATTTGTACTTTTGCTGATGATTTTCAATACCGTTTTTATTGATTTGAACATATTGACCATTGTCTTAGTGCAAGCTGCTATATATAACAAAATAGCATAGAATGGGTGGCTTAAATAACAGACATTTTTTTTTCACAGTTCTTGAGACTGGGAAGTCCAAAATCAAGGTGCTAGCTTACAAATACCATCCTCTTACTATGTACTTACATGGCAAAGACAAAGACAGAACATTCTGCTCATCCTTTTCTTATAAGGACACTAATATCTTCACGGAGTCCCATCTTCATGACTTTATTTAGATCTAATTATATTTCAAAGGTACAACTTTCAAATATCATAATATTGAGAGTTAGGGCTTCAACACATGAATTTTTGTAGAATAAAAACATTCACTCTATAACAACCACACTCATTTTAAAGTCATTTTGATTGTTCCAATAGTTCTATCTCATGGTGTGAAACATTACAATTCTTTTATTATTATGCTTTCTGATGTTTTATTTCCTTGTGTAGTTTATCTTTATGAGTTTATCCTATGAAAATTTTTATTTTTATTTTTGTGGGAAAACTGTATGTCCTGGGTTAGAAAGCATCTGCTTTCAAATGTTTCACATTTTGGGTTATTGTTTTTTGTGTGTGTCTAGGCAATAAGTGTCTGTTGTGAATTTGAGTCCCATAGCAGGGTTGAGAAAATTCATGATATTTTTTATTTCTTTTCATATTTGTTAATATAGTAATGGCCACAGAAAGTTGAGAGGTATTTTTGCTTTTATTATTTCTAGTTTCTGTTTCATAAATATGTTAGTTTTCATAATTACCTGCTTAATGCAAATAAATTAAATTTCAGCTCCTACAGATTATGGCATGGATTTCTTCCCCATTAGAGATTCAGAATAAAACTTCTAAGGTTTATATCTGGCTCTGATATGCCATTGGACCATTTTGACTACAAGCTTTGAATCACTACACATTAAGATTTGAGTCCTGTTTTAGTTTCTGAAAATTGTGAATGTAACCTTCATTGGTGGTTGGTGGCTTATTTAAATAACAAGAAACTGAAAAAAATAAATAATTTTTATCTATTTTAGTTAATATTTTAAAGTGTATTTTGGAGAAGAGAATTTTCCATATCAGCTCCCTCTCACACATCAACTATAAACTTATTTAACCTCTTTAAATTAGTTTCTCGATCTGTAAAATGGAGATAATCACTCCTAACTTAGTGGGTGTTTGTGAAAGCAAAATAAATTGTGAGGTTAACACCTTAACATTTTTCTTAGTAAATTATAAATATTCAGAAAATGTAATTTATTGGGATTATAATTCTAAACAATGTACATATAAATTATGACAAGAGAAGCTTATAAAACTAAGTAATTAAAGCTTTTTGAAATTATTCACTTTTTAAGTTTTTCTAATGAAAGATGGCTTAAATAATTTTTCCTAATATCCAAAATATAGAGTAAAATTATACAATAAGTTTGAAAAGATTTTGAATTATATAATTTTGATGATTTTTTAAAATATATACTGAATTTCCTGCAGGTGGCATAATGTTTGGGGTTACTGTCAGAGTTTTGCAATTTTGCACAAAGATTTCATAAATAAAAGCCTTCAGTGTTCTGTATTCTGTTAGAAGACATTTTGAGTAGATATATTTTTAATTATCTTTATACAACATTGATGTCTAATGAATGGATTTTGAAATCTTATAATAGTAAGACAGAGGTGGTTAAGACTGAGGGCAGAGGATTTGTAATTAGAAACTTCTAATTTTTTGATAATTCAGTTTAATGTATCTAAAAATCTATATATACATATTATGTTTTTTATTGATTAAAATAGTTCCAAATCATTTGAAGAATGAAAACAGAAGCTTGGTGGAATGTTTATCTTTAAGGGAATAAGAAAGAGAGAGGAGAGAGGGGTGAATTTATTGAGTTAAATTGGTAAATAAGAGTGGTTAAAATAATAGTGCTCACACATTTTTAATTTAAAACATGTTTAATTCTTTTAACATTCATTTGAATCTGCAATTATTTTAGCTGTAAGCTATGCACTGAAGAAAAAACAAAAACATGGATTTTATGAATATTGCTGGAGGTGATATATAAATCCAATTGATCAGTGCAGCAGAGAATTGATGCCACAATTTGTACCCAGTGGCATTTATTTTTCTCTCTTATTCAACTGCTTTAGAACATTATCAGAAAGTCAATATGGTATGCCAATATAGTGTAATACTTTCAGTCATAAGTCCCTTGTTCAGATTAAAACTTAGGTGCTTACATTGTGGATAATAATGGACAGACAGCCTGACCTCATATCACTATGTGCCATCCAGAAAGTGCTTAACTCAACTTTATTGCAAGTTTCCATGCATCTATCAAAGTTCCTAAGTGCCAGCCAAACTGGCAACAGAGGGTATCTGTCTTCTCAGGTCAAAAAAATAGAGATAAAGGATAATATGTACTTAGTTTGCAGTTTGGTGAAAGACCTCTCTCCAGCAGTCTCTGTCTCTGACTACCTTTCATGATGTTCTGATCAAATTACCTTTAAAATTCACTTTGATTCTCTTTCTCTTTTAATATATTAATGTGTTTACCAACAGCATTATCTGTATAAGCTTGCTAATTCCTAAAACACTATTGGGGAAGTTTTACTGTCTTTTATGTGTTGTATACAAATTTAATTCTGAAAGTTTTTTGTGTCACTTAGCTGTTTATTTTCTAATAGCACACATCTTCAAGAGAAGGCCTCTAACTTTATATTCTGTCCTCAATAAATGTGTTCAAATTATTGGCAACTTTCAGCTAGAATATAATTTATTATAATATAAAAAGTTAGTTTTGATTCCATAATCTGTTATACAGCATATTCCAGACAGGTTCCATCTAAGCTTGGTAAATAAATATCCTATAACACGTGCTGCTTACCATGTTTGCCTACAGTGAATATGATTATTTCTGTAAAAGACTGGTGAGGCACAGCTGGTCCCAATGTTTATCGATAATCAGTCTAACATAATTTAAAATTTTGGGGGGCATTAGAAAAGCAACATAAAGCTTATTTAGAATATGAAAACTATATACAGTACAGTATATTTTTGTAGTTAAGCTTTTAATAGTCATTCATTCATTTGTACACTTGACTTGAAAATATGTGCTTAATGCCTAATATGTACCTAGGCATATGGACTGGGTATTAGAATGCAGCTAGGGAATAGAGAAAAATTGGTACACCACATGGGACCTATAGTTCAGTGTGCAATATAATCATTTAACAAGCATAAATAAATTTGTAATATATCAGATAAAAATTAATGCTGTAAAGAATAGGATGATGAAGGAGAAAAGTTTGTACTGGAAAAAGCTGAAGACAGAAGATGGTCATGGAAGACTTCCCTGACCACTTGATATTTGAGCAAAGACCTGAAGGGAGTAAAGGAATGAACCAGGTTGACACATGGAAAATAGCATTCCAGGAAGAAAGAAAAGCACCCACATATCTCTGACATTGTGACAAGTTGGCAAGTTCAAAAAAAGCAAGAGCATGAGTGTGTCTAGAGGAAAGTAAACAAAGAAAAGGAGCTTAGTTTGTGTTCCTCTGAGCTTCCGATTAATATGCAGGTGATTTATTTAAAAACTGATAAGGGAGGTGGCAAGATGGCGATGGAGTTGGCGGATGTACAAACTTCCAACTCCCAGAACCAAAGTGAATTACAGCTTAATTTTAAGAACTATCATCTAGAAAACCAACTTTGAACTAAACTAAGAGGACTCTTTTACAAGGAACACTGAAGAAGCCACATTGAGACTTGTAGAAAAAGCAGAAAGGGCTGCCCAACTCCCTTGAGCAAACGGCAGCCAGGAGAGACTTACATGGCAGGAAGAGAGTTTAGCAGAGAGGGGAGGGACCTAGGCCCCAGGAACAAAGCCACAGCCTGCAGCCCCAGAGCCTAGAAGAGGCATATGGAAAATATTTAGCTGAAAAACAAGTCAGGATACCATTTGTGAGAGACAGTTGTCTCAGACCCAGGATTCTTCTAAAAGGGACAGCGCAGAAAACTTCTCTCACAATTACTCACTTAGGACTCTGGTGGATGGGGAGAGAGGAGAGGACCAAAGCAGCAGGAAGAGAGTGTAATCTAGGAGGCACAGAAAGAAACATTTTGAGGGACAGCCACCCTAATCACTGGGCTGAGACACTCCCCAAATCTGAAACAAATATTTCCCCTGGAACCAGCAATACCAGCAAAGGGAAGCAGAGCACCAGACAAACAAGCTCTCCTGCGGCACTCAGAGCACAGCCACTTAGAAGGAGGGAGCTTTCAGGACTACAGTATGGAGTGTTAAGGTCTGACCTACAGCACCCCTATCCACATTGCTGAGGACCTGTTGGAGGGTGGGTGGCTGTGGGATGTGGAAGCGCCATTCAGTAGGTAGGGGTGGAAATGTAGATGGCCGGCATTAGCTCAGTCTAGCCAAGCAGGGGTGGAGGGGATGCGCAAAAGCAGTCCAACTGGCTCCAAGCAAGCCTGTAACCCCACCTTCAAGGGAAAGTCAGGAGCCCGGGAACAGGTGGAGGTTCACAGCTGAGTGTGTGCCCAAAGCCCCGTTTGGCCTGAGGAGCCGAGACTTGTGGCCTGACACGTGACCTGGCACTGACTGCAGGGGCAGAAAGGAAGCACAAGAACAGGCGGAGACACACAACTGAACAAAGGTGCTCACTGATGCCCTTGGTGCCAAGGTATATGGCCCAAATGTGGCACACAACACCACTTGTGGGGGTGGGACAAAGTCTGAGACCAGCTGAGGCTTATAGACCTGGGCAAAAGAACATAGCCCCTCCTGTGGAGGAGAGGTGGAAACTGCAGCAACAGCCGCAGTGACCGGCGCCAGCAACACCCATACCCAAACACCCTAGGAAGCAATAGAGAGGGTAGCAGGCCTGCAAACAGGCCACACCTAGGGAACAGAGAAGCAACACCCATTGAACTCCAGTGGCCAAACCCTTTTTATACACAGACAAAATGGGCAGGCTGAGAAATGCAACCCAAATGAATCAAGAGAAATGCCCAGAGAAGGACTTGAATGAATCATATATAACCAAATTACTGGATGCAGAGTTTAAAATAATGATTGTTAGAATGTTTAAAGAGCTTAGAACAACAACAGATGGTCATTATGAACACCTAAATGAAGAGATATCAAATATAAAAAGGAAAATTGAAATAATAAGAAAGAATCAGAGAGAAATGACAAATACAATATCAAATTTTAAGACCACAATATAAGGAATTAAAAGCAGGATGGATGAAGCTATGGATTGAATCAGCAAGTTAGAGAACAAAATAATGAAGGCACAGAAGCAGAGCAGAAAAAAGGAAAGAGACTCAAAAAATCTGAGGAAACTCTAAGGGACCTCTGTGACAACATGAAGAGAAATAACATCAGCATCATAGGGGTACCTGAATAAGAACAGAAAGAACAAGGCATAGAAAATTTGTTCAATCAAATCATAGCTGAAAACATCCCTAAATTGAGGCAGGATAATGTTTCACACATTCAAGAAGCACAGAGAACTCCATTAAAGAGAAACCCAAAGAAATCTACATCAAGACACATCATAATTAAAATACCAAAGCTAAGTGATAAAGAGAAAATATTAAAAACTGCTAGAGAACAAAAGCCCATCACCTACAAAGGAGCCCTATAAGGATGGCATCCAACTTCTCAACAGAAACACTTGAGGCCAGAAGGGGATGGCAAGAAATATTCAAAGTAATGCAGAACAAGAATATAAAACCAAGACTACTTTATCCAGCAAGACTATATTTTAAAATTGAAGGAGATATAAAAAGCTTCCCAGACAAAAAAAAAAAAAAGAAAAAACTCAAGGAATTCACTACAACCAAACCAATGCTGCAAGAAATGCTAAGGGGTCTATTGTAAAAAGATCAAAGGGGGAAAAGAATATAGCAAAAGAGGAATACAGCTTTAAAGAATGAAATGATATTAAACAACTACATATCAATAATAATCTTAAATGTAAATAGATTAAATGATCCAATCAAAAGATATAAGGTAGCTGTGTGAATAAGAAAACAAGACCCATACATATGCTGTCTACAAGAGACACACCTTAAAACAAAAGATGCACATAGACTGAAGGTAAAAGGATGAAAAAAATATTTTATGCAAATGGAAATGAAAAAAAAAAGCCAGGGTAGCAATACTTGTATCTGACAAAATTGATTTTAAAACAAAGGCTATAGTAAGAGATAAAGAAGGTCACTACATAAAAATAAAGGGAGCAACCCAACAGGAAGATATAACCATTATAAATATCTATGCACCTATTATAGGAGCGCCTAAATATATAAAGCAGACTTTGATGGATATAAAAGGTGAGATCATAAGCAATACTATAAGAGTAGGGGATTTCAATACCTCTCTAACATCACTAGATAGATCCTCAAGAAAGAAAATTAATAAGAAAACAGCAAACTTAAAGGATACACTAGATCAACTTGATTTAATAGATATCTTCAGAACCTTTCACCCTAAAGTAGCAGAATACACAATCCTTTCAAGCGCTCATGGTACATTTTCTAACATAAACCACATGTTAAGACACAAAAGTGGTCTCAACAAATTTAAGAAGATTGAAATCATATCAAGCATTTTCTCAGATCACAATGGCATGAAAGTAGAAATCAAACACAACAAAAAAACTGAAAAATACTCAAACACATGAAAACTACATATCATGTTATTATATAATGAATGGGTTAACAATGAGATCTAAGAAGAAATAAAAAATTCATAGAAGCTAATGATAATGAGCATACATCAACTCAAAATTTATGTAACACAGCAAGAGAAGTACTGAGAGTAAAGTTCATAGCATTACAGGCATTCCATGAGAAGCTAGAAAAAGCTCAGATAAACAACTTGACCCTACATCTAAAAGAACTAGAAAAACAACAGCAATTAAGTCCGGGCATAGTAGAAGAAAGGAAATAATAAAGATCAGAACAAAAATAAATGACATAGAGGCTAAAGAGACAATAAAGATGATCAATAAAACCAGGAGCTGCTTCTTTGAAAACGTAAACAAGATCAATGAACCTTTAACTAGAATAACCAAGAAAAAAAGAGAGAGGACTCAAATAAATAAAATTAGAAATGAGAGTGGAGAAATAACAACTGACACAACAGAAATAAAAAAAATTGTAAGGAAATACTATGAAGAACTATATGCCAAAAAACTAGACAACTTTGATAAAATGGACAAATTTCTTGAAACATACAATCTTCCAAAAATCAATCTGAAAGAATCAGAATACCTAAAAAGACTGATTACAACAAATGAGATTGAAACAGTTATCAAAAAAATCCCAACAAAGAAAAGTCCTGGGCCTGATGGCTTCACAAGTGAATTCCACCTAATATTTAAAGAAGAACTATTCTTCTCAAACTATTTCAAAAAATTCAAGAGGAAGGAAAACTTCCAAGCTCCTTTTATGACGTGAGCATAATTCTGATTCAAAAACCAGGCAAAGACAACAAAAAGAAAGAAAATTATAGATCAATATTCTTGTTGAATTTAGATGCTAAAATCCTCAACAAAATATTAGCAAACTGAATCCAGCAATATATACAAAAAATCATACACCATGATTAAGTGGGATTTATTCTGGGGAAGCAAGGCTGGTGTAATATTCACAAATCAATCAATGTGATTCATCACATAAATAAAAGGAAGGACAAAAAGTACATGATAATTTCAATAGATGCAGAAAAAGCATTTGATAAAATACAATACCCATTGATGATCAAAACTCTCAGCAAAGTGGGAATACAGGGAACATACCTTAAGATGATAAAGGCCATCTATGAGAAACCCACAGCAAACATCATACTAAATGGGAAAAAATTAAAATCAATCCTTTTTTTAAAATTTCTCTTTATTTTATTCATTTTAGAGAGGAGATACAGAGAGAGAGAGAGAGAGCGAGAGAGAGAGAGAAAGGGGGGAGGAGCTGGAAGCATTAACTCCCATATGCGCCTTGACCAGACCAGTTCAGAGTCTTGAACTGGCGACCTCAGTGTTCCCAGGTCGACGCTTTACCCACTGTGCCACCACAGGTCAGGCAAAATCAATCCTTTTAAGAGCAAGAACCAGGCAGGGGTGCCCCCTTTTATCACTCTTATTCAACATATTGCTGGACATTCTAGTCACAGCAATTAGACAAGAAGAAGGAATAAAAGGCATCTAAATTGGAAAAGAAGAAGTTAAACTATCATCATTTGCAGATTATATGATATTGTATATAAAAAACCCTAAGGTCTCAATCAAAAATTTACTGGACCTGATAAATGAATGCAGCAAGGTGGCAGGATATAAAATTAATACTCAGAAATCAGAGGTATTTTTATACACCAATAATGAATGCTCAGAAAGGGAAATTAAGGAAACAATCTCCTTTACTATTGGAATAAAAAAAATAAAGTACATAGGAGTATAAATTTAACCAAGGAGATTAAGACTTGTACTCGAAAAATTATAAAACATTGATAAAAGAAATCAGGAAAGATACAAACAAGTGGAAGCATATAACGTGCTCATATTTAGGAAGAATAAAGTCATTAAAATGTTTATATTACCCAAAGCAATAATTCAATGCAATGCCAATTCAAATACCAATGACATACTTCAAAGATATAGAACAGATATTCCAAAAATTCATATGAAACCAAAAAAAAAAAAACACTAATAGCCTCAGCAATTTTGAAAAGGAAGAATAAATCGAGAGGTATCACTCTTCTTGATATCAAGTTATACTACAAGACCATTGTACTCAAGACAGCTTGGTACTGCATAAGAACAGGCATGTAGATCAATGGAACAAACATAGAACCCAGAAATAAACCCACACCTTTATGGACAACTGATATTTGACAAAGGAAAAAAGAACATACAGTGGAGTAAAGACAGCCTCTTTAACAAATGGTGCTGGGAAGATTGGAAAGCTACCTGCAAAAAAATAAAACTAGACCACCAACATACACCATTCACAAAAATAAACTCAAATGGATAAAAGACTTAAATGTAAGCCATGAAACCATAAGCATCTTAGAAGAAAACATAGGCAGGAAGCTCTCTGACATCTCTCACTGCAATATATTTGCCAATTTATCTCCACGGGCAAGTGAAATAAAAGACAGGATAAACAAATGGGACTATATCAAACTAAAAAGCTTTTGCACAGCTAAAGACAATAAGAACAGAATAAAAAGACAAAATGCACTGTAGAAGAACATACTTGACAATACGTCTGATAAGGGGTTAATAACCAAAATTTATAAAGAACTTGTAAAACTCCACACCAGGAAGACAAACAATCCAATCAAAAAATGGGCAAAAGAAATGAATAGACACTTCTCCAAATAGAACATACATATGGCCAATAGGCATATGAAAAAATGCTCAACATCACTAATCATTAGAGAAAAACTAATTAAAATCACAATGAGATATCACCTCACACCAGTCAGAATGGCGCTCATCAGCAAAACAACACAGAATAAGTGCTGGCAAGAATGCGGAGAAAAGGGAACCCTCCTGCACTGCTGGTGGGAATGCAGACTGGTGCAGCCACTGTGGAAAACAGTATGGAGATTCCTCAAAAAATTAAAAATCGAACTGCCTTTTGACCCAGCTATCCCACTTTTAGGAATATACCCTAAGAACACCATAGCACTGTTCAGAAAGGAGAAATGCACCCCGATGTTTATGGCAGCATTGTTCACAATAGCAAATATCTGGAAACAGCCCAAGTGTCCATCAGTGGACGAGTGGATTAAAAAGCTATCGTACATATATACTACGGAATACTACTCAGCCATAAGAAATGATGACATCGGATCATTTACAACATGGGTTGACCTTGATAACATTATACTGAGTGAAATAAGTAAATCAGAAAAATCTAAGAACTATATGATTCCATACATAGATGGGACATAAAAATAAGACTCAGAGACATGGACATAGTGTGCTGGTTATTTGGGTTGTTATGTGAAGGGGGTAAGAGAGGGAGGGGGTAGGGAGAGGGGAGGGGCACAAAGAAAACCAGATAGAAGGTGATGGAAGACAATTTGACTTTTGGTGATGGGTATGCAACATAATCAAGTGTCAAAATAATCTGGAGATATTTTCTTTGAACATATGTATCCTGATTTATCAATGTCACCCCATTAAAATTAATAGAAACAATTCATATTAAAAAAGAACTGATAAGGGGGAGGAAAAGGTTGAAAAGCTAATCATGCATGCAATTTCAGGTGAACCCACCTCCTCAGCCTCATCCTTCTTCTGCATGTTCTCAAATATAAATTACTTTGCAGAGTTTGTACCACCTTGAGGTAAGAGCTCTGGGCTTTCAATCCTCTGCAACAGCCAGGCATTGGATGTGGGAAGCCCTGGGCAGACTTAAACTCCTGGACACTTTTGGATATCAGTTCTTCTGGGAAAAGAAGCTTCAGCAGTTCAAGTATCCTGATAAAGTCTGTAGGTGCCAAATATGCAGAAGCTGTTGGAATGGGTACATAGAACCAAAAGTATTTTCTCAAGTATAAATAAGTAAATCAGAAAAAACTAAGAACTATATAATTCCATACATAGATGGGACATAAAAATGAGACTCAGAGACATGGTGTCGGAATGGGTACATAGAACCAAAAGTATTTTCTCAGGAGATCTGAGAGAATGTGGAGTCAGACACTAACCAATATAGAGCTTCGTTGGATTTTGATGTGGTCTTGTGACTGAAAGGTAGCAAATAAAAAGAAGAACTTGTGTTTTTAAATGACCATGTAGAAAAGAACTCACCTATTTATACAAAACCAATTTAACTATGACAATGCTTATAAAACTTGTATTATTTGGTATGTTTTAACTTATTGTAGAAAAGGTTAATCTGTTATATCAGCATTTTTTTTTTTTTTACTTTAACTGGTATATCAATGTTTGAAATAGAGTCCTCTGGCTATAGTAAAAATAAAAGACCATAAGGGAACAAGAGATTAATCAGCAAGGCCAGGTAGATGCTAATGCAATATTTTTGGTAAGAGAAACTTTTGGGGCTGGAGAGGTGAGATATAAAAATAAAGCCAAATAGGATTTGCTTATGAATATCAAAATTAATTCTCTATTTTTGTTCAATCTGAGTTTCTCTCCTATTTGTTTCCCTCTCCCTTCCCTAATCACCCCTTCCCATCTCTACTCATCTTCCTTTGGTATGAAAAATAATTGTTTAGATTAGGTATATTTTTTTATTACCTGTCTGTAACATCAATATTTATATATTTATGAGTACTTATGAACTCACCGCCAAATATTGATTTTACTCTTACTCATCCTTGCTTACTCTGACTTTTTTCTCAACCCTTTCTTTGCAGTTAATTATGTTCCTCATATGCCCAAGTGGTAGTTGTCTTCCATTATTATACTTCCAATTCTCTTTCCCATTATTCTACCACTTTATCTAGATTTTTATCTTATACAAAGGTTTCTAGGGTCAGTGACACAGACTTTGAAAACTGTGATGGGGAGAGTAGTCAGATTAGCTTTGATGAGTGTGTTCTTAATAAGGTAAAGTTAAGGTGTCTGTGTATGAGAAAAATGGCAGATTCAGGATGGCATGCTGGTACCTAAAATCTAACACAGTAAACAAAATGGTGCATAGTAATGAAATAAGAAGTCTTTTTATGCCCTCCAAGGAGTATGGGAAAAAATAATTTTAGATATAAACCTGGATTGACAAATTCCTGTATAATGATTTTTGATTGAGGTTTAGTTTCAGTTCCTCTGAAAGCAAATCTGATTTATTTACAGGTGGTATTTGAAAGGTAACTCCAAAGAGCTAGGGTGGATGTCAGAAGAGAGGAAGGAAAAAACCTTTCATCACTGCACTCTTATCTTTGTCCATGAGTCTCAATATTTTGTCCTACCTATGTATGAAATTATAAAGTTCTTAGCTTTTTCTGACTTACTTATTTCACTCAGTATAATGTTATCAAGATCTATCCATGTTGTCATAAATGACACTATGTCATCATTTCTTATGGCTGAGTAGCTAGGGGGAGGGGGAGGGGCATAAAGAGAAACAAATCTAAGGTGATGGAGGATGATTTGACTTTGAGTGATAGGTATACAATATAATTGACTGTCCAAGTGATGTGGAGATGTCTTCTCTAAATCTATGTACTCTAGTTGACCAGTGTCACCCTGTTAAATTTAATTGTCTAAATATAAATAAATAAATAACCTTCATCAAGGTGACAGTGTGGGCAATTGGTCCATGGCCTAAGAAGAGCATAAAATGTCCTTTAGAATTTTTCACCCAAGACAAGATGAAGAGGTTACTATTCATTAATTTGATTTCACTATTGCTTGAGAGTCATCTCATCACTTTTTCTACACTTCTAAACTATACACATATATAGGTAAAGAGTTGGGTTCAGAAAGCTAAGATGCCAACAATTGAGGCAAGACATTTTTTATTTTAAAAAAAAGTGTGTTAAAACCTGCACAGGGCCTGACCTGTGGTGGCGCAGTGGATAAAGGGTCGACTTGGGAACACTGAGGTCGCCAGTTCAAAACCCTCACTGATCTGGTCAAGGCACATATGGGAGTTGATACTTCTAGCTCCTCCCCCCTTTCTCTCTCTCTCTCTCTCTCTCTCTCTCTCTCTCTCACTTTGTGTCTCCTCTCTAAAATAAATAAAAAGAAATAAAAAAAAAAAAAGACCTGCACAGGGATGTCCTGACTTGTCTGAAATCAGAGGTGAACTCAAAATGTGGGTCAGAGCACTAGATACATCTGATACAGATACTGATGACAACACCTTCTTGGTGATTGGTGCCTAGGGGTCAACTTCTTATAACCTCTAATAAATATGTTTTATGTCCTCAGGCACTTGACAAAAGGTAGCTCTGTTGTCAGATGGATGAATCCAACCACAAATTTGTTTCTGTATAGATTCATTCAGGGGTTAGAAATAGGTAAAATTATTGCCTTGTGAAAATGACTCACTTAATGATGCATTTAAAGTTAATCTTTTTTTTTTTTTTTTTTTTTTTTTTACAGGGACAGAGAGAGGGATAGATAGGGACAGACAGACAGGAAAGGAGAGAGATGAGAAGCATTAATCATCAGTTTTTCTTTGACACCTTAGTGGTTCATTGATTGCTTTCTCACATTTGCCTTGATGGCGGGCCTTCAGCAGACTGAGTAACCCCTTGCTCGAGCCAGCAACCTTGGGTCCAAGCTGGTGAGCTTTTTGCTCAAGCCAGATGAGCCTGTGCTCAAACTGGTGACCTCAGGGTATCGAACGTGGGTCCTCTGCATTCCAGTCCCACGCTCTATCCACTGCGCCACTGCCTGGTCAGGCTCCAAGTTAATCTTATAGGCAAGTTTGTTTATTTTTGAAAGATGTTTTTTAAATACTCATATCTCAAGTTTTCTAAGTTTAAGGCCCTTGAACAAAGCTGCTGACATTTTGTGAGAGTTAAATGACTGGCTCCTGAACATTTTATAAAGCAACTATTTTCTCCATCCTTTGAATATATTACTATTTAACTATGAGATTGAAATCTCAGAATAATCTCATGTTTTGGAGATTCCCATAAGAAGTTATATATTCACTGTGCCTCTAGTAGGCTACATTGACCTTTCATGTTTCAAACTGCAGCTCTTTCTATTATTAGATTTTAGTGTTCAAATAGTAGCATTAACAGATTTTTAACAAAAGTTAACTGGCTCACTCAAGTTGTGCATGAATCGCGGGTGCCTCTCCTGCACTGTGTATCCCGCAGCCCGCCTCCACTGCATCTCTCATTGCCTGACCCACTAGCACCCCCACGTGTACCTCCATGCCTGCATGTGGTCTTTTGTGGAAGTACCACACTCAAGGGACCAAAGAACCTCATGTGGCTTGTGAGCCGAGGTTTACCGACCACTGGCTTAGATGATTTGATTCCTTTAGCCATAAATCTGCCCTTGCTTTAAATAATTCTCATAACTTTTTCTTGGTGTCCAAGCAATACTTGAGAGATATGCCGACCCGTATCAGTGTGTGCTCTGCCAGAGATATGGGCTTCATGTCTTCAAGACTTATCTCCCACACCAATGTTAGTTTAGTTTTCCCTTCAATCTAACCTCCACTTTTCTTCTCTCCCTCCCTCCCTCCTTCCTTTCCTTCCTTCCTTTCTTCCTTCTTTCCTCCTTTCCTTCATCTGAAACACATCTTCCATCAGATATCATTTGAGAACTGCATCTCACTGGATATTTTATCAATCAGTTCTAACTCAGATACACAGACCTGCTAAGTTTAAAGGGCTTAGATTGTAAAATGAACTGACTATATCAGGACATGATTTTTGAGAATACTCTTAAAAGAATAAAAGAGGGTTTTTGAATTAAAGAAAGACACCTTTTTTAGATTTTATATTGCCAGATTTATCTCTTCAAATGCAGGCTGTGTACTTTTAGAGACACTATTTCTGATATTAGAATAAGGTTAGTACATGGATTTACATGCGATCCCACACTAGCTTGCAGTCTATCAGGAAAGGCTTGTGGTACATTAGAAGCATGTTCAAAGAATGTCATCCCAATACTTTAAGGGGTTTTTCTTTAATAGAAAGGGCAATAGGGATCAAACCAACCCACTAAATTTGCATGTTTTTCCCTCACATCGCTGAAAACATCTTTTCAAACCAGTTTCAAACTACAGCAATTAGGTGGGTAATTGCCCTAGTGTGAACTTAGCCTTAAAAGCTTATTCTATAAAACTAGAGTAATTAGACTTACTTCTTTAGTCTTTTTTTCTACCCCTCATTGTTCTCATGCATTAGGCTAATGCTACTGTGCTTGGGTTCACTTCAATGCAAAGGAATAGAGGCTGGGATGGCAGAATAGGAACACTTAAATGAATAGGAAGCCCGACAAACAAAACCTAAACCCAGTTTGTGACAGCAACCATGAAAAAAGTTTGCATTTTATTTCTAATAGGGCTTGCTAACCAGCATTTTTTTTATTTTTTATTTATTTATATTTACAGAGACAGAGAGAGAGTCAGAGAGAGGGATAGATAGAGCAGACATACAGGAACGGAGATAAATGAAAAGCATCAATCATCAGTTATTTGTTTTGGCACCTTAGTCGTTCATTGATTGCTTTCTCATATTTGCCTTGACCATGGGCCTTCAGCAGAATGAATAACCCCTTGCTCAAGCCAGCAACCTCGGACTCAAGCTGGTGAGCTTTTGCTCAAACCAGATGAGACCGCAATCAAGCTGGCAACCTCAGGGTCTCGAATCTGGGTCCCTCCGCACCCAGTCCAATGCTTTGTCCACTGCGTCACCACCTGGTCAGGCAACAGCATTTTAATTAATCTAAAATTTGCAACATACCTGGTTGTGACTGTCCTTTGTAATGACTAGTTTATGTTTCTAAAATAGATATATAAAATACCTCATGTTTTGCCAAATTACTTAGCAATGCTTTGCTATATCAAATTAATCTTAGTTGCTAACAGGATAACAGTTTTAGTTATTTTTTTCTTCATGTTATCATATTACAATCATTACAAAAAAGGAACATACCAGGTCAAGTGTTAACAATATGTGCTTTGCAAAAATAAAAGTTAAGATTTACCATCTGTTCAAAAATGATACCATTACTTAAGATATTTTTCAAGAAAATTCCTTTTAATCTAAATAACATTTTGATTTTTGTTTTAATTTTTAAAAACTACAGATACATTTTTGTGAAGCAGAAGTATAATATACAATTAAAAAATCAGAATTAAAATGTGGTAGGGCAAATACAGTATACATTTGTGTCAATATTTAAAGTAGATAAATTAAAATGTAGTTTCTTGGGATGTGTTCCACAGATATGAATTCAGAGCTGGGGAAGGCACGTGTAATACAATACTCATTAAATATTTGTTTAGTTCAGTAGATTGTAAGATTAAAAACTAATATTGTTTTCGTGTTTGCATTTAAAGTGTTGATGAAAAGTTACTGACTGGTTCTTACCGTGCATTCCTCCACCCCTCTCTGGATTTTATGTGATATGCAATGGCTTCTTAAGACTTTGTGATGGTATATAACTGGGCATGCACAGATAATTGGACCCACTCTTTCTGATCAGATGTACATGTTGACCTTTGGGCAGTCCATTTCTTTTGTAGTGTTGCCTTTGTTGCTCACCTGCATGAAATTTCTTTCTAGCAATCTTAATGGTGATATTGTTTGATTTATTTAAGTTTCCATCCCTTCAAGAAATGATCATAAATCCACAAAAACAAATGTGACATTAAAACTCTATTTTCAGATGTATCTTTTTAGCTGCTTTAAAATTGGGATGGGACAGTTTGAGAAGAGATCATATTCAAGTTTAGTTTATTAATTAGCTTGGAAGGGAAGGCTTCCATTTTATTTTCCTTTCCGTTCTGTGTCCTGAGCCAAGCCACAGCTGTACTGTTACAGGAGGCCACTTGTACTCCTGAATGGGCAAGGCTAGCTTTTCACAATATAAAGACTTACATTTTCCACACCAAATTTTTCTCTAATAAATGGAGCTAGGAGGTATTGTAAATAAATATTAAATTTTAGCAACTTTTAAAAATCATTAATGAACACTGAAGAGTGTGAACTGCTACATGTTTATTGATCTACTGTACTGTTTGTACGTGCGTGAGAGATGGCACTCTTTACTGTGCATCACCTACTTCATGTAGGATAAAATAGTTGCTTTCTCATGGAGCTGCAGTAGAATGTGAAGGTTCTTGGAAAAAGACCTGAGAGGCCTGACTTTACCACCAACTAGCTGAGAGAACTCAGAACCAACCTAAATCTGTCTAGTATTTTAAATCCTCATCTGTAAAATAAGAACTTTGCATAAAAGTATATCTAACATGACACCTACCCTTCTAGAGTTTATGAAGCTCATCACTATGAAAGCTGACAAAGTTGGTGAAAAAAAGTACATCAAGAACTCCAGGAAAAAATAGTTCTAATTCTCCTCACTCTTAGATCTCCAAGCTCAATGTCTTTCATGAGCAGATGTCAGCAAACAAGTTTACAAGATAAAAAAACATTTAAGAAGACAGAGACACTTTGCATACGGATTTAGTTTAAAAAATAACTAAAAAATATAGTAGAATATGCTTAATTAACACAGATTTTGAAAAAAAAGATAATGTATTAATTAACCACTCACCTTGATTATTAAAAGGTAATGCCCATATTAAAAAAAAAGGTCATGCCTATATATGCAATATAGATAACAGAAATTAAAGAGATATCGTGCCACCTATCTCTTCTTCTGAAAAACTATTCCAAGCTTTTAATATAATTTGCAGGATATGAGTGCTCTGGTGTTCTTTTCTTATCAGAAGCTTGAAAATCATTTTGATTATTGTAGTGTTTTGCACTTATTTTTACAAAAAAGATGTTGATTAAACTTTATTTCTCTCATTTACCATATAATTTCAATAACTCTTTTCTAAAATGCCCACTTCTTGCTTTCATTATTGCTGTGTTACTCATGTAACCATCGTGTTGAATCAGAGCTGCAGATTTTAACTTTCTCATCCAAAATAAGATAGCCTCATTTAGCAGCTGTAGTATAACAAGAAAGCAGCACAATGCCCAGGAAGGTTACATACTAGGAAGTTCATGCTGGCAAATACCAATTCACACCTGTTTTAGGCCTACAGACAACATCAGGGATGCTATTTAAATGGACACTGTGTGCAATTTATCCGTTGTTTGGAGTCATTGAAATGAACTACACTGATTCTTCTCCTTGGCAATTATTTCAATTATGTGGATGCACCATTTATCAGGGTGCTGATTAAGTAGATTTAGTAGCAGGCATCAAAGAAAGACTGTGAAAAAATCCATGAATGTGACATTCACACTCCTTAAGGTTTCTCTCACACTTACAAATTTCTTGTGTTATATGGAGGGCCCCTCAGAATATTCTACAGAAAAATACTGCAGAGACTAGGAATAAGGAAATGATGAAATATTCCATGTGAGCTCATTGAGATTTCAAATGTCAACATGAGGAAAGATAATTTAGTGTTGAAAATACCTGCTGTTCTTGGTATTGTGTGTTTAAACCTGTAATTTTCTAATTTTAACAAGCTTTTCTTCCCTGAGAAAAGAATATTTTTTTTTACAATGCTAGCTTACATTTGTTTGGAGAGTACACAAAGACACCTTACTATAAATGAATTAGCATCATATGCTAATGATCTAAACTAAGAAAACACATTTGTTGCTCTTCACTTTGGCATTCTACATTATCAGAGTAACTCTTTGATTCTGTTTCATGTTAAAATTAGTTTTGAATAATGCAAATTTTAATTTTTATTATGATTATTTTATAGACCAACTATATTCTATTGAATGTCTGATTTCTCAAGATATTTCTGTTGAAAATCAAACATATTATGGCACATTTTTATAAATAAGTCAATTAATTTAAAAAATAAACTGAGAAAAACAGTGAATTCAAATGCATAGAAATTGAACTGAATTCTGAAATGGAAAGTAAAGACAATATTTTCAAACAAGGAATTTAATTATTTTACTATAATATTGATTCATAATACTGAGTTAGTTGACAGATACATTTTAATTGCTTTCTTTACAGGACATGAGATATACAGTCTTTGGTAGATTGGTTAAACTGTTTAAAATTTAGTAAAATAAAACACACAAAAGAAGCTTTTTAAATAAAGAAACAGACTTATCCTCCTAATTTGGCACTAAAATAAGAAACAAAAAAATTTGAAATACAAATAACATCATGCTACATAATAAATCACTTTTATGTTAACCTTCCAAACAGGTAAGTTGAAATAACTAGTCTAGGAACACAGATGTAAACCTAAGCAATCCTATAAAAATTTTTTAAAATACTTCTCCAAAAATTTTTCCTTTGTCAAGTGCATATTGTTATTTTCTATTAGCTTTTTTAGAAACAGGTTTTAAATTTTTTATCTGTCTATAATGGTTTCTTGCCAGCTAACATGTTAGCCTGCCATAACTTTATGGACGTTGGCAAAAGACACAATTCTTCTTGGTCAGAGACAGAGGTCACCTTATCACTCATCATAATAGTAATACTAAGCTACCATATTTTTAAACTAGTTCCCTGAACTCTAATTCCCATAGGGCAACATGAAGAGGGCCAGGTAATACCTGATTTTAGGGAACCTAAGTCCTTTATGCTAGACAGTAAACATCCCTGCCTATTATTCCAGAGGGATACATTGATCCTATTTCTCAAGGCTATAAGCCAAACTTTCCTTTGCTTTAGAGGGAGATGCTATTGCAATCTTCCTTGGCTATTTACTATACAATTACATTTGAGAATATAGTCCAGAAGAAAGGGCAGTCAGTGTATCTTCTCATAAGATGTGCAGAAACACAAGAGATCCATAAAGAATTGTCTATCAGCACCCACTAATGAAAAGAAAAAGGATTCTGTCACAGGCATAATCTTTAATATTCTCGAATTGGAATTTTAAAAAGATCAAGTGCAATTCTCAGAATTCTAATTATTAATGCATTATTTGTTGTTTATCTTAGAAAAAATGCTCATATAGAGTATATCAAAGCCTAATGATTGGAAAGTCTCATCATGATGGATGTGCAATATTTTTGAGTGGACTCTTTTATATACAAAGTTAACTTACATCCCTGGAGATGTGGTAAATTGGAACACATATAAGAATCCCTAAGCTTGATACCATATTTAGATAGCAATACTTTCCTTTTTAACAAGAGCTGATTTAATAAGTTTTATCACATCTGCCAATCATTTTCAACTACAAGCCAATTAGGTAGCATGTCAATATACCACAATCAGAAGAAAATAATAATCAACCTGATGTGATGGATTTGATTTTACTCTCTTCACTTTCATTGATAATATTTAGTTATTATAATTAGTCAGTTAACCAACTGAACCAGATTTCTATCTATAGAAATAATTAGGGGACACCATGAAAAGTACAATAATTTAAAAAGAACATAAATTTTTAAAGACAGAAGTATCGAAATTTGATTTTCAGTTCTCAATAGTAGCATAATATTAGGTAATATATTATGGCTTTTTTATATTTATGTCCCTTAATTTAAATATATTTGCAAAGTGTATAATATGGTAGTTGATAGCTATAATTCTCTATTTTTTTTGTCCTGAAAAAAAATTTTTTTGGTGCATAACTGACATATAATCTTCCTGCTTTCTAGCTAATTGTATAAGTATCCAGTCCTTCTGGTTGATTTCTAACTTTCTATAAAGCTATTATATGCTATTCTGATAACTCATATACAGGAAACCAATTTACCTCTTGAAAATCTTGCAATTTTTTTTATTAATTTTAATGGGGTGACATTAATAAATTAGGGTACATATGTTCAAAGAAAACATCTCCAGGTTATCTTATCATTCAATTGTGTTGCATACCCGTCACCCAAAGGTAAATTGTCCTCTGTCACCTTCTATCTGGTTTTCTTTATGTCCCTCCACTCCCCCCTCTCCTACCCTCTCCTCCCTCTCCCCACCCCATAACCAACACACTCTTGTCCATGTCTCATAGTCTCACTTTTATGTCCCACCTATGCATGAAATCATGCTGTTCTCAGTTTTTTTTCTGTTTTACTTATTTCAGTCCATATAATGTTATCAAGATCCATCCATTTTGTTGTAAATGTTCCAATGTCATCATTTCTTATGGCTGAGTAGTATTCCATAGTATATTTGTACCATAGCTTTTTAATCCACTCGTCTTCTGATGGACACTTGGGCTGTTTCCAGATCTTCGCTATTGTGAACAATGCTGCCACGAGCATGGGGGCGCATTTCTTCTTTTGGAACAGTGCTATCGTGTTCTTAGGGTATATTCCTATAAGTGGGATAGCTGGGTCAAAAGGCAGTTCGATTTTTAATTTTTTGAGGAATCTCCGTACAGTTTTCCACAGTGGCTGCACCAGTCTGCATTGCCACCAGCAGTGCAGGAGGGTTCCCTTTTCTCCACATCCTCGCCAGCACTTATTCTGTGTTGTTTTGCTGATGAGTGCCATTCTGACTGGTGTGAGGTGATATCTCATTGTGGTTTTAATTAGTTTTTCTTTAATGATTAGTGATGTTGAGCATTTTTTTCATATGCCTATTGGCGATCTGTATGTCCTCTTTGGAGAAATTTCTATTCATTTCTTTTGCCCATTTTTTTGATTGGATTGTTTGTCTTCCTGGTGTTGAATTTTATTCATCACACACAAACATGGACAGTAAATAAATGTAATTAATGACCAAAGAAACCATGAAGAGAAAGAAAGAACTTTGGAGCCAAAAAAATAAATAAATAAAACAGAAATAAAATTACCCAGAAAAATAAAGAAAGAATAAAAAAGTGAAAATAGAAATGAGAAGAATCAGAAAAAATGGGTGAATCTGCCCAAAATAACAGAGTACATAGAGTGTATAAAGAAAAGAACGCCTGACCAGGCAGTGGTGCAGTGGATAGAGCGTTGGACTGGGAGGCGGAATACCCCGGTTCAAGACCCTGAGGTTGCCAGCTTGAGCGATGGCCCATCTGGCTTGAGCAAAAGCTTGCCAGCTTGGACCCAAGGTTGCTGGCTCCAGCAAGGGGTTGCTCAGTCTGCTGAAGGCCCGCGGTCAAGCCACATGTGAGAAAGCAATCAATGAATAACTGTGGTGTCGCAACGGCAATGAAAAACTAATGATTGATGCTTCTTTTCACCTCTCTCCATTCCTATTTGTCTGTTCCTATCTACTCCTCTCTCTGACTCTCTCTCTGTCCCTGTTAAAAAAAAAAAAAAGGTAAATAGCACTGAATCACATCTTTACCTGAATATTTGTAGACTCTCATTATTTCCCAGGTGAGCTTGCAAGGAGTTGCCGCCTTGAAAAGTATTACTAATTTGTGACCTTAAAATGGTTATGATAGTACACTTTATGTTATATGTATTTTATCACAATAAAAAAGTGATAAAATACATATACGTATAACATATGTATTTTATTTCATCACAATAAAAAAGTTGAAAAATGTAATAAAAATATTGATTTTTGTAGAAGTGACAAAAATGGTAATTCTTGACAAAATGGTGTAACAGATTATTTAACTGATAATATGTAAACTCTTGAGGAGTGAGGTGAGCGCTTATGTTTATCACGGGTTTCATTAGAACAATTTATTTCAAATCTCCTCTGTGAGCTCTATGACAAGCAGTGGTACTTTCCCTTAATCATTTATTAGTGTAAGCATTATCTTGTCCTGCTTCTTGGTGATAGCTCCTGAATTCACTGATAATTTTGATTCTTTATTCTCAGGATTTCTTCTCTATTACAGTATACTTTGTGACTGCAGCAGCCATGAAAATGCACCAAATATATCTTCAGATTGGGCAAGCAATGTTGACTGAAAGGGCCAACTCTTGCCTCTTTGGACCATCCACAGAGTGAGATTTAATGTCAGGCACAACAGGCACACACCCTGGGCCCTAACTTTAGAAGGGCCCCACAAACCCCCAACTTTACACTTTTTATTTAATCACACCAAGTTTGGTTTCATATGTGCAATATTGACATTAATAGTACATAATATTTTTTATTTATTTAAGAATATGGTTAATGTATTTTTATTTTTCCTGTCTCTCTCTCTCTTTTTAAGGGGCCCAATATTTTCTTCTGTTCCTGGGGCCATAACCAACCTTAACCTGCATCTGACCCACCAGTACCTTTATACTAAAGCCAAGTTTTTTCCTGGCTAATCACAAGCAAAGACTGAGCTGGCAAAAGTGTTAATGAAGGCCTACAACTATGGGAGGTGAGACTCATCTAGACAACTTTGACTCAAGGACCTTCCATTGGACTGTCCATGACTAAAGAATTAAAGTATAATCTGATACTTTTCCAACTCCTTTCTATCTCTTCTCCTCCTTGCATTTGTTATAAATATTCTCCTTCCCTACCTTTTTGTACTTCCCATTCTTACATATGGAGATTTTCTCCAATAAAGTTCTTTCTTATCCAATGTATTGACTTTGACAGCATATAGGATATTATACACCTGTAATACAGTAACTCATTTTTTTAAAATCAAAAAATACTTTCACTAGTAAAATGATTTAATCTTGCCCTTTTTCTTTTCCTTTTGCAATTCTTTTCACTAAGAGTAGAGTATATTTCTCCATTCTATTTTTATTAGACTTTTTGTGTGTGACTTTGACCAAAAGAATATGGGCAAAAATGACAGTGTGCTCATTTGGGGCAGTGTTCCTAAATCACTAAGTTTTTCTGCTTGCTCTCCTTTGCTGCTGACATTCTCCATAAGAAAGCCTTTGCACCAATGAGAAAAAAGAAGACATGTATAGGACCTAAAGATGGCAGCAGAGTAGGCAGATGCACAGACTCACAGGTCACACCACCAAACTAAATTACAAAGTAATTTAGGAACAATCAGCATGAAAAACCAACTCTGGACTACAAGAACAGCTCTCAAAAACCAAGGAGCAAAGAAGCCACACCGAACCTGGTAGAGAGTGTCAAGGAGCACTGGGTCTCCCCTGCTTATAGGAACATGGGGGGGTGAAGCTGTGAGCCCAGAAGGGCTCTCATTTCAAGGGAAAGAGTAGAAAATATTGCTCACAGCCACTTGCCTGAGACCTAGGAATGAGGTGTGTTGAAAGAGCTGGCTTGTCATCCAAAAGGAAAGGGAGAAGAGAGAGACAAACAGTGACAGGCAGAGAAATGCATGGGGTGACCTGAGAAGCTGACTCATCCTCTGCTGGAGGTGACCATAGCTAGGGGAGGGGTTGATTATTCCAAATAACATAAGACTAAAGTGGTTCCGGGTCCCCCATCTCAAGATATCTCTTCAGGTCCAGTGCAACAAAACACAGCTGAAAACAAGAAGTGGTGAGGAGGGGCAGTAACTAAGGTCTCCATGGAGATCTGAGATACACCTCCCCATACTGAGCTGAGAAAACACCCCACCCCCAGAAAGAGTAACTGGCAAATCAGACTTTTGGAGTCTCAGGTTACACCCACCTCATTCCTGGATACAGTTTGAAATAAGACCCCTGCTGAGATCAGTAAACAAGACTACCACCCAGTTAAGAAAACTGAGAAGAAAATAAAAAAAATCAAGACTTCAAAGAGGCTCTACTAGAAAAGCCAAATCCGACAGTGGAAAACAAACAACAGTTGATGCTAACCCATGAAGACCTAGAAATTACACAACTGAAAATTGGAGCCAGGCAACACCAAGTCTAGACTCAACCAGCTCTACAAACAATACACCCAAACTCACAGACATAATGAGAAGACAGAGAAGTGCAATCCAAATGAAACCAAAAGAGAAACCTCCAGAAAATGAACTGAGTGATATTAAAATAACCAAACTACCTGATGCAGAGTTTAAAATAATGGTTGTCAGGATGCTTAGGGATCTTAGAACAACAGAAGATGGTCATTACAAAAACCTAAATAAAGAGAGAGCAAGTATAAAAAAAGGACATTGAGATATCAAGAAAGAAATTAATCAGAGCTGACAAATACAATATCAGAAATGAAGAATACAATGGAAGAAATTAAAAGCAGGATAAATGAAGCTGAGGATCAAATCAGCAGTTGGAGGACAAGATGAGAGAAGGCATGAAGCAGAGCAGAAAAAAGAAAAGAGACCCTTAACTGAAGAAACTCTAAGAGAGCTCTGGGACAACATGAAGAGAAATAACATCTGCATCACAAGGGTTCCTGAAGAAGAGAAAGAACAAATAATAGAAACTTTATTCAATTAAATATTAGCTGAAAACTTCCCTAAATTGATGCAGAAGGCTCTCACAAGTTCAAGAAGGACAGAGACCTCCATTACAGAGAAACCCTAAGAAACCTACACCAAGACACATCATAATTAAAATACCAAAGCTAAGCAATAAAGAGAAAATATTAAAAACTGCTAGAGAAAAAAAAGCTATCATCTACAAAGGAGTCTCCATAAGGATGACATCCAACTTCTCAACAGAAACACTTGAGGCCAGAAAGAAATGGAAATAAATATTCAAAGTAATGCAGAACAAGACCCTACAACCAAGACTACTTTATCCAGCAAGGCTATCATTTAAAATTGAAGAAAAAATAAAAAGCTTCCCAGACAAAATAAAAACTCAAGGAATTTAATACAACCAAACAAATGTTGCAGAAAATGTTTAGGGGCCTGTTGTAAACAGATCGAAGTAGGAAAAGAATACAGCAAAAGAAAAATACAGCTTTAAAGAATAAAATGGAAATAAACAACTACTTATCAATAATAACCTTAAATGTAAATAGATTAAATATTTATTTTATTTTATTCATTTTATAGAGGAGGCATAGAGTGAGAGAGAGAGAGAGAGAGAGAGAGAGAAAGGGGGGAGGAGCTGGAAGCATCAACTCCCATATGTGCCTTGACCAGGCCAGTGCAGGGTTTTGAACTGGCGACCTCAGTGTTCCCAGGTCGACACTTTATCCATTGTGCCACCACAGGTCAAGCTAAATAGATTAAATGATTCAATCAAAAGACATAGGGTAGCTGCATGGGTAAGAAAACAGGACCCATAAATATGCTGTCTTCAAGAGACACACCTTAAAGCAAGATGCACATAGACTGAATGTAAAAGGATGGGAAAAATACTTCATGCAAATGAAATTAAAAAAAAAAAAGCTGGCATAGCAATACTTATATCAGACAAAATGGACTTTAAAACCAAGGCTATAGCAAAAGATAAAGAAGGTCACTACATAATAATAAAGGAAGCAATCCAATAGGGAGACAAAACTATCATATATATCTACGCATCTAATATTGAAGCACATAAATATATAAAGCAGAATTTGATGGATATAAAAGGTGAGATCAAAAGCAAAACTATAAGAGTAGAAGATTTCAATAGCCACTAACATAACTAGATAGATCCTCAAGAAAAAACAGTTACAAAGAAACAGCAGATGTAATGGACACACTAGATCAACTCGATTTAATAGATATCTTTAGTAACCTTCATCCTAAAGCAGTAGAATATTATTTTCTTTAAAGTGCTCATAGTACATTCTATAAGAGATACCACATGTTAGGAAACAAAAGCAGTCACAACAAATTTAAGAAGATTGAAATCATATCAAGCATTTTCTCTTATCACAATGGCATGAAACTAGAAATTGAACACAACAGAGAAACTGAACAATACTCAAACACATGGACACTAAATAGCATTTAATTAAATAACAAATGGTTAACAATAAAATCAAAGAAGAAATAAAATAATTCCTAGAAACAATTGATAATGAACATACAAAAACTCAAAATTTATAGGACACAGCAAAACAGTCCTGAGAAGGAAGTTCTTAGCCCTACAGGCATTTCTTAAGAAGCTTGAAAAAGCTCAAATAAACAATCTAACCCTTCATCTAAAAGAACTAGGAAAAGAACAGCAAGTAAGGCATAGAAGTGGAAGAAAAAATAAAGATCTGAGCAGAAATAAATGACATAGAGGCTAAAGAAACAATACAGAAGATCAATGAAACAAAGAGCTAGTTCTTTAAAAGGGTAAACAAAATCGATGAACCTTAAAAAAGACTTACCAATAAAAAAGAGAGAGAACTCAAATAAATAAAATTAGAAATGAAACTGGAGAAATAACAACTGACACAATAGAAATACAAAATATTGTAAGAAAAATACTATGAAGAACTGTATGCCAAAAAATTAAACAATCTAGGTGAAATTGACAAATTTCTTAAAACATATAATCTTCCAAAAATTAATCTAAAAGAATCAGAAAACCTAAACAGACCAATTGCAACAAACGAGATCAAAACTTCTTAAAAAGCTCCATCCCCCCAAAAAACCCCTGGAACCGACAGTTTCACTGGTGAATTCTGCCAAATATTTAAAAAATAACTTCTTTTATTCTTCTCAAGCTATTTCAAAAAATTCAAGAGGAAGAAACATTACCAAGTTCCCTTCATGAGATGAGCATAATTCTGATTCCAAAACCAGGCAAAGACAACAAAAAGAAAGAAAATTACAGGCAAATAATCCTGATGAATATAGATGCTAAAATCCTCAACATAATATTAGCAACCTGGATCCAGCAATACATAGAAAAATTATACATCATGATCAAGTGGGATGTATTCTGGGGAGGCAAGGTTGGTACAACATAAATAAATCAATGTGATTCACCACATAAACAAAAGGAAGAAAAAAGCCACATGATAATTTCAATAAATGCAGAAAAAGCATTTGATAAAATCCAGCACCCATTTATGATCAAAACTCTTAGCAAAGTGGGAATACAGAGAACATACCTCAACATGATATAGGCCATCTATGACAAACCCATAGCCAACATCATAATTAATGGACAAAAACGAAAAGCAATCCCCCTAAAATTAGGAACAAGACAGGGTTGCCCCCTTTCACCATACTTATTCAACATAGTACTGGAAGTTCTAGCTATAGCAATCAGACAAGAAGAAGATATAAAAGGCATTCAAATTGGAAAAGAAGAAGTAAAACTATCTTATTTGCAGATGATGTGATATTGTATATAGAAAACCCTAAAGTCTCAGTCAAAAAACTACTGAACTTGATAAATGAATTCAGCAAAGTGCCAGGATATAAAATTAATACTTAGAAATCAGAGACATTTTTATACACAAAAAATGAAATGTCATAAAGAGAAAATAAAACAATCCCCTTCACTATTGCAACCAAAAAAATTAAGTACCAAGAAGTAAATTTAACAAAGGAGGTTAAAGACTTGTACTCAGAAATTTATAAAACATTGATAACAGAAATCAAGGAAGAAACAGGGCGAGTGGAAGCATATACCGTGTTCATAGTTAGGAAAAATAAACATCATTAAAATGTCTATATTACCCAAAGCAATTTATAAATTCAATGCAATACCAATTAAAATACCAATGATATACTTCAAAATTATAGAATCCATATTCCAAAAATTTATATGGAACCAAAAAAGAACACAAATAGCCTCAGCAATCTTGAAAAAGAAGAATAAAGTGGGAGATATCACACTTCTTGATATCAAGTTATACTACAAGGCCATTGTACACAAAACAGTCTGGTACTGGCATAAAAATAGGCATATAGATCAATGGAACAGAACAGAGAACTCAGAAATAAACCCACATCTTTATGAACAATTGGTATTTGACAAAGTAAGTAAGAGCATACAATGAAGTAAAGACACCCTCTTTAACAAATGGTGTTGGGAAAACTGAACAGCTACCTTCAAAAAATTGAAACTGGACCACCAACTTACACCATTCACAAAAATAAACTGAAAATGGATAAAAGGCTTAAATATAGGTCATAAAACCATAAGCATCCTAGAAGAAAACAGAGGCAGTAAGCTCTCCGACATCTCTCACAGCTATATATTTGGTGATTTATCTATACAGGCAAATGAAATAAAAGACAGGGATAAACAAATGAGACCTTATTAGACTAAAAAGCTTTTGCACAGCTAAAGACAACTTGAACAGAATAGAGAGACAAACCACACAATGGGAGAACATATTCGAGAATACATCTTATAAGGGGTTAATAAACAAAATTTATAAAGGACTTGTAAAATTCCACACCAGGAAGACAAACCAATAAAAAAAAATGGGCACAAGATATTAATAGACACTTCTCCAAAGAGGACAAACAGATGACCAATAGACAGATGAAACAATCTTCAATGTCACTAATCATTAGAGAAATGCAAATTAAAACCACAATGGGATATCACCTCACACCAGTCAGAATTGTGCTCAATAACAAAACAACACAGAATAGGAGCTGGCCAGGATGTGGAGCATAGGAAACCCTCCTGCACTGCTGGTGGGGATGCAGACTGGTGCAGCCATTGTGGAAAACAGTATGGAGATTCTTCAAAAATTTAGAAATGGAATTGCCCTTTGATCCAGCCATCCCACTTATAGGAATATATCCCAAGGACACTATATCACCGACTGAAAAATAGTAATGCACCCCCATGTTTATGGCAGCATTGTTCACAATAGCAAAGATCTGGAAACAGCCTAATTTTCAGTCAGTGGACAAATGGATTAAAAATCAGTGGCACATATATATAATGGAATAGCATAGGGCCATGAAAAAGAAGGAAATCTTACCTTTTGTAACAATATGGAGGAACCTTAGAACTATTATGTTGAGTGAAATAAGCCAGGCAGAGAAAGAAAAATATCATATGACCTCACTCATTTGAGGAATTCAAGGAACAATGAGAACTGAGGAATGGAATTGAGACAGAGGAGGGATCAAAGACCAGAGAAAAAGAGGACAGAGGTAAAGGGGATGATAGGAAGGGATAAACCTGAAGGAATGGGGAGGGTCTTGTAGGGAGGGGGCAAGGGAGATGTTGAGGAAATATGGGGAGGGAGGATACATTCGGGTTGACCCTATAATCTATGTAAACACAATTAATTAAGTAAAAAAATTAAAAAATAAGAAAAAGAAAGACACCATGAAGTGCTCAAAATCATTAGTTGTTTTTGAAAAATAAAGTTAAAAAAAGGGAAGACATGTATAATATTTCTGATTCTAAATCAAAGTCTTGAGCCAAGCATAGCCAAGGCATAGCTCAAAACAAAGCCAGACAAATCACTTATAAGGATAAGAGAGATAAAAATAAAAGGTTATTATTTAAACAATTAAATTTTAAAAGTTGATTTATTATGCAACATTATCTAACTAATGTAATCAGACAACTTAGTCAGAGACCATAACCCTGTTTGTAATTATAAACAGTATATCTGCTCAACTTGATGAATTTACTCTCCTGCTCAAACATTAAATTTAGCCATCAGTTGGAGTTGTAGCACTTGTAAGATTTTAAATTCTGATATGTTAATTATTTTAAAATTACAGCTTTTATTGTACTAGTTTAGATTCTACCCATGTTCTAAAACTCTAGCTCCAGAAACAGACATTTAGTATTTAACCTCATTAAGACCTCTAAGACCTCCTCCCCTCAATGGAGATAATTAAGGGCATTCATGGTTTTAAGGCCCAGTATTCAAATGGCAGAAAAATGCATTATATTTAGACATATATTTGTCCTAAGTTTATTTTCTCTGGACTTTTGTTGATTCGCCATAGAGAATACAAAGGTTTAGGAGAAATTAGTGGCCTAAAATTAGTAGTACTGTAGTCTTTTTTTAATTTTTAATATAGTTTTTATTAATTTGAACGCAGTGACATTGATAAATCAGAGTACATATTTTCAGAGAAAACATATCCAGTTATTTTGACATTAGATTATGTTGCATACCCATCACTCAAATTTAAATTGTCTTCCGTTACCTTCTATCTGGTTTTCTTTGTGCCCCTCACTTCCCTTACCCCCTTGCATTGCCCCCCGTAACCAACACTCTCTTGTCTATTTCTCTGAGTCTCATTTTTATGTCCCATATATGTATGGAATCATATAATTCTTAGTTTTTTTCTGATTTACTTATTTCATTCAGTATAATGTTATTAAGGTTCATCCATTTTGTTGTAAATGATCCAATGTCATCATTTCTTATGGCTGAATAGTATTCCGTAGTATATATGTACCAAAGCTTTTTAATCCACTCGTCTTCTGACGGACACTTGGGCTGTTTCCAGATCTTCGCTATTGTGAACAATGCTGCCACGAACATGGGGGCACATTTCTTCTTTTCAAACAGTGCTATGGTATTCTTAGGGTATATTCTTAAAAGTGGGATAGCTGGGAAAAATGCAGTTTGATTTTTAATTTTTTGAGGAATCTCCATACTGTTTTCCACAGTGGCTGCACCAGTCTGCATTGCCACCAGCAGAGCAGGAGGGTTCCCTTTTCTCCACACCCTCGCCAGCACTTATTCTGTGTTGTTTTGTTGATGAGCACCACTCTGACTGGTGTGAGGTGATATCTCATTATGGTTTTAATTTGCATTTCTCTAATGATTAGTGATGTTGAGCATTTTTTCATATGCCTATTGGCCAACTCTATGTCCTCTTTGGAAAAGTGTCTATTCATTTCTTTTGCCCATTTTTTGATTGGATTGTTTGTCTTCCTGGTGTGAAGTTTTACAAGTTCTTTATAAATTTTGGTTATTAAGCTCTTATCAGATGTATTGTTGAATATGTTCTCCTATTGTGTAGTTTGTCTTTTTATTCTGTTCTTATTATCTATAGCTGTGCAATAACTTTTTAGTTTGATATAGTCCCATTTGGATAGCATTTATTTCTACTTCTTGTCTGATTACTATGGCTAGGACTTCCAGTACTATGTTGAATAAGAATCATGAAAGGAGGTACCCCTGCTTGTTCCTGATCTTAAAGGGATTGCATTTAATTTTTGCCCATTGTGTATAATGTTGGCTGTGGGTTTGTCATAGATGGTCTTTGTCATGTTGAGTTATGTTCCCTGTTTTTCCACTTTGCTGAGAGTTTTGATCATGAATGGGTGCTGGATTTTTTTTTTTTTTAATTTTTCTATGAGAGATAAGTTTAAATTTATTTTATTTTTATTTTATTCATTTTTAGAGAGGAGACACAGAGTGAGAGAGAGAGAGAGAAAGGGGCGAGGAGCTGGAAGCATCAACTCCCATATGCGCCTTGACCAGACCAGTGCAGGGTTTTGAACTGACGACCTCAGTGTTCCCAGGTCGACGCTTTATCCACTGCGCCACCACAGGTCAGGCTGGGTGCTGGATTTTAACAGACTCTTTTTCTGCATCTATTGAAATTATCATGTTTGTTTTTGTCCTTCCTTTTGTTTATGTGATTAATTATAATGATTGATTTGCGAATATTGTACTAGCCTTGCCTCCCCAGAATAAATCCCACTTGATCATGGTGTATGAGTTTTTTTATATATTGCTGGATCCGGTTGGCTAATATTTTGTTGAGGATTTTATCATCTAAATTCATCAGAGATATCAGCCTATAATTTTCTTTCTTTGTGTTGTCTTTGCCTGGTTTTGAAATCAGAATTATGCTCGCCTCATAAAAGGAGGTTAGAAGTCTTTCTTCCTCTTAAATTTTTTGAAATAGCTTGAGAAGAATAGGAGTTAGTTCTTCTTTGACTATTTGGTAGAATTCACTTGTGAAGCCATCAGGCCCAGGACTTTTCTATTTTGGAAGATTTTTGATAACTTTTTCTATCTCATTTGTTGTAATCGGTCTTTTTAGGTTTTCTGATTCTTTAAGATTGATTTTTGGAAGATTGTTTGTTTCAAGAAATTTGTCTATTTTATCGAGGTTGTCTAATTTTTTGGCATAGAGTTCTTTATAGTATTTTCTTACAATATTTTGTATTCCTGTTGTGTCTGTTGCTATTTTTTTATTTTCATTTCTAATTTTATTTATTTGAGTCTTCTCTTTTTTTTTCTTGGTGAGTCTAGTTAAAGGTTCAACGATCTTGTTTACCTTTTCAAAAAACCATCTTCTGGTTTCATTGATTCTCTGTATTGTTTTTTTAGCCTCTATGTCATTTATTTCTGCTCTCATCTTTATTATTCCCTTCCTTCTACTACCCCTGGTCTTTATTTGCTGGGTGTTTTTTAGTTTATTTAAATGCAGGGTCAAGTTGTTTATTTGAGCTTTTTCTAGCTTCTTGTGGTATGCCTGTAAGACTATGAACTTCCCTCTCAGTACTGCATTTGCTGTGTCCCATAAATTTTGAGTTGATGTACGCTCATTATCATTTATTTCTACAATTTTTTTTATTTCTTCCTTAATCTGATTGTTAATTCATTCATTATTTAATAACATGTTATTTAGTTTCCAAGTGTTTGCGTATTTTTCAGTTTTTCTCTTGTGGTTGATTTTTAGTTTCATGCCATTGTGATCAGAAAATATGCTTGTTATGAATTTAATCTTTTTAAATTTGTTGAGACCACTTTTGTGTCCTAACATGTGGTCTATCCTAGAGAATATACCATGAGCACTTGAAAAAAATGTATATTCTGCTGCTTTAGGGTGAAAGGTTTTGAAGATATCTATTAAATCGAGTTGATCTAGTATGTCCTTTAAGTCTGCCATTTCTTTGTTAATTTTCTTTTTTGAGGATCTATCTATCTAGTGATGTTAGTGGGGTATTGAAATCCCCTACAATTATAGTATTGCTTTTGATATCACCCTTTATATCCATCAAAATCTGCTTTACATATTTAGGAGCTCCTATATTAGGTGTGTGTGTGTGTGTGTATATATATATATATATATATATATATATATATATATATATATATATATATATATATGTAATGGTTATATGTTCTTGTTGGATTGCTCTCTTTATCATTATGTAGTGTCCTTCTTTATCTCTTACTATATAGCCTTTGTTTCAAAGTCCATTTTGTCAGATATCGGTATTGCTACCTCAGCATTTTTTCATTTCCATTCGCAGAAAATATTTTTTTTTATCCTTTTACTTTCAGTCTATGTGCCTCTTTTGTTTTAAGGTCTGTCTCTTGTAGACAGCATATGTATGTGTCCTGTTTTCTTATCCATACAGCTATCCTATGTCTTTTGGTTGGATTATTTAATCCATTTACATTTAAGGTTATTATTGATATGTAGTTGTTTATTGCCATTTTATTCTTTAAAACTGTATTCCTCTTTTGCTATATTCTTTTACCCCTTTGATCTGTTTACAACAGGCCCCTTAGCATTACTTGCAGCATTGGTTTGTTTGTAGTGAATTCTTTGAGTTTTTTGTCTGGAAAGCTTTTTATTTCTCCTTCAATTTTAGACCCTAATCTTGCTGAATAAAGTAGTCTTGGTTGTAGGGTTTTTTTTTCTCCATTTCTTTGGATATTTCTTGCCATTCCCTTCTGGCCGTAAGTATTTCTGTTGAGAAGTCGAATGTCATTATTACAGGGGCTCCTTTGTAGGTAATAGCCTTTTTTCTTTAGCAGCTTTTAATATTTTCTCTTCATCACTTAGCTTTGGTATTTTAATTATGATGTGTCTTAGTGTAGATTTCTTTGGGTTTCTCTTTAATTTAGTTCTCTGTGCTTCTTGTACATGTGAGACGTTTTCTTCCCTCAATTTAGGAATGTTTTCAGCTATGATTTGATTGAACAAAGTTTATATCCTTTGTTCTTTCTCTTCTTTTTCAGGAACCCCTATGATGTGAATGTTATTTCTCTTCATGTTTTCACAGAGCCCTCTTACAGTTTCCTCCGACTTTTTGAGTTTCTTTTCTTTTTTCTACTCTGCTTCTGTGCCTTCATTTATTTTGTCCTCTATCTCACTGATTCGATTCTCGGCTTCATTCATCCTACTTTTAATTTCTTCCATTGTGGTCTTCAATTCTGATTCCAAGTACTGTATTTGTCATTTCTGTTTGTTTTTTATTATTTCAGTTTCTTTTTTTATACTTGTTATCTCTTTTTATTTAGGTGTTTGTAATGATCATCTATTATTGTTCTAAACTCTTTGAATATTCTAACAATCATTATTTTAAACTCTGCATCTGGTTATTTGATTATATCTGACTTATTCAGGTCCTTCTCTGAGGATTTCTCTTGGTTCATTTGGGTTGCATTTCTCTGCCTGCCCATTTTGTCTGTGTATAAGAAAGGTTTTGCCACTGGAGTCCAACCGGTGTTGCCTCTGTGTTCCCTAGGTGTGGTCTGTCTGCAGGCTCACTACCCCCTCTGTCACTGGCTAGGGCTTTCTGGTATGGACGTTGACGGTGCTGTTCTGCTGAGGCTGTCACTGCTGTTTTTGCCTCTCCTCCACTGGAGGGGCTGTGTTCTCATGTTTGGCTCTGCAAGCCTCAGCCAGTCTCAGCCTTCGCTTCACCCCCACAGGTAGCATTGTGTGCCGCACATGGGCCATAAGCCTTGGCACCAAGGGCCTGGGTGAGAACCTTTGCTCAGCTGTGGGTCTTCGCCTGTTCCTGGGCTTCCACCCCACTCCCACAGTCAGTGCCGGCTTACAGGTCAGGCTGCAAGCCTTGGTTCCTGGGGCAGGGCTGTGGGCTTGCACTTAGCTGTGGATCTCTGCCTTTTCCTGGGTTTTACCCAACCCCGTGGGTGGAGCCTGCTAGCGGGTAGTTCCTCAAGCCTTGGAGGCCAGATAAGGTTGCATGCCCATGCGCCCTTACTCAGCAACAGATCTCCATTTGTTCCTGGGCTACTGCCCTTCCCCCGCAGGTGAGGTTGCAGTTGGGTCTGCATCTGGCTGGACTGACTTTGCAAGTCCCCTTCGCACCCAATGGGCTAGATAGTGGTCACGTTGAGAGCCTGGCTTCCACCCCCACCGATGGAACTGAGCTTCTGCATCCCGCTGCTGCCCGCCCTTCAGCAGGCCCTCAGCAGTGTGGGTGGGGGTGCTGCTGGTCAGACCCTAACACTATACTGTAGTCCTGAAAGCTTTCTTCTAAGCGGCTGTACTCTTAGTGCCATGGGAGAGCTTGTTTGGCTTGTGTCCTATTTCCCTTTGCTGGTATTGCTGGTTCCAGGGGAAATATTTGCTTCAGATTTGGGGAATGACTCAGCCCAGGGGTTTGGGTGGCTGTCCCTCAAAATGCTTCTCTCTGTGCCTCCTAGATTATACTCTTACCACTGCTCTGATCCTCTTTTTCCCCATTCCCAGGAGCACTAAGTGAGTGGTTGTGAGGGAGGTTTTCTGCGTCATCCCTTTAGGAAGATTCCTGGGTCTGCAAAAGCTGTCTCTCACAAACTGTATCCTGACTTGTTTTTTAGGTAAATACTGACCATACACCTCTTCTAGGCTCTGGGTCTGCTGACTGGGGCTTTGTTTCTGGAGCTGAGGTCCATCCTCTCTCTGCTAAACTCTCTTCCTGCCATCTGAGTCTCTCCAGACTGCTGTTCGCTCTGGGAAGCTGGGCAGCCCTTTTCTTGTTTCCACTTTTTCTATCATTCTCAATGTGGTTTCTTCAGTCTTCCTTGGTTGAAGAATCCTCTTAGTTAAGTTCAAAGTTGGTTTTTCCAAATGATAGTTCTAAAATTAAGTTCTAATCCACTTTGGTTCTGGGAGTTGGAAGTTGGTACATCTGCCTACTCCATCGCCATCTTGCCACTCCCAGTAATACTATAGTCTTACTGATCTGGGGAGACAAAACTGAAATTGAGAATCTCATGTTTTCTAAGATTTGCGACACCAAGATCCCAGAAAAAAAAATTCAAAGTTTTGTCTACATTACATATGTGATTTCCTTATAATGCATCTCTGTTAGCACCTCAAATAAACATACACTACAAATACTAAGAAGGAAAGGTGAAAAGCTATGCTGGAAAAGACAAATGGAACAACAGGACTTTACATTGTATTGTGACCAAGAAAAAGCTTTCTGGTTGAGAATGTAGTAAGGCCATCACTAGAAAAAATTTGAAATGAACCAGACTCAATTATATCATTTATATGTTATCTGCTGTTCAGAAGGAACAAGTTATCTGGGGAAAATAGAAAAACACTTATAGCTTTATTAATTTTATAAACATTCAACTTGTTTTTTTAATTTTATATATTCATTTTAGAGAGAGGAGGTAGAGAGGGAGAAAGAGAGAGAGAGAGAAGCAGAAATCATCAACTCCCATATGTGCCTTGACTAGGCAAGCCCAGGATTTTGAACTGGTGACCTCTCAGCATTCCAGGTTGACACTTTACCCATTGCACCACCACAGGTCAGGCTATTTTTATAAATATTCAAAAAATTATTAAACATGGCAAGAGACAAGATTAAGTGAAATCAAAAGGAAAAAAGACAATTGGACAGGAAAATTAGATATTGGCTTTTAAAATAACTACAATTAATATGTTTAAGACAATAAATAAATAAAAAGAAAAAAGCTTATCAGAATTTTGAATCTATATGAAGACTAAGAAAATATAGAATTGTATCTTTGAATTTTATAGAAATAAAGTGACTAAATATCAGAATTTAATAAAGAGATTTAACAACAGACTTAACACAGCAAAATAATGGTTAATGAACTGAAATATGTATCAGTAAAAAAATTATCCTGGAAAATCAAAGAATAAAAAAAAATGGAAAATATTAAAAAGAATATAAATGGCATATGAAACATCATAGCATTATTTAACATACCATGGAATTTCAGTTCTACTGGGAAAGACATGACAGAATGGAGGGAAAAAACATAGTTCAACAAAAATTGACAATAATTTTTCAAGCTGATCAAAGATATCGATGATAAAGGCAAAAAATGGTATCCAAATGTACAGCACAATAAACTCATTACTAAACCCCAATAAAAAATGTCAATGGAAAAAGAGAGTCACATATAATTGATATATAAATTTAAGGTGTACAATGTATTTAGTACATTTATATATTGCAATTTGATTATTGCTGCAGCCTTTGTCAACACTTTTATCATGTTAGATAATTATTGTTTTGTGTGTGTGTGTGTGTGCAAGTGTGTGTGTGTTTGGTGAGAACATTTAAGATCTAGTCTCTTAACAACTTTGAAATTTATAATATAGTATTGTAAACTTTCATTACTGAGCTTTTCATTAGATTTCAAGGACTTATCTATTAGTTGCAAGTCTGTACCCCTAAACAGCAGTTCTTCAATATTTTCAATTCTCAGCCTCTGTTGATACATATCACTTTTAAATGAGAAACAGAAAGCAAACTTTTAGAGTAAGATAATACAACAAAATTACCATTTTAAAATTCTGAAAAAAGAAACTATAGAAGAACTTATCAAAACACCTTCAAAATTGAAAGATGAAAATATTTTTGTACAAATGAAAACTGGTATAATGGTTTCCAGCAGGCCCAAACTAAAATTCTAAAGGAACTTCTTTAGGCAAAATAAAAATTATGTCAGATGAATACATTAAAATATAAGAAAAACGGAAGACCGCTAGAATTCAAAATCTCATGAGTAAGCCTAATACATTATTAAGTTTTTAAATATTTTATGGTTTTTAAAACATATGTAGATTTTGCCTGACTAGGCGGTGGCGCAGTGGACAGGGATGCAAGAGGACAAAGGTTTGAGACCCTGAGGTCGCCAGCTTGAGCGAGGGGCCCATCTGGCTTGAGCAAAAGCTCACCACCTTGAACCCAAGGTTGCTGGCTCCAGCAAAGGGTTATTCAGTGTGCTAAAGGCCCACGGTCAAGGCACATATGAGAAAGCAATCAATGAACAACTAAGATGTTGCAATGGCAACAAAAATCTGATGATTTATGCTTCTCATCTTTCTCCATTTCTGTCTGTCTGTTCCTATCTATCCCTCTCTCTGACTTTCTCTCTGTTTCTGTAACCACAAACAAAAAAACATATGTAGATTTAAAATACCTGACAACAATAGCACAAAGTATATTAAGAACATTAATTTGTCCAGAAAGTGATAAGAATTCTAGTCTAAGGCAACTTACTAAAACACACACACGCACACACACACACACCATAGTATAGATTTTTTAAAAGTGAAATAATAAAAAATAGCTAAAATAAAGAGAAAGAAGAAATTGGGAAAATTGAAAACAATGTATCAGGAGATTTAAAGCCACACATATCAGTAGATAGATAAAATGAAAATGAATTTAGTCCATATAACAGTGGTTCTTAACCTGGGTCTGTCGAACCCTAGGGGTTCGATGAGTCGGTCTCAGGGGTTCGGAGAAGCCTCTGCGTGGAGACCAGAATAAAGTAGTACCGTAATTTGTTGTTAGTTCATGCACTTTGTTGGTTTTGTTCTTTGAGCAAGGTGATGTTCATGCATGGCTCATTTTGTGCACCAGTAAAAAAACATATACCTATATATTGAATTTGGAAAAAACATATTTTATTTATCACTAAAGAAGAGTTTGGTGAATGCGCATATGAAACTGTTGGGTTTGGTACCTCAAAAATGGTTAAGAACCACTGCCATATAAACTCAATAATCTAAACAGAAACAGCATTTGCAAAGTAAATAAAGGGGACCACAATATTTACTGCTTAAAAAAGACAAGATACCTACCTAGATAAGCACACAGAAAGGATACATGAATATGAGACTATATGGAAGATTTTATAAATATATTAAAATTTACCCAGTGGATATGTATTCAACAAGTTCAGAAATGCCAAAGACAAATGTAAATGAATTTCAAAAAACTGAAATAAGACAGAGTGTAATTTCTAATTACTCTTGTATTAATTTAGAAATCAATAACAGAAAAATATATGAATATGTTTCATATATTATGTGTAACAAATACATTGCAAAAAAATAAAAAGAGGAGTTAGAAAATGTATGAAATGAAATGGATTTAAACGCAATATATTAAAATATGTGAGATGAAGCTAATCTAGTGCCGAGAGGTATAATTGTTTATATAAATGTTTCTATTAGGAAAAAAAAAGTAAAATCAATGATTCTAGTTTCTACCTTAGAAAAAGAAATACAAACTAGCCTAAAATAAAAGTTAAAAAAATAATTAAAATTAAGTAGAAACTGAAGAAAATGAACACATTCAAAAGTTGGTTCTTTGAGAAAAGTAATAAATTCATATACTTCTAGAAAGCCTGATCAAGAAACAGAAAATAATAATTCCTAATAAGATTGAGAAAGAAGACATTACTATAGATTCCATAGGTATCATAAGGATAATAAGTGGATGCTGTGTACAAATTTATGACAATACTTTTGACAAGTTAGCCAAACTAACACAAGAAGAAATAAAAATTTTAAAATAAATGGTGCATCTACTTTAAAAATTAAAACCATATTAAGAAATTCTTCTTTTGTTTAAAAAAAATGTCTATTTTATTGATGTTAGAGAAGGGATGGAAGAAAGTAAGAAAGACACAGGAACATTTGTTCTTGTGTGTTCCCTGACCAGGGATCAATGCTTTAACCAAATAACCTGAGCTATTTGGCCAGGACAAGAAACTCTTCAATAAATTGAACTCCAGATCAAATTATGTCAATGTTGGCCATAAGTTCTATGATAATATGATTATTATATATCATATTATATATCATATATAATATTTAATATATCATATTAAATAAGGTGTCTTTAAACAGAAAACATAGACAAAACAAGGCTAAATATTAATTGGTTGATAAAAATGGGACCAGAAACTTGCAGAAAATTCTGTACTTCCCAAATTACAATGATTCCATATTAGCTGTTTTTGGTGACTTTATATAACATACATACCACAAATTACAAAAATCAACTATATTAGAATATAAAAGCCAACAATTTAGTAAAAAGATAATACAACATGAACTAAAAGAGTTTTTACTGGGAATGAAAAGTTTAACACAGAAGAAAAATCAATGTAATTAACCGTAATAACAGATTAAAGAAGAAAAAATATCAATGATCTATATAGACAAGAAATACCATTTGAAAAATTCAAAATATAGTTATAATTTAGAAAACTAGAAATAAAGATAACTTTTTCAATTTATTAAATGTATCTATGTATGTATTTGTATACGCATTATATACACACATACGTGCATATTTAAAATTATTTAGTACTACTATCAAAGCTGCAGCTTAATTTCTCCTCCCCTGGATTGGGCAGGGTTTCAGGCTACAAGGACAATATACAAAAAGATTTCTTTTCTATAAAATTGAATGAATGTTAAATATAACTTTAAACAACTTTAACTTAAATTGAGATATAAACTGATATTTAAGAATAAGTAGAGCCTGATCAGGTGGTGGCACAGTGGATAGAGTATCAGACTTGGATGCAGAGGACTCAGGTTCAAAACCCTGAGGTAGCCAGCTTGATTGCGGGGTTGTTGGCTTGAGCATGGGATCATAGACATGACCCTATGGTCGCTGGCTTGAGCTCAAAGGTTGCTGGCTTGAGTACAAGGTTGCTGGCTTGAGCAAGGGGTCACTTGCTCTGTGATAGCCTGTCAGTCAAGGCACATTGAGAAAGCAATCAATGAACAACTAAGGTGCCTCAATGAAGAATGATGTCTCATCTCTCTCTCTCTTTGGCTGTCTGTCTCTAGCTGTCTATCTTTCTGTCTTTCTCTCTGTTTCTCTCAGAAAAAAAAAAATATAAAGCTATACCATGTTGATAGATTGACAATATTCTGCTCATATATAAATTTAACACAAACAAAATCTTTGCAGGGTTTTTTTTTGTTTGTTTTTTTTGGTAAAAATTGACACACTGGTTCTAAAGTTTCTACGGAAATATAAAGAATCTAGATTAGCCACAAAAATTTTGTTAAAAAAAGAAGATTGAATATCTTGCACTGTATTAATTCAAGAGTTAATATTAAGCCATGATGAAGAAGACAGTGTGGATTGGTATAAATATAAAAATGCAACAGAGCAACTATTGCATAAAAAGGCCCATACTTCCATATTTAACTGGTTTTAAGCAAAGGCATCAAAACACTTTAATGAGAAAAAAAGGTGCTTTCTTTTGTTTTTGTTTTTTTAACAAATAAGCTTTAATAATGAGATAACTGTGTGGAAAAAATAATGAGCTTCAACAGTAGCCATTATACACAAAATTTTCTTTAATTTATATTACAGACCTAAATGTGTATGCTACAACCATAACCCTTCTAGAAAAAAACAAAGGTCAATATCTTTATAATTTTAATGTAGCAAATGATTTCTTAAAAACACATCCCATGTTAGGAAAAAAGTAAATAATTTGGATATAGACCAAAATTTAAAATTTCTACTTATCAAAAACATTTTCAAAGAAATGAATAAACAAACCACAATCTAGGAAATAATATGTGCATTAGACTGTTTATTAATGAATCCATATCTAAAATATATTTTTAAATTGTGGCAAATAGTATTAGGGCAAAATACCAGGATAATAAAAGGCAAAAACATAATTAAAGGCCTTACTAATGAAAACACATGGATAGTCAAAAAGCACATAGAAAAGCCAACATCATGAACCATCAGGTTTATCAAGGATAGAAAGGGATTAGCTTCAATTATAAACCTAAAAAACTCTCTCTTGCCACTCTCCAATTATTACCTTCTGCAAAACTAATTACTAGAATGACCAATGTTTTTAAAACTTATAACCAAATCTTTGCCAATATCAAATATTGGCAAAAATATAAAACAACTAGAAGTCTTGTATGTTGCTGGTGGCCATGTAACTGCTAAAGTAAATTTGGAAAACTGTCCATATTTACTAAAGCTGAGTATAGGAATATCTTCTGACCCAGCAATTCCACTCAATAGTGACACATAAAAAATGTACATCAAAATAATTGCACAATAATTTTCTTAGTGGCATTATTTATAATAGCTGCAAACCAGAAATAATACAAATATTCATCAATATTAGAATGAATAAATAAATTTTGAAATATTCAGAGAATAGAATAGAAAAATTAAAAAGAAAAACTACTTCAATAATATTGACTTATTGATATATATATATATATATATATATATATATATATATATATATTTCTAGGTAATTATTGAGCAAAATAAACACATCACATAATATATTCTGCATAGTTTTATTTATATATCTGCAGTGATAAAATTCAGAAGAGTAATTGGTTTCAACTAGATATTATTGAAATGTACAAGAAGATGTATTTATATTGTAAGAATTTATCAAACTTTAATCTAGAATGTGTACAATTTATATATGTCATATATCAAAGACATTTATAAAACAATGAAAGGGAAATGGAAAAAGATATCAAGTAATAACTAATCGGTTCTCTTTTGACACACAGTTTTGGGACCCATAGATATTCCAGTGTGTTTCTCTACCTTCTGTTAGTAAACCATAATCCACTATTTACTTATTTATTTTTTTACAGGGACAGAGAAAGAGTCAGAGAGAGGTATAGACAGGGACAGACAGACAGGAACAGAGAGAAATGAGAAGCATCAATCATTAGTTTTTCATTGCTGTTGCGACACCATAGTTGTTCATTGATTGCTTTCTCACACGTGCCTTGACTGCAGGTCTTCAGCCGACTGAACCACCACTTGCTGGAGCCAGCGACCTTGGGTCTAAGCTGGCGAGCTTTCACTCAAGCCAGATGGGCCCCCACGTTCAAGCTGGCAACCTCGGGGTCTCGAACCTGGGAATTCCGCATCCCAGTCCGGCACTTTATCCACTGCGCCACTGCCTGCTCAGGCCATAATCCACTATTTAAACATGCTCAGTTGAGATCTGCTTTCTGCAACTTTTTTATCTTCTATATGTGGTTTTGAGATCCTGCAAATAGATTGCTAGATCTAGCTCCTAAGACCTTCTAGGTCACACATTACAAACAAGCAGCTCAGCTCTAGAGTCACAGAGAAGAGCCACAAAATGTGAAAGATCAGGGAAGTATTTTTTTAATCATTTCCTATTTTGGTGGAAATTTGATGCTCAACTTAATATTCATTGTCATCTCAAAGGACTGAAGTCCAGTTTCTGTCAAATAGTATTTTCATAGAAAAACCAGAGATCTAGTCTATTAAGTTTGTCTAACTACTCTAACAAACAGACCTGAAATGTATAATGTCATAAGCACAAGGAGCCACCTGTATTTCATTCACATAAGAGTCCAAGATTGTAATGAGTTTGCTTTGGGGAAGGAGATTGTACAATTTTTCAGGAATCTAGACTGACTGAGTACTTAACAGCTTGAGCATGTTGTTTACAAGGTCACTTGGAATTAAAATTAATAAAATTCCATGGAATAGATATGGAAGAGGCCTGGAATTGCTGAACATCAATTCTACTGACAATCTTTTAACAAGAATTCTGTCACATTGCCACACTAAAGAAAAATGTAAAGTTTGGTTTCCAAGAAGAGAGGAAAGCATAGATTTTGGTAAAATTAGTCATCTTCATCAGACCTAGGAAGCATAATGCTGTTGAGATTTCAAATATAAATAGTTGATAATAATTAAAAAATATCTGTTACTATAACCTTTGGACAGATTGACAAAATACCTTAATTTTTTTAAGGCATATCTATGGTACAAGCCAAAACAATTTGTAAAGAAGAGACCAAATGTAAGACCAATTTTAGAGAGTTGATATAATCATTTATTTCAGAAAAAATCAATGTAATTAGAATCAAGAAAAAGCCTTTTCATGAAATCATCAGAGTACAAATTATAGCAACTGTGAGATTATTTTAGAATTGGTAGTAATTGTTGACATAGGGTTCATTATTTGTAAACCTCTCGATCTAAAGAAATAGATAATGATGTATGCACTATTATTAGCATGGTTAATGCTGCCATACAGTCAATTTAACCTCCAGTTCTCAGCTGGATTCCCTTTAAAGTTGGAGACTGCTGGTACTTGATATAATGACTCTCTACGTTTTTTTTTTTTTTTCATTTGTTCCATTTCAGTAGTTACCATTTTTATCCTGGCCCTCATAACGTCACACATGGATTATTTCAACAGATTTCTATCTGTTCTCCCTCAATTCAGTTTCATGCCAATCCATTCTTCATAGTGCTTGCAAAATTAATCTTGCTGAAGCACTGTTTCATTACATCTCTTTTCTGTTCCAGAATGATGTGGTTCCCGGTTTCTTACTGCATCAAATATAAGGCTCTCTACTTTTCTCCTTTTGAATCCTGCTCTCATCATCCTAATGGATCTTTATGGATCCTTAACAGAGTCATGTAATCTTAAAACTGTCCATATGACATGTTCACTTCCATGTTTGTGCCTTTCATTTTTCATTCTCTCTTTCTATAAAGCTACCTTCATCTTTCAACCATGTCTCACATTTTACTTTTACAGTAATCATATATCCATCTTTTCTAACTCCCATTTGGAAATCACATACTTGCAAATTGTGCATCACTGTTTCACATAAAGAAAGAAGTTGTGCATATATGTTTATGATTCTTGTTAGTAGTGACATGTGTTCTAATTCTTTTGTGTGTCTTCAGAGTTTATAACTCAATGCAGTATGTGAAGAAAGTATGTGGCCTCTGTACTGCAGATTTTTACAGGAATATTTTAGTTTAATTTCAATCCACCCTTTTGGAAGAAGACTCAGCTTATGAAGGTGTATGTAATATGATAAGAGAACATAAATTATATATACCTAAAAAAGAAGAGTCAAGAAAGAAGTTCTGACAAAAAAAAAGGTACTCTTGCAGTCCTAATAAACTTGATCAAAGCAGATTAAAAGTTTGGCTTCAGACTTTCTGGCAGTGAACAAGTAAAAAAAAATCTTTCAGAGAGAAAACTACTTCCTCAGTAGTACTAGTTTGCATAGAAAACTAGTATTCCTTATAGTAGAACCAGACACATTCCTAAATGTATAACTATTCTTAGACCAGTGGTTCTTAACCTTTTTTTGAGGTACCGAACCCACCAGTTTCATATGCGCATTCACCAAACCCTTCTTTAGTGATAAATAAAATATGATCTTTTCTTCAAAATTCAAGACATAGGTATATGTTTTTTTACTGGTGCACAAAATGAGCCGTGCATGAACATCACCTTGCTCAAAGAACAAAACCAACAAAGTGCATGAACTCACAACAAATTATGGTATTACTTTATTCTGGCCTCCACGGCAGAGGCTTCTCCGAACCCCTGAGACCGACTCATCGAACCCCTAGGGTTCGATAGAACCCAGGTTAAGAACCACTGTCTTAGACCAATAAGTTTAGGCCATTTGTTCTCTTCACCCTCTGGAATCTTTCAAAGGAGCCAAATGGGACAGAAGAATATTTTAAAAAGTGGAAAATACATTGAGAAAACAAAAACTCACTAATCGTCTACAGTTTCATACTAGAAGCAATCAATGAACAATTATCTTTGTAATTTTAAAACTATGAGAAGTTTTAAGAAAGGAAAATTTATTTTTAACCTAATGCTGGTATTCATTCAACTTTATAAAGCTGGCCAAATGTTCTTTGATAGATATGGCAGAAACTCTCTACACATTATACATGGCTTTTGTTGTTGTTACTGAGAGAATCCAGATTATCTTCAGAGAACCAAGGTAACAGCTCGAAATACTTGCCATTCTGACTTATTTGCAATTGGGTTGTTATATGGCAGAGTTCCAGTGAGAGGTAAGATGAATATTTCTGAGAACCTTTTACTTTACTTATGTAAGTGATGCTCTTTGTGTTCCTTTTTTTTTCTTCATCACTGAAATATAACTGTTGGGCAAATAAATTTGTAAAATGTCATTTTTATGCTCACTTAGTTAAAAATAGTGCTGCCCACATGAATGATGCTGCCAGGTGAAACAGCTAATTACCTTCCCACTTGGGAAGGGCCATTTTTATTCTAATGTGTGCTGAAGAATGGGTTTTTGCACCAAGAAATTTTGTGAAGAAGCAGGAGGAAGAAAAAGGCCATGTTTTAGCAGAGGGAGAGTAGTGAAGACAGCCAAGATGGCAGTGTGCTGAAGGATAAGCCAGTTTGTGCAGAACCGGGAAGGGAGAAGGCCTGCAGATGGGGAAACAGGGTGACTGAAGCTAGTGGGGCCTTTGATTCTAGGAAAAACTGAAAAAGATTCTCTGGGCTGTGGAACCAGAGCACATGTGAGTGGCTTTTGGTGCCCTGTGTGTTTGTGTTTACTTGCCAGCCAGTTGCAAGGCTAGAATAAAGGAATGGCCCACCAATTTTTGGCTCCGCTATTTTTTTAGTGTCTGTCCAAATCTAATGAGAACCTGAACTTGAACCTGCACCTGCCTGGCAGCGATGGCAGCAGTGACTACTGGCCATATAGTAACTGATGCCTAGAGGAGAAGCAGTCACTTGACACCTTGAGACCACAAGAATAAAGATGAAGGCCTACATCTAACATTGGAGAATAAAGACAAAAAGGGCACATTTCTATGGCAATTGTTGAATCACTGCTTCAGTCTCGGATTGCCTACTTCTGGACTTCACTGACTTTAAGATTTAGGTTTTGACCTTGGTTGTGTAGCTCAGTTGGTTGTAACATCGTCCTGATACACCTAGGCTGCAAGTTCACTACTTAGGGCACATTGAAGAATCAACCAATGAATGCATTAATAGGTGAAACAACAAATCAGTGTTACTCTCTCTTTCTCTCTCTCTCCTTTTGTCCCTCTCTCTCTAAAATCAATACAAAAAAAATTAGCCTGACCTATGGTGGTGCAGTGGATAAAGCATTGGTCTGGGATGCTGAGGTCGCTGGTTCAAATCCCCAGGCTTGCCTGGTCAAGGCACATATAAGAGTTGATGCTTCCTGCTCCTCTCCTCCCCCCTTCACTCTCTCTCTCTTTCTCTCTTTCTCTCCCCTCTCTCTAAAAATGAATAAATAAAAAAAGTTTAAAAAAGATTTAGGTTTGAATTGTAAAACTACCTTAGCCAAACAGGCCAATGGTTGAAAGTGAAGTGAGGTTGGGTAGAAGAATTCAGACCAAGCAACATGGGGCCAGAATCTTGATCTAACTGTTCGGTTTACATCAGTGGTTCACTATGTAGTGCCTAAGGTGTTATCGTCAACACAAATCTAATCTGAGATATCATCGGTACCCAAGGCAGCTGCTCATGAAAGATAAGGCATGAAAAGTTTTTCATTATATTTAGGTAAGGAGTTTCAATGCTTCTGATTAAAATTTTAGAAAACAAAAACAAAAAAGTGTGTGTGTGTGTGTGTTTGTGTGTGTATTTATATTTGAATTAGCAGTTTCTATATCAGGAGAAGATTGATAAAATTGGGTGAACTCCTAAATTCATACTCTTACCCAATCTTCTCAAGCTGGAATTCAGAGCAGAACTTCTTATTGGTGAAATGGAGAACTAAAAGTAACATGAGTCAAACAGTCACAACAGAATCAGTCTACATAGTAAATATGGAGAGACAAGTTAATTATATTCTACATTTAATCTGAAGACAGAGTCTATTGGATTCTTGAAAAATTGGATGAGAGGTATGAAAGACAAAAGTCAGGCATATCCCAAAGCTTTTGGCTCTGCCACTGACAGATTAAGATATTATCAAAAAGTCTGACGAGGCTCAAGGAGAAGCAGTTTTTGGAAGAAAGTTAAGAATTCAAATTTGGACATTTTCATTTAAAATATTTATTATCTATACACATAGAGCTATAAAGTAGATAATCAAATCAATGTGTGTAGCATTTACAAGAGAATTATAGGCGAGAGATATTATAAATATGAGAGTGATCAACAAATAGGTAATAGTTACAGTGAGGAAACTGACCAAACGCAGGTAACAAATAGTGGGACCTGAATTAAGATTTTGTTAAACCTAAGCCAAAACGCAAAAGCTCTGTTTACAGTAGTGGATCTGAAAAAGTGATCATTAATATTTAGTAATAAAACCATAGAACAGTGATGGGCAATCTTTTGAGCTTGGTGTGTCAAAATTCGCCAAAAAACCGAGCGTAACTCAGGTGGTGTGTCACTTTGAGAAAAACAGCCTAACCAGAAGTTCCAGAACTAGACGCTCTGTGCCGGAGTTCTGTTGTTTTGGCCTACAGACCTCCGGCACAGAATGCCTACACTACAGCAAATGCCTACAGCCTAGGTTATTGCACCTGGCTATGTAGGAGCGGAGGATGAAACGTCCTTCTAGGCATGCGGCCCCACACTTCTCTGGTATGCAGCTGCATGTGGCCGCGTGTCATCGAAAATGTCTACGAGTGTCAGTGCTGACGTATGTGTCATAGGTTCACTGTCACGGCTATAGGAACTTCTTGCCTAGGTGATGGGTCAGGAATAATGTGTGGGTAATTTTTCAAATAAAGGTTCTGCCTTTAGGAAAATAGAGAAGTGATTTCTAATCTGGAATTCAGGTGCTTCTGGATTAGGGAAATGATTGGGGTTAAGTGTGAAGTGGGTCTGGCTCAGGATGGTAGATTGGAAAACAGCATTTCAATGGACTTCAAGGACAATGGGGAGGGTCAGATGCATGAGTATCAAACTAGTGACATTGAGAACTCTGAAGAGCCATATGATAGATGACTGAAAAGCTGATAAAAAGAGTTAGTATGTTTTTGATATATATATATGGCAACATACTATGTATCTAATCATTTGGAAGTCTTTGTGTGTATGAATAAGTTTGTATCTCTGCTGGATCTATCTCATGGTGCTGTGCTGTCATGTATGTGTTCTAACTTTTGAATGTGAGCTATGATTTCTGAAACTTTATTTTTTGAGATTTTGGGGAGTTCTGAATGAACGTTGAGTTTCTCTCATGAACTGCTGCATTTACTTCTGTGAGGTATAAGGAATGTTACCAATCCTAAATAAAACAAGACCAATACATAAGAAGCTTAAGAGATATTAGAAATCACAGAAGAAAGAGTGAACTATTATTAGAATCCCCTGTGACTGATGGTGTGTAGTGACGGTTTCTTATGGGAGACATTTTTCCTTCCTGTTGACTTCAAAGTCAGAATAAGAAAGTTTCCTTGTTTTATTCTTCTGTGATGAAAATTCAAATTCTCATTTCTTATCATGCCATTTGCAGCCCCAGTGTTCTGGAATCATACCAGTGTTAAGGAAAGTCTTTAGTTTGAAAACTGCATGACACTGATTTTGACTTTTGTCTTCAAGGAAAACTAACTACAGTACTGAGTTACCTCTCTAAATTTCTTTTTTTTATTTAATTTTATCATTTTATATATATAATATATATATATATATATATATATATATATATATATATATATATATGATAATAAAATAGCAGAGTAGTCTTTGAAACTTGTTTCTGTGATAAAAACAATCAGACATGGACTCTGGGACTGTCCATCTGGCACCTTACCCAATCTTCTCAAAGCAGGAATTCAGCTTGATAATTAAAAATTTGATTTTTAATTATCTCAATACTAATCATTAGTGAGTAGTTTTTTACTAAGTGAATGTAACTATTTTATTTCAAATTTAGCATTTTCTTCCTCAACTTCTGAGTAAATGACTTTCAATCTCATTAATTTACATATATGCATATGATAAGAGAATACCTAAATATTTATACATTGGGCTGTGTGTATATATAGTTTAGTACTTAAATAATCTAAGACATAGAGATACAAAAGTTAGAAAGTAAGTATTGTGGTTATTTATTGTTCTTGCAGGGTTTTTCTGCTCTCCAAGATCATCAGATTGATTAGCAGTAAAGCTGGTGGGTCCATGTAGATAGCTAGTATCCCGTTAGTTACCACTAAAGCAGATATAGACTGCCATTGGACCATATTCTTTTAAATGTTTTATACTCATTTTTAACTTTGTGGGTAGAATTCCTTTTCTAAGAACCTGAATTATTCTTTTGGTTATAACTCTGTGTTTGTAGAGAATATTCTTCTCTGTGCAAAGTGATTATCAAAATCTCTCCTTTCTTCCCCCCTTTGGCCATGGCTGCAGTTCATAATGCCTGCAGAAACAACAATAAATATTGAACGATATTTGAAAAAAATAAATAAGAATATAATATTTTAACCAATGGCAAGGTAAGCCAAGAGCAGTTTTTTTCTTTGCATTGATCTGAGGGATTTAACATTGGATTATGATACAGCCTGTGACTTTTTGGCTCTAAGCTCACGGAGCAAATTCATCTTCCATTTCAGGAGCATTCAAAGCAGAGTTCCACCACATCAGTGCTGGCCACTAGATGGCAGATATAATAGTTCTCATTTTAATAACTGAAAAAATTAGAGCTATTTTCTTTAATTATATGTTGACACCAGAAAACTCCTAGTGTTAAAATCTTGGAATGTTATTTAGTTTCGTTTTGGTTTTGTATGTGGATGTGAATAAAACCAGATATTTGGAACATTGGTGCCATCTGCATACTGGATTTTGCCATTTCAATGCACATAGTCAAGTTTTGAAAAAAGTCTTACTTTTTTTAACCATCCCAGGGTCTTTATTAGTTGATTGAGTTGGAGCAAAACCAGACATGGGCATGTGTAGGTTGACTAGTGGGTAAAACAGAACTATTAAGGATGAAGGGTGTCTCAAATGGAAAGGAGCACAAAGCAATGCTGACAGAGAGCAAAAGGGTGACAAAATTGTCTGTCAATTGGTTCTCCCATTTTTAGTAACAGCCAGTTTTCTCAAACACAAAAACCATTTCCAAGTAGCAACTGTGTTGCTTTTCCTTACAATTAGAGGGAAAGAGGCAGTGGTGTTCAAATGATGCTTGACAGCCTGGGTAACAAGCACCAACCATCTGTGCTAGAGCAGCACTGTTTGTATTGTTAATGTTTACACATGAAGCAAAGATAATTAAAAATAACTATAATTAAAGTGATTACGACAAATTACTTTTTCGTCAACAGTAATATGTGTCTGTAACTTATAAGTTACTTACTAAGGTAACCTTTATGGAGACTAACAGGAAAACATTACAATTCTTGATTTATTTCTGAAAGTTTATAGATTTGGGGGATGGCGGATTTCCCCAAACATAAAACCATTTGACTTAAAGTATTTTACAAAATATTAATATTCCATAGTATAGAAATTCTATCTGTATCAATAATATGAAGTAATTTTGTTCTGTCTGAAGGAAAAATTAAATGCAGCATCTTGGATGACAAAAAAAGCAAACTTACCTCCCTGTGTAATCATCTATAGAAACAATTAAGTTGTTCAAAACACCACATGAAATACAGAGACCATTCCCATCAGGAACAGTACCCTTACTTGACTTGTGAAAAATCTTGGAGACTTCTCTAAGGCTTTATTTTTCTTGTCTCAATAAAATGCTGGTTAATCACAGAAGCTGAATAGCCCTTCTAAGGAAAGAGTAGGGAAATTGACATAATCTACATAGAAGGGATTAAAATTTAGCCAGAAAGCAAAGATTAAGGATGTGACACTCGATACTAGATTGTCTAGATTCTAATTACACATCTTGCATTTTCTAAGCGTGAGTTAATATCCCTTGTGCCTTAGTTTCCTCATCTGTACCATGTAGATTATAAAAAGTGTATCTCAAGTTTTAATTGTTGGAATGAAGTGAGTTAGTACACATAAATGCTTGTTACAATGCATAAACTAAGTGAATTTGATAGAAACAAATATTATGGCTTCATTTACACTGCAGCTGGTTTGTAAGATGTGCCTTATGACAGTGCCTTTAAGTTTTTAAACACTTGTGCTTCTAGTATTTGCTAAATTCCCTGCAACCAACTTATGTTTAATGAGAAAACAAATAAAAAACAAACAATTTAAAAAACCTTGTGGCTATAGCTTAGTTTAAATTCACAAAACAGGGTATCCACACCTATTTGATTCTGTTTCGCAGATTTCAAGAGGAACCTAAATGGAGCTGGGAGACAAATGAACATGCTCTATGGAATATTTAATAATATATATATTTTTTATTTTTTCCAGTTTTATTGATGTATGATTAACAAAAATTAAATATATATTTAAGGTGTTCAACATGATGTTTGATATATTTATACATTGTGAAATCATTATCACAACTTAATTACATAACCATCACTTCACATAATTACATGTGTGTGTGTGTGTGTGTGTAAAGAACACTTACAATCTACTATCAGTATATTTCAAGTACACAGTATTATTATTAACTATACTCTTCACATTGTCCATTGAGTTTCTAGAACTTATTTAACTCATAACTGAAAGTTTATACTCTGACTAAATCTTCTCATACCTTAGTTTACCCACCAGCTCCTGGTACCTTTCTAATCTAATTCTATGAGTTTGACTTTATTAGATTTCATATATAACATATTTCCCCATGTATAAGATGCACCTAAATTTTGGGGACCAAAATTTGAAAAAAATATGTATTACATAAAGTAATTGAACTCAAGTTTTATTCATCATAAAATTCATACAACTCCTCATGCACACAAAGAAAGTGGGAAATCCAAGTGAAAAAAACTACAATCACTGTACCCAGTTTTTAGACCCCAAATTTTTAGAAAAAGGGTGTGTCTTATACATGTGAAAATATGGTAAGTGGAGAATGTTCTGGGCATGCTTTAGAAGAATGTGTTTTTTGCTGGAATTGGTTGGAATGTACTGTTTATGTCTGCTACAATCATCTGGTTTAAAGTGTAGTAAAGTTCAGTGTTGCCTTATTGATTATTTGTCAGGACGTTGTGTCCATTGTTGAAATTGTGTATTGAAGTCTCTCATTATTGCCTTTCTGTCTATTTATTTATTCCTTTTGTTCTTTTAATATTTGCTTCATATATCTAGGTGCTTCAATGTTTGGTACATATATATTTACAATTGTTCTATTCTCTTGATAATTGACTCTTTTATCATTATATAATATACTTTTTGTGTCGTGCTATACAGTTATTTGACTTAAAGTCTACTTTATCTGATGTAAGTTTGGCTACTTCCACTCTTTTAGGTTTCAATTTGTACAGAAAATCTTTTTAAATACCTTTGTTTTTACCTTTGTGTGTTTTTAAAGCTGAAGTGAGCCTTGCAGACATCTCTACTCAGCAGATTTTGATTGAAAAATGTAATCTATTTATATTTAAAGTAATTACTGATATGTAAAAACTAATGATTGCTACTTTCTTAATTGTTTTCTGGTTATTTTGTATTTTTCTTGGCCATTTCCTCCTCTTGCTGTCTTCCTTTGTGATTTGATAATTAAAAAAATAATAGTACTTTCTCTTTTTCTTTTGTGTACTTACTAGTTTCTTTTTGAGGGGGGAATAACATGACACTGTCATAAAATATAGTCATATCAATCTATTTTAAGTGGATAACAAATTACATACCAAACCTCTACACTTATTTCTTCCTTGAATTTAATTTTGATGTTAATTCAGTACCTTTCTCTCTTCTTCTAAGATTCCACAATGCATATATTAATTCTTTTGATAATTACCAAGAAATCCTATAGGTTTTATTCATTCTTTTTGTTTATTTTTTAATTATTTGCCCCTGACTAAATAATCAAAGTGATTTGTCTTTAAGGTCAGAGATGTTTTCTTCTGCTTGATGGACTTTGATGCCAATGCTGTCTATTAAACTTTCATTTATTCATTGTATTTATTCATTATTCATTGTATTCTTCAGCTCTAAAAAAATTCTTATAATTTCTATGTCTGTGGAGCTGTCTATTATATTTGGTTCATGAGTTATTTACCTGATTTTGTTGAGTTGTCAGTGTTTTCTTGTATCTTGCTCAATTTTCTTAATTCACTTATTTTAAATTCTTTATTTGGTAATTTGTTAATATCCACTTCCTTGTGGTTAGTTACTGAAGAATTATTTGGTTTCTTTGGTGGTGTGATGGTTCCTTGATTTCATAAATTCCTTGAAGTCTTGCTTTGCTGACTTTGCCTTTGAAGGAGATATCTCAAGTTTTTACTGACTGATTTCAAGAGAAGAACACCTTCATCAATCAGAATCCCAATTAGGGATCATGAGGTTCTCTCAGACCTTTTATATACATACAATTACTCTATATTTCTTTTTCCTTAATAGGAAAATTCTTAAGATTATATGCCTTCTCTTAATCTTGCAGAACCTGGTTGGGTATATAGAGTCTCCTGTCTGTTTTTCCTAGATTGATGACCTGAAGTGCCATAGTTTTCTCAATCATGCAAAATCAAACTGACTGTGTGTACTTGCAAGCTGTCTGCAAAGGTTTGGACTTGCCATTTACAGCAGTGTTCATGGAAGCTGGCTAAAGTGGGGTCAGGTGTGTGGAGCATTGGGGATGCCCATGGGCCAATTAGAGGGGTCTATATGCAAGGAATAGCAACCAGCTTTTTGAAAACCTCCTTGATGGAGTCCATAACGGGAGCATAAAGAAATCAGTGACCCTTTGCTGAGTTCTAAGCTCTGATATCCAGGTCCTTATGTTTCTACCTTGCTCTCAACCTTTCTTAAACACTTAGCTGTGTTTATTCCCTCAGTATTCTTGGAGCTAATTCTCTGAGTACTCTGAGCAAGTGAGAAAAAGTGAGCCTTTTGGGCTGCATAACACATAGCTGGGAAAACTAGGCACTCATTATGTTCTCACTTTTTCTTGTGGAGAAATCATGAGTTGAGGGGGTCTGCCTTGGCACTGAACTATGCTGCCTTGGGAGAGAAATGACATAGGTAAAGCAGCACTGTTCTTATTTTCCTATTTCGTACATTTATTCTCAAAATTATTGGTCAGGTTTGGTGCTGAAACTTCTCTGCTGTACTCCACAAAAATGTTTTTGTCTATAGGTGATTGTCAAAAATTGGTGTTCCAGGGATGATAATGGCTGAAAGCTTCTATTTTGCCATATTGCTGGTATCACTCCAATTATCTTTTAAAATCAGTGTCTAATGAGTTAGAAACTAATGAGCTTGAAAGTCTTTAGGATATGAAGATGTAAACCATTTTATATTTTGGAAAATACTATATTAAGATTAATCTGGATCAAGTTACCTCTCTTTATGTAGATCATATCTGTTCCCTTAAGCATTTCATACTATTTCCAGAGTGAATCTTTTATATCCAGGTGTAAGTTTTTTTCTACTTTATTCACACTGTGTTGCCTGACAATGGCCGCTACATTCCTGGAACTTTTTCTGCTGCTGCTTCATAGTCCTCACCAAACACAACAATTTGCTACTATAAGCAGACCTCACCTTTCAGGATACCCAAGTTATGTTCAAATTATGATTATACTATAACCTAAAAGTGATTCATGATATATGGTCTGAAGAAATATTCAAGTAATAGAAGCAACGTTTTTCTCAGAGTTTCAATTCTTCCCAATAATAGCTAAAGTCTTCCTATCTACCTGTTCAAATTCAGCAGGGCAATTTCTTCTTTTCTAAAGATGCATTCCCTCTTGGGAGTGTAGACTACTGTTCAGCTTCCTTTGGAAATAGGCCTCTGCTGGACTGCCTTACTCTTTGAAAATTATGACATATATGTCTAAACACCAATAGAAGTCGTACTTAAATGCTTTTCCAGAAGCCTTCTTAATCCTTATAAATCAGGTTCCTTTAGATCAGACACACCATTCTATACAAGATGATCAGATATCTTACTTAAAAATAAGTTGAAAGAAATTTTAAAACGTTTTGGTTATAGATACTTTGTCTTTAACATTTTCTGAAAATGCAGACTTGAGCAACTTTGCAGAAAAATTTACTTCAATTGATTTCCGTTAATCCTTGATATTCTTCTACTTGTCTTCTTTTTAGCTTCTACTGAGCACTTATTCCTCTTTTTTTCCCATAACTTCTTTTTATATTCACCTTTTCTCTCAAGCCTGGATATTTCTATGGGAAAATATATCCATAATGTCTTTTCTCAAAATTGTGTAAGTCAGAATAGTACCTGAAACTCATTATTAGCAAATTATAGTATCTGGTTTTAAAAAAAAAAGATTGTGCAAATAAACTACATCCATATTATATAAATTATTATATTATGTCTCCTAAAATTATATAGTAAAGGTATTTTCATCAAATGAATTTTTTTATTTTGGTGTATAACATCCTCTTAATTTTCTTGGGGATAATGTAGGCTCAGATGCTTTCATATTTGATACCACTGGTGAAATAATGCAACACAGCAAAGACAAAGTGAAAGAGTGTATTTAATATATATTAGTGTGTAATGCTAATATATATTAAATATAAGAGACATAAAGGGTTTCTTACTATCACCAAGAAACTAAGCTGGGAAAAAATAGTGTGAGGATCTTACTATGACACATTCACAGGGCTCTAAGGGTGATGACTTCCTTTTTAATGACAAACATAAAGAAACAAAGACATGAATTACCACAAGTACATGGACAGTTTGTAGATGACCATTTCATTTTATGAGAAAATAAAAATAATTTATTAAGCAATTATACATATTATATATTCACAATAATTATCCATAGGAATTAAGATTGCTTATTAAAATATTAATAATTAAATAAGATTTAAGTAAAATATTTAGCTTCAACATGTTAAATTATTTAATTCTTATGTTATGTTATTGGGGAAGTATTATGATGGAAAGAATGTTTAGTATATGATAAAAATGTAAACTAAACAAATAAAATTAAAATATTGTTGCCACATTGCATCCTGAACACAAAACTGTACCAAATGTTTATATTGTGAAATTCATGTACATTAAGGCTAAGAGAAATCCAGCCAAAATAAGTTCTGGACCAAGAGCTGAATTATGTGTGTTGTTTCTGAGTACTTCAAAGTGAAAATGTTTATGACAATTGGCAAATTCAGGTTGAGAAGAGCCAAGGTCAGTACTCAAGAAGTAGAGTACATCACCAAGGCCAAAACTTATGTTTTGTTGCAACAAGCATTGGGTCAACATAAAGGAGCCAACACTGAAGAGTGCAGGGTCTTGAACAAGGTTGAAATGACAGGAAATTGATTTCAGTGTTATTGATTCTTGACCTGTAGGCAGAGAAACTGGCTTCAAGGATCAAGAGGGGGCTGGAAATCTATGGATAAAATACTCCTCTTAGTGTGACGTTGGTTGATATATATATATATTTTTAGTGAGAATTTATTCAACATAATGCAGCAAGAACTACAGAATTAATTGGGGATACAACAGTGAATAAGACATGGTCTTTGTTCACATTAGGGAATCAGAAATTGTAATGTACTCATGAAATGCTACAGTGGAAATCAGCAGAAGGTACTATGAGATCACATGGAGCATCTTTACACTTAGACGCCAATGGCCAAGGAAGACTTTTCAGGTGAATAATATTAAGACAAACCTAAGATTGTATAAAAATTTGAACTAGATAATGGAAAAATCAGGATGGAGCTTGTGTAAAAGCTTCCACTTTAACATGCCTGGAGAATGAATCATAGGGTGCTAACACAAATGTGGAAAAATAGATATTGGAATCTTGAGTCTCCTTTTCAGACATTGGCATAGATACAGGGTCAAGTACTGCTAGTGAGTTCCTAAGACAGTAAATTCCTTCTACTCACATTCTTTCATGGATAAAGAACAGTGTTTCACATTAGTCAATGGCACATTACATAGTTGGAATAAGAAAAGCATACACACAAATACATATATAACCTCTTAAAAACCTGTTTTAAAGTGCAGACAGAAAAAGATGTTTTCAGTAAAGGGGATAGAGTTCACCTTGGAGAATCATTAATCATTTATTCTATTCAGCTACATTGTACATGGCTCAGCCAAGTTTCTTTTAGATTAATTGATATTGTGAGGGCCTGGCAGGTTGGTTCAGTGGACAGAGCACTGACCTAGCATGCAGATATCCTGGGTTTGATCTCCAGTCAGGGCACACATGAAAAACAACCATCTGCTTCTCTTTCTCCTATCTTACCCCTTCCCCTATCTTTTCCTTTTCTTCTTCAGCAGCCAGTGGCTCAGTTGGTTTGAGCATGGCCCCAGGTGTTGAGGATAGCTTGACTGGTCTCAGCATACTCTCAGGTGCTAAAAATAGTTCGGTTGATTCAACTGCAGCCCAAGATGGAACTTGCTGTATGGATCTCAGTTGGGGTGCATGCAGGAATTTGCCTCTCTAACTCCCTTCCTCTAATTTAGAAGAAATAGATACCATGAGATATTTGAAACTTTATTAAAGAGCCCAAGCTTTATTTATTTATTATTATTTTTAACAGCAACAGAGAGAATCAGAGAGAGGGATAGATAGGGACAAACAGGAACGAACAGAGGTGAGAATCATCAATCATCAGTTTTTCGTTGCCATTGTGACACCTTAGTTGTTCGTTGATTCCTTTCTCACATGTGCCTTGCCCGCGGGCCTTCAGCAGACTGAGCAACCCCTTCTGGAGCCAGCGACCTTGGATCCAAGCTGACGAGCTTTTGCTCAAGCCAGACAGGCCCGCGCTCAAGCTGGTGACATTGGGGTCTCGAACCGAGGTCCTTCCGCATCTTAGTCTGAAACTCTATCCACTGCGCCACCACCTGGTCAGGCTAATTCAAGCTTTATTTATACTAAATTTATACTAAATTTGAATTTAGTACATATAAGGCACATGATACCAACTTATCCACACATATCTCAAAATTTTCTTCCAAAAAAGTAACAAGAAGTCTATGCACTGGGGAACAATTTTTTTCATTTTCTGCTGTATGAAGTTTTAGACCTTTATATACTTCTGCATCATTGATTCCAAATCAGAAATTCATATTTTTCCAGTTTTCATGCAATTTTAATTTATTTTGTTACAATTAATGACATGCATTGGTTTTTAAATTGGAATTAAAGGGCAATGACTCTTGCATTGAACATAACCACAAGGCAATTAATGTTTTACAAACATCACTTTTACATAATTGTAATTGTTTTGAAATGAAAAAAATTATTATCTGATAAAAACACCCTCTTATTTTGTTTTAAGATTAAATCACGGCTTCCTCGAGTAGGTGTAAATGTAATAGTCCTGACACCTTCTGTTATATATGTGGCTGTTACACACTTCAACATCAAAGGTGCAATATTTCATCATTAGTGACATGTGCATATATTGCCTATTTTCAAGTTCCCCTTGGCAATCAAGACAAGAATTGGGCTCCTCATATTGTGTGTCATAATTTCGAGGAAATGCTTTGTGAGTGAACAAAAGAAAAATGCAAGGGAATGCCTTTTGGTATTTCCATGGTTTCTCATAAACCTAAGGACCACAGCAGTGACTGTTATTTCTGTCTGGTCCATACAAAGGGCATCGGCAAGAAAAAATGGCATATGATCGCATATTCTAATATTCCTTTAGCAATACGACTTATCCCACACTCTGAGACACTCTTGGTTCCAGTTTTCAATGGTTTTATTTCTTCTAAAGACAAAGAAAGTGAACATGGTGATTTATTTCTTCTAAAGACAAAGAAAGTGAACATGGTGATTAGGTGTATTTTAATAAAATGCATGAGGAAATGATTGTAGAATCTGAAGGGTCTTCTTCTGATGCCAAGCAGTCATTAATCCCTCAGTAGTTTAGCCAACCTGAATTTGAATGACTTTGTAAGAGTTTGGGCCTATCAATAAAAGCAGCTGATGCCTGACCTGTGGTGGTGCAGTGGAAAAAGCATCCACCTGGAAAGCTGAGGTCGCCGGTTCAAAACCCTGGGTTTACCTGGTCAAGGCACATATGGGAATTGATGCTTCCTGCTCCTCTCACCTTGTGTCTTCTTTCTCCCTCTCTCTCTCTTTCTCTCTTCTCTCTCAAATGAATAAATAAAATCTTTAAAAAGGAAAAAAGAAAGCAGCTGAGTTATTAGCCTCCAGGTTTCAAGAAAAGAATGTACTTCACCGGTCAGCTAAAGTATCCCATTTCAGGAAGCGTGAACAAAGTTTTGTAGTTTTTTTTCCCGAAGACAAACACTTTGTTTACTGCCATGATATTGGTAGTCTTTTCAGCCAGCTAGGTGTTACCACTTATAGTCCAACAGAATGGTGGCTATTTAGTGACAGCTCTAAATGGCATCTGAAATGTGTTCTCCTACACAACGGTAATGTTTATGCAGCGGTTCCAATTGGTTATTCAACTCATCTGCGACAAGATTGTAATGACATAAAAATTGTCCTCGACTTTCTGAAGTATGAGAAACATAACTGGATCATTTGTGTGGATCTTAAAGTGATAAATTTCATGCTAGGACAACAGAGAGGTTTTACGAAGTATCCTTGCTTTCTGTGTTTGTGGGACAGTGAGCTTAGGAGAAACACTGGACACAGATGGAGTGGCCGAAATGTGAATCTCTGGAAGTAGGGATGCAAAATATTGTGAATGAACCTGTAGCTAATAGAGACAGGATCATTTTTCCCCCGCTTCACATCAAACTTGGCTTAATGAAACAGTTTGTTCAGGCTTTGAATAGAGAAAGTGAATGCTTTCAACATATTATTTCTGCTTTTCCTGCCTTGTCTTTCAAGAAGATAAAACCAGGTGTATTCGATGGACTTCAAATTATTATATTTTCACAAATATGATGTCCAAGAAGACATTCTACTTCATTATGTGTTAAGATTCACTTTCTGAACAATCACCTTGATAAGTTTCCCGAAAATCTTGGAGCTGTTAGTGATGAGCCGAAAGAACACTTTCATCAAGACCTAAAGACAATGGAAGAGTGTTATCAGGGGCAATGGAGCAGAAATATGATGGCAGACTACTGCTGGAGCATCAAACGAGATTGTTTTCAAGAAGGACACAAACGTAAGAGGTACAAATGCAATTATTTGCTTGAATAAGATTTAAATAAGTTTTGCATAAATTTTATGATTAAAATAAGTGTTTTAATATGTTCTATTTTAAAATTGTAGTCAAATTCTGATGCAGTCATATCTTTTAGTGTATTAGTGTATTTACATTATATAAATTATTCTATTTTTACAAAGATGATGCCCAGGAAGACATTCTACTTCATTATTTTTAATTAAATGTTGAAAATTTTACAATAAGATGAAAAGCTGAAATCTTGAATTGCAAAAAAACCCCGTAGCTTACAGAGAAAAACTAATGTTCGATTTGAGATCAGCACACTTGAATTAGGAAAGAACAAGTGATTTTGTGGATGCAACAAAAATTTTGTTCTCCAGTGGTATTTATTTATTTATTTAGTGACAGAGACAAGAGAGAGACAGAGAGATGGATATATAGGGACAGACAGACAGAAAGGGAGAGAGATGAGAAACATCAATTCTTTGCTGTGGCACTTTAGTTTTCATTGATTGTTTTCTCATATGTGTTTTGACCGGGAGAAGGGGCTCCAGCAGACTGAGTAACCCCTTGCTGAAGCCAGCGACCTTGGGTTCAAGCCAGTGAGCTGTGCTTCAACCTGATGAGACCTCAGTCAAGCTGGTGACCTTGGGGTTCGAACCTGGGTCCTCTATGTCCCAATTTGACATTCTATCCACTGCGCCACCACCTGTTCAGGCTATGATTGATTATTAAAACAGGTTGTTGAACCAGTATTGACAATAATATAAAAGAAAACCTAAATAAAAAATTTCCAATTGTTTTTTTTCCTTCACCAGATTTCAAGTGGTATGTGTTAACAAATCATATTCAAAAACAAAAACAAAAAGGCTTATTTATAAAAAATTGTTTTTAGTATAGAAAAATGACAATATGACAGAAAGAAAACAAATCTAGGTTAATGAATATAAAGAACAAAATTGTAAAAAATTATGACAGGAAAGGGAGTAAAATTTGAAAATGGAAGAAACTCAGCTGTACTTTTAATTGTTCTAAATATTTTGTCTTGCATTTCCCAGAAATTAAAATTTTCTTTTATTAACACAAGAAATCTATAAATGTGTATGATATCTATCTGTTTTGTGTTTGTTTTAAGAAGCAAATGTTCATGGCTTGTAAGAATGATAGGATTTGTTGTCATTCTTCATGTGGCTTGTGAAAAAGTGATCTGAACAAGAAAACAATGGCTGTCTCTACACAGCACAGATTTTGACATAATAGAGTTATGTTTTCTTAACATATGTTCTCTGACAGGAGATTCGTGAAATAAAAAATATATGAGGATACGTGATAATATTTGCCTATCTCTGCAAATATGGTTTTGCTTTCAAGATCAGTTTAAATCAGTCTGGTGAAAAAATTGCCACAGTTCTGACAAGAATGTGATGAATTCTTCAATATTCAGGCCATAAGAATAGGTTTCCATTAAGTATCTACTTTTACATGACCTTAAAGTTAACTGTGTTAAGGAAATTTTTTTTCCCTTTGATCATTTATTTATTTATTCTGGAAATTGAAAGTGAAGGTGGTTTAAGGCAAAGAGTGATGGAAGAAATTGGAATTTAAGCTAACAAATTACATCATATATAAACACTAATTTTATTTTTATGTTTATAAAAATATGTTTATAGAGTAATGGAACTGATTTTTTAAAAATAAACCATAGTAAAACTTATATAATCAGAAAAATGTTAAACTTCAAAGTATTCTCCCTGGGAATTCATGCATTTATTCTAAATAATGTTGCTATTTTTCAAACTGCATTTAGAATTACTCTTGAGATTTAAAAAAAATATTATTTTACCAGCAACACAAGATAACTTATCATTTTATGTTATAATTAAATCACACAGTTTAGAAACCAAATGTCATATAATCCAGTGTCATTACTCTATAGTCATGCACAATTCTATGCATAATGTATTTTTTATTGTTACTAAAAAAATCTCAACACAGTCAAAAGATTATGATTTCACTTTAGGCAAGATATCTTGATAAGTGAACTCAAAAATATATAGTTTCAATTTAGAAGATATTTTTAAAGAGTTTTAAACTGATATATCTCAGCAGTGAAAGAATATTCTGCAATCTCTGGATTAAGCCACCTAAAATGAGACTAAACTCCTTTGCAAGAGTAAGTGCTTTTATGCTTATTTAAAAAAATACCAGATAGTTTTTTTAAAAAAAACTTATTTAATTAATTGTGTTTACATAGATTCTATGGTCATCCCAAATGCATGCCCGCCTCCCCCATATTGACCTTCAAAATCTCTCTTGCCTACCCCCCCCTACAGCACCCTCCCCCCTTCCCTTCAGGTTTATCCCATCCTATCATCTCCTTTCCCTCTGTCCTCTTTTCCTCTGGTCCCTTTGATCCCTCCTCTGTCTCAATTCCCTTCCTCAGTTTTCATTGTTTCTTGGATTCCTCAAATGAGTGAGGTCATTTGATATTTTTCTTTCCCTTCCTGGCTTATTTCACTCAACATAATAGTTTCCAGGTCCCTCCATATTGTTGCAAAAGGTAATATTTCCTTCTTTTACATAGACACACAGTATTCCATTGTATATATGTACCACTGCTTTTTAATCCACTTGTCCACTGATGGACACTTGGGCTGTTTCCAGATCTTCGCTATTGTGAACAATGCTGACATAAACATGGGGGTGCATTTCTTTTTTTCAGTTGGTGATATGGTGTTCTTGTTATATATTCCTTTAAGTGGGATAGGTGGGTCAAAGGGCAGTTCCATTTCTAATTTTTTGCAGAATCTCCATACTGTTTTCCACAGTGGCTGCACCAGTCTGCATTCCCACCAGCAGTGCAGAAGGGTTCCCCTTTCTCCATATCCTTGCCAGCACTTATTCTGTGTTGTTTTGCTGATGAGTGCCATTCTGACTGGTGTGAGGTGATATCTCATTGTGGTTTTAATTTGCATTTCTCTAATGATTAGTGATGTTAAACAGTTTTTTATCTGTCTATTGGCCATCTATTTGTCCTCTTTGGAGAAGTGTATATTCATTTCTTGTGCCCATATTTTTGATTGGATTGTTTGTCTTCCTGGTGTGGAGTTTTAAAAGTTCTTTATAAATTTTGTTTATTAACCCCTTATCAGATGTATTGTCAAATATGTTCTCCCGTTGTGTGGTCTGTCTTTTTATTCTGTTCATATTGTCTTTAGTCATGCAAGAGCCTTTTAGTTTGATATAATCCCATTTGTTTATCCTGTCTTTTATTTCATTTGCCTGTGGAGATAAATCGGCAAATATATTGCTGCAATAGATGTCGGTGAGCTTACTGCTTATGTTTTCTTCTAGGATGCTTATGGTTTCACGACTTACATTTAAGTCCTTTATCCATTTTGAGTTTACTTTTGTGAATGGTGTAAGTTGGTAGTCTTGTTTCATTATTTTGCAGATAGTTGTCCAGTTTTCCCAACACCATTAGTTAAAAAGGTTGTCTTTACTCCATTGTATGCTCTTACCTTCTTTGTCAAATATCAGTTGTCCACAAAGGTTTGGGTTTGTTTCTGGCTTCTCTGTTCTATTCCACTGATCTATTCCTATTCTTATGCCAGTACCAAGCTGTTTTGAGTACAGTGGCCTTGTAGTATAACTTGATATCAGGAAGTGTGATACCTCCCACTTTATTCTTCCTTTTCAAGATTGCTGAGGCTATTTGTGTTCTTTTTTAATTTCATATAAATTTTTGGAATATGTGTTCTATATCTTTGCAGTTTGTCATTGGTATTTTAATTGGTATTGCCTTGCCTTTATAAATTGGTTTGGGTAATACCGACATTTTAATGAGCATGGTATATGCTTCCATTTTTTTTGTGTTATCCTTGATTTCTGTTATCAATGTTTTATAATTTTCTGAGTACAAGTCTTTAACCTCCTTGGTTAAGTTTACTCCTAGGTACTTTATTTTTTTGGTTGCAATAGTGAAGGGGATAGTTTCCTTAATTTCTCTTTCTGACATTTCATTGTTGGTGTATAAAAATGCCTCTGATTTCTGTGTATTAATTTTATATCCTGCCACCTTGATGAATTCGTTTATTAGGTCCAGTAGTTTTTTGACTGAGGCTTTAGTGTTTTCCATATACAGTATCATATCATCTGAAAATAATGATAGTTTTACTTCTTTTTCATTTTGGAAGCCTTTTATTTCTTCTTCTTGTCTGATTGCTGTGGTATGACTTCCCATGCTATGTTGAATAAGAGTGGTGAAAGGGGGCACCCCAGCCTTGTTCCTGATTTTAGGGGAATTACTTTTAATTATTTTTCCATTAATTATGATGTCGGTGTGGGTTTGTCATAGATGTCCTTTATCATGTTGAGGTATGTTCCCTGTATACCCACTTTGCTAAGAGTTTTGATCATAAATGGGTGCTAGATTTTATCAAATGCTTTTTCTGCATCTATTGATATTATCATGTGGTTTTCCTCTTTCCTTTGTTTATGTGGCGAATCAAATTGATTGATTTACGAATGTTGTACCATCTTTGCCTCCACAGAATAAATCCCACTTGATCATGGTATATGATTTTTTTCATGTATTGCTGGAACCAGTTCGCTAATATTTTGTTGAGAATTTTAGCATCTACATTCATCAGGGATATTGGCCTATAATTTTCTTTCTTTGTTTTGTCTTTTCCTGGTTTTGGATTCAGAATTATGCTTGCCTCATAAAAGGAACTTGGAAGTTCCTTTCTCTTGAATTTTTTGAAATAGCTTTAGAAGAATAGAATTTAGTTCTTTGAATATTTGGTAGAATTCACCAGTGAAGCCACCGGGCCCAAACATTTTGTTTTTGGGGAGCTTTTTGATAATGGTTTCAATCTCTTTTTTTGTAATTGGACTTTTTAGGTTTTCTGATTCTTCCAGATTGATATTTGGAAGATTATATGTTTCAAAAAATTTGTCCATTTCACCTAGATTGTTTAATTTTTTGGCATACAGTTCTTCATAGTATTTTCTTACAATAATTTTTATTTCTGTTGTGTCAGTTGTTATTTCTCCAGTCTCATTTCTAATTTTATTTATTTGAGTCCTCTCTCTTCTTTTCTTGGTAAATCTCATTAAAGGTTCATCAATTTTGTTTACCCTTTTAAAGAACCAGATCTTGGTTTCATTGATTCACTGTATTGTTTCTTTAGCCTCTATGTCTTTTATTTCTGCTCTGATCTTTATTATTTTCTTTATTCTACTACCTCTGGGCCTTACTTATTGTTCTTTCTCTAGTTCTTTTAGATGAAGGGTTAGTTGTTTATTTGAGGTTTTTCAGGCTTCTTACAGAATGCCTGTAGGGCTATGAACTTCACTCTCAAGACTGCTTTTGCTCTGTTCCTTAAATTTTGAGTTGTTGTATGTTCATTATCATTTGTTTCTAGGAATGTTTTTATTTCTTCTTTGATCTCATTGTTAACCCATTTGTTATTTAATTACATGCTATTTAGTTTCCATGTGTTTGAGTATTTTTCAGCTTCTCTGTTGTGTTTGATTTCTAGTTTCATGCCCTGTGATCAGAGAAAATACTTGATATAATTTCAATCTTCTTAAATTTGTTGAGACTGCTTTTGTGTCCTAACATGTGGTCTATTCTAGAGAATGTACCATGAACACTTGAAAAGAATGTATATTCTGCTGTTTTAGGGTGAAAGGTTCTAAAGATATCTATTTAATTGTGTTGATCTAATGTGTTCTTTAAGCTGGTTGTTTCTTTGTTAATTTTCTTTCTTGAAGATCTATCTAGTGATGTTACTGGGGTATTGAAATCTCCTACTATTATAGTATTGCTGTTGATTTCACTCTTCATATACATCAAAGTCTGCTTTATATATTTAGGTGCTCCGATATTAGGTGCGTAGCTATTTATGATGGTTATATCTTCATGTTGGATTGCTCCCTTTATCATTATGTAGTGACCTTCTTTATCTCTTACTATAGCCTTGGTTTTAAAGTCAACTTTTTCTGTTATAAGTATTGCTACCCCAGCGTTTTTTTTCCATTTTCATTTGCATGAAATATTATTTTCCATCTTTTTACCTTCATTCTATGTGCATCTTTTGTTTTAAGGTATGTCTCTTGTAGACAGCATATGTATGGGTCCTGTTTTCTTATCCACACAGCTACCTTATGTCTTTTGATTGGATTATTTAACTTATTTACATTTAAGGTTATTACTGTTATGTAGTAGTTTATGGCTGCTTTATTGTTTAAAGCTGTATTCCTCTTTTGCTGTGTTCTTTTCTCACTTTGATCTGTTTACAACAGGCCCCTTAACATTTCCTGCATCATTGGTTTGGTTGTAATGAATTCCTTGAGTTTTATTTTTTTGTCTGGGAAGCTTTTTATTTTTCCTTCAATTTTAAATGATAGTCTTGGTGGATAAAGTAGTCTTGATTGTAGGCTCTTGTTCTGCATTACTTTGAATATTCCTTGCCATTCCCTTCTGTTGTCAAGTGTTTCTGTTGAGAAGTCGGATGTCATCCTTATGAGGGCTCCTTTGTAGGTTATAGGTTTTTTTTCTCTAGCAGCTTTTAATATTTTCTCTTTACCGCTTAGCTTTCATATTTTAATTATGATGTGTCTTGGTGTAGATTTCTTTGGGTTTCTCTTTATGGAGTTCTCTGTGCTTCTTGAACTTGTGAGAGCATTCCCTGCATCAATTTAGGGAAGTTTTCAGCTATGATTTAATTAAATAAAGCTTCTATCCCTTGTTTTTTTTTTTCTTCTGAAACCCCTATAATGCAGATGTTATTTCTCTTCATGTTGTCACAGAGCTCTCTTACAGATTCCTTAGACTTTTTGAGTCTCTTTTCTTTTCTCTGCTCTGCTTCCATGCCTTCATTCATCTCGTCCTCCAACTCACTGATTCAACCTCAGCTTCATCCATCCTGCTTTTAGTTCCTTCCATTGTGTTCTTCATTTCCAATATTGTATTTGTCATCTCTGACTGATTTTTTTTTTTAATATTTCAATACTTTTTTTATACTTGCTATCTCTTTATTTAGGTGTTTGTAATGACCATCAATTGTTGTTTTAAGATCCCTAAGCATCCTGACAATCATTATTTTAAACTCTGCATCTGGTAGTTTGGTTATTTTCATATCACTCAGTTCATTTTCTGGTGGTTTCTCTTGTGGTTTCATTTTGGATTGCACTTCTCTGTCTCCTCATTATGTCTGTGAGTTTGAATGTGTTGTTTGTAGAGCTGGTAGAGTCTAGGCTTGGTGTTGTCTGCCTCTAATTTTCAGTTGTGTTATTTCTAGGTTTTGTAGGGTTGGCGTCAGCTGTTGTTTGTAATCCACTGCCGGATTTGGCTTTTCTAGTAGAGCTGCTTTGAAGTCTTGATTTTTTTTTGTTTTCTTCTCAGTTTTCTAACTTGGTGGTAGTCTTATTTACTGCTCTCAACAGGGGGCTTATTTGAAACTGTATCCAGGAATGTGGTGGATGTAACCTGAGACTCCAAAAGCGGGATGCCAGTTACTCTCTTTGGGGTGGGTGCTTTTTCAGCTCAGTAGGGGGAGATGTATTTCAGATCTCCATGGAGACCTGAGTTACTGCCCTTCCTCGCCACTTCTTATTTTTATCTGTGTCTTGTTGTGCTGATTGGAGCTGGAGAGATATCTTGATATAGGTGACCTGGAACCACTTTAGTCTTGTGTTTTTTGGAATGATCATCTTCTCCCCTAGCTATGGTCACCTCCAGCACAGGATGAGTCAGCTTTTCAGGTCATCCCATGCATTCCGCTGCCTGTCACTGTTTGTCTCTCTCTTCTCCCTTTCCTTTTGGAATACAAGTCAGCTCTTTCAACACACCTCATTCCCAGGTCTCAGGCAAGTGGCTGTGAGTAATATTTTCTACTCTATTTTCTTGAAATGAGAGCCCTTTTGGGCTCTCAGCCTAACCCCACCTACGTTTCTGTAAGCAGGGGAGACCCACCACTCCTTGATGCTTCCTAGGCTTGGTGTGGCTTCTTCTTTGCTCCTTGGTTTTAAGAGCTGTTCTTATAGTCCAGAGTTGGTTTTCACACTGATTGTTCTTATATTATTTTGTAATCCAGTTTGGTGGTGTGACCTGGGAGTCTGTGTATCTGCCTACTTTGCTGCTATCTTCAGGTCTCCCCAGATAGTGTGTAAATAGAAAATGGTGCTATATACAGAAGAATAAACATGATGAGCTTGTTCTTTTACCAAAAGGAAGCAATTATACTTAATAACAAGTAATTATTTTAGTGAAAATTTTAGTTTTCTATTTAATCCATTCTAGAATTTGAGCTAAAAGTGATCTTAGAGAACATTTAGTCCCACCCATTTGTTGCTTCATAGGAGAGAAAATGTGGCACAGTAAATCCAAAAGCTATGACTTGTCCAAGGTTACATAGTCATAAGTGTAATACAAGAATGAGGTTCTTAACCATTGATACCAGATTTTCCTCATTACATCCTGGTACAACCTTTACAAGATTAATTTTATTAACAACTTACATAATACAAGGCAATTTTCAAATGTTAAATTACAGAAGATCTTAAGGGTTTTTTTTTGTGGACTTTAAAAAGATAAAGCATCACTGTTAACTTTGTTTCACATAGCAAAAACACTGTATATTTTAAAAGTCACATATGGGTGATTCAGAAATGTGGATCACTTAAGGAAAAGTTTGGTTTCTTTTCCAACAAAATGATGAAATTGTTTTATTATTTCACTAAACATTAAAATCAGGTTTTTGTTTTTTTATTCTTTTCATTATTTTTTACCCTAATACTAATATTGCCAAAGGGTTTTGATTTATTATTATATAGCCAGTACTTTTACTCCAATTCATTTAGGGACTGTTCTAAATATTTTTAGAAAAATATTTATTCTTTTCTTTGGATTTTCTGGTTGATCACCTTTACAAAGACATTTAAAACACTCAAAATTTTGAGCAGATACAAATTCTTAATGTTATCTTTATACAAATCATGTTTATTGAAGACTTCCTTTTTATAATAAAGTTATATTTATTATTTTATTTAATTGTTATTCTTTTAAATATTGAATAGTTAATAGACTGAGTGGTCAACACTTTCCTCTTGTTATCATGCTCTTCAAATTTTAATTTCCACACCTCAAACCTTTGCAAGGGTATTTTAAAACACCTTGCTATGTGAGTGCATTGTCTTTTCACAAAAACTGACCTTGATGTATGCAGCAGTGAAGGTTAGTGAGAGTACAGAAGAATTACTTCATGGAGACCTAACTACAGCCTTTAAAAATATACCTTCACACACACAAAAGGAAAACTATAGAAAGCACATAATCTAAATAAAAAAATATCCACTCAGATATAATGAAAGTTTCAGAAAACTGTGCTTTCATGTTCTTAAAAATGATCCAAAAAAACATGGTCTATATCAAACAAAAGTCAGGAACCATAAGGCTGAGACAAAGGTAGAACAGGTATCACAGCAGATTGAGCAGCTCAGATTGTAGAACCACTGAAACACTGTCAGAATATAATTTGTATTGAAGGCAGAAAGAAAAGATTTGACATATCACAAATAAGTAAGAACTGGCAAGATATAAATGGTGGAATATCTGTGTGAAGAAGCTGTACTAGACAGAGAAAGGAGCTTATGCAAAGACCACTTTTAAACAGAAAAGGTGTGGTCTGATCAAGAACTAAATTTAATCTTTATGCATGCGATGTACAATGCTGAGAAGGGAGGTCAGAGATATGAAGAGTCAGCTCTTGAAAGCTCTAATATGTATTTTTAATGTATTTGTAATTTATTCTGAGGGCAATGTGAAACAATTGAAGATGTTTATCATAGGATACATACAAGACGTGTAATTAAAAGATTACTTTAACAGCAATGTGGAAAATAGACTGTGCCTAGAGGCATGACTTTCAGCTAAAAAGAAATTGTTTTAGTCTACAGCAAACAGGAGGGACAAGGTTCACTTGGACAAATTTAATACTAAAGAGGTTGAACTGAAGTGATTGGATTCAAGAGATAATAAAGAGGTAAAGTAAAAAAGTCTATGCACCCCTATTTTTATTGAAACATTACTTACAATAACCAAGATATGGAAGCAACCCTAATGCCCAACAACAGACAAGTGGATAAAATAGCTATTGTACATGTAGGTGTGGGCTAAAGTAGGTTTACAGTTCTGAGTATATGAAACAAAATTGATTCTTGTATTATTATTTATTGGTATTTTTTCATATGAACGACTGTAAGCCAACTTTACCTAGTCATGTATATATAATAGAATATTATTCAGCCATATAAAACTATGAAATCTTACCATTAGATCAACCTAGAGGGTATTAGGCTTAGTAAAATAAGTCAGTGAGAGAAAGACAAACACCATATGAGTTCACTTGTATATGGGGTCTAAGGAACAAAATAAACAAAATTGAAGCAGACTCATAGACACAGAGAGTAGGCTAGTAGTTGCCAGAAGGAAGGGTGGTTGGGAGACTGGGTAAAAGAGGTGAAGAGATTAAGAAGTACAAATTGGTAGTTACAGAATAGTCGTGGGGATGTAGAGTACAGCATAGGGAACATAGTCAATAACGTTGCAATAACTATTTGATGCCTAGTGGGTACTAAAAATATTGAGGAAAACTTCGTAAACTATATGATTGTCTAATCACTATGTTGTAGACCTGAAATTAATATAAAACTAAACTGAAAGTGAACTGTAATTGAAAACTTAAAAAATTAGTTAAAATAATAATAATAATATAATAATAATAATAATAATAATAATAAGTGTGCTTGAATGTGGCAGAGGAGGGAAGGGAATATCAATGTTTTAAAGGATAATACTTAGATTTTAAAATTAGTAAGTGGTAATGCCATTTAATGAGCAGGAAAATGTAGAATAGAAAGGGCCATTCTATTTTGGAAAACATGGTAAGATTAGACCTTCCATGTTGTATTTCAGATATATTTATGACAGGTATATGTATGATTGTCAAATGGCAATATCTACTAATGGTTGGATATATGGGTCTAGAGCTAAGAAGAAATACCCAAGATAGAGATATAAGTCTTAAAATTTTGAAGATGAGATAGACATATATACTGTAGCATGTGTGTATAATGGAATATATTATTAATTGAGAAAGAGAAATCAAGTACTGATATATGCTACAATGTAGATAAATTTCCAAAATATTATGTATGCTCTTTGTCCTGAAAAGAGCAAGAGGATAATTTTGTGTAGTGGTTCCAGAGTGTGTTTCAAGAAGAAGTGGAAATGAATGGATAAAGAAATTGAGTATGTACATGCAAGGAGATATTATTCAGTCAAATTAACAAATGATACTATAATGTGGATGAACCCCCAAAGCATGTCAAGTGAACGAATCCAGAGAGAAAAGCCCGCATATCATATATGATTCCATGTGATATAGGAGATGTGAGGGCGATCTAGCTGCAACATCTGTCACCCCATTGATCGCCAGGACTGATATATGACATATCAAGAATAAATAAAGATATAGAGGCAAATGCAAAGTGGTAGTTGTTAGGGCCTGGAAGGGAGAGGCAGAAATGGAGAGGAGTTGTTTAATGGGGAGGGGATTTTGCTTTGGAATGATGAAAATGTTTTGGAGTTAGACAGAGGTGATGGTTTCAAACGTTGGAAATAAACTAAATACCACTGAACAATTAATTTTTAATTTTATTTTATATAAATTTTACCTTAATAATTTTTTAAAAAAAGAAGGAAGGTCAATGACAAAAACAAAAGCTATTATGAGATCAAGGATGATAAAGACTGAAAAGCTTTCATGTGTTTTAAACAGAGCTGTTGGTGGTAGAGTGGGAAGAAGCCAGATTGCAATGGGTTGAGGAATGAGTAGGATGTTAAGAAGTAGGGATATTAAGGATTGAATTTGCTGAGAAATTTGTCTGTGAAGGGGAGGATAAAGGTAAATTTCTAATTGGAGATGGATGTGCTCTCCAGGGAAACATAAGATGGCCAATTTAGACATATTTCACTGTTCCCCGGAATGGTACGGTGGAAAGGCAGAGACTGGAGTTTCAGGGTTAGCTTTCTTGTCATGGGAGAGACTGAATGAAGGCACAGTTGATAACCTTACTGGTGGTGGATTGTAAGATTTCCCAGTCAAGTCCTTGTATTTTTTAAAACAGGACATGAGGAAAGAAGTTACCTATTGAAAGTGAGGAAAGAGGAGATAAGGTAGAGTTAAGGGAGTGGCAGAGGCTTCAGAGAGTCTTAGTGGTGATTAGGTGTGAAGGTGGATTTGACAAACAGGGTATGTTTGGTCCCCTGTTGGTGAAGAGCAGGTATTTATCTTGGCAAGATCAGTAGATTACCTGCTTTTTCCTGAAGCTGCCACCTTTTTGGAGAAAGGTGCGGACAATGAGCTCAGCAAGTCAACCCCTTTGAGATATTTTCTATCTTTGTGTACAACAACCCACAATAGAAGCAGCTGAAGGACAATTGCCACTATTTCTTTATGACACAGTCTTTGCTTAACTTTTTATGTGGTAGGATTGACTGACGTTTCCACATTGCTTTATGGTTTACACTTTCAGAAGCATCATCTCATTTGATTACTACTGCAACAAAATGGTTATATTATTAAAATTTCCATTGCATGAGTGAGAACTTACAAACTCAGGGAGGTTGAAATGTGTTAAAGATTCTACATAGGCTTTCCGACTATTAGAGCTGAGCTTTGAAGCCCTTGTATGAAGCTTTCAGAACAATATTTGATTAAATTACTGAAGATGGAATTTACCAGAGTAAAAACAGAAGAGACAAATACAACTCCTCACCTTTGCAGAAGGCGGCCAAGATTGCACACAAATGAGAGAATGGAGGTTTCTATGAAACTTGACAAATAACAAGGTTAGATGTAATACGTAAAATATATATTACATCTTAAAAGAAATCAATCCTTGGTTTGCAGTTCAAAATAGTGTCTTTTTTTATTTCTGGTGCAGCAGAGGATACTACGGTATTATATCAAACATTTAGTGAGCAAAAGTAACTGAATGCAATATATTTACTGACAATAGTGCCAAGGCTTTTTAAGGCACAGTATTGATTTACTTCCTTCAAAACCAAAGTGACAGCAAAACGGGAGGCGGGGGGGAGGAATCACATGATTCAGGGAAGATAACTGAGGATTTAAAAGTGGCAAACACAAATCCATTAGTTTTAAAATGGTTCTAAAGACAAACCAGAAAACTGTAGTCTAGTGAATCAGTGGATTCAACATTTATTATAGAGAAAATACAAGATATTGTGTAAGGGAGAATGCAGGAGGAAAGGAATCAGAAAAAGAGTTGAAGTAAGAAGAGCTTTATGAATCTATAGTCAAGCGAGTAAGTACAGAAATTTTTCTCTTACCTGCAGCAATAAATTATGGTGTCAGTGTTTTATAGTCAGCAGACATGTATAATTTATTTATTAGTTATTTTTAGGCTATTTTTAAAACATTTCTAATAATTTAGTTATCATCGAAGAGTCATGTAAATAAATCAACATCTTGTTTAGTCATTTCTTTCCTCAGTAGCTAGCTCAGTGTGGCTTGGATAATGCACCCACCGAGATCTAGAATGGGCAAGGCTGTATTTGCCTGGCTCCTGTTGTTTCCTAGAGACTTTGCCCTCAAGTTTGAATTAATAAGATAGTAAGCCCTGAGCAGCTGGCAGCTTAGTGTAGCTACTGTCAGAAGAGGTTTGTTTTGCTCGATTCACAGCTTACTTGGCCAAATTCTTATTCATGGAAACATTAGGGAGAATGGTCTAAGGAGAAAGGGGATTCCAGAGTGGCTGAGTCAGTTCTGGAGATGAAGGCGTTATAGATATTGAGGCCAGATCTTTGTCACATACGGCTCAATCCTTACTTGGTTACTAAAAGTACGTTATGCTGCTTGTTGCGCCACTGCCATAGTAATGCCACCGCTCCAAGTAAAGAATGCTGAGGATGATCATGAAAACAGTGTCCTTCTTTTTTAGATTAGGATGAAGTAGAAAAAACTTTTCACTTTGCTTACTAAACTGTGCCTCTTTGTTTAACAAAATACCTGAAATACTCGAGTTGGTAGAGTTCTAGTCAATAATTTATTTCTCTTTGTCACATTTAAAGGTTACTATTTTTTTCTCATTGGTTCTCTGACAGAATCTGTAATTAAAGTTTCACTACCTTATAACACTCAATAGCAGTAAATTTCCAGCATACCAGGGCCTCCGGCTTGTTAAAATGTGCCTATCCTAGCCTCATCCCAGGTTTTCTATATCAGAAACTCTAGCATTTTAACACTGAAATCTGCTTTTACAAGATTCTTGGGTAACTTTTAGAAACATACGCCATAAAGAAAGGTGCATATTTTACCACTTACAGTGTGCTGAATCTTCCCATTCTGAACATACCCATCTAACCAGCACCTAGGTCAAAAAGCAGACTATGAGAAGCACTTTTTTGATGATAATACTTCTTGACAATAGCCAGAAACCTCTTGAGTAACGCTTCTTGTCACTCCCCTGGTTTCTAGAAGCATAGATAAACTTCACTTGTTTTTTTAATTGATAAGAGTTGAATCAAACAAGATGCACCCTTTTGTGACTAGCTTCTTTTACTTGACATTATGTTTGTAAAAACTGATCCATATTTTTGCTTGGAGTTTTAGTGAGTTCTTTTTTTCTCATTGTTCAATAGAATTATATTGTGACTATAACATAACTTATGTATTCATTCAACTTTTGATAGACAGTTGGCTAGTTCCCAACTGTTTGAGGCAATTTTGAATAGTGCCACTAAGAACATTCTAGTGCATTTTTTTGCAGTGCATATGTTTGCATTTCTGTTGAGAAAATGAAAGCAAAAAATTGCACAGAAAAAGGAACATGAGGAAGACCTCATTCAAGGTTATTGCAATAGAGTATACTGAAATTCAGTCTAAATTTAACTCCACTGAAACAGCAATCTGAAGAGTTACTAAAAGCTGGGGTGGAAAGAGTACATAGGCCACACCCAAACTGTAAATGTGCCTTCAGAATAGGAGGCACATTTACAGTTTGCAAGTAGGCACATACAGAAGTTAGCTTTCTATGGTCTAATAGACTCTGCAAGATGAAGGTGCTATTTTCCTTTTTGATTATATTTCAAAGAAATGGTCCCCAGCTTCTCAAGAAAGACAGTCTTGAGTTGTAATACTGGCAAGAGGCTTTTCTTTCTTTTCTTTTTTTTAAAGTTTACATCTCAAAGGTGCAGAGAAAGAATTTATAACAGGTTTTGTAATGTAAATGCTCTAGAAAAGGAAAGTCAGGGTCAAAGAGTAAGGATGAAGCCTGTGTAATGTTGAAACAAAAACTGAGGAAAGTATTAAGGCCATCATGGTCAATATATCTAAGAATGAAATTGGTGGGTCATAGATTATGCAAATATTCACCTTTAGCAGATAGTGCTGTGCTGTTTTCCAAAGTTGTGCGAATTTATACTCTTTGCAACAGTGTGGGAAAGTACTGAATAATCCACACTTTCATCGAAATTTGGCATTTCTCGCCTGATCAGGCAGTGGTACAATGGATAGAGCGTCGGATGGGGATGCAGAAGACCCAGGTTCGAGGCCCTGAGGTCGCCAGTTTGAGCGCGGGGCCCATCTGGCTTGAGCAAAAGCCTGCCAGCTTGGACCCAAGGTAGCTGGTTCCAGCAAGGGGTGGCTCGATCTGCCGAAGGCCCGCAGGCAAGGCACGTGTGAGAAAGCAATCAATGAACAACTAAGGTGTTGCGACGGCAACAAAAAACCCATGATTGATGCTTCTTACCTCTCTCTGTTCCTGTCTGTCTGTCCCTATCTATCCTTCTCTCTGATTCTCTCTCTCTGTCTCTGGGGGAAAAAAATTGGCATTTCTCTCTTATTATTATTTTTTTGTTGTTATAACCATCCTGGTAGGCATAATTGTTATTTCATTGTATCCACATATTCCTATTTTACTAAATAATTTTTAGCAACCGTAATATTTTGTATAAGCCCTTTTTATTTCCAAATGTATTCTTGGAGGTTTTCTCCTTAGAAAAATTACATGTTGATATTAATAGAATATTTAATACATGTTGAACCATCTTTTAAGTCTTAAATTATTATAATATTTTTATTTAATTGTTGAATTATGTTTGATAATATATTTTTAAAGATTATTTTACCAATATTTATGAGCAAGATTAGCCTGTGATATCTTTCTCAGGTTTAGGTATTTATTGTAAAATTTATATTTAAATATTCAGGAACTTTAATATCACCTGTGAAAAGATAGGCTAATCATTTGTATATTGTGCCAACTTTAGTATGTAAATTTGTGAAGTGAGCACATGTTCACTAAGTTTTCAATTTTAGGGAGTAAACTATTCACTTTGCTATTTTATGGTTTTGACTATGTGGGGAAAACAGCTGTGTTAGGCTTGCTTGCTGGTGCTACAAGCACTTTGTGCAATTAGTACATAAGCATGTGATAGCTCTGTTGTAAAGATATAAGTGCTTTCCCTCAAGGGCGATGAGATCAGACCACATTCAGCCACTGAGAGGTGCAGTTGGTTTCCTGATTCCATTTCAAAATGACAGGTTTTTCTTTCCTTTTTTTTTTTCTTTTCTTTCTTCTTTGCAAGCCTTCAATAAATTGGTATGACTCACTGTTTCGCGGCTCCATAGTTCTTCTACTGTCTGCTCGAATTCAATGCCAATCTGCATGGCCAAAAACACCAGTCTTACAGACTTTTTTTAATTGTGGTTTTTACTGTACAGGGTGTGGCAAAAGTAGGTTTACAGTTGTGAGTACATAAAACAGTTTATTTTTGAATTGTTATTTATTAATTATTGTCTTATTTCTCATACGAACAATGGTAAATGTACTTTTTCTCCACTCTCTAATTTATTTTCCTTCTTTTATGTCTTCATTTCTTCAATGTCTGTTAATTTCTGTATACATAGTGCTTTGAAGATTTTCTGGCTTATAGTGAACATCTGCTAAATATTTATCGAATAAATGAAATGCCACAGTGATAAATTTATTTTATTATATTTAATTTGATTTTAAGGGGGTTATTTCTTTTGAGGTTTGTAATTTTTTCTTGTAAGGTTAGCAGCAGTTCTGGGAAAGTTAAGTATAAATTGTGGTGGGAAAATAGTAGTTTCTCTCAGGGACCTGGGGTTCAATGTCCTCACTCAGTGCTATGTTTACATAGTAGAATGTGTCTCTATTATCAAGTAGATAGTGTATATTTAGACTCTATACTTGAGCATGTAATAGACTTAGAAATTCTATTTCTTATGGCGGTCTTTTCTTTCTTTTATCATAGATATGGAACAAATTGATTCCCTCCCTTTCCCTCCAGACATCTCCAGGATTATAGAGAATGTTTTTTTTTGTTTTGGTCCATTTTTTGTTTCTTTGAGTTTTTGTTGTTGCTGCTGTGTGGTATTGCTGCTGTCAGCAAAATTGAAATTTTGAGGCTCCAGGGACATGGAGATTCAGGCAGGGAGGTCACCCTGCCAGCCGGGGATGTAGTGGAAGGGCCTTATTTAACCTTCACGACCTTGAGCAGGTTGTTGGTGCCGGGGCGCTTCTTTTAGCAGTTGACAGCTCAGGAGTATAGGCTTGGGGAGACACCTGCGGCAGATCATCTTGTCACAGTTGTACTTTTGGGCGAGCTGGCAGAGAGAAGGCTCAGTTATGTCACCACACAGATGAGAAGTCACAGGTGGACTCTTTCTGAATATTGCAGTTTGAGTCCAAATGTTAGTTGCAAAAATCAGATGTAGTTGGTCAGGCAGATGTCCTCTTTGTCTTAGATTTTAGCTTAGACATTCTCAGTGGTGTTACTGGCTGTCCCTCCAAAGTGATGGTCTTGACAGTCAGGGTCTTAATAAAGATCTGTACCTCTGCTGGAGAGGCTGCTCTGCCAGCTCATTAAAGAGAACCAGAAAAAAAATTACTTCTCTGTTCTATTTAAATGACTAGGCCAGTACTTCAAGGATATGAGCTTTACCCAAGTGACGTTCTATAAGTTTTTCACTTTCTAGAGATAGTAGCACAGTTCTGTACAATGGTGTTAGAATTTAGTCTTCACGAATTAATGCAATACCTGTGAGCCACTACTGAATCACTTTGAAGTCATGAATCTGGTTTTGAGTTTCTCCTTTGCTGCTTGCTGGTACTTAGGAATCCCTTTCTAACAACTTTCTAAATCATGTTATTGTTTCTTTTTCTTCAACATTTTTCTAAATGATGAAATAAGTTTTCTCTTTATCACCTTGTTCTTTCGTTTTTCTGGGAACTTATCTCCAGATGATGCTCATGTCCACTTAAAATTTACAGCCATTGATAGAGTAATTTAGTGGTTTAATAAAATCAATCTTGTTTTATTAATAACATAATGACGTGATATATGGCATTTCTTTGAATGTTCATATGTTTCTTAACAGGGATTTTTAAAAATCATATTTGTATTCTATATTAATAATTAAGTTTACACATATAAATCATAAGTCGGCCCTAGCTGGTTGGCTCAGTGGTAGAGCGTCGGCCCGGCTTGTGGATGTTCTGGGCTTGACTCCTTGTCAGGGCACACAGGAGAAGCACCCATCTGCTTCTCCACCCCTCCCCTCTTCTTTCTCTCTATCTCTCTCTTCCCCTTCTGCAGCCATGACTTCATTGGAGCAAAGTCAGCCCAGGCGCTGAGAATGGCTCCATGGCATCAACCTCAGGCACTAGAATGGCACTGGTTGCAATGGAGCAATGGCCCAGATGGGAAGAATATCACCCCCTAGTGGGCATGCGGGGTGGATCCTGGTTGGGCAGATAGGAGTCTGTCTCTCTGCCTCCCTGCTTCTCACTTCAGAAAAATATAAATAAATAAAGACATAAGTCATTAAAATAAATGAGATGTGACCAGAAAGGTATAAGAAAACCAAGTGAGAAGTATTTTCTCAGGATTATATAACTATAACCTAGCAAGAGGTAATGATAAATAGCCAAATGCTGCACAGAGCTTAGGTTCCATAGTACAGAAACTTGTTATCTGCGTTTGAAATATGAAGACCATTGAGTACTGTTGACTTTAGCAATAGTTGTAGTTGCTGGAACCAAGGTCAGACTGCTTTGAGTTGTAAGTGAAAGGGCAATAAGTGAACAGAGGCAGTGAGTAAGAATTACATTTCAGAAATACCTGGCCATGAAGGAAAGGAAAAAGTGTTGTTAGGTAGCTGGAATCAGTCACTGGGATACGGGAAGAGTATTGATTTTTATAATGGAAGGCACACAATTATGTTTATAATTCTGAGAGTGAAGAGGCAATATCAATGGAATATTGTTGATTGAAGAAAGAATAAAATCATTTAGAAGTGAGTTGCCTGAGGAGGCAGTGGAAATGGGAATAACCTTTAAATTGCACAAGAATTGAAATTTATAAAGGCCACATTTAGATGGCTACATAGCTATGACAAAACCCATTAGTTGGGTCTTCCCTCTTTACTTGTTAGATAAACCTTGATTTCATTAGCATGACCATGTGTTGTACCAGAGGGATCAGTCTAGCCATTATTGGTTAAGATTCATTATTTATATAAATCAATAGCCATTATTGATTATTGATTTTTTTTATCAGTTGGTGGCAAAAAATGGTACCAGATGTTAAACTAGTGGATTCAGATACAACCTTGGCTCAGCAATCTTGGTACTTGACTTCTGGTTAAAAAAAAAAATTAGAGCCATGACTCAAATACAAGCAAATACTTATTTAGACAGTCACAGAAGTGGAACTGAGTCGTAGAAGAAATGACTCAGGAGATAAATTACAGAGGCAAAGGTAGGGCTCTTTGGAGCTTAGGAGAAAAAGAGAGGCAAGGGAAATGTTCCTGGGGAAAGGGGTGAGGAAAAGTGGGGAGTGCTCCACAGAGAGAGTCTGCTGAATCCCCTGTCTTGAAGGTGTTTACCTGGAGATCTCAAGAGAGGATCTTAATGGAATATTCAGCAGTTTTCCAGCTGTGTCCTTTCAGGGTTGTGGTCTCTACTAATTGGTCAGCACTAGAGCAGGGGATCATTAGTCAATGCAGCTGGTCCTGATGTCAGCCAAGGCATCATATATCTGGTTTTGCTGTTTTTCGGGCCTGGAGCTGAAACACATCTGTGTCCTAGATATTATCCCTAGGGGTTAATGCTTAAGGGAGTGGTCATTCAAAGACCCACAAGCGAGTCTCATGAGGCCACTTTTTGGCTCCTTGTTCCTCCTCCAAGGAGATCTACCACATGACAAGAGAAATGCCAGGTGGAGGAAAGGTCAAAAGAGGGTCCAAATCACATGACCAGCAATATCTAAACTGCATGAGCAATGATAGGCTAGGGGAGGAAATGTTACCCAGTGGGCCAGGTCCTTATTTTCCCAATTTTGCCTGTTGGTAGGTACCCCAGGCTTTTCACCATCATAACCTTCTGCATTTGGCCTATGGTCCTTGCTCTGCTCATGTCTGTCTAATTGCCTACAACTGTTCCTTATAGAGGAATATGTTTTTTTCCAGATACTTGGTTTTCTAAGTTTTCCTGAAGTTCTTGTCAAGGAAATAAAAAGTTAGGTCTCCTAGAGAGTGCCTATGTAAGTGTTTCCTTTACTGATAAATGAAGAAACTCGACTAAAAGATCCTTTTAGTTTCCTCTGAACTCTTTAAAAACTATTCCCAAAACTACCACATTTACCACATCCATTTTGGCAAATTAATAAAATCGCAGTATAATTAATAATTAGTAACTTTCATTAAGAAAGATAACTCTGATTGTTTTGCTTCATGTTAGGTAATTTTCATTACTTACATGGATAATACTCAATAAATATTAATTAAAATAAAGCAATTGATTGTAACACATGCAGTTTATTTCCTGAGAGACATATTCTAAAATGCTTTATTTAATTATTCAAGATGATTTAATTTCTTCTGTTCAACTATTTTTAGACTTTATTTTTTCTCATTTTTTGATAATTATTTCTTTCTTCCATATACTGTAATTATCAGTATGTATGCTCTACTGCTTTGTTAGTATGATCCATTAAACTAAGGTCCAATATATTGGATATAAGCAGAATAATGTACACACCTTCTAGGCCATATTTTTAAGTAGGAAATCACACGCCCTTTATCACCTCACATTCTCCTTTCTTACAGTCTGGAACTCGGATGGAGTACTGGTGAGTTAGCATTGACCCTTTGAAGACTAGAAAAATGCCTTAAGGGATCTAAAGCCTGGATGACTTCATGGAGCTTTATAGCCTATTTACCCTGTTTCTATCACTGATTATTTCTAATGCCCAGCCATTATGAAAGCCTCTTCTAAACTCAGATGTCATCTGATAAAAGATGAAGGAGAAATCCTGAAAAGCTGAGTATTTCCCCCACGGAAACCATATTAATCTGGAAGTGACTAGGTTATATTGAAGCTGAATTGCTGGCGTTATTTATTGACTTCTTAGTAGAAATGGAGGTCTCTAATGGATTTAATTCAGACAGTGAATAAAAGTTTTCTGCACATCAGAGTTGTGACTGTGAAGTTTAAACTAGATTATCATACAATATATAATTTATGGAATTATAAGAATGTTTCAGCACTGTGTTTTAAACTTGGGTACAGAGGGGAAGGAGACAAGAACTCTGCTCCATAGGGAGTGCTAGAAAGAGAGCAAACAGTATAAATGGGTAATTGACATTCATTTTAGAAAGTTTATTATAAAAATGTGAGTAAAAGGTTTAGGAGACACACACAATAGGGAGAAATCAATTGAATCTAGGAGAATTAGAATATTTTAAATCTGATTATTTTGAACACTTCTGATAACATTTTCAAAGATTAGAAAAAAGATGCTTAAATCCTGGGTATCATCCTCTTATTCGAGAAAAAGTCAAATAAAAGAAACTTTAAGGAGCCCAAAAAATGTGAAGACGATCTTGGAAGTTACTTGAAAGAAATTATTTCAATTATGATATTTGTCTTCATTGTTTTTTAATAGCAAGCAATCATATTTTAATACAATGAATATTATGTCAAATATAAACTTTCTTAAAAATGAGGCTCAACATATTTCTCCAAACAAGGTGTTTTAATACCTATTTTTGATGTTAATTGGCAGCTGTGTTAAACTAGAGGTTCTTCTGAAAGATGGTCATGACAGACACCAGATTCAGGAATGTGAAAATGCAGCATAACCAGAAGCTATCTCCCCTGCTTCCCTGTGCTCAGAACTCTGACTGAGATTTTCCTGGGCACAGTAGAAAATACATTGCTTTAATGTCACATTCCATGTATGAACCAGTAACAGCCATTCAAACATTACAGTCTCTTAGCTATTGCATAAAGTTTATGAAGGATTGAGGGTGATTATATCCACTTAATTTTCCCTCTGTTTATGTTTAATAGGAGATGGGTAAAGGAGAAAGAGGAATCTGAATGTTGCATAAATGCAATGATAAGGGAAATAACAAGCACAGATTGTGACGATCCACTTGGAAAAAAAAATCCAAGCTAATTTTGTTCTATTTCTTCTAAGCCATCTGAGAGCCTTTCTACATTTACCGATACCAATGATGCTGTAGTTGAGTTTATGGAAAGATAGCAGCACATATGTATATGAAAGCACAGACAGATATTTATGAGAAACTGGGTTTCTATTAAAAAGGGGGGGTGGAGGAAGAATTGATTGTTATTTTGAAGAATACTTTTTAATGTTTAAAATTGGAAACTTTATAGAATATGTCACTTATTCAAACATGCCACTTTTTCTCAAGAAGAGAAAAACAAGTTTTTCATGATAGGCTGTTAAATGTTGGCTTTGGCTGGTGCAGCCTTTTGTCTCCCCAGCTGCATGAATCACCTCTACAATATGTCCCTTTAGTTTGCACACTGGGCTCCAGTGTCTCTAGGGAAGGAGGGGGGGATGTGGGGCGGAAAACCTGTTAGTTTGTTACCCTACGACCAGACTGTTTCAAGTCTGTGTGCATATTTTATTTCAGACTCTTATCTTAAATCTTGGCTTTCTTTTCTTTCTTTCTTGAATATTTCTGCACTGAAAGAATAAGCCTAGTTTTGAACCACGTAAAGTATGTTATTGATAAATCAAATTTCGTAAATCCTTTTTTTTTATTTTTAAAATTGCCTGTGTGACATAAAAGAAAGTGGTCTTTTACATTCCATTTGCAAACGTAGATAATCTTCTCTTCATAAAAAATGTAGTTTCCATAATGCACTTCCATTTCTCAGTATGTGTTACCAGTTTCCATTTTCATGGGTGTACAATCTATGTTTCTTTTTACATACAGAAAGTTTATGTTAATTATAATTTAGAAATGTATATTTTATATATACATTAATTAAGATAAATGTGTTCTAGTTATTTTTATGAGCATTATTTTCTTAAATCCTTTTAGGGTTGGCACCACGTCTCCACTTCAGATATGGAAACTGAGACACAGAGACATTAAAGGTAACTTATCTTTGCACAGAGCTGTGTATGTAGTCCCACTGTTCATGCATGCAAAGACAATCTGGCACACAGAAGCCAGGCTGGGTTCTGGTGAGAAGTGGAGCCATATTTGAATCCAGGATCATACAAGAGTCAAACACATGTTCTTTAGTTCACACAAGATGCCAACACATCTCAAGTCTGAGATGACCTCTTCTGCTTGCCCCAAATATAAAAGAAATGCTTTAAAACATTATTTTTAAGAGCAGGGTTAAAATAGAAACTACATTAACTTACCATTTTTGTTTCTTTGTTTTGCTAAATTAAAGTTTTTTAACTTTCTGGTATGGATTTTATCTCTAAAAAGTCACCTATTTTTAGTATAGAAAAATCTGGAAAATATCTAAATATACAAATAGCTCTGTCATTAAGATATAAATACTCTGAACATCTTCCCTTGCATACTTGTGGTATTGTTTCAATGTATGTGTGTTTGTGTATGCTGTTTATTTTGAAAAATGTGTTCAGAAACATAAACAGTTAGGTTCTTAGTATGTGAAAACTTTTATAGCATTATTATTGTAAAATAGATTATTTTTCGCAGCATAGTATTTCATTGTAGAGTCATACCTAACATTTTAGCTGATCCTTTATTGTTTAGAATATTATGTTAAGTCCTCATCTTTTATTTTACAAAATTTTCTGATGGCTATTCATTAATCATTCTAAAATGTTAATGTTTGAAAATATACTGCTTACAAAAATTAGGGAATATTTCAAAATGAATATGAAGTGATAAAAAAAGAAACATTTGATTTTTTTTATTAAATAAGAACATCAGAGAGGCAAATACGTCAAAGAAAGTTGTTTGATTATGCAAATGAGATGTAAACTCAATTATTGTGATTGAGTAGCAAGTAACATATTGGTGGGGGTGAACAGAAGCATGTCAAACTGGATGAGAGTGCCACGCATTGACTGTTCAGTAGGGTGTATGGTCACCTAAGACTGCCAAAGCACACTGACAGTGATGGGGCATGGACAGGATCAGTCTAGCAGTTCTTGTGGGATCCTCTGCCACTCTCACTGCAGGTCAACTTCCAGCTCAAGAAGTGTTGCTGGAAGCTTTGGATGGTTTGCCAGACGTCTTCCCAGTGCATCCCAAGCACGTTCAATGGGGGTTCAGGTCTGGAGAACGTAAAGGCCAGTCCATGCGTTTGATTTCTGCCTCCTGAAGCATGTTGTTGATGAGATGTGCACAGTGAGGCCTTACATTATCATCCACGAGAAGACAGCTGTTTCCAACTGCTGAACCATAAGGTGGCACCACTATAGGGTGCAGGACCTCATCTCAATATCTGATGGCAGTCAGCGATCCATTTCTGATGATGTGGAGGTCAGTATAACCACCAATGCTGATGCCAGCCCATGCCAAGATTCCACCACCACCGAAGGAGTCCCTTTTTTGCATGAAAAGTGGATTCTCCTGTGTTTTTCATTCACACCCGATCAGAACACAAAAATGTCAGGCTGCCGACTGAACTGTGACTCATCTGAGGAGAGGACAGTTGACCACTCATCACGGGTCCAATAACAATGCTCATCTGCCCACCTTCTACGGGTCCTAATATGTTCAGTAGATAATGGAATGCACACCAATGGTCGTCAGGCATGCAGTTCAGCACTATGGAGCTGATTTCATATAGTCTGGGTTTGTATCTAATGGCAGCAAGAAACTGTCCCTGCAACTCTGTTGCATTGCTGCACCTGTTCCTTCTTGTCAGTAAGGTCAAGGAGCAGTCATCTCTTGCTTTTGTGGCAGATGGGTGACCCTACCCTTGTCTTCTTCATTCTTTGCCAGACTCTTGAAAGCAATTCTGCAGTCTGCTAATTATGCTTTGGGATGTTCCAAGTGCTGTTGGCACTGTTGTCTGTGTTTGACCAGCTTCAAGACATCCTATGGCTATCCAGGTTTTTCATTCAGACAAATCGTGTTGCAGGGGCATTGCAAGGGCTGGCAAATTGCAGGATGTGAACTTTCAGAATCAAAGAACATGCAGATAAAACCAGTACTTTCAGCTTTTTGTATAGTGCATTTTCACCAATGAAATAAAAGTTGATTTTGCATTTCATTTACATAATCAAACAACTTTCTTTGACTTGTTGTTTGCTTTTCTGATGTTCTTGTTTAATAAAAGAAAATCAAATGCTTCTTTTTTATCACTTCATATTCATTTTGAAATATCCCCTACTTTTTGTGAGCAGTGTATTTGCTTACAACCACAAGCATTAGGCATTATAATGCATATAAAGCATTTTATAAATTATATAGTCAAAATGATATGTCATTTTGGTTTTAACTTCTGTATGCTTGCTTACTATTACAAAAAGTTTTCAGATTTGATTTAACTTTTTCTCTTGGTTGATTCAATCATCTACCCTTTTATTCACTTGGTTATGTTTCTTCATTCTTTCAAAATGTGCTGTAAATGTGTATTTAGAGCCCATTTGTAGACCAGGTTCTATTCAATAGAAAATATACCTGGAGCCTGACCACATAAAGCTTATAATCTCATAAGTCTTATAAACAATAAATATAAAAACAATATTTTTTTGCAAACTTAATTATTCCTCTGAAAGAAATGAATGAAATATTGAGATAGAAGTAATTACTTATTTAAAATTTTATTTGTAGCTAAAGCATGTGCATGCACAAAAATTTAAGTATACAAAAACATATACTGTGTAAAGTGTCTGTTCTCTCCTAAATTTTATTGTCAAAGGAAATTAATATTTAATTATTTCATCTATATAGTTTCAGAGATATTCTGTGTATGTGTATAAGACTTTAAAAAATGCATGAACTGTTTTACTTTTCCTCATTTTTAAAATTTCACTTGAATGCTATTCTCATGCGTGTATATATAACTGCCTCATTCTTGTCAATAGCTACATATATTTCACCATATGGTTGCAACATAATTTATATAACCAATATTCTATTAACAATGTTTTTGATATGACAGAAATGTTTGGTTTGAGTTCTGTATTCATATTTGTTATATTTTTGTTGTTTTGCTATTATTCTTCCTTTGTTATATTGATTTTTTGTTTTGCTTATTTTTATTTTAACTTGCACAGTTTGTATTTTGTTTAAAAAATGCATGTATAATGATAGTTGATTACATAGGTATAATGTTTTATTTTCCAAATGGTATTTATTATCTTACTAGTAAAATAATTTGTTCCTCTAAAACTTAATTTTGTTTAATTATAAGTGATTTTCTAAGTTTTATATAATGAAATATATTTTTACTTTTATTTTTTTATTACTTATGAATGACATTTTTTATTTCAGGTGGTATGATTTGTCTAACTTTGTTCTTCTTTTTCAAGAATGCTGTGGCTATTTAGGGTCTTTTGTGGTTCCACATAATTTTTTGGAATATTTGCTCTAGTTCTGTGGCACATGCCTTTTGTATCTTGATAAGAATTGTGTTGAAATTAGATAGCTTTAGGTAGTATGGACATTTAATGATGTTCATTCATCCTATCCATGAACATGGTATATGTTTCTACTTATTTGTATCTTCTTCAGTTTTTTTCTTCTGTGTCTTATAATTTTCCAAGTACAAGTCTTTTATCTTTGATTAAATTTATTTCAATGTATTTTATTTTTTTGATGTAATAGTAAATGGTATTGTTTTCTTATTTTTTCTTTTCAGTAGTTCATTATTGATGTTTAAAAATGCAACTGATTTCTGGATATTTATTCTATATCCTGCTACTTCATTAATTAATCCTAATATATTTTTGGTGGAATCTTCAGGATTTTCTAAATTCAATATTATATCATCTGCAAATAATGACAGTTTTATTTCATTTATTCCAATTTGGATACTTTTTATTTATTCTTCTTGTCTGACTGTTTTGGCTAGGCCTTCTGGTACTGTGTTGAATAAGAATGTTAGAAGTGGACATCCTTGTCTTTTTTCTGATCTTTAGGGAAATGCTTTTAGTTTTTGCCCATTGAGTATAATGTTGGCTGTGAGTTTGGCATATATGGCCTTTATTATGTTGAGGTCTGCTCCCTCTATTCTCACTTTCTTCAGAGTTTTTATCATGAATGAGTGTTGAATTTTATCAAATGCTTTTTCTGCATCTATTGGTATGATAATGTAATTTTTATCCTTCATTTTTTTGTGGTATATAGTGGTACCTTGACACACGAGTTTGATGGCTGACCTTGTGACTCAATTTGCTTGAGTGTCAAATCTAGTGGAGGGTGGTGGAAGCTCATGACTCAAATATCTGCTTATGACTTAAAGCAAAAAATCCTGCAAGTGATTGCTCGTCTCTCAAATTGCTTGTGATTTAAAGTGCTCGTGTGTCAAGGTGCCACTGTATCATGTTTATTGATTTGCAAATATTGACATGTACCAAACAAATACCCTTTTTTGTATTATTATAATCTGTATGATTTTTACTTTCTTTTTCTTATCCTCTTTTGTAACTTAGATGTGATTAACAATTTTTAAAAGAAAACCTACCAAACTCACTCAAAATCAACTAACTTAAATTGTTGTATTTCAATTCCATATAAATTCATAGTTTTTGCCTAGAACTGCCAGCACAATTTGATAAGCAAAAATAAGTGACAGCAATTATGTTATCTTTGTTCTCAATTTTAAGAAGAAACATTCTGTTTTTTACTAGTAAATAACATATTAGTAGTAGATTTGTTCCTGATAAAATTTTCTTCTATTCCTAGTGTGTATACCATTGGTCTTACAACGAATGAATGTTGCAGTTTGTCAAATGCCTTTTTTGAGTCTATTGAGATAATTTATTTTTAATCTGTTGATATGGTGAAACAACTGACTCATTTTCAAGTGTTAAAAGTATTCTTGTATCCCTGGATTAGACCTCATTTGCTTATGATATTATTATATTTTTACATATTTCTATATTTGACTTAATATGATGCTAAGGTTGTTTGAGGCAAAGATCATGCATAGTATTATTATGTTGTTTTGTTTATTTACATGCTTTTGTCTAATTATCATAACAAGTTAAGGTAGTTTTCTTTACAACATGGCAATTTATTTTTGAAGTCCAGCAGGATAATGTCTCTCTAATGCCTCATTTTAAAAAATGATTCCACAGTTTGGGTCAGATACATCCATGAGAATCTTCTTCTCCATTAACTTAAAGTATATTATTGGTACTTAATCATGAGAGCAATGTTCCACCATATTCTCAGGTCCCACAAACACTCAAGTGGAAAAGTTTAAGAAGGCACCATAGAGTTCTCTCTATATCACAGATATCTCCATCTACTACAGAAGACAACATTTATTTTATTTTTTTCATAAGTCATATTATTTTATTTTTACATTAATCATATTATAAATGGAAGAGAGGACAGCCTTAATTTTAAAACTAGAATTAGGCAGTATCTTTTTGACATAATGTTGTAGAAGAGGACTATAGATTTTATTCATGCCCTGGCCAGATGGCTCAGTTTGTTAGAGCTTCATCCTGAAGCACAGAGGTTGCTGGATCAATCCTCAGTCAGGATTTATACAGTAACAGATTGATGTTCCCCTTCCTCTTTTTCTCTCTCTCTCTCTCCCTCTCTCTCTCTCCCTTCCTTGCTCTCTAAAAATAGTTAATAAAATAAAAAATTAAACTTTATTCATAATTGGAGAATAAAAGAAAAAAATATTCAGCTATTTGAAATGCAGAAGATAGAGAATTTAAATTTTTTTCAGTATATAATAAGTCCCTGAGAAGAGAAAAAGCTTGGTGTATTTAAACAGAGAACATAAATAAGTTAGGGAGTGAGTCACCCACCTGCTATTGCTAAGGAAGACCTTTCCAAAGAGAATGAATAAGTCTAAGGTGGAGACAAGCTTGAGATATTCAATAAATACTCAATAAAAGTATTCCAAAAGACTAATTTTCCTAGGCAAAACTAGCTAGGGGAAAGGAGAGTGACCAAGAAAAAAATCAGAGTGGTCTGTAGGAATAATCTCATGAAGGGTGGTGTAACCATGGTTTGGATTATTAATTATTTCTTAACTTCATTGTAAGCAATTCAAATTTTATATATTTATTTATTTATTATTATTAATTTTAATGGGGCAACATTAATAAATCAGGGTACATATGTTCAAAGAAAACATCTCCAGGTTATCTTATCATTCAATTATGTTGCATACCCATCACCCAAAGTCAAATTGTCCTCTGTCACCTTCAATCTGGTTTTCTTTGTACCCCTCCCCTCCCCCCACACCCACCCTCTCCTCATTCACCCACCCCGTAACCACCACACTCTTGTCCATGTCTCACAGTCTCACTTTTATGTCCCACCTATGCATGAAATCATGCTATTTTCAGGTTTTTTTTCTGTTTTACTTATTTCAGTCCGTATAATGTTATCAAGATCCATCCATTCGGTTGTAAATGTTTCGATGTCATCATTTCTTATGGCTGAGTAGTATTGCATAGTATATATGTTAAAAAGCTTTTTTTCTCTTTCTTTCTTTCTCTTTCTTTCTTTCTTTCTTTCTTTTATTTATTTTTTACAGAAACAGAAAGAGAGCCAGAGAGAGGGATAGGTAGGAGCAGACAGACAGGAACAGAGAGAAATGAGAAGCATCAATTATTAGTTTTTCATTGCCGTGGTGACACTATAGTTGTTCATTAATTGCTTTCTCACACGTGCCTTGACCGCGGGCCTTCAGCAGACCAAGCCACCACTTGCTGAGCCAGCGACCTTGAGTGCAAGCTGCTGAGCTTTTGCTCAAGCCAGATGGGTTCGTGCTCAAGCTGGTGACCTTAGGGTCTCAAAACTGAGTCTTCAGCATCCCAGTCCTGTGCTCTATCTACTGCGCCACCACCTGGTCAGGCTGTAACAAAGCTTTCTATTCCACTTGTCCTCTGACGGACACTTGGGTTATTTCCAGATCTTCGCTATTGTGAACAATGCTGCCACGAGAATGGGGGCACATTTCTTCTTTTCGAACAGTGCTATGGTGTTCTTAGGGTATATTCCTATAAGTGGGATAGCTGGGTCAAAAGGCAGTTCGATTTTTAATTTTCTGAGGAATCTCCAAACTGTTTTCCACAGTGGCTGCACCAGTCTGCATTCCCACCAGCAGTGCAGAAGGGTTCCCTTTTCTCCACATCCTCGCCAGCACTTATTCTGTGTTGTATTGCTGATGAGTGCCATTTTGACTGGTGTGAGGTGATATCTCATTGTGGTTTTAATTTGCATTTCTCTAATGATTAGTGATGTTGAGCATTTTTTCATATGCCTATTGACCATCTGTATGTCCTCTTTGGAGAAATTTCTATTCATTTCTTTTGCCCATTTATTGATTGGATTGTTTGTCTTCCTGGTGTTGAGTTTTATAAGTTCTTTATAAATTTTAGTTATTAACCCCTTATCAGATGTATTGTTGAATATGTTCTCCCATTGTGTGGTTTGTCTTTTTATTCTGTTCTTATTGTCTTTAGCTGCAAAAACACTTTTTAGTTTGATATAGTCCCATTTGTTTATTCTGCCTTTTATTTCATTTGTCCGTGGAGATAAATTGGCAAATATATTGCTGCTACAGATATCGGAGAGCTTGCTGCCTATGTTTTTTCTTCTAAGATGCTTAGGGTTTCATGGCTTACATTTAAGTCTTTTATGCACTTTGAGTTTGTTTTTGTGAATGGTGTAAGTTGATGATCTAGTTTCATTTTTTTGCAGGTAGATGTCCAATTTTCCCAACACCATGTGTTAAAGAGGCTGTCTTTACTCCATTGTAAGTTCTTTCCTCCTTTGTCAAATATCAGTTGTCCATAAAGCTGTGGGTTTATTTCTGGGTTCTCTATTCTGTTCCAGTGATCTATGTGCCTATTCTTATGGCAGTACCAGGCTATCTTGAGTACAATAGCCTTGTAGTAAACCTTGATATCTGAAAGATTGATATCTCCTGCTTTTTTTTTTTTCTAAGATTGTTGAGGCTATTCGTGTTCTTTTTTGGTTCCATATACATTTTTGGAATATGTGTTCTATATCTTTGAAGTATGTCATTGGTATTTTAATTGGTATTTCATTGAAGTTATAAATTGCTTTGGGTGATAATATAGACATTTTAATGATGTTTATTCTTCCTAACCGTGAGCACGGTATATGCTTCCACTTGTTTGTTTCCTTGATTTTTTTTTTATCAATGTTCTATTTTTTTCCGAGTACAAGTCCTTAACTTCCTTGGTTAAATTTACTTCTAGGTACTTTATTTATTTCGTTGCAATAGTGAAGGGGATTGTTTCCTTAATTTCTTTTGCTGACAGTTCATTGTTGGTATATAAAAATGTCTCTGATTTCTGAGTATTAATTTTATATCCTGCCACCTGTCTGAATTCATTTATCAGGTCCAGTAGTTTTTTGACTGAGACTTTAGGATTTTCTATATACAATATGATATCATCTGCAAATAATGACAGTTTTACTTCTTTTCCAATTTTGATGGCTTTTATTTCTTCTTCTTGTCTGATTACTGTAGCTAGGACTTTCATAACTATGTTGAATAAGAGTGGTAAAAGGGGGCACCCCTGCCTGGTTCCTGATCTTAAGGGAATTGCTTTTACTTTTGCCCATTTAATATGATGTTTGCTGTGGGTTTGTCGTAGATGGCCTTTATCATGTTAAGGAATGTTCCCTGTATTCCCACTTTACTGAGAGTTTTGAGCATGAATGGGTGCTGGATTTTATCAAATGCTTTTTCGGCATCTATTGAAATTATCATTTGATTTTTGTCCTTTCTTTTATGTGATGAATCACATTGATTGATTAGCGAATATTGAACCAGCTTTGCTTCTCCAGAATAAATCCCACTTGATCATGGTGTATGATTTTTTTCATATATTGCTGAACCCGGTTGGCCAATATTTTGTTGAGAATTTTATCATCTAAATTTATGAGGGATATTGGCCTATAATTTTCTTTCTTTGTGTTGTCTTTGCCCGGTGTTGGGATCAGAATTATGCTTGCCTCATAAAAGGAGTTTGGAAGTCTTTCTTCCTCTTGAATTTTTTGAAATAGCTTGAGGAGGATAGGTGTTATTTCTTCTTTGAATTTAGATAGAATTCACTTGTGAAGCCATCAGGCCCAGGACTTTTCTTTGTTGGGAGTATTTTTGATAACTGTTTTTATCTCATTTGTTGTAATTGGTTTTTAGGTGTTCTGATTCTTCCAGATTGATTTTTGGAAGATTATATGATTCAAGAAATTTGTCCATTTCTCCTAGGTCGTCTAATTTTTTGGGATGGAGTTCTTCATAGTATTTTCTTACAATACTTTGTATTTCTGTTGTGTCAATTGTAATTTCTCCACTCTCATTTCTAGTTTTATTTATTTGAGTCCTCTCTCTTTTTTTCTTGGTGATTCTAGTTAAAGGTTCATTGATCTTGTTTACCTTTTCAAAGAACCAGCTCCTGGTTTCATTGATTCTCTGTATTGTTTTCTTAGCCTCTATGTCATTTATTTCTGCTCTGGTCCGGGGCTTTATTTGCTGTTGTTTTTGTAGTTCTTTTAGATGCTGTGTTTGGTTGCTTATTTGAGATGTTTCTAGCTTCTTATGGTATGTCTGTAGTGCAATGAACTTCCCTCTCAGTACTGCTTTGCTTTGTCCCATAAATTTTGAGTTGATGTATGCTCACTTTCATTCATTTTTAGAAACTTTTTTATTTCTTCTTTAATTTCATTGTTAATCAATTAATTATTTAATAACATGCTATGTAGTTTTCAAGTGTTTGAGTTTTTTTTAGTTTTTCTTTTGTGGTTAATTTCTAGTTTCATGGCATTGTGATCAAAGAAAATGCTTGATATGATTTCAATCTTCTTAAATTTGTTAAGAACATTTTTGTGTCCTAACATGTGGCCTATCCTAGAAAATGTATCATGAGCGCTTGAGAAGAATGTCTATTCTACTGCTTTTGGATGAAAAGTTCTGAACATATTTATTAAATCGAGTTGATCTAGTGTATCCTTCAAGTCTGCTGTTTCTTTGTTAATTTTCTTTCTTGAGGATCTATACAGTGATGTTAGTGGGGTATTGAAATCCCCTATTATTATAGTATTGCTGTTAATCTCACCCTTTATATCAATCAAAGTCTGTTTTATGTATGTTGAGGCTCCTATGTTTGGTGTGTAGATATTTATAATAGTTATATCTTCCTGTTGAATTGTTCCCTTTATCATTATGTAGTGTCCTTCTTTATCTCTTACTACAGCCTTTGTTTTAAAGTCCATTTTGTCAGATATAAGTATTGCTACCCCAGCTGTTTTATCCTTTCCATTTGCATGAAATATATATATATATATATATATATATATATATATATATATATATATATATATATATATATATATATATTTTACATTTTTTACCTTCAGTCTATGTGCATCTTTTGTTTTAAGGTGTGTCTCTTGTAGACAGCATATGTATGGGTCCTGTTTCTTTATCCATGCAGCTACCTTATGTCTTTTGATTGGATCATTTAATCCATTCACACTTAAGGTTATTATTGATATGTAGTTGTTTATTGCCATTTTATTCATTAAAGCTGTCTTATTCTTTTGCTATATTCTTTTTCAGTTTCGAACTGTTCACAACAGGTCCCTTATCATGTCTTATAGAATTGGTTTGGATTTAATGAATTCCTTGAGGCTTTTTTTGTCTGGGAATCTCTTTATTTGTCCTTCAATTTTAAACATTAGCCTTGCTGGGTAGAGTAGTCTTGGTTGTAGGTCTTGTTCTGCATTACTTTCAATTTATCTTGGCATTCCCTTCTGGCCTCAAGTGTTTCTGTTGAGAAGTTGGATGTCATCCTTATGGGGGCTGCTTTGTAGGTGATAGCCTTTTTTTCTCTAGCAGCTTTTAAAATTTTCTCTTTATCCCTTAGCTTTGGTATTTTAACTACTATGATGTGTCTTGGTGTAGATTTCTTTGGGTTTCTCATTAATGGATTTCTCTGTGCTTCTTGAATGTGTGAAATGTTTTCCAGCCTTAATTTAGGGAAGTTTTCTGCTATGATTTGATTGAACAAAATTTCAATTTTTTGTTCTCTCCTCTTCTTCAGGAACCCCTATGATGTGGATGTTATTTCTCTTCATGTTGTCCCAGAGCTCCCTTAGAATTTCCTCACTATTTTTGAGTCTCTTTTCTTTTTCCTGCTCTGCTTCTGTGCCTTTGTTGACTGTTCTTTAACTCGCTGATTCAATCCTCAGGGTCATCCATCCTGTTTTTAATTCCTTGCTTTGTGGTATTCAGTTTTGATACTGTGTTTGTCACTTCTGTCTGATTTTTTTTCATTATTTCAATTTCCTTTTTTATAGTTGTTATCTCTTTATTTAGGTGTTTGTAATGACTATCAATTGTTGCTCTAATCTCTTTGAACATTCTAACTATCATTATTCTAAATTCTGCTTCTGGTAATTTGGTTATATCTGGTTCATTCAGGTCCTTCTCTGGGGATTTCTCTTGATTCATTTGGGCTGCATTTCTCTGCCTGCCCATTTTGTCTGTGAATAAGAAGGGTGTGGCCACTGGAGTCCAATGTGTGTTGCCTTTGTGTTCTCTAGGTGTGGTCTGTCTGCAGGCCCACCACCCCCTCTGCCACTGCCTACGGGGTTGGGTATGGGTGTTGCCAGTGCTGGCCTACTGTGGCTGTTGCTTTGATTTCCACATCTCCTCCATGGGAAGGGCTGTGTTCTGGTGCCCAGCTCTATAAGCCTCAGCCTGCCTGAGCTTTCGCTTTGCCCCCATAGGGGAGGTTTTGCACTGCACTCAAGCCACAAGCTTCAGCACCAATGATAGAGGTGAGCACCTTTGCTCAGCTACGATCCCTGCCTCTTCCCGGGCTTCTGCCCAGCCCTCACAGTCAAAGTCTGCTCGCCACAGTTTTTCGGGTTGGACGGGACTGCTGATGTGCACTCAGCTCTGAGTCTCTGCCTGTTCGGAGCTTTAGCCCTGCCCCCGAGGCCAGGGCTTGCCTGCTTAGAATCACAAACCGCAGTTTCTCGGGCAGGGCGGGGCTGCAGGCCTTCGCTCAGCTGCAAGCCTCCCCTCCTCCTGGGCTCCAGCCCCGCCCCCGGGATCAGGGCCAACTCATGCACCGAGGATGGCAAACCACGGTTTCTCGCTGGTCGGGGCTGCTGGCATGTGCTCAGCCACGAGCCTCCGCCTATCTCAGCAATTCAAATTTTTAAGCTGGCATAAAAATCATGAGCATGTTAGTACATTATAAAGATGGCTTTAACTGATATATTGATAGTGGAGTGGTTAGAAAGAGGCAAGGGTGGAAGCTACTAGAACAGTCATCAGATTTTTAATATAGGAGAAAGGAAAATCATGATACAGAGAGATATAAACAAATTTGATGTGTGATTTTGGCTTTAAAACTCTTTTTGTTCTCTATTATTTAACTCGAGTATTTTTTAAATTTTTCTAATTGGTAAGCTTTTTTAATATGTTAATATACATATGTCATGCACTAGCTAGTTGACTCAGTGTTGGCCCATTCTGTGAAAATCCCAGAGTTGATTCCCAGCCAGGGCACACAAAAGAAGAATCCATCTGCTTCTCCACCCTTCCCCCTTTCCTTCCTGTCAATCTCTCTCTCTTCCCCTCCTGTAGCCAAGGCTCCATTGAAGCAAAGTTGGCCCCAGGTGCTGAGGATGGCTCTGAGGCCTCTGCCTCAGATGCTAGAATGGCTCTGGTTGTAATGGAGCAATGCCCCAGATGGGCAGAGCACCACCCTGGTGGACTTGCTGGGTGGATCCCAGTCAGGCGCATGCGGGAGTCTATCTCTCTGTCTTGCTGCTTCTCACTTCAGAAAAATAAACAACAACAACAAAATATGTCATGTTTTAATAAATATTTTTGTTTATTTGTTATTTGATTTTGAGTATTTTTCATGATTCTTTTGATAATGTTATTAAATTGATACTCTTACTGTTGTTAATTTTTTTATGGTTTAGCCATTATACCACCACTTGTGTAGTCTATGGTATAAATTATGCCATGTACATAAAGGTACTATAATATAATTAAACAATATACAGCATAATATACTCTGTATATAAATAAATTATAAACAAGTAAATTATATATATATATATATATATATATATATATATATATATATATATATATATATGGCATTGTTGTCTGGGATTTTAATGTAAGAAAAGTAATAAAACCCTTTTTTACCTTAAAACTGTTCACTGATGCAGAAACATCTCCCTTGACTGTTTCTTTTAATTCTTTTTTAAATCTCAAGTTTATTGTATTTTATTTTTTCTGATAAGAATAAAAATAAAATTTGAGGGCAGTAATTTATTGAAGTATTCAAAACATGTCCTTTGATATTTAAATATGTGTACATTTTAAAGTGTGAACTTTATTGACTAACACTTGATGGCAAAATAGAATAATTCTCAGTTTATATTACATGGGTGTTTCTGATGCCTTGGAACTCACAAATTAAAGCTTACTATGCCCTTCACCATGGTGACCTTTAGAAAGAACTGAACAGGCTCATCTTTTTATTTAGGGCTTCACTTTGCAAATCCATAAAGAATGGCCTAAGGTCAACTCAGAATCTTCATCTCAGGAATGATATTTCCAATATTAACTATATTTTCTATATTAACTGTAGTAGTCATTTAAAGTTACAAAATGAGTTTAGGAGTTATGAATGTCATCAATGTGCCTGGACATCTTTGTCTTGGAGAAGTTATTAACTTTGATGTTAATACCTGTGGGCACTGTATGTAGAGATACTCCTCTACCCAAGTTCTTTCTTTGGGCCCATTGATAGGAATTCCTCCTTTGAATTGACTCATTATTTGAAATAACATATCCAATATGTCTATTCACCTCTATCTCATTTTTTCTCCCTAGAGGAACACTAACTAATCTATTGATATAAAACTTACTATTACTCAGAATATTGCAGCAGGGCAGTTATGAACCCATCCTTTAATACTGTCTCTATAAATGACAGAGTGCAAAAATATTTATCACTCTCTCATTGTAGTGATTTCAGTTATTGAAATCACCTTGGGACAGATCTTACTATGTAGTTGCAGAAAGTGAACTATGTCTGTTGGTTCTGCTTGTCCCTCCAGATTAATTTTCAATCCTTTTCTGTCCTGCTCACTACCACAGATTATATCATGGTTCCCACACCTTTTGACTTACTGTTGGATTTGGTCAAAGGGCCGTTCTTGTAAGATACTTAGGAGTGAGGACAGTGAAGTCAGAACATTTATTTCCTTTCTTTCCTCCCCCATCACAAGCTTGTAACCTTATCCTTACACTAAAGTTTACTGTTTCGCTTCATGTTTCTTAACTTATGTAATATTGTTTTTCTGGTTTCTAGTGGTCCCTCGCTGCTTTTGCTCCTTGGGGGCTGAGATGGTAATAGCAGATGCACCATACTTGTAACTACTACATTCCTCACATAAATCTATACCTTTATCAATAGTCTCTTTTAAAATAAAACCTCCAGGAATTACCACATTTTGAATACGACATCTGACACAGATCTATTATTTTTAATGATTTCCCAAAAAGAAGAAAGGAGTGATTTCCCTTTTAAATCTAACCTCCATCAGCATTGATACTCTCTCTCTTTTATCAACATAAAGGATCCAAATTTTAAGAAAAAAGTTACCTTATTTACATTTTTTTTAAGAACAATACTTACAATGAGGCACATCCCTATTGAAGTTATCTTTAAACAGTTAATAAAATAAATACTCTTTACATCTTGGGGCTTTATGTCCCAAATTTTGCCTCTGATAAATCCTGCTTATTATATTCAGTGCTATATGGACAATGCAGGGCTAAAAGCCAAAATTATAAGTTTGGATACAAGGCTATACATGGTAGGGAAATAGACTATATCTTTTCATAAAATACAATCCAAACTCTCTCCATTGGTAAACTAAGGAGAGCTTCCTTGTTAATAGTAAATCATGGCTTTCAAAGTCCTCACTCTGTTCCCCTAATGACAGGTTTCACTTTCTTACTGCCCTGTGTAAGGGCCAAGTGGGAGCTGTGCTGCTGGCTGGTGCTTGGGTTCAAGATGGAGCTTACACCACTTCTAACTTCTAACAAGCAGCTGGACTAAGTCCGCCCATCTAAGTTGTATCAATTTATAAGAAATATAAAGAAAATAGTTGCATGCAGCAATGTAAACATGGCATACAATATTTATCTTTAATTTGAACAAATTTGAAGAAATTTTTCTTGATTAGTTAACATGTAAAACTGGCCTTAATTCTTATGAGTTTTAGGATAACTATGAAGCATATCAAGAAATCTGAAAACATATACTCTGGAAAAATAGTCCCCAAAAGACTAAGACATTATTTTATTCCTAATAAAAAGTCTACATAAAAATTCTATTTCAACTTAGGTCCTAGGCCAATTCATTCACTATCCTACAACTGAAATTTTCTGAAAAACAATAAATAGGCATTCTTTCATTGTGAGAACTTTGCCCTTGCTTTTACTCCATCCTAGACCACTTTCTCATAAAATGTTTCCGTATGGCTGACTTCTTCACTTCAAAATAACAGTTGGTTGGCTCTTGAATAATCTGGAAAACTTCCCTGTAAAGCCAGGAGCCACAATTGTGGCCATTCACATGCAGGTTTGCATTTGATTCGGACAGGCTGTAATGAAACAATGGAGCCAAAAACTGGTGGGCCATCAGCTTTAATCCTAGTTTGCACCCGGTGGGCAAATAAAAACACACACTGGGCTCCAAAACCTACTCATTCAGTGCTCACGCAGCTACTGACTTATCTGAGTTTCCTGGTATAAAGCCAGTAGCCGAGATCAGGATCACAGTCGCCTGACCCATGCAGGTTCACATTGGATTCGAACAGTTGGTAATGAAACAACGGACCCAAGAACTAGTGAGCCATCAGCTTTAATTCCAGCTTGCACCTGGCGGGCAAGCAAAAACACACATTGGGCTCCAAAACCCACTCATTCAGTGCTCACAAAGCTACTGACTTATCTGAGTTTCCTAGAACCAAAGGTTTCCAGGTCACCAGACTTATTCACCTCTGTTCCCCCTCTCCTTCTCCAGAACAAACTGCACAAACTAGCTTCTCCCTCAGCACTCTGCCATCTTGGCTGCTTCTCCTGGCCTCCACATGGCCTTAATCTGCTCTCCTCTCTAATACCTCAGGAACCAAGAGACAGCATGCTCCTGGTCTGCCCCACTTTATAGCATTGATTCAAAACCTTTAATCCAATCTACACAAACAAGTAAGTCTCCAACACAAAGCCACCCATCCAAGGCACAATGGGATTCCCCAGGAGAGCGCACCACCCCACATCATCCAATCAGTCAAGGGCGTGGGGAAAAGATTACTCTTAAAACAAAGCCTTAAGTATAACGACCCGGCCTGCTTACATTACAGCTTTCCCCCACAGCCATCCCAAGCATAAGGGAAAATAATATCACCTGGGTGACAGGCTTCCATGTGGGCAGCGCCATCTTTAACAAAGTGAGCATATTATATTTTATCTGCCCAACACCTGGAATCAAAGTTTTCTAGCTCACCAGCCTTCTTCACCTCTGTTTCTCATCTTCTTCTCCTGCACAAAACTGGCTTCTCCCTTGGCACTCCACCATTTTGGCTACTTCTCCTGGCCTCCTCCATGTGGCCTTTCTTTGCTCGCCTCTCTAATGCTAATCTCAGGAACAGAGAGAAAGCAAGCTCCTTGGTCTGCCCCACTTTATAGTGTAGAAATCCAAACCTTTAAGCCAATCTACAAATAAGAAAGTCTCTGATACAAAGCCACTTATCTGAGGCATAATGGGAAGATTCCTCATGAGAGTGCACCACCCTACATCATCCAATCAGTCAAGGGTGTGGGGAAAAGCTTACTCTTAAAACTAAGCCTTAGGCTATAATGACCCGCCTGCCTACAGCCTGTCCCCCAACACACATTAATACCAACGAACTTCCATGTGGGCAGCGCCATCTTTAACAAAGTGAGCATAATATATATTATCTGCCCTACAATCCACTCCTATGCTCACTTTACTACCCACAATCTACACCACTGGCATCCCTGTGCAATAACATTAGGCATATTACACAAATTACAACAACATGACAAATCATACAATTTCAACAATTACAAAGATACATTTTCCCAGTCTCTGAAAAAAACTCAACAAATTATACAATTTCAACAATTACAAAGATACATTTCACCAGTCTCTGACCACTTTGCAAAATGAGCAATATGTCCTTACCCCTTTTTCTAGCCATTTGAAAAACTTCCTGGGGCAGGGGAGGGCCTCCATCAAAGCTGTCCCCCATCCCCATCAGTGTATTTTACATTGTACAAAATCCATAAGTCCATTCAACAAAATAGCAACTGCTCACTTCAGTCGTAGTCCAGGAAATCAGTCCACACACATGGGGCCTTAGCGTCCCCCTCATTTCTGCCATCATGGCAGGTTTTATACTTTCTGAAAGAGAAGCACGTGGCAATGGCCATCAGCATTTCCATCTCTGCTCTGGAGAGCATGATGGCATCCACCACTATGTTCCAAAATCACTGACATACCAGCAGCTTAGCAGGCACTCCCTGACGTTCTTAGTGGCCACTTGGTGATGCATGCCTGACTCTCCAGATGTCTGTTCATCCTCCTGTCACAGCTGTTGCCATTTATCTTCTGGAGTCTGCAAATCACAACTCCAGCCCAATTCTCCTCATTTTCAGGATAGGAGCTGAAACGGCAGCTCCCACAGCCGGACATGAGCCCCAGACTGCTGCTGCTGCGGGCCTAGCTACACAGGCCTCAGCCTCAGCCCCAGCCTTCTGCTGAAGCTGGCTCTCAGAAATCTCCACAACGTCCAGGGCAATCAGCGACTCATAAACCTGTGATTTCTTGTCCAGCACCAGCTCCATTTTCAAGCGAATCTCACAAACCTGTTAGGCCTCCTCCGGTGCTTGCTCCAGCTCCAGGGTCAACATCTCTTTCTCCTACATTTGCTCTAGCTTCTCCCACTGCTCAGCCTGCAGGTCCTGGGAAGCCTCTTCCACAGAGCTCTTACCTTCCCCACGTGTAGCTGCAAAAGTCAGCCAGCCTACGACCCCTAAAGGGACAGCCATGGGGAATCATAACAGCAGCCAGTCCTCTACTCCACCGCTCAAAGGTAGTGGTGGCTCCATGCCGATCTGTATTGAATCCTGCCACTGACTACACCAAATGTAAAGCCAGTAGTCGCAGCCATTATCACAGCCACCTGGTTCATGCAGGTTTGCATTTGATTCGGACAGTTGGTAATGAAACAACAAAGTCAAAAACTAGTGATCCATCAGCTTTAATCCTAGCTTGCACAGGGCAGGCAAGTAAAAGCACACACTGGGCTCTAAAACCCACCCATTCAGTGCTCACAAAGCTACTGACTTATCTGAGTTTCCTAGCATCAAAGGTTTCTAGCTCACCAGCCTTCTTCACCTCTGTTCCCCATCTCCTTCTCCTGCACAAACTCTGCATAAAACTGGCTTTTCCCTCAGCACTCCACCATCTTAGTTGCTTCTCCTGGCCTCCTCTATGGGGCCTTTCTCTGCTCTCCTTTCTAATGCTAATCTCAGGAACTGAGAGAGAGCAAGCTCCCTGTCTGCCCACTCTATAGTGTAGAAATCCAAACCTTTAAGCCAATCTACAAATAAGAAAGTCTCTGATAAAAAGCCACTTATCTGAGGCATAATGGGAGGATTCCTCATGAGAGTGCACCACCCTACATCATTCAATCAGTCAAGGGTGTGGGGAAAAGCTTACTCTTAAAACTAAGCCTTAGGCTATAACGACCAACCCTGCCCATAGCCTGTCCCCCAACACAGATTAATATCAAGGGACTTCCACGTGGGCTGTCTTTAACAAAGTGAGCATAATATATCTTATCTTCTTTACACTCACCCATGAAAAGGCACTCTCTAAATAAATACTCCTCTTCAGTTAGTCACAACCTCTCTCTTTCTGCTTTATTTTTCTTTATAGCACTTTACCACACTGCTTATATTGGAGTGTTATCAGTTTCCTCCACTAGAATGTAAACCCATTAATCTGAGGCTTTATTGTATTCTAAATTTGTGTCTGGCATATGATAACTCTTCAATTAATATTTGTAGTAGGAATGAATGATTTAAGTTGAGAAAGAGAGAAAGAAGAGAGATTTACTTTTTAAGTAATTGGCTCACAGATTATTTAAGAGAAATCAGTCTTTGTTTCATTGATGTTGTCAACAAATTTGAATGAGGGCCACCTGTGTATGGAGTGTAATCTGCTTTATTTAAAATCCATCTGTTGGGCAGATAAAATATATTATGCTCACTTTGTTAAAGAGGGTGCTGCCCACATGGAAGTTCATTGATATTAATATGTGTTCTGGAACAGGCTGTGGGCAAGTCGGGTCATTGTAGCCTAAGGCTTAGTTTTAAGGGTAAGCTCTTCTCCATACCCTTGACTGATTGGATGATGTAGGGTGGTGCACTCTCCTGGGGAATCCCATTATACAGAGACTTCCTTGTTTGTATAATTGGATTAAAGGTTTTGATTCTACAGTATAAAGTGGGAGAGACCAGTAGCTTGATGTCTCTCTCTTGGTTCTTGCTTCTTGAGGTATTAGAGAGGACAGCAGATTAAGGCCATGTGGAGGAGAAGTAGCCAAGATGGCAGAGTGCTGAGGAAGAAGCCATTTTGTTAAGAGTTTATGCAGGAGGAGATGGGAAACAGAGGTGAATAAGTGTGGTGAGCTACAAACCTTTGATTCTAGGAAACTCGGATAAGTCAGTAGCTTTGTGAGCACTGAATGTGTGGGTTTTGGAGCCCAGTGTGTGTTTTTGCTTGCCCACCGGGTGCAAGCTAGAATTAAAGCTGATGGCTCACCAGTTCTTGGCTTCGTTGTTTCATTATCGACTGTTCGAATCCAATGAGAACCTGCACGGGTCAGGCTGCTGTGATGGTGACCCCGACTACTGGCTTTACATTTGGTGTAGTCTGTGGCAGGATCCGATACAGATCGGCATGGAGCCACCACCACCTTTGAGTGGTGGAGTAGAGGAGTGGTTGCTGTTTTGGTTTCCCATAGCTGTTTTTTGGGGGACTGTAGGCTGGCTGACTTTTACAGCCATGTGTGAGGAAACCAAGAGCTCTATGGAAGAGGCTGCCCGGGACCTGCAAACCAAGCAGTGGAAGGAGCTGGAGGAAATGTGGGAGAAAGAGATGTTGACCCTGGAGCTGGAGGAAGTGCTGGAGAAGAAGGCTGACCACGTTTGCGAGATTCACCTGGAAATGGAGCAGACGCTGGAGAAGGAATCACAGGTTCGTGAGTTTGAGATTGCCCTGGATGTTGTGGAGAGCCAGCAGCAGCATGAGGCCGGGTCTGAGGCCGGGGATGGAGCTGAGGCCAGGACCTGTGCTGAGGCCGGGGTTGGTGCTACAAGGCCTGCTGAGCAGAAGGTAACGGTGGCCCGGAGATCAAGCCCAGCAGCAGGAGCTAGTGTTTTCAGTTCCTCTTTGGAGGATGAGGAGAATCAAGCTGGAGTTGCAATCTGCAGTCTCCAAACAGTGAGATCCCAGCAGCAAGGAGTAGCTAAGCTGCTGGTAGGTCTGCGATTTTGGGACATCTGCGTGGATGCCATCATGCTCCCCAAAGCGGAAATGGAAATGCTGACTGCCATTGCCACATGCTTTTCTTTAGGACAGTGTGAGACTTGCCATGATGGCAGGAATGAGGAGGCAGGCTAAAGCCCTATGTTTGTGGACTGATTTCCTGGACTATGACCGGATGGGCACAAGCTCCTTTGTTGAGTGGACTTATGGATTATGGACAATGTGAAATACCCTGATGGGGTGGGGATGGCTTTGCTGGAGGCCCTCCTGCTCCGGTAAGCTTTTCCCATGGCTAGAGAAAAGGCCGAGGACATTTTGCGCTTTTGGCAAAGTGCTCAGAGACTGGTGAAATGTATCTTTGTAATTGTTGAAATTGTATGATTTGTGCTATTGCTGTAATTTGTGTAATGTACTTAATTACCTTGTATAGGAATGCCGGTGGTGTAGATTGCGGGTAGTAAAGTGAGCATAAGGGTGGATTGTTGGGCAGATAAAATATATTATGCTCACTTTGTTAAAGATGGCGCTGCCCACATGGAAGTTTGTTGACATTAATGTGTGTTCTGGAACAGGCTGTGGGCAGGCCTGGTTGTTATAGCCTAAGGCTTAGTTTAAGAGTAAGCTCTTCCCCACACCCTTGACTGATTGAATGATGTAGGGTGATACACTCTCCTGAGGAATCCCATTATACAGAGACTTTCTTGTTTGTATAATTGGATTAAGGGTTTTGATTCTATGGTATAAAGTGGGAGTGACCAGTAGCTTGATCTTTCTCTCTTGGCTCTTGGTTCCTGAGGTATTAGACAGGAGAGCAGATTAAGGCCATGTGGAGGACAGGAGGCAGCCAAGATGGTGGAATGCTGAGGAAGAAGCCAGTTTGTGCAGAGTTTGTATAGAGAGGTGATGGGAAACAGAGGTGAATAAGTCTGGTGAGCTAGAAACTTTTGATTCTAGGAAACTCGGATAAGTCAGTAGCTTTGTGAGCACTGATATGTGTGGGTTTTGGAGCCCGGTATGTGTTTTTGCTTGCCCGCTGGGTGCAAGCTAGAACTAAAGGTGATGGCCCACCAGTTTTTGGCTCCTGTGTTTTGTTACCGACTGTTCGAATCTAATGTGAACCTGCATGGGTCAGGCTACTGTGATGGCGGCCTCGACTACTGGCTTTACAGAGCTTCTACTACAACGCTGGTAGTTCTGCGATTTTGGGACATAGGGGTGGATGCCATCATGCTCCCCAGAGCAGAGATGGAAATTCTGACTGCCATGGCCACGTGCTCCTTTTTGGGACAGTGTACGAGCTGCCAGGATGGCAGAGATGAGGGGGGGAGGCTATCACCCCATGTGTGTGGACTGATTTACTGGACTTCAACCCGAGTGAGCACTGGCTCATTTGTTGAATGAACTTATGGTTTTTGGACAATGTGAAATACCCTCATGGGGGTGAGGGGTGGCTTTGATGGAGGCTGTCCCTCTGCCCCAGGAAGCCTCTCAAATGGCAAGAGAGAAGGCCAAGGACATTTTGCACTTTAGGCAAAGTGCTTAAAGACTGGTGAAATGTGTGTACCTTTGTAATTGATGAAATTGTATGATTTGTCATGTTGTAATTTGTGTAATGTGTCTAATTACCTTGTACAGGGATGCCAGTGGTGTAGATTGTGGGTAGTAAAGTGAGAATAAGGGTGGATTATTGGGCAGATAAAATATATTATGCTCACTTTGTTAAAGATGGCGCTGCCCACATGAAAGTTCATTGATATTAATGTGTGTTCTGATACAGGCTGTGGGCAGGCCGGGTCATTGTAGCCTAAGGCTTAGTTTTAAGAGTAAGTTCTTCTCCACACGCTTGACTGATTGGATGATGTAGGGTGGTGCACTCTCCTGAGGAATCCCATTATACAGAGACTTCCTTGTTTGTATAATTGGATTAAAGGTTTTGATTCTACAGTATAAAGTGGGAGAGACCAGTAGCTTGATGTCTCTCTCTTGGTTCTTGCTTCTTGAGGTATTAGAGAGGACAGCAGATTAAGGCCATGTGGAGGAGAAGTAGCCAAGATGGCAGAGTGCTGAGGAAGAAGCCATTTTGTTAAGAGTTTGTGCAGGAGGAGATGGGAAACAGAGGTGAATAAGTCTGGTGAGCTAGAAAACTTTGATTCTAGGAAACTCGGATAAGTCAGTAGCTTTGTGAGCACTGAATGTGTGGGTTTTGGAGCCCAGTGTGTGTTTTTGCTTGCCTACCGGGTGCAAGCTAGAATTAAAGCTGATGGCTCACCAGTTCTTGGCTTCGTTGTTTCATTATCGACTGTTTGAATCCTATGCGAACCTGCACGGGTCAGGCTGCTGTGATGGTGACCCCGACTACTGGCTTTACAAAGATAAAATATATTATGCTCACTTTGTTCAAGATGGCGCTGCCCACATGCAAGTTTGTTGATATTAATGTGTTTTGAGGGGACAGACTGTGGGCAGGCCGGGTTGTTATAGCCTACGCCTTAGTTTTAAGAGTAAGCTTTTCTCCACACCCTTGACTGATTGGATGATGTAGGGTGGTGCACTCTCATGAGGAATCCCATTGTACCTCAGATGGGTGACTTTGTATCAGAGAGTTTCTTGTTTGTAGATTGGATTAAGGGTTTGAATTTCTACATTATAAAGTGGGGCAGACTGGGAGCTTGGTCTCTTGGTTCCTGAGGTTAGTATTAGAAAGGAGAGCAGATTGAGGCCACGTGGAAGAGAGGAGGCAGCCAAGATGGCGTAATGTTGAGGAAGAAGCCAGTTTGGAGCCCAGTGTGTGTTTTTGCTTGCCCGCCAGGTGCAAGCTTGAATTGGGTCTGATGGCTCACTAGTTTTTGGCTTTGTTGTTTCATTGCCGACTGTCCGAATCTAATGTGAACCTTCACTGGCCAGGTGGCTGTGATGGTGGCCTTGGACACTGGCTTTACATCGCCTATTTAAATATAAATTTTAGACAAAAGAAACCTTCACTGAAACATTCATAATTATATTTGACCAACTAGCAGAGCACTGTGCCCCTTCCATGTTGACACATAAAATTAATCATCACAGTAGGCTTGGAGAAGTAGCCATACTAAAATTGGTAAGGACCAAGAATATGAAATCAAATAAGCTTTAAAAGCACCCTGGTCTATGGTTTGGCAAAGCATTAGCAGTAGGCAAATGTAGTCCTCTAACTTAATGCTATTGTTATGTGGATTTAAGTATAAACTTGGTTGTTATAACAAAAATACACTTAACTTGCAGTGGCTTCAATAAAATAAGAATATTCTACCATTTTCTATAACAGTTCTAAAAGTTCATTAAGGAACCTAAGCTTTTAGGTTCAGCTACTTAAGTTCCATTGTCAACATGCAGTTTCCATTTCTGGGCTTAAATTTTTTTATCTTCTTGTATACATTAGCATGTTAAAAGGAAACTCACCAACATCACCTTCTTCTTTAGCTCAAGGGAAGGGAGTAAAAAGAACCTGAAGAGTAGAAGTTTCTGTTTAAGATAAATAACCTGGAACCTGAACACATAAATTCTATTCAAATCCCATTTTTCTCAACTTAGGCATATGAGTACACTTAGGTTCAAGGAATGCTGGGAAATATAATCTCAGGTTGCGCATATATGTGCTCAGTTGAAAATAAGTGGGGACGATTAATTATGAAAGGATTGAGTGAAAAAAATGCAACCAGAGAATGGTTTACAATTACTACTCTCTGTTCTCTTTGGTCTAAAAAAATGTTGGTGCTCACTTATTTCCCCTCATATGCAATCATGTTGTAAGGTACCAAAAAGCTTAAAATTGATACTGATATTCTGGGAGGAAAGGTCAGGTTTTCTTGTCAGGCTTTTCTGTCCCATCCCTCCTTTAGGAGGAGAGAGAGAAGAATGTAGAAGTTTCTGGCTTGCAGGAACAATGGGTTATTTAGTTAAAAGTCTAAAATAAAGGCTAACCAAGAAACTTCTTCTCTTTCAATGGAAGGCAGAATTTACATACTACCTTGCACTGACTGTAGTTCTTCCCCTTTCCTGGAATCTCTAGAGTAAAATACCTCTAGGCTAGTGAGGAAAGATGAACCCTGAAAGATTTGTAAACATCTTTGATTGTGTTACCTTAAAAGTCTTAATGTTTCTGTGTATCCCTTAGACAAATGTTGTCAGCCTGTGCCATGATGTCAGGCTTTCCCCCACCCACGTGTGATCAGGGGAATATAAACAGCCCCTCGTAAAGCCAGTATCCACAGCCACCATCACAGCAGCCTGGCCAGTGAAGGTTTGCATTAGATTCAGACAGTCGGTGTAAGGCCAGTAGCAGAGACACCATCAGAACTGCCTGGCCAATGCAGGTTCGCATTAGCTTTGGACAGTCGGTAATGAAACAATGGAACCAAGAACTGGTGAGCCATCAGCTTTAGTTCTAGTTTTCACCCAGGGGGCAAGCAAAAACACACACTGGGCTCCAAAATTGACTCACTCAGTGCTCACAAAGCTACTGACTTATCCGAGTTTCCTAGAATCAAAGGTTTCTAGCTCACCAAACTTATTCACCTCTGTTTCCCATCTCCTTCTCTCTACACAAACTCTACACAAACTGGCTTCTCCCTCAGCATTCTGCCATCTTGGCTGCTTCTCCTGGCCTCCACGTGGCCTTAATCTGCTCTCCTTTCTAATACTAACCTCAGGAACCAAGAGCGAGGAAGCTCCCGGCCTGCCCCACTTTATACTGTAGAAATCCAAACCCTTAATCCAATGTACAAACAAGAAAGTCTCTGATACAAAGTCACTCATCTGAGGCACAATGAGATTCCTCATGAGAGTGCACCACCCTACATCATCCAATCAGTCAAGGGTGTGGAGAAAAGCTTACTCTTAAAACTAAGGCGTAGGCTATAACAACCCGGCCTGCCCACAGTCTGTCCCCCAAAACACATTAATATCAATGGACTTGCATGTGGGCAGCGCCATCTTTAACAAAGTGAGCATAATATATTTTATCTGCCCAACAGTTGGTAATAAAACAATGGAGCCAAGAACTGGTGAGCCATCAGCTTTAATTCTAGCTTCCACCCGTTGGGCAAGCAAAAACACACACTGGGCTCCAAAACCCACTCATTCAGTGCTCACAAAGCTACTGACTTATCTGAGTTTTCTAGAATCAAAGGTTTGTAGCTCACCACACTTATTCACCTCTGTTTCCCATCTCCTTCTCTCCACACAAACTCTGCCAAACTGGCTTCTTCCTCAGCACTCCACCATCTTGGCTGCTTCTCCTCTCTTCCATGTGGCCTTAATCTGCTCTCCTCTCTAATACTAAGCTCAGAAACCAAGAGCACAAGCTCCAGGTCTGCACCACTTTATAGTGTAGAAATCCAAACCTTTAATCCAATCTACAAACAAGGAAGTCTCTGATGCAAAGTCACTTATCTGAGGCAAAATGGGAGGATTCCTCAGGAGAGTGCACCACCCCACATCATCCAATCATTCAAGAGTGTGGGGAAAAGCTTACTCTTAAAACTTGCATGTGGGCAGCGACATCTTTAACAAAGTGTGCATAATATATTTTATCTGCCCAACACCCCTGAACTATTTTTGGTGCTCGCACACAATTTTGGTCTGTTGCCCTGTGTCAGCCATATGAATCTGGCATATTTAATAAATCTCCTCCTTTAATAAAACTCTTCAAACTCATCAGGGCTTGGTGTCTCTACGATAACCCATGGAATTGAGGATTGTGTACTTTATAACAATCACTCCACCGAGCAAGAGTAGTATATGAGTGTAAAGCCAGTAGCCATGGCCACCACAGCCACCTGGCCCATGCAGGTTTGCATTTGATTTGGACAGTCGGTAATGAAACAACAGAGCCAAGAACTGGGGGGCTATTTGCTTTAATCCTAGCTTGAACCCGGTGGGCAAGTAAAAACACACACTGGGCTCCAAAACCCACTCATTCAGTGCTCACAAAGATACTGACTTATTCGAGTTCCCTAGAATCAAAGGTTTCTAGCTCACCAGCCTTATTCACCTCTGTTCTTCATCTTCTTCTCCAGCTCGAACTCTGCACAAACTAGCTTCTCCCTCAGCACTCCACCATCTTGGCTGCTTCTCCTGGCCTCCATGTGGCCTTACTCTGCTCTCTTACAGCATGAACTCCTCCTAGAAGGCAATCATTCTTCTGCTCTCCTCTGAAATGCTAATCTCAGGAACCAAAGAGAGCAAGCTCCCTGTCTACCCCACTCTATAGTGTAGAAATCCAAACCTTTAAGCCAATCTAGAAATAAGAAAGTCTCTGATACAAAGCCATTTATCTGAGGCATAATGGGATTCCTCATGAGATTGCACCACTCTACATCATCCAATCAGTCAAGGGAGTGGGGAAAAGCTTAGTCTTAAAACTAAGCCTTCGGCTATAACGACCCTGCCTGCTTATAGCCTGTCCCCACACACAATAATATAATTACGCCTATCCCAAGCATAAGGGCAACTAATATCACCTAGGTGACGGCCTTCCATGTGCGATGTGCCATCTTTAACAAAGTGAGCATAATATATTTTATCTGCCCAACAATGACAAATACAGAACAACTTACCTTTTGACAAAGAAAATAGGAGACATGGCAGACACTAACACATATCAATGATAAAATCATACATAACAAATATCGCCCAAATTCTCTGGTAACAAGTGTATTTTGGGGGGGGCGGGGAGAATGACCTTGGTTCATTGTCTATTTTGACTCCTTACTTAGCCTGTTAAATAGGTCTTTTTTGTTTATTATCTTCTGGGACTGTACTTTTGCAGTCCACTCCTGCTAGTGAAAGTTTGAAAGCTCAGAAATAAATTTAGGACTCAAACTATCATATGTGTATTGAAGGTTTGGCTGGATGTTTCTTTTTTTTTTTTAAAGTTCTTTTTATTTTATTCATTTTAGAGAGGAGACACAGAGTGAGAGAGAGAAGGAGAGAGAGAGAGAAAGGGGGGAGGAGCTGGAAGCATCAACTCCCATATGTGCCTTGACCGAACCAGTGCAGGGTTTTGAACTGGCAACCTCAGTGTTCCCAGGTCGACGCTTTATCCACTGCGCCACCACAGGTCAGGCGCTGGATGTTTCTTTGACAATGTAATTTCCTTAAAAACTTCATGTCAATTTAGTGTCAATATAGTATAGTGTGTATTATCAACCTAACCAAAGTTAATGTGTGGAGGTAGTCTCTAAATCTGTATTAAATCATGACTTCTATTTCAGGATCATTCCCTTTCTCCTTCGATTTAATGAAAGCCTAATGGGTTAAGAACTCCTTGATCTCATCTTCACCACTAGGTTAGCTTCCATTTTTCTAGTTGAGAAGTCATAATGAGAGCTATTTAAACAATGTCTGGAGCATTATTTTTTACTATTTGAGTTGAACAAGCAAAATACTTTTCAACCCTGCCTTCTTTTAAAATTACTGGACTGTCAACTGTGGCCAAAAATAAATAAAATCTTTCTTATAGAATTCTAGCTTGTTCCATCTCTGCATGCAAAACCATCAAATTTCAATTGAGCTTATAATACCTTGCTAAAAACAGTAAAGTACATTCAACACACTGCAGTATTTTTTTTTATCTCCAAGCCCCAAAATTGCATTCTCTTTAAGACATGTAATCTGCTTTTCAAGTTATTGCAGATGACAATTTAAGTATTTGGCCATGACATAACAAGGACTGTAGCCTTCCAGTTTGCAATATATGATTTTTTTTTTACTACTCACTAAACCAAAGCCCTGTATTTTAGTTTAGTTTCTTTCTTTCCCCCTGCCTAGACTGACTAGAAGACAACAGTCTGGAATGGAAAATAAAACAAGGAGAGAATTGAACAGGGGCCATTGGGTTAACAGAGAAAAGCATACGGATGGTGGTTAAGAAAGTAGTTTTAATAAAAAGATAGAAGTATAAGCAGAAGGTGAGAGAACTAACTCATAAGAGGGTGAGAGGGCCTGTGGGTGAAAACAGTTTTTCAGGGAATCTGATTTTAAAGAGGGTGTGAGTGAAGGTGGCTCATAATTTAAAGGGGAGCCATATTTGGTATGTTTTTTGGGGAGCTATCTGTGTTAAAATTGAGCAAACCCAAAAGAAACAAAGCAATTGTTATTTAAAAATGTTCACTCACCAATGTCTTCCAGAGTTATGCACTAGATAAATTTAAAGATTTTTTTTATCTCTAATATTTTTTCAAGTTTCTGATTCATGTGCTGACTTATTAAGTTTTTCATAGACAAACAGCAGGAAGAAGGTGGAAAATCCAAAGACTTAAGTAATTCACAATTTGGAACATAGGTGCCTAAAAATTGTATCCATAGTTTAGGAACATTGGAAAAAAAAATTATGGCTGTATTTTCTCAGGAGTAAGTTACCTAAAATAAATTTATACAATGTTGGGCATATATATCTGAATATAATAAATATTTCCTTCCTTCCTTCCTTCCTTCCTTCCTTCCTTCCTTCCTTCCTTCCTTCCTTCCTTCCTTCCTTCCTTCCGTCCTTTTTTTTCTTCCTCTCTTTCTTTCTTCTTTTTTGCTTTTAATAATACAATAAATAGGTTCAAAACAAATATATATGCTGAATTGAATGACCCTATATCTATCTGTCTATGTATGTATGTATGTGTCTATCATTTATCTATCTATCATCTATCATCTATCTCTATCTACTTAAACACAAACATATTCTATGTGGTATGTGTAGCTATATACATATGTGTGTGTGTGTGTGTGTGTGTGTGTGTGTGTGTGTGTGTGTTTAGAAAGAGGACAGTAGAGACAGAGACTTTGATAACTATCACCATATTTTAAAGTTTGTATTTAATCATGACTGACAGAATAATAACATAAAAGTAAAAAAAGACATATAGAAAAATATTTTACTGAATGGTCTGATGAAGATACCATAAAAGTGTTAATCATTGTAATATTGCAGTGTTACATTTTTGTCATCACTTTAGATTGGAATGCCTACTTGAAACATAAGATCAGCATAAAAATGGTAAATTATGAACATTTTTTCTGAGACAATATAAACTTATTGTCACCATTCTTTTTGGTAAATAGAAATGATTGGCTATTTTAGATTAATTTGTGGTCTCATAAGAGCATTTAAGACGGGAAAGGGCATGGCAAATTGAGCATTTATTATACTCTATTTAAATGCCATTTTTAAGTTTATGTTACGCTATAGCAGTAACTCAGTTTAATATATCATCAAGGATGTCTTTGCTGTCAGATCAACATCTATACATAGGGTTTTATTATTTATTTTCCCAAGGAGGACCTAGAAGTTGTAAACTCTTAGAGAATAGATTTTTTTTGGTCTTATATATCTTTGTTTTCTCCCAAATAGTTGAGCACATTTTTTTGCCCATAGAAGTTGCATAGCAGAAATTTATTTAGTGATGGATGGATGAAAATATTTCTCAATAAATTCTCATAATAACATATAAATAACAGTATAATTTAAAATCTTAAAAGAAAAGCTAGTGATCAAATTTCTATAACTTCTTTGTTCACACTATGTATTTCTGCTTCTTTGATTCATGCATAGAAATGTTATACATTTACTATAGTCTTACACTGAGTGATTAATTAATACCAAGTCTACATTTTTTTCTAGCCATTTAAAAAAATTTTTTTTTATTTTATTCATTTTAGAGAGGAGACACAGAGTGAGAGAGAGAGAGAGAGAGAGAGAGAGAGAGAGAGAGAGAGAAAGAGAGAAAGAGAGAAAGGAGGGAGGAGCTAGAAGCATCAACTCCCATATGTGCCTTGACCAGACCAGTGCAGGGTTTTGAACTGGTGACCTCAGTGTTCCCAGGTCGATGCTTTATCCACTGAGGTACCACAGGTCATGCTCTAGCCATTTTATTGGTGCCAGTTTTACCAAGACAAACTTTACCTATCATGTTACCACCTGGTGTACTCAGAATTCTCAATAAAAATTTTTAATTGCATTGTCTTCTGTATTTCTAAAGGTACATTTAAACATTTTTATTTTACAAATGTTTGAGAAATAGTTACTTCTTTTCCCACATTTGATATACAGCTACACAAAGAGAGGAAATTTTCTGATTCCTTTTATATTCTCTGTAGCACTTTGCATTGAACAAAATATTTATGTCTTCTCTAGTCCACCCATTCAAACATGCATCAACTATGGATGATTTCCAATTTTCTAGTTTTTACTCTAAGTACTAGATGTAGTTAGGGTACATGATACAGACACTTTAATTAGAGTTTCAGTGTTTTTTTTCTAGCTTGTTCTTAAGATCCTCTCACCATAATATGCAGTGTAGCATTTTCTATTTAAATAGAAGATCCTAAAACTCTACTTGAGAATTTATAAACAAATCTGATTAATTCTTTTGATATAATTGGTGATACTCTGACATGCCCACAGGACTACAGGTGATATTGACTTATGTTGGATATTGCTATTCTACCCTTACTCCCCTCGTTCCTGCCGAGAAAGGGCTAGATTCAGGAAGCTATTTTCAGCAGGGGGTGCTACAGCTGTTTTTGTTTAGATAATTCATAACTTTACTAGAGAATTTTAAATGCCCCCTACTAACACCCTTTCAAATGTCCCTAATGAGGTGAAGTTTGGAAGCCACCCAGCTAAAGTTTGAATATGGGATAATTGTGACAATGAAATGAAAACTGATGGTGTAGATATGTTTGATTGAACATTTTAAACATTTGGCGATGGATTATGGTTGTGTTTCAAATTATCTGTTCAATTTGTGTTGCTCAGATGCCTTTAGGGTAAAAGATTTTAAAGTTATAACAAAATTTCAACATATTAAAGTAATTGCAAATATAACTTTAGTTTTTTCTCACAATATCAGTATACAGTAGGGGATTGCAAACCTGAATCTAGGTACTGGTTCCATTGGAGACATATTCATTTAATTGATAGAAATAAATACTTTAATAATATTCAAATCCAGAGAGTATGCCAGGAAATTTATATAACAGTTTAGAGCACTTGAATGACTTTTAGAAAATATTGGGGAACATTCAAGGCCCCAGGATGTCCAATATCAAATAAAATATATATGCATTTTAAAAATTATGGTAGTTTCATTTTCTTTTATAACCTCATTACAAAATATTTTTATTTATTTAATATACCTGTTTGAGTACTTGCGTGCTATGAGCTTTCTTTTCACCAAAAGTTTTGTTCTTTATTTCTCCCTCAGTAAAAATGAGTCACTGTTTTCCTTGTCTTGTACCTCCTTTTATCTGTGTTTGTAGACTGTGAGTGCCTGGGTTGACTTTACTCCCTCTCCTATGGGGACATCACAGTCAATAACTTTAATGAGAACATTCAATGCATAAATATTACAAAGCTAGGATCTAAGTGATGAGATGGTAGAAAAATAAATAAATAGTGTAATTGAAGGAAGTGGGATGTTAATGGAGCTGCCAAAGCTGCTGTCTCTAGTTAAGGAAGACAGCAGTCTATGCTGAAAGTTTAGTTTTCCTGATCAAAATGGAAGTTTTTCAAGGAAAAAAAAAACTGTTTCCTGCATCAAGTAAAGAAAGAAAAGCTTCTGATTGATAAGTACTTTTCTTTGATTATTTGTACATTGCCTATTAAGCATAGAGTAGCCTGAAGAAAGAATTAAAAGGAGAAGAGCCATCAAAAACTTAAAATAATTACAAAATAGAAACTAGCACAAGCATTTTACATGTATCTTGACTGACTTTTCAAACAATATGTGGACCAGAAAAGCAAATAGAGCTTCCAACTGTGTTGGAACAGATTTGATCCACATTTCTCTTTTAGTGAGTACAAAATATATAAACTCATGTGGGTACACTTTCTTGGAAGTAAGCCCTTTTCTGCTACATTATGTGTAATGTTTTTGCACCTGTTTTTTGCTGTAATTTTACCAACAGGGGTTTAGGAAAGCACTGCTTTATAGTTGGTCTACAGCCAAACCAATAAACAAAAATGTCATTAATCACTGTCACTTGTCAATTCTCCATTTAAGAAATTGTCTCTTTTCATTGTTGCCACTAAAACCACAAGGGAGATTGATAAATTTTGTTTTGGAGAATTAGGTAAGTTTTCAAAAGTGAAAATGTTTTTCAAAGTGAAAATGTTTTTCAAAGGGAAAATGTAGTATATAAAGTTAAATTATAGCTGAAACTGAGTATATCTGTGAGAGCACAACTATGTATGTGTATGTGGCTGGTTATGAAAGACATTGTGCTGAAAAGAATCTGCATTTAAACAGAGTGGTCTTTCTGCAAGCCATTTCTTCTAGGTGTTGGATGAAAGATCAGATATGGTAGAGGACAGCATTGTATATATACTCCCCTGCCCCTCTTCTTACATTTAAAAATATAAAGGGATCACTGCTAAGAACAGAATAATCATAAGGTCTTCACAATTTCTACTACATAGTTTAGATCAACAGTCCCTGCCTCACTTTAAACAGAATAGTCATGCAATCGTATATCCATATATAGAACAAAAGTATAGAGCAAACAAGTACTATCTTATTCACTTTATCATGTTGGTAATTTTATAGGAACTAGATGACTTGAAAAGATGTTAATATGAAATATTCAAGTACTAGCCCACATTTCATGATAAAGGTTTCAAGTAACTTCATAATGGTTTAGATCTGTAGTCCAGTAGGGATGGAAGTAAAATAGTAAAGAGGTAAATAGGCTCACAGTCTGCAGGCAGTATGATAAAGTGACTGAGAGTGTGGGTTCAAAAATCAAACCTATCTGAGTTTGAATTTTGGTTCTCCCACCTAAGAGCTTAGTTAGTTTGAGCCAGTTATTAAATCTCTGTATTTTTTTTTTTTACAGGAACAGAGAGAAAGTCAGAGAGGGATAGATAGGGACAGACAGAAACAGAGAGAGATGAGAAGCATCAATCATCAGTTTTTCATTGCAACACCTTAGTTGTTCATTGATTGCTTTCTCACATGTGCCTTGATCACGGGCCTTCAGCAGACCAAGCAACCCCTTGCTGGAGCCAGCAACCTTGGGTCCAAGCTGAGGAGCTTTTGCTCAAGACAGATGGGCCCATGCTCAAGCTGGCGACCTCGGGGTTTCGAACCTGGGTCTTCCGCACCCCGGTCCGACACTCTATCCACTGCGCCACCTCCTCGTCAGGCTAAATATTTGTATTTTAATTATTAAGTAATACTTTGCAACACACAAAAGCTCATACATATTCACATGTAACTCATACAGCACAATGTCTCTGGTCAATAGAAAGCGTACAATAATGATACATAACACATAAATACTACACACTCTCTCACACGTATACAGGTGCATTTCCTTAAGTATAAGGACCACAGAATTGAAGTTTAAATATTTTTCTTTCACTTTTTACTGTTTATAAACATCAGTTTTGCAATTGTAAAATAGAAATGATGGCAATACATTTAGGAATTTTTATAAGAATTAAGTTAAATAAATATTTTAATATCAGGACCTAGCACAGCACCTTGCACATAGATTTTGTTCAATCAATGTTCGCTGAATTTGAACTTGACAGAGTCTATAAAAGCATCTTTACCATGTATGCCACAAACTGTCAGGCACTTTGGGACAGAAAAACAAACATGATAAACATAACTTGATTATGGACTACCTTGTCCTGGTGACACCAATAAGATTTCAGTGCTTGAATATTATGAAACACCCAGTTCATAACATTTAACATTCTCATCAGTTTGGGACCTGGAAATGCTGGTACAATCAAAATACTTGACAAATTTTAGTCCAGTGAATTTTCCAAGGTGGTAAAGTTTTTGCACTTCTCAGAGTACTGAAAACCATGTTCATTATGGATCTGGGATTTTTTCTATGACATATGATGCTGACAATCATGTTCACCCTTTTTATAACCAGATGAGCTAATTAAACACAATGGGAGAGAAAACCTAAGGATTTTAGCAAAGAGTGGCTCAATAAGACAAGCTTTTTTATTTTTTAATAACATTTATTGAGATAATCATAACATACTGTATTTTAAACAGAGGTCATATAATAAGTCCTTGAAAAAATAAGACAGTGGTAACTTTTGTTTGTTTGCTTTAACATATCTTTTGAATAAAAGTTTTCCAAATAAAAAAATAATTTTATCCCATGTTTTCTGGTCATTATGCCATGCTCAATAGATCTTGGCCCAATTTCTACGGCACTATTATTATTATATTTTTAATCATTTAACTAATCAATTAAGCTGTGTTGCTACAAGGTATAGGAAGAATGAATACATTAGTGGAGTACCAAGAACACTTTTTATATGAAACTCTCTTTTTAATAAAGTGTATACATACACATGGCAGTTTATGCCCAGGAAATTGTAATCAACTATATTTTCATTGGTATTTATCTTAAAGTGAAATGTTTTCTTTGAGCTAATTTCAATCTTTTTCCAATACTTCTAGGATATTGCCAGGATATTGATGTCCATGAACTAGTAGGGCAAATCAGCAGTAGAAGTATGTTAGAAATATTCCCCAAAGCAGTTAGAACCTTGATTCTTTTTTTTTTTCTAGATGTAAAGATGACAATCAGTTCTTTGGAGAAGCCATTAACTACCTGCTGAGTTTATTTGCACATGTCCTTCTCTGTTATATTCAGGCATCTTGGAATTAATTTGTTGCTAGATTACTTTTTTTATATATCATTATATTGAATAATATAAGATTTTGACAAAAAAAAACCGCGCTGTTCTAAAGCATTATTTTAGGTCATTCAGTATCTAATCTTTTCTAGGGCTCTTTTGCATGTAAAGTGTCTTTTTATTAAGTTATGGAAATTGGAACCCATCTCCTAGTTTCTACAAACAATTATTATTTGTGTGTGTATACGAGAGGTATTTATGCACTCTCCTTTTTCCATTATGATGCCTTTCTTATTATTATAGTACATGTTCTGCTCTCTGACTGAAAATATCTGTTTTCTCTGATCTTGCTTGTATGTTTGTATTCTTTCATTTTCTCAGGTGCTTATGCTTTAATAAGGTTCTCTTGATCTGTGCTGCTTCAGTTAAAAGATTTTTTCTGCTTACTTCTCTGAAATGGTTCTTTCACTAAAGATAATATATGCTACATTAACATATTTACTTTGACCCTCATAAATATCTTTATTTTTCAACTTTTCAAATGTATGCCATTGTACAATTTTATAGTATAAAACACTTTTTGAGGGAATAGTTAATGTTGGTAATTGCACTGAAATTTTCTCCAGCTGCCCATAAATGATATACCCCAAAATCCTTTTATTTGAGTAGACTAAGAGGTAAAAACTTTTGTGTTACAGATCTGAGGCTAGAAACAGAAGAGAGATGTTTTTAAAAATTAATTTTGGTGCTAGAATAGTGTCTCTGATAGAATTAATGAGTAATATGACTGTAATGTCTTTCCTTTGAACCTGAAAAACGCATTCACCTTCTTGCGACTTTATTATTGAGACAGATTTCTCAATGATTACTCTGCATTTTATTTATTTAAATTTCAGTCCATTCTATATACTGTGATTATAGTAATTATCTTAAAACACTCTTTTATACAAGCTATTTTTCTAGTGGAGTCTTCATTGCTTAGAGAAAAATATTCAAACTAGTTAACCAGGCATTCTGAAGCCTGCAAAATGTAGCTCCAACTTTTCCCACTGCCTAAATGGTATACATACACACCTGTGGGGTTTAGCAGAATGTTAAAAACACTGGCTCTGTAGACTATTTTGCTTCAAAGCCTATATAAATATAGGCAAGTTATTTCTCTCTCTAAGCATTATTCTCCTCAGAGCTATAATGGAGATAATGAGTATTTATCTCATAGGATTATTAAGTTTTAAATGTGTTAATACATGTGAAGTTCTTAGAACAGAACAGGTACAGTGCTTAGTGTAGGTTATTTTAAAACATATTTTTTTATTATTTATTTGGTTCAAAATTTCTTTCCCACTTAATATGTCTCTTATTCCCAAATCATTCTACAACAGATACTAACCAAGCAAGAACACTTCTTTTGCATAAGATAGTTATTTCTCCCTCTGTGAACTTGAAACAATTATAAATTTGTGCTAGCTACTTGATTTTTAATACTATTCTCCCTTTAATTGCTAGTACAATATTAATATCTGTATTTATGTTTCCTTAAGCCACTCTTAACTATCATCATAGCTACTAGAGTGCCTAGCATATAGTATATGTTCAACAAATAATTTCTGTTGATGATAATCATTATAAAAGTAACTAAGAAAAAACTGTAATAGTGTTATTATGTAATAAATTTTACCTCAATTTTTCCTCTGTATGGAGTCAAGGGTCTTGAAATAAGAGACCAATATATAAAATGTGATTGAAATTTTGTTTAAAAAGTACATGTGCACATCTGTGTACCTTTATATAAAAATCAGGAAAGATAGACACTAAACAGAAAATAATAATTTTCTCTGAGTAGGTTGAAGTAAAAATGCTAATATTTTCACTAGATGGAAGCACTTCATTTTTATTTTATATAATTCAGATATATTAAAAATAAAATTATACTTGAATATTAAATTTATATTCTACAAAATTTAAAAATAAAGGTATATAAGTGAGTATATGTATATAAATATCAGTTCTCTGTCATAAGAATAAAAACACTATTAAAAATAACACTTAGAACTTGTAGTTTCCGTTCTAATATGTAAACAGTGTGGCAGTCATCAAATTAAATTTTACAGTAAGAAAAATGTTAAACAAGCTGAAAATCAATGACTACTCTTCAATTTATCAGATAATTAAGGTCAAGGACAAACTGCATTTGAAACCTAGAGAGACAGGTGTTGACAGAACTACAGCTAAGACAGCTAACTTGGAGCCAGAAATTGGTAGGAATACTTCAATGTTCTTATTATCAGACACATCGTATCATCACAAGCCTGTGATATAAAATTACAAAAAGTCCTAGAAACACAATCTGAAAAGACAGTGCAAACATCAAGACTAAATTTAAATCTAACACATATTTTAGAGTTATCAGATATAAAATTTAAAATAATTGTACTAGTATGTTAAGGCATTAATATAAAATATAGACTGTGTAAGAGCAGATGGACAATATCAGCAGAAAGATGAAAACTATAACAATAGGAAGTGCTGTAAAAAATGTAACCAGATGGAGATTGTCTTTAATGGAGTCATCAGTAGGTTGGACATAAGAAAGAATAAGTGAAATTAAAGATATGTCTTAGAAGTTTCTGAATAAATAAAAGGAAGAAAAAATAAACAAAATGGAACAGACTATTCAAAAACAGTGATGTAATTTCAAAAGATGTGAATGGAATGGGAATACTAGAAGAAGAATGAGAAAAAGGAGCAGACAATATATTTGTAGTAATTGCTGAGAATTTTCCAAAATTAGTCATAGACACAAAACGACAAATCCAGGTAGCTTAGAGAATACTATATAAACAATATATATATCATACCCCTAGGAACATCATGTTCAGATGACAGAAAAACAAAGACAAAGATAAAATGCTGAAACTACTCAAAAGGAGAAAAAACACCTTAATTATAAAAGAATAAGTGTAAGAATTATAGAAGATATATTTTTTCAGAAACCACACTAGAATAGAGTAGAATAAAACATATAAACTATTAAAAGAAAAACAATGCTGACCTACAATTTTGTACCAGGAAAATCATATTTTAAGAATGAAGGAGACATCCCCACTGAAATGACTATTGTAAAAAAAAAGAAAAATAAGAAAGAACTGAAAAAAAACAAGTGTTGGCAAGGATATAGAGGAAATAAACACTTGGGCACAATGGGTGGGATTATAAAATTATATGCCTACTATAATAAAACAGTATGGAGTTTCCTCAAATAATAAAAATAGAAAAATAGATCTACTGTATAACCCGGTAATTCCACTTCTAGGTATATATCCAGAAGAATTAAAAGATACATTTGCATACACTTGTTCATAGCAGCACTATTCTCAATAACTCTGAAACATTATGTCACTTCAAACTTTGTCCTTCAGATATTTCAGCCCACTTTCCCAATCTTCTGCCTCATAATCTTAAAAATACGTTATTTTTTTGAAAAAGAACACTGACAATGAGATTAAACTGTGTCTTTGTTCTTTATGCTTTATGAGACTATAGGGTATTTTGCTTTGACTTCTAGAAATATTTTTTTGTCCTTGCCATCCTAGATCCTCGTGGAGACCAAAATTCAGAAAACATCTAGCAGGAAAATCAGCCATAGATTTGAATCCTATTAACTTTCCAATTTATCCACCAATAAATACCTCAGAAAAAGTAAGGTTCTTTTGGTTAATTATACACTCAACTGATTATTTTATATTACAGCAAGTCTGATTTTCAGTCATGTCCAAAATTGTTCAATAAGCATAAATATATATATATATATATATATATATATATATATATAAAACTGCAATATATTACATTATCATCATTAGAAAGTCTCTCTTACAAAATTTGAGTTTTCTAACTTTTGCTTCAAAAACTCTTGAATATCTTTAAAAACATGTTTAAGAATGTTATCCAAAGTTTTCCTTTTGTTGAATTCTAATAATTAGCCCATGTTGACTCATTTAACTCTTTCCCAAAAGCAAAGTTCTTTTCTTGAGTTTTGATATTAGACCAAATTCTGAATTTCTTCTTACATCTGGAGTAATGAATATCCTAATATTCATAGGTTTGTTCATAGTGTTATTTGTGTCTCAGATTCTATGAAATACAACCTTCCAAAATTTTTTGCCAAAGAGACATGTTATATAAAAAAGATAAGTAAATAAATAGAATATAGTAGGTAAATATTTTAAATATAGCACAAAATTAAATCTAGATATTGTTATATTTATAGAACTTTTACCATCAATTAAAATTTGATGTGAGTGTAATAATTTCTTCTAATGACATTCAAACTCATCCTTACCAATAATCAGTATCACCGTTTTATAAAGAAATCAATAAAAAATTAATTAATATATTTTAATATATGTTAATAGTGTCTAGTTTACTGACATATTTAATATATTTCTAACATGTATCAATATTTATATTACTACATAGTGTTTTATATAAGGATTATGGGTTTGAGAAAAATCTTTCAACCTTTTGTTATTTTTCTAATGATTGAAATCCATACTTTAAAATAAATTTTATATGAATAAACTGAATAATAAAATAATAATTGTGGGAATAATTAGGAAACTTAAGAAACTTCTATTAGGGTAAGAATTCTATCTTTGTCACTATATGGTTAATCAAAATAGCTAACTTTTACATAGCACTTAAAATATATCAAGAACTTAGTATTTGTTCTATATAAATGGCAATCTTTTATCTTTATAATAATTAAAGTTGATAGAAATAATTATTTTGTTTTAAATATGAAGAAAATTAAGCTTAATAAGTTTAAATAACTATACTAAAGTTATAGAACTAATAAGATTGGCAAGATTTCTTTGGTAAATCTTAAATAATTATTTTTATAATATGTAGTTAAAGATTGGACTCATTTTCCCTTTCTCCTTATAAACAGATGGATTAAAGAATTGAAAAAATATGAAAAAACCTTGATTAAAATTGTAAGCATTTATTAGGATCCTGGAAATTTGGGACTGGACCCAGAGACCACATGTCACTGCGGTGTGATCTGTTTTGCAAGGATGATCAAAAGTGTCAGTCACCCTGGTCAGATAGCTCAGTTGGTTAGAGCATTGTTCCAATGTACAGAAGTTATGGGTTTGATCCTCAGTCAGGGCACATATAAAAACAGATGGATGTTCTTGTCTCTCTCTTTTTCTCTCTCCCTTCCTCTATCTTTAAAATCAATAAATTAAAAAATATTTTTTTAAGTTTCAGGCAATGTTAGAAGTCTGGTTTGACAGTTAAAGAACACTTCAACCTTTACCTAACTATATAAATAATATTTAATCTTAGTTTACAAATCAAATCATATACAAATGCATATACATTATTTATTGTTACTCTTTCAAAATTGCATGGTTGATGTTATTATTTCTATTTTCCAGGTGGAATCAGACTTGAAGGTTGAGAGAGCTGTAAGTTAACTGGTTGTAAGAAATTATAAGGAACACTTCTCTAAGCCCAAACTTCATCACCATTTGGTTATAAGAAAGAAATAACTGAAGGAATCAAAGTAATATCTATTAAGAGGCATAGAGAAAGCAGTAAATTGGTTGTATCTACTGAAGGGGCTTCAGGTACTGCTTTTTAATAGCAGATATGAAACCCCATTCAATGTGATTAGCGTTTTTTTCCTTTGTAAAGGAAAATGTAGAGAGGCAGAGCAAGGGACCTTTCCACATGTTTCTTCATTGCCTGACAGAATTAGTGTGAGTTCCTGATTGAAAATGAGGATCACCTTCTGGATCTAAAGATCTTTCTGTCATCTACTGTATTTATTTGCACACATACCCAAACAAATTTGTAAATGAAGGAATGAATAATGCTCATGTGCCATCCTGAAGCATAAAGTGGGGTGGAGGTGTAGAGGTAGAGGATAGATCTGGGCACTATTTTATAACAACCTTTCCAGGTGATTGTTAAAATACAGATGTTTGGAAACACTGGGTCATATCTCATAGTGCAGTAACTTGCAATAATATACTGAGCACATAGATTAATTATTATCAGGTTATTATTTTCTCTTAAGCATCATTTCAGAACTGGCTTGCTATAACTTCTCTCTATATATGCCTCTGTTTCTCTTCCTCTACTTCCTTTTCAAGTACTTCTCTTCCTAATGTCTACTTCTGCCCACTCTTATAACACCTGTCACTCCCAGAAGAGTCTCTTAAATTTTCTTTTTTATGTAAGATGGTAGTTTTCCACTATACTCAAGAATGTGCAAAAACTATTTTTTTTAAATCAGACATACAAATTAATAGCCATCTGAGACTTATATATAAAAATCAAGTATGAGGCTCACGTTAATGAATACATGGAGTTTGGAGTATTGTACAGTTTTCCTTTCCCCTTCCCGGTGGAGCATTGGTGGTATAATGGTAAGCATAGCTGCTTGCTTTTCCCCTTCCCTCAGATTTATTTTGTTCCGATGTTGTCTCTTCTGACTCTCCTATATCTGTAGAACTCATTTACAGGCTTATGAACTTAGTGAACTTCCAAGGTAGTTATTTCTTTTGAGAGAGAGAGAAAGAGAGAGAGAGAAATGCATTGGCTAAGCAGTCATCTCTCTTACTCTTCAAGTTTGTAGTGAAAGATACTATTACAGGGGCAGTAAGAATCCTTTCTCTCGGTGCTGCATATATATTATTTGATCTGGTAATAAATGTAAAATATAGTCTCATATAAACATACATACAAGCTAACAGTTCAAGGTGGCAAATGAATTATAGAATACAAAACTACTCCCTAGTAGTCTAACTGCCCTGTGTGTATAAAATTCATACTGTGTGAACAGAGCTTCTTTAAAAGACTTTTCCCCGAATAATATTTCTAACAGTGTAAGAAACCAGGACCTTGAAGTAAACCTTTTTATTTTTGAAAGTGCATTTACTATTTTAAGATGCTGCCTGGAATCCTCTGTGTATTTATATGCTGCTTCCTACTTCTTGCCCTGTGTATCTGAGTTCTGACACAGTGGAACATGAGAAACCAGCTTATCCTCCGAAGTTCATTTCTGACTGTTGATAGGGCTACAGGTCAGTGCTAGTGTAGACTGCCAAGTCTTATTGCTTTGTTCCTTAGATGTTGTGTATTTAAACTCAAGTGAAATTCAACATTTTATATATATATATATATACAAATTTTATTTACTTGTTTATTTTATAAAGAGAGGAATAGAGAGAGAGAGAGAGAGAGAGAGAGAGAGAGAGAGAGAGAGACAGGCATCAAACATCGAATCATTGCTCTGCCTAGTATGCAATCATTGGTTTACTCTTATGGGCCCTGACCAGGGATCAAACCTGCAACCTTGATATACCCTTGATAGCTAAATCAGGAAAGAAAAACACAAGGATAATATCATAAACCATCTTACATAGGGATAAAAATGAAAAATACCAAATAATTAACAAATTGAATATAAGAATGCATTAAAAAATTATATTGTGGTCACATTTAATTATCCCATGAAAATGGAAGGACAGATGCAAAATGTCTTCTAGGTTTATACATAAAAGAGACATTTTTTTATATATATTTTATTATTATTAATTCTAATGGGGTGACATCAATAAATCAGGGTACATATGTACAATGAAAACATCTCCAGGTTATCTTATCATTCAATTGTGTTGCATACCCATCACCAAAAGTCAAATTGTCCTCTGTCACCTTCAATCTGGTTTTCCCTGCGTCCCTCCCCTCCTCCCTATCCCACTTTTCCCTCCCTCCCCCCATCCCATAACCACCACTCTCTTGTCCATGTCTCATACCCTCACTTTCATGTCCCACCTATGTATGTAATCGTGCTGTTCTCAGTTTTTCTTTTTTTCTGATTTACTTATTTCACTCCGTATAATGTTATCAAGGTACATCCATTTTGTTATAAATGATCCGATGTCAGCGTTTCTTATGGCTGAGTAGTATTCCATAGTATATATGTACCATAGCTTTTTAATCCACTCATCTTTTGACGGACACTTGGGCTGGTTCCAGATCTTCGCTATTGTGAACAATGCTGCCACGAACATGGGGGCGCATTTCTTCTTTTCGAACAGTGCTATGGTGTTCTTAGGGTATATTCCTAAAAGTGGGATAGCTGGGTCAAAAGGCAGTTCGATTTTAAATTTTCTGAGGAATCTCCAAACTGTTTTCCACAGTGTCTGCACCAGTCTGCATTCCCACCAGCAGTGCAGAAGGGTTCCCTTTTCTCCACATCCTCGCCAGCACTTATTCTGTGTTGTTTTGCTGATAAGTGCCATTCTGACTGGTGTGAGGTGATATCTCATTGTGGTTTTAATTTGCATTTCTCTAATGATTAGTGATGTTGAGCATTTCTTCATATGCCTATTGGCCATCTGTATGTCCTCTTTGGAGAAATTTCTATTCATTTCTTTTGCCCATGTTTTGATTGGGTTGTCTTCCTGATGTTGCGTTTTATAAGTTCTTTATAAATTTTAGTTATTAACCCCTTATCAGATGTGCTGTCGAATATGTTCTCCCATTGTGTGGTTTGTCTTTTTATTCTGTTCCTATTGTCTCTAGCTGTGCAAAACCTTTTTAGTTTGATATAGTCCCATTTGTTTATCTTGCCTTTTATTTCAGTTGCCCATGAAGATAAATCGGCAAATATACCGCTGCTACAGATGTCGGAGAGCTTGCTGCCTATGTTTTCTTCTAAGATACTTATGGTTTCACGGCTTACATTTAAGTCTTTTATCCATTTTGAGTTTGTTTTTGTGAATGGTGTAAGTTAATGGTCTAGTTTCATTTTTTTGCAGGTAGATGTCCAATTTTCCCAACACCATGTGTTAAAGAAGCTGTCTTTACTCCATTTTATGTTCTTTCCTCCATTGTCAAATATCAGTTGTCCATAAAGCTGTGGGTTTATTTCTGGGTTCTCTGTTCTGTTCCATTGATCTATGTGCCTGTTCTTATGCCAGTACCAGGCTGTCTTGAGTATAATGGCCTTGTAGTAAACCTTGATATCAGGAAGAGTGATACCTCCTGCTTTATTTTTTCTTTTTAAGATTGCTGAGGCTATTCGTGTTCTTTTTTGGTTCCATATAAATTATTGGAATATGTGTTCTATATCTTTGAAGTATGTCATTGGTATTTTAATTGGTATTGCATTGAATTTATAAATTGCTTTGGGTAATATAGACATTTTAATGATGTTTATTCTTCCTAGCCATGAGCACGGTATGTGCTTCCACTTGTTTGTATCTTCCTTGATTTCTTTTATCAATGTTCTATAATTTTCCGAGTACAAGTCCTTAACCTCCTTGGGTAAATTTACTCCTAGGTACTTTATTATTTTGGCTGCAATAGTGAAGGGGATTGTTTCCTTAATTTCTTTTGCTGATATTTCATTGTTGGTGTATAGAAATGCCTCTGATTTCTAAGTATTAATTTTATATCCTGCCACCTTGCTGAAATCATTTATAAGGTCCAGTAGTTTTTTGACTGAGACTTTAGGGTTTCTATATACAATATCATATCATCTGCAAATAATGACAGTTTTACTTCTTCTTTTCCAATTTGTATGCCTTTTATTTCTTCTTCTTGTCTGATTGCTGTAGCTAGGACTTCCAGAACTATGTTGAATAAGAGTGGTGAAAGTGGGCAACCCTGCCTGGTTCCTGATCTTAAGGGGATTGCTTTTAATCTTTGTCCATTTTGTATGATGTTTGCTGTCGGTTTATCGTAGATGGCCTTTATCATGTTAAGGAATGATCCCTGTATTCCCACTTTACTGAGAGTTTTGAGCATGAATGGATGCTGGATTTTATCAAATGCCTTTTCTGCATCTATTGAAATTATCATGTGATTTTTGTCCTTCCTTTTGTTTATGTGGTGAATCACATTGATTGATTTGCGAATATTGAACCAGCCTTGCCTCTCCAGAATAAATCCCACTTGATCGTGGTGTATGATTTTTTTCATATATTGCTGGATCCGGTTGGCTAATATTTTGTTGAGAATTTTAGCGTCTAAATTCATCAGGGATATAGGCCTATAATTTTCTTTCTTTGTGTTGTCTTTGCCCGGTTTTGGGATCAGAGTTATGCTCGCCTCATAAAAGGAGTTAGGAAGTCTTCCTTCCTCTTGAATTTTTTGAAAAGCTTGAGGAGAATAGGAGTTAGTTCTCCTTTGAATTTTTGATAGAATTCACTTGTGAAGCCATCAGGCCCAGGACTTTTCTTTTTTGGGAGTTTTTTGATAACTGTTTCGATCTCATTTGCTGTAATTGGTCTGTTTAGGGGTTCTGATTCTTCCAGATTGATTTTTGGAAGGTTATATGATTCAAGAAATTTGTCCATATCACCAAGATTGTCTAATTTTTGGCATATAGTTCTTCATAGTATTTTCTTACAATGCTTTGTATTTCTGTTGTGTCAGTTGTTATTTCTCCATTGTCCTTTCTAATTTTATTTATTTGAGTCCTCTCTCTTTTTTTTCTTGGTGAGTCTAGTTAAAGGTTCATCAATCTTGTTTACCTTTTCAAAGAACCAGCTTCTTGTTTCATTGATCCTCTGTATTGTTTCCTTAGCCTCTATGTCATTTATTTCTGCTCTGACCTTTATTATTTCCTTTCTTCTACTTGTCTTGGGTTTTATTTGTTGTTGTTTTTCTAGTTCTTTTAGATGCAGGGTCAGGTTACTTATTTGAGCTTTTTCTAGCTTCTTATGATATGCCTGTAGTGCAATAAACTTCCCTCTCAGAACTGCTTTTGCTGTGTCCCATAAATTTTGAGTTGATATATGCTCATTATCATTTGTTTCTAGAAACATTTTTATTTCTTCTTTGATCTCATTGTTAATCCATTCATTATTTAATAACAAGCTATTTAGTTTCCAAGTGTTTGAGTATTTTTCAGTTTTTCTTTTGTGGTTAATTTTTAGTTTCATGGCATTGTGATCAGAGAAAATGCTTGATATGATTTCAATCTTCTTAAATTTATTGAGACCATTTTTGTGTCCTAATATGTGGTCTATCCTAGAAAACGTACCATGAGCGCTTGAGAAGAATGTATATTCTACTGCTTTAGGGTGAAAAGTTCTGAAGATATCTATTAAATCAAGTTGATCTAGTGTATCCTTTAAGTCTGCTGTTTCTTTATTAATTTTCTTTCTTGAGGATCTATCCAGTGTTGTTAGAGGGGTATTGAAATCCCCAACTATGATAGTATTGCTGTTAATCTCGCCCTTTATATCCATCAAAGTCTGCTTAATGTATGTCGGGGCTCCTATATTTGGTGCATAGATATTTACAATAGTTATATCTTCCTGTTGAATTGTTCCCTTTATCATTATGTAGTGTCCTCCTTTATCTCTTACTACAGTCTTTGTTTTAAAGTCCATTTTGTCTGATATAAGTATTGCTACCCCTGCTTTTTTTTCATTTCCATTTGCATGAAATATTTTTTTCCATCCTTTTACCTTCAGTCTATGAGCATCTTTTGTTTTAAGGTGTGTCTCTTGCAGACAGCATATGTATGGGTCCTGTTTCTTTATCCATGCAGCTACCCTATGTCTTTTGATTGGATCATTTAATCCATTTACATTTAAGGTTATTATTGATATGTAGTTGTTTATTGCCATTTTATTCTTTAAAGCTGTATTCTTCTTTTCTCTATTCATTCCTCCCTTTAAACTGTTCACAAGAGGCCCCTTAGTATCTCTTGCAGAATTGGTTTGGTTTTTATGAATTCCTTCAGGCTTTCTTTTTCTGGAAAGCTCTTTATTTCTCCTTCAATTTTAAACGTTAGCCTTGCTGGATAAAGTAGTCTTGGTTGTAGGTTCTTGTTCTGCATTACTTTGATTATTTCTTGCCATTCCCTTCTGGCCTCAAGTGTTTCTGTTGAGAAGTCCGATGTCATCCTTATGGGGGCTCCTTTGTAGGTGATAGTCTTTTTTTCTCTAGCAGCTTTTAAAATTTTTTCTTTATCCATTAGCTTTGGTATTTTAACTATGATGTGTCTTGGTGTAGATTTTTTTGGGTTTCTCCTTAATGGAGTTCTGTGTGCTTCTAGAATGTGTGAAGTGTTTCCCAGCCTTAATTTAGGAAGTTTTCTGCTATAATTTGATTGAACAAAGTTTCCATTTCCTGTCCTCTCTCCTCTTCTTCAGGCACCCCTATGATGCGAATGTTGTTTCTCTTCATGTTGTCACAGAGCTCCCTTAGAGTTTCCTCACATTTTTTAAGTCTCTTTTCCTTTTTCTTCTCTGCTTCTGTGCCTTTGTTTATTGTGTCCTCTAACTCGCTTATTCGATCCTCAGCGTCATCCACCCTGCTTTTAATTCCTTCCATTGTGGTCTTCAGTTCTGATACTGTATTTGTCATTTCTGTCTGATTCTTTTTTATTATTTCAATTTCATTTTTTATACTTGTTATCTCTTTATTTAGGTGTTCATAATGACTATCCATTGTTGCTCTAATTTCTTTGAACATCCTAACTATCATTATTCTATATTCTGCTTCTGGTAATTTGGTTATATCTGGTTCATTCAGGTCCTTCTCTGGGGATTTCTCTTGATTCATTTGGTTTGCATTCCTCTGCCTGCCCATTTTTTCTATGTATAAGCAAGTTGTGGCCACTGGAGTCCAGTATGTGTTGCCTTTGTGTTCTCTATTTGTGGTCTATCTGCAGGCTCCCCACCCCCTCTGCCGGTACCTAGGGTGGTTGGGTATGAGCGTTGCCAGTGCCGGCCCACTGTGGCTTTTGCTATGATTTCTTCCTCTCCTCCGTTGGAGGGGCTGTGACTGAAGCCACAAGATTAGCACCAAGGGTAGAGGTGAGCACCTTTCCTCAGCTGCGGACCCAGCCTATTTCCGGACTTCCGCCTAGAACCAGCAGTAGGTGCCTGCTCGCTACAGTTCCGCGAGTTAGGCGGGGCTTTTGATGTGCTCTCAGCTGTAAGCTTTTGCCCGTCAGGAGCTTTAGCCCCGCCCTAGAGGCCAGGGCCCTTCTGCGCAGGGTCGGAAACCAAGGTTTATTGGGGCGGGCGTGTTTGCTCACTTCCGCTCAGCTGCGTACTTCTGCTCGTCCCGGGCTCTACCCCGCCCCCGCGTTCGGAGCCCGCTCGTGCACGTATGAATGCTATCCGGGGTTTCTCCGGCCGGATGGGGATATTAGCGTGGGCTCAGCTGCGAGCCTCCACTTGTCTTGGGGTCCACCCCGTTCCCGCGCTCGGAGCCCGCTCGCGCACGTTTACTGGCCAACCGCGGTTTCTCCGGCCCCGAGGGGGGGGAGACTGGTAGCGTCAGCTCAGCCACGAGCCCCTGCCCGTCCCTGGTCCTAGCCCGGTCCCCGCGGTCAGGGCCGGCTTGCGCAGGGCCTGCCCGTTCCTGGCCTCCCGCTTTGTCCCCGTAAGTGGGATTAAAGGCGGGCCCGCAGCTTCCGGACCGCTTTCGCGGTCCCCTCTGACCCTCTGGGCTAGACAGAGCTCACACCGGCTTGGCCTCTGCCCACGCCAACAGAACCGCCTTTCAGCGTCCTGCCGCCCCAAAACCTTAAGCAGCCCTCAGCAGAATAGGAAGGGACCTAATACTCCACACTGTAGGCCTGGGAGCTCCCTCACTTGTTTCACAGCTCAAAACTGTCCAAACGCCTCTTCTAGGCTCTAGGACTGCAGGCTGGGGCTTGGTTCCTGGGACCCAGGTCCCTCCCTCTCCGCCAAACTCTCCTCCCGCCACACGGGTCTCTCCGGGCTGCCGTTTGCTCCGGGGAGCTGGGCAGCCCTCTTCGCGTTTTCGCTATTCCTACCAGTCTCAATGTGGCTTCTTCTGTGTTCCTTGGTTGAAGAGTCCACTTAGTTTTGTTCAAAGTTGGTTTATCCAGGTGATGGTTCTTAAAATTGAGTTGTAATCCACTTTGGTTCTGGGAGTTGGAAGTTGGTACGTCCGCCTACTCCGTCGCCATCTTGCTCCCCCCCCCAAAAGAGACATTTTTGAGTTACACAGTTTGCATATCATTAACTTTATGAGTTTATGCCATAAACCAAAGTTGTACCAATTTGAAATCTTACCAGCAATATAATATATGTCATAACTGAGCTATTTGCTGATGGTTAAATATTTGTAGATTCTTAAGATAATAATTAAATACTGAAATTGTAGTATTTAATTATAAATGTAGACTGAATGAAATATTGGGAATTCTAGAAAATCATATATTTGAATAGTTCTAAGTATGTACTGTACTGTATTTCCCCATGTATAAGACGCACCCTTTTCCAAAATATTTGGGGTCTGAAAACCGGGTGTATCTTATACAGTGCTTGTGGCATTTCAAATGCCATAGATGGAACTGAGGATGAGGCAATATATGAAGACAGTGATTTGTCATGAGGACAAGCTAATGGATGGGAGTTTTGACAGTGATGAAGGGTTGTATGAATTTTATAATGAATAAAACTTGAATTCAATAACTTTATGTAATACATTTTTTTCAAATTTAGGGCCTCAAAATTAAGATGCATCTTATACATGGAAGCATCTTATACATGAAGAAATATGGTATTTAAACTCATATATATGTATACCATAGGAATCAGCAAATTTTAAAATTAATTTTTAATATTTTACATTAAATATAGAATTTTTAGATATTAATATTGTTATTATATATTTGTAAAACCAGAAAATTATTCATTTATGTTTTTCCATGCATGCTGGAAACTGGAGATTGCCAGGAACAAGTCAAGATACCTGCTGTATACTAACTTCACAGAAAGCTTTGTTATAATAACCATAACAAGTATATTATTCTATGGTGGCTCATATACAACATCTTATCATTACTGTAACAAGCCAGGGTTCAAGTAGCCCATTGCCACAGAGCCAATCACAGAGCTGAGTACCTTTAATCAAATTGCCAGCAACCTGAGAAGGAAGGGGACCTCACTTCATCCAAAGCCTGACTTACCAGTCTTGGCTGAAGGGCTGGTTTATATGTCTTGGGAAGTTAGCAATTCATTATAGATATTGCAGCTAGTCATGTAGCATGTAGGATGTGGGAGTCTAGATTGCAGGAATGCCACCCTGGAAAGTCCCGTTGACAATCGCACAGGTTATCTGATGTTTTGATGTTGCTCCAGAAAGGCTGGGTCTGGCACCTCTGGGAACTATCTGTGCATTTGGGAAACATCTGCAAGAGGGACTTTTTGCATTCTCTAAGAAACAAAGTAAAAATTAAGTTTTGTGAATGAAGCTTCTAGTTATCTACAGTGCCTTAACTCTTTATAGGAAATTCTGAGACTGAATCCTAACAAGAAATTATTATAATTTAACCCTTTACATTATGACTTAAAGATGCATTATTGTTCTTTATCAAGAATAGTACCCCACAAACTACATGAATGCCAAGTCTAAAAAGTTATGGTTTTATAATAAATACCAGATAAAGCATCATGAATATTAAATGATTAAGTCTGCTGTTTCCCAAATGCAATTCTGGGAAATATATAACCTCTCTGACCACCAGTTATTTCAATTATAGATTGATTATTTTAGAGTTCTTTATTAATTTTTATTTTTATTGAAATTATTAGGATGGCATTGGTTAATAAAATTATATAAGTTCCAAGTGTACAATTCTATAATACATAATCTGTACATTGCTTTGTGTGTTCACCACCTCAAGTCATATCTCCTTCCATCACCATTTACCCTCCATACCTTCTTCTACCTCCCCTCTGACAGCTGTCAATCTGTTTTCTATCTATGAGTCTGTTTCTATTTTCTTTATTAGTTTATTTTATTCACTAGATTCCACGTAAGATTGAAATTATATGGTACTCGCCATTATCTGACAAGTTTATTTCACTTAGCATAATGTTTTCCAAGTCTATTCATGCAGTCACAAAGAGTAATACAGTATTTCTCTCTTTTTTATGGCCAAGTAGTATTCCAATATGTAAATGTGCCATAGCTTTTTTAGCTACTCATTTATTGATGGACACACTAGCTGCTTCCAAATCTTTGCTATTGTAAATAATGCTGCAATAAACATAGGAGTGCCCATGTTCTTTCAAATTAGTATTTTGGTTTTTTAAAAATTTATTTCCAGAAGTGGAATCACTGGGACATAAGACAATTTCATATTTAATTTTTTTAATTTTAGTTTCATTGATTTTAGAGAGAGAGAGAGATAAAGGAAGAGAGAAAAAAAATACTGCTTTTTTTGTGTTGTTGTTGTTGCACTTATTAATGCATTTATTGATTGATTCTTGTATGTGACCTGACTGGGGATGAAACCCGCCTATTAGGATTATACTCTAATTAACTAAACTACCTAGCCCGGATAATTTATATTTTTTTTAAGTAAACCCATACTGCTTTTTACAATGGCTGCATCAATGTGCATTCCTACCAATAGTGGATGAGGGTACCCTTTTCTCTGTATCCTTGCCAATACTTGTTTGTTGACTTATTGATGATACCCATTCTGACAGGTATAAAGTGATATTTCTTTGTGGTTTTTATTTGCATTTCTCTGATGATTCGTTTATGTTGACTATATTTAAGGTGGCAAATCATCCTCTTTTAGGGAGGATAGTCCTTTTTTTGTAAGTTCCATCCTCCCTCAAAAAATGTCCTCCTATATGTCCTCCTTTTTGAAATTAGAAGACTAATCTGTAAATGTCCGTATTCAATTGATGCAGAGTCGATTCATTGCATGTAATGTGACGTATTTGTATCTAAATGAGTACCGTTTTCTTACAATTATTATTAAAAATTAATAGGCATGTAAGCATAACTAAAATATAAAATATTACAAATGTTTTATTATGCATTTATTATAGTGTATTATTGTTGTAATGAATAAAATGTTTCTTTTATTTACAATATTGTTTTCTTCGATTTATTTTTATCCTCCTTTTCATTGTAAAAAAGTTGGTCACCTTAGTATATATTCATGCCTGTTGGCCATCTGTCTGTGTTTTTTGCAGAGAAGTGCAAAAAAAAATAAAACTAGATCACTTTATTACACTATGCACATGAATACATTTAGAATGGTTTAAAGAGTTAAGTGTTAGAATTGAAACAACAAAAATACTAGAAGAAAACACTGGCAGTAAAATCATACACATTTCTCATAGCAATATTTTTTCTGATACATCACCTCGGGCAAGGGAAACAAAAGAAAAAGAAATAAGTGAGACTATATCAAGCTATAAGGTTTCAGCACAGCACAGGAAACCATCAATAAAATGAAAAGTTAAGTCACTGAATGAGAGAACATACTTGCCCACAATACTTATGAGAAGGGATTAATATCCAAAATTTGTAATGAAATTATAAACATCAACACCAAGAAAACAAACAATCCAATTAAAAATGAGAAGAGGACCTGAGTAGACACTTCTCCAACAGTAGATTGTTAATAATCACTGTATTACTCTACTGGCTAAAGTAAATAATATGTAAGAAAGTTTTTCATAAACTTAAAACCTGTTACCTAGACTTTGTGGGCACCCAATTTACAATTTTTTATTATAAGTCAAGTTTTATTGGTGCAAGCAACATAAGATGATTTACCTATAAAATAAGAATGTTTTAAAAAGTTTTGGAAAACCCAATGTATTTGGAAAGGACAAAAACACCAGGAGGAAACCCAAAATCACACAGTAAAACTTGTTCAGTAATTATACCACTTCCTCCCCTTCTGCACTCTAGATGCTCACATACACAATGTTGACACCATGGGTATCAGGATGGTGCTGCCCACACTGTCATCCTCTGCCTCTGGGAAAGAGATGTAGCTGCTGCCACTTCTCTGAGACTCACCACTGCTTTGCACCAGTACCTGTAGAATCAATCTCTAAGGTGACTTTGGGATAGGAAAATTTCAGATATGGTACCTGCATCATAGTCACAAGGGATGGTAGAAAAGCAAGTAGAATATCTGGAAAAACATCTTCAGTTAGTGAGAATTAGGTCAGAGGCTGGGTGTAATACTCATGAATCTTTTCTTTAATCCCTCCAAGAATGTTGATTTAAAGAAAAGGTGCAGAAAAGTTAGGTGACATATCCAAAGTCATAGAATTATAATGGGCAGACATACAAATAGAAACTTGTGTGGCTTTGACTTCAAAGCATACAACCATCAAACTATTCTAACTTGTTTCAATAAGAAACAAAACTGTGATGTGTCAGTGTTTTTTTTTTTCTTCCTTCTACTTGGGGACCAAGGGATAAATTGTATCTCTTATAGCTGTACTGATACACTGTAATAGTTAATGATAAAGTTCTTAACTTAAAAAGAAATGGCCTAATGGTTTTCTTGGTTCACTATGGCTAAAGGTTTTTATGTTTTAAACTGTGTACTATGTTATAAACCCTATATTCTGTCATCAATCAGAAATAATGAAAACTCAATTATGAAGCTGCTGTGATGCTGAGAAGTCAAGACAGGTTTGTCCATTTAAGCACTACTCAACCTGTCTACTTTCCAGTGACCTCTTTCCAAATAGAAAGTGCTGCATCAGTTCTTAATGATAACAACACTGCCCTAAGTTACTGATGTCTAATAGCTTTCAGGTTCAAATGTTGATGGTGTAAGTTTGGTTCATGAGAGACGAGTGCCTACACCATGGAAACCTCTATCACAATCAGTGCTAATTTGCAATCTAAGCAGAAAGGCCAAGGTTTGACTAAAAAGGCTAAATTTTCTTCTTTTTGTGTGACTATTCCTACTAGCTGGGTATTAGGAGTAAATTTTGAATATAGTCACTTTGCACAAATTCATATTTTAGCATGAGATAAAGCATGACAGATCCAATTTGCATTGAAAAGACAGTGTTATATGTCAGAATGAGCTGATGGCTAAGAGACAGAGACCTAAGTTTGAGCACCAGGGCTGTTGCTTTTTTAGTATTGTAACCTTGCATAAGTCAACTAAACTTTGTGACTCTCAGTTACTTCATCTGTAAAACCCAGTTCATACCACCAAGTGTACACATTTGTAACATCTCAAAGACAGTGAATAACACAGCATTGTGGTCAAGCTGTTATTCAGATGTAGGTCATTAGTTTTAACCTTTATAGTTGTTAATTTGTTTGCCACACAATTCAGCAGCCAAATCCTACACTGGCTACAAAATATTTAAGAAAATTAGTTAAATCTATATCAATTTATTTAATACAGCATATTACTTTTTGCAGCCTTATTAAGGTATACTTTACAAAACTGTAAAACATTTAAAGTGTGCATTGTAATGATTTGATATATGTACACATTGTGAAGAGAGTCCTCTCGTCTAGTGAATTAGTACACCCATCACCCCCCCCCCCACACACACACACACACAATTTGTTTTTGGTGAGCACAGTGTTACTTTTTATTTGAAAAAAAAATGCTATATGTCTTTTTGGCTCTTATTTGGTGGGTATTAATTTTTTAAAACAGTAAGAGATATTTGGACTTCCACCACTGAAGGGAGGGTGCTGCCTTTGTTACTCAGTAGAGTCCCAAAACTGGCTTAAGTTTCCAATACTGTTAGACTTCTCAGCGTAGCCTACCAATTCCACTAGAAATTATAAATGAAATACACTTATTTTTTCTATCTTGTCTTTTTGCTTATCCTCTTTATTATTTTCTGTGCATTTCTTACTCATCTGTCCTTGAAGTCTTTTTAAAAACAATCGAATTATAGTTTTTCCAAACCTAACACTATATGTATAGTGAATTTTCATTGCATTTAAAATGAACTGAAACTCCATGCGTGCATAATCTGGCACCTACCTCTTTCCACATTTATATCTCGTGTCATTCTCTTTTCTGACTTTAACCATAAAAGCGTTTTTTTCATATCTTCGATTTGGTCAGCTCTTTGCTGCCTCTACGTCTTTTGCCAGTGCCTGCTTCCCTGAAATTCACCTTGCCTTTCTTCTCACAAAGTTTAACACCTTAAACTTAAAGTCTCAAGATAAATGTCAGCCATTCAGAAAAGCCTTTCTTAACTGTGCTCAGTATCTAATTTCTTACCCATTTAAATTAATTTATGTGACAACTTGCTTTTGCTCTGACTTCCCCACTAGAATGAGACCAGCATGAGGGCTAGAGCTGTGTGTACCAAGGACACCAGTGCATCTCATGCCCTGAGCAAAACACGGGGCCTCTAGTACCTGCTTAATATGTATTGATGGATGAATGAACAGATGTCTGTCTGGCCGGCTAGCTGTCTGAATGGATGATGTTTTAGAATATTGTTTATCTTACCCAAAAATAAAAAAGATACAAAAAACCCCAAAACTTTGTCAATTAAATAAGATATCGACACTGGGAGAGACAAGATGGCCACAGAGTAGGCAGATGTTCCAACTCCCACATCCCAGAACCAAAGTAGATTACAACTTAATTTTGAGAACAGTCATCTTGAAAGACCAACTTTGGACTAAACGAAGAAGATTCTACAGTCAAGGTTCACCAAAGAACCCACACTGAGACTGGTAGGAAAGGCAAAGATGCAGAAAGAGCTGCCCCACTTTTGGGAGCAAGCAGTGGCCCAGAAGGACTCATGAGGAGGGGAGGGCCCATTGAGTTGTGGTTTATGGGTCCTCAGCTTCAAAACTAGAGTCCCATCCTAGAGCCCTACAGTCTGGAAGGGAAGAATGAACTGTATTTGGCCGAGAAAGAGACCTATATACTGTTTAAGAGAACGAGACAGAACTCTCAGGCACAGGCTCTGCATTAAAGGGACCACACGGAAAGCCTTGCTCACAGTCACCTGCCTGGGGCTCTGGGAGCGAGGACCACTGGGAGGAATGGAATGGCCAGGGGAGAGTGTGGTATCGGAGGCACAGGGGAGACACTTTGAATGATGGAGGGCACCCTAACACCAGGGATGAATAACATCCCAAATCTAAAGTGAACATTTTTCCTGAAAGCAGCAACACCAGCAAAGGGAATAAATTACCCTGCCCACAGAGGCTTTCTTGCTCCAGTCAGAACAAAGAGGTGCTTAGAAACAGGCAGCACATTAGGGACACAGGTAGTGAGTGTTGGGGTCTGAGCTATACCATCCCCCCACGCTGCTGAGTGCTTGCTTGGGGTGGGAAGGCCTGTGGCAGCAGGGCACAGCTGTAAGAGCCAGGGCAGTCCAAGCAAGTGCATGCAGGCCCACCCAAGAAGGTGGGAACCATGGTGGCCACTGTGAAGGTCAGAGAGAGCATGAAGCTTGACTGCGGCTGAGCCCAGGTGACTATGGAGGCCATCTAACCAGGCCAGTGTGGGCCCACCTGTGGAGGTGAGTAGAGCCAGGAGCCATAGTGGCTTCTGCGAAGGTCCAAGTTCACATGCAATCCTGCCTGCCCTTGGAGGAAACCCTGATGACAGTGAAGGCAATCTGAGAGGCTGAGCGCAGGCCAGCCCACAGAGGTAGAGGCTGTGGTGGCTGCCGCCAAAGTCTGAACTTGTGCACAATCATGCCTGTGGTGTGAGCCCACCCTTCATGGTAGCTGGGGCCCAGCTGACCTTAGGGGTGCCCTGAGCAGGCACACATAAGCCCACCAGGGGCAGCAGAAGCTGCAGCTGCTGCAGAGGCAGGCTGGCACTGGTAATGCCTGAGCCCAAAAGCTTGTGGCAGCAAAAGCAGCGGTGGGCGGGCCAGTGGATAGACCATACATCGGAAGCACAGAGGCCATACCCACTGGACCCCTGAGACCACACCCTTCTGAGTGCTGAAATAAAATAAAATAAAATAAAATGTCTGAATAGAAAGACATCTGAGGCTAAGAGGCAAGCCACAACCAATACCCTACCTAATCACTGAATTACAGTACTGAGCCTAACAAGTAGCCAGCAATAAGAAGCAGCAGAAAGTGAATCTCAGGGTAACTTGAACTTTCAAAGAAGCTTTCCCCAGGCCAAGAGTAAATAAAAGTTAGCCTAGGAATGCAGCTGATATTTACAATAGCACCTGGGCCCAGCATAGGCAGCCACATGATCTGGATTACTTCTAGCTCCAAAAAGGTAAGAGCCAGTCATAGGCAGTGACCCCCACTGATCTGAACCAGGTGCCAGCCATGGAGGTCCAGGGCAGGCACATCCAGTGGCAATATATGGAGATCATAAGCTCAGAACAATCCTAGTTAGAGTGGTAGATTAAGGAAGGGCTTCTCACACATGACCCAGCTAAGACATATAAAATGCTGACAAAAATAGCAAAAAAGAATAGTGATAGCAGATAAGTAGTCCACAGCAGATTACAAACAACAGCTGATGCCAACCAAAGAAGACCTAAAAAAAGCACAATTGAAAATGGGAGGCAGATGATACCAACCCTAGACTCAGCTAGCTACAGAACCAACACACCCAAAGAAGAGTGTATACACAGACAAAATGGGAAGACAAAGAAATGTAATCCAAATGAATCAACAAGAGAAATTTCCAGAAAAAGAACTGAGTACATGGAATTAACCAAATTAGCAGATGCAGAGTTTAAAATAATGATTATTAGGATGCTCAAAGATTTTAGAGCAACAATGGATGGACATAATGAACACATAAATAAAGATATAACAATTATCAAAAAGGACATTAAAATCATAAAAAAAAACGCCAGGTAGAAATGGCAAACACAATATCAGAAATGAAAACTACACTAGAAGGAATTAAAAATAGGCTGGATAAAGCAGAAGATCGAATTAGCCACTTAGAGGACAAGATAAGCGAAAGCACAGAAAAAGAGCATAAAAATAATGTATCAAAGAGTCTGAGGAAACTCTAAGAGAGCTCTGTGACAAGATAAAAAAAAGCAATATCCACATAATAAGGGTTCCTGAAGGAGAAGAGAAAGAACAAGAAATAAAGAACTTGATTGAAGAAATTATAGCTAAAAAATTCTCTAAATTGATGTAGGAAAGAGTCACACAGGTTCAAGAAGCAGAGAGTAACCCATTAAAAAAGAACCCAAAGAGACCAACAACAAGACACATTATACTCAAAATACCAAAGTTAAGAAATAAAGAATATTAAAAGCTGCAAGAGAAAAACAATCAATAACCTACAAAGGAACACCCATATAGCTGACATTCATTTTTCAATGGAAACACTTGAGGCCAGAAGAGAATTGCAAAAATTATTCAGAGTAATGCAGAATAAGTACCTACAACCAAGACTTCTTTATCCAGCAAGGCTATAATTTAAGTATAAAGGAGAAATAAAAAGCTTCCCAGACAAAAGACACAAATAGAAACAAAATACTCAAGGAATTTATCCCAACCAAACCAATGTTGCAAGAAATGTTAAGGGGTCAGCTGTAGACAGTTCAAAGGGGGAAAACAGCTAGTAAAAGTGAAGTATATAGATTTAAAGAAAAAAATGGCAATAAACTACATATCAAGAATAACCTGAAATGTAAATAAATTAAATGCTACAATCAAAAGACATAGAGTAGCTGAATGAATAAGAAAACAGGACTCATATATATGCTGTCTACAAGAGACCCAAATCAACACAAAAGATACATATAGATTAAAAGTAAAAGAATGGAAAAAAATATTTTATGCAAATAGAAATGAAAAAGAAAACTGAGGTAGAAAGACTTATATCTGACAAAATAGACCTTAAAATGAAGACAAAGTAAGGAATAAAGAAGATCACTGCATAATGATAAAGGGAACAATCCAACAGGAAGAGATAACCATTATAAATATCTATGCACCTAATACAGGAGCACTTATGTATATAAAACAGACTTTGATGGACATAAAGGGCAAGATCAATAACAATACTATAATAGTAGAGTATTTTAATACTCTCCCTAACATCACTGGATAAATCCTCAAGAAAGAAAATTAACAAAGAAATGGCAAAATTAAGGGACACACTGGGTCATCTGGATTTAATAATTATCTTTTAAACTTTTCACCCGAAAGCAGCAATAAATACATTCTTTTCAAGTGCTCATGGTACAGTCTCTAGGATAGACCACATATTAGGTCATAAAATGTGTCTCAACAAATTTAAGAAGATTGAAATCATATCAAGCATCTTCTCTGACCACAATGGCATGAACCTATAAATCAACTACACTGGAAAAATTGAAAAACACTCAAAGTTGAAAACTAAACAGCATGTTATTAAATAACCAATGGGTCAACAATGAGATCTAGACAGAAATCCAAAACATCCTTGAAACAAATGAAAATGAGCATACAACTCAAAATCTATGGGACAGAGCAAAAGCAGTCATGAGAGGCAAGTTCATAACATTACGGGCATACCTTAAGAAGCTAGAAAAAGTTCAAATAAACAACTTAACCCTGCAACTTAAAGAACTAGAAAAACAATAGCAAGTAAAACCCAGAGGAAGTAGAAGGAAGGAAATAATAAAGGTGAGAGTGAAAATAAATGACATAAAGACTAAAAATACAATATAGAGGATCAATGAAACCAGAAGCTGGTTCTTTGAAAAGGTAAACAAGATTGATGAACCTTTAGCCAGACTCACCAAAAACACCGAGTGAGGACTCAAATAAATAAAATTAGAGATGAGAGTAAAGAAGTAGCAACTGACACAGCAGAAATACAAAGAATTGTAAGAAAATACTATGAAAAACTGTATGCCAATAAATTAGACAACCTCGGTGAAATAAAAAAAAATTCTTGAAAAATATAATCTTTCAAAAATCAATCTGGAAGAATGAGAAAACCTAAACAGACCAATTACAAAAATAAAATTGAAAGTTATCAAAAAACTTCCAACAAACAAAAATTATGGACCAGATGGCTTCACAGGTGAATTTTACCAAATATTCGCAAAGGAACTAACACTTATCCTTTCAAGCTATTTCAAAAAATTCAAGAGGAGAAAAAACTCCCAAGTACTTTTTATGAGGCAAGCATCATCCTCATTCAAAAACCAGGTAAAGCCTGACCAGGCGGTGGCGCAGTGGATAGAGCATCGGACTGGGATACGGAAGACCCAGGTTCGAAACCTGGAACTTGCCAGCTTGAACGTGGACCCATCTGGCTTGAGCAAAAGCCCTTCAGCTTGGACCCAAGGTCGCTGGCTCCAGCAAGGGGTTGCTGGGTCAGCTGAAGGCCCACGGTCAAGGCACATGTGAGAAAGCAATCAATGAACATTATGGTGTCGCAACAGCAATGAAAAACTAATAATTGATGCTTCTCATCTCTCTCCATTCCTGTCTGTTTGTCCCTATCTATCCCTCTCTCTGACTGTCTCTCTGTCCCTGTAAAAAAATAATAATAAAAAAAAAACAGGTAAAGACACAACAAAGAAAGAAAACTATAGGCCATTATTACTGATGACTTTAGATGCTAAAATTCTCAAAAAAATATTAGCATATGGGGTCCAGCAATACATAAAAAAATCATACATCATGCTCAAGTGGGATTTATTCTGGGGAGGCAAAGCTGGTACAATATTTGCAAATCAATCAATGTGATTCATCACATAATCAGAAGGAAGGAGAAAAATCACATGATAATATCAATAGTTTCAGAGAAAGCATTTGATAAAATCCAGAACCCATTTATGATCAAAACTCCCAGCAAAGTGGGAATACAGGTAACATACCTCAACATGACAAAGGCCACCTATGACAGACCCACAGCCAACATCATACTCAATGAGCAAAAATTAAAAGCAATCTTCTTAAGATCAGGAACAAGAAAATGGTGCCCCCTTTCACCACTCTTATTCAACATAGTTCTAGAAGTCTCCGACAAGAAGAAGAAATAAAAGGCATCCAAATTGGCAAAGAAGAAATAAAACTATTATTATTTGAAGATGATATGATACTGTATGTAGAAAACCCTAAAGTCATAGTAAAAAAAACTACTGAACCTGAATAATGAATTCAGCAAGGTGGCAGGATATAAAATTAATGCTGAGAAATCATAGGCATTTTTATACACCAACAATAATCTGCCTGAAAGAGAAATTAAGAAAACAATAACCTTCACTATTGCATAAATAAATATATAAATAAAGTACCTGGGAGTAAATTTAACCAAGGAGATTAAGGACTTGTACTCAAAAAATTATAAAACATTGATTAAAGAAATACAAGTAGAAGCATATACCATGCTCATGGTTAGGAAGAATAAACATAATTAAAATGTCTATATTACCCAAAGCAATTTAAAAATTCAATGAAATTCCTATTAAAATACCAAGAACATCCTTCAAAGATATAGAACAAGTATTCCAAAAATTCATATGGAATCAAAAAAGAACATGAATATCCTCAGCAAGCTTGAAAATTATAAATAAAGTGGGAGGTATTACACTTCCGGACATCAAGTTATACTGCAAGGCCATGGTACTAAAAACACTTGGTACTGGCATAAGAACAGGCATACAGATTAAAGGAACAAAACAGATAATCCAGAAATAAACCTGTACCTTTATGGACAATTGATATTTGACAAAGGTGGTAATAGCATGTAATGGAGTAAATACAGTATCTTTAACAAATGTTGTTGGGAAAATTGGACAGCTACCTTCAAAAAAATGAAGCTAGATAAACAACTTACACTATTCACAAAAATAAACTCAAAATGGATAAAATACTTAAATGTAAGTCGGGAAACCATAAGCATCATAGAAGAAAACATAGGCAAGAATCTCTCCAACATCTCTCACAGCAATATATTTGCTGATGTATCTCCATGAGCAAGAGAATTAAAGGACAGGATAAAAAAATGGGACTACATGAAACTAAAAACTTTTCCATAGCAAAAGACAATATGAACAAAATAAAAAGGCAAACCACACAATGGGATAACATATTTGACAATACATCTAATAAGAGGTTAATAACCAAAATTTATGAAGAACTTGTAAAACTCAACAGCAGGAAGATAAACAATCCAATCAAAAAATGGGCAAAAGAAATGAATAGACACTTCTTCAAAGAGTACATATAAATTACCAACAGGCATATAAAAATGTTCAACATCATTAACCATTAGAGAAATGCAAATTGAAACCACAATGAGATACTACCTCACACAAGTCAGAATGGCGCTCATTAACAAAACAATACATAATAAGTGTTGGCAAGGATGTGGGGGAAAGGGAACCCTCCTGCATTGCTGGTGGGAATGCAGAATGGTGTAGCCACTGTGGATAAAAGTATGGAGATTTCTCAAAAAGATAAAAATAAAACTGTCTTTTGACCCAGCCATCTCACTTTTAGGATTATATCTCAAGAACACCACATCAGTGACAAAAGGAGAAATACACCCCCATGTTTATGGCAGCATTGTTTACTATAGCCAAGATCTGGAAACAGCCCAAGTGTCTGTCAGTGGATGAGTGGATTAAAAAGCAGTGGTACATATACACAATGGAATTGTATGGGGCCATGAAAAAGGAAATCTTACATTTTGCGACAAGATGGATGGACCTGGAAACTATTATGTTAAGTGAAATAAGCCAGGGCGAGAGAGAAAAATACCATATGACTTCACTTGTTTGAGGAATCCAATGAACAATATGAACTGAGGAACAGAATAGAGACAGAGGCAGGATCGAAGAGTCCAGAGGGAAAGTGGACAGAGGGAAAGGGGATGATAGGATGAGATGAGAGCAGAAAATCAAAACCAAGAGGGGGGCATTGCAGGAGGAGGGCAAGGGGGATATGGTGGGGAACACTGAAGAGGGGGGAAGTATTGGGGGGACACTAGAATCTATGCACACCCAATAAATTAAAATAAAATAAAATTGGAAAAAGATATTAACACTGTTCTTGGGAGGGGAAGAGAGAGATAGAGAGAAAGAAGAGGGTGAAGGGTGAAGAAGCAGATGGGTGCTTCTCCTGTGTGCCCTGGCTGGGCATCGAACTCAGGACTTCCACATGCTGGGCTAATGTTCAATGGCTGAGCCAACCAACTAGCCAGGGTTGCTTTCCCTCTTTACTTTTAATCTCTTTCTCTGTGTGGCTCTCTCTCTCTCTCTCTCTCTCTAGCTCTATCAAATCTACCTATTTATCTAAATATCATCTATCTATCATCTATCTATCTATCATCATCATCTATCATCTATCTATCTATCTATCATCATCATCATCATCTGTCTATCTATCTATCTATCTATCATCTATCTATCATCTATCTATCTATCTTTTGTCTATCTATCTATCTATCTATCTATCTATCTATCTATCTATCTATCTTCTATCTATCATCTATTTATCTATCTATCTATCTTTCTATCATCACCTATCATCTATATCTATCTATGTCTCTGGGTTTTGCCTTTAATTCTTGTTCATTTTATCTGCAGGGTAGTTTGGTTTCCCCTTTATCCTTCCTTCTCAATTCTGTTGCTAAAGCTTTCTACCTTCCTTACTAAAATCATGATCAGGCTTTTAGCCCAAATAACAACCCTACTATTGAACAAAGTAACATTGTTGCTCTTTTGCTACACTTGAAGAAGATGCTCAAATGACAAATATGTATCCTTTCATTTATTCTTCACATGCCCTTCTGTTTTTCCTTATACCAACATGTTTACAGTAAAGAAGTTCATGAGAGAAAGGAAAAGAGGTAATACCAATGCAATTTCTTCACGAGTACCCACACATGAAATTTCACCCTGGTTAACCCAACACCAATATAGTGGTAAGTGGAGCACAAGTCTAATTAATATTTAAGTCATGCTCCAGTTCTCTCAGAAGCAAGGGCAGTGATTTAGAAGTACATTGATTAATATATAAACAGGGAACTTGTTTTTGGAAAGAGAGAATGTTTAGTTTTATGACAGGATGAAAATCTTGTTCTATCTTCCTAGATTATTTGTTGGAAAACTAGAATAATTCCTAGTACAAGTTTGGCCTGAATCAATAATATAAGAAATTAAGTAAATCTCGCAACTGGCTGATTCTTAGTGTTATCATTTTTGAAACATATAGGCATTATTTACTTCAGTAATGTTTTCAACTGATATCTATAAATTGTATATCAGCAGGATTGTTCTAGAAGTAACAAGATATGCATACTTTTGTAAGACATACTTTCTTCACCATGGACAGTTTATCATGCTAATGTTTCCTTTCCCAATCTTAAAGAAACAATTAGATAGTAGTTGGAAAATGTTTTTAGTTCCATGGAACATAAATCTCTGCCAATTGTGAGGTCCCTGGAATTGACTCAAACAGAACTCCTTTTTAAAAAATTACTCCTTTTTAATTGTTCATGAGTTGCTTTTTAAAAAAACTACAATTTATCATTTTTTTTTGTAAGCTAGTGATAAAATGCCCGATAAGTAGCCATGGTACTATTAAAACCTTGCAGAGCAGTGACTGGAACATGATTTAATGGGTTCATGGTTCTTTTTTAGTTGACCAGTGAAAAATGAAAGGTAGCATTTTATCTTTGAAAGACATCCCATGGTAATAATCAGATGAGAAAATTTACCTTCAAGTTTATAACCAAACAGGCAGAAGCTGTCAGGACACACCAGCAAAGAACCTGAGAAGCTAATTCCACTCAGTTACTTTTTCATTATGGTCTCTCTGCCACACAATCTAATTTTTGCCTGATCCACTGTTCTTTAAGATACTGAACACAGCTGTGGATCAACAAAGTCATTTACACATTCACTGCATAGGTAATATAAATAATAGATTAATCTAAATTCTCTTGGGCTTTATTTTTGGAACGTATTTAATGAAAACTAAAATCCTTTACTGGGTCTTCCTCAAGTGTTGCCTTCCTTCTCTCTCTTTCTCTCTCTCTCTCAATTTTTTTCTTCCTAAATTTAATGCTTTCTGTTGTTAACATTCAATTATTGCTTCCATTTTAGTCCAGTTCTACAAGGGCTGTCTACGAACATTGGTTTCTATGACTAGCAATGAGTCTTTCCTACCACAAAGATAAAAGGCACAGACCTTTATCACATAGGTGCCAAATGCTAATATAATCCCACGAGTAATTTATCTTTTCAGAACTATAGGAGGCACAAATCAATTTAGCACTTGATGTCATTAATACTGGTGTTGAAAACCAACAGAGAAATAAACAAGGGACAGGAAAATCGAGGGAAACAATTAATTGTAATTTTTCCAGGGAATCCAACTATGTGGTACAATAATGATTCACTGAAAATAATGAAGTATGAGTGCTAGATTGGTGTCCTCATTTTTTCTCAATCCTGACAATCTATGAAGCATCATTTTGCTGGTAGTGATGGTGGTGTTGCATTAAGGGTTTTATATGTATTATTTCATTCACCAAAGCTCAAGGTGATTCTAAGAAATAGATATTCCTAATGTTCCCATTCTATAGATAAACCGTGACTAAAGAAGAGAACCTCTCCAAGGTTCCACAGCCAACAAAAGAATTCAATTGCCACTGAATTCACGATGGAAACGGCAATTGGTACCCCTGCGAGATAACACTGAAAACACCTGCGCTATGCACTGTCTACACTCAACAAAATGTCTGAACAAAGGTCTTGTATCTTGTTTTCTATGCATTCAGGAGTATAGGACATTGTTTATCCTTAGAGTTAATTAAGAATTTCTTGTTTTCTTCCTTAGAATCAGCTCTTAACCATCAAATGAAAGTATCATTTATGTGGCCAATTTCCTGAAGCTATTTATTTTATAAATTTAATTCTGTAAATACATCTTAGAAGATAGATTATTTGATGTCTGTCTAGATTGCTAAGAACTAAGTCCAATATAATGAGAATATCTTACAATATGGGAGTAAGGAAGGAGCTCCCGGGAGTGCTTACATCATTGTCCAAGTGATAACCAGGACTCAGTCTTCACATTCTGGATGCATTGTGCTGGCAGTGGATAACTTTTCAAATGTTAATATCTAGTGATATCTCTCTCTCTCTCTCTCTCTCTCTCCCCCGCTCCCTCTCTCTCTCTTTGTTTATTTATTTTTGACAGAAACAGAGAGAATGACAGAGAGAGGGACAGAAAGGGATAGACAGATAGAAAGGGAGAGAGATGAGAAGCATCAAGTCTTCATTGTGGCACCTTAATTGTTCATTAATTGCTTTCTCATATGTGCCTTCTCTGAGGCACTACAGTGAAGCAAGTGACCCCTTGCTGAAGCCAATGACCATGGGCTCAAGCCAGCAACCTTGGTTTTCATGCCAGTGTCTTTTGGGCTCAAGCCAGTGACTATGGGGTCATGTCTATGGTCCCACACTCAAGCCAGTGGCCTCACGCTCAAGCTGGTGAGTCTGCGCTTAAGCCAGCTACCTCGGGATTTTGAACCTGGGTCCTCTGTGTCCCAGTCCAACACTTTATCCACTGAGCCACTGCCTGGTCAGGTCTAGGGAACTCTTCCTGTTATGGTTTTCATTTGTTATATAGCAGGTTATTTTGCTAGAAAAATCTTCAGGAAAAGTACCTTTTCTGTTATTTTATGCTTATTTATTTAATTAATTTAAAAAAGTAAAATATTAATTTTAAGCTAAATCCAGTCAGAAACACTGTTTTATGCATTCTGAAAAAGTAAAAGAAAAAGTTTGTTGTTGTGCATATTTGGTTAATTGATGAAAGACTGCACTCGGTGCCAGAATTATTGACAAAATTGCCAATTCTTCCATTTCTCTTTGATTGGTAGACCTGAGATGAAGCCATGGCATTGAAATAAATCTAGACTAAAATATATTGTATGTAGGCCTTATTTTTTCAAGGTGCTCCTTGGGTAGTAAATTTATCTTACACAATTTCGTTCTGTCTAGTTCAGGCACTCCTAGCTATATTGAAAGAATTATTTCTTGGAAATTTTTAGAAGAAAATAAAAAGACTTTGAAAATATTTGAATACACAGCATGGAACAGAATATTTACCAGTATAAACAACTTCATTTGAGCATTATTAGTTGTATGTGCATGTGTTTATAATATAACATCCCATACCTGATCTCACACACATACGCAGAATTAGGATATTAGCTTCCAATATTTGTCTTTAAAAAATTGGCATAAGCCCTGTCTGGATAGCTCAGTTGGTTATACATAAAAAAAGAATTGGCATAAGCTTTGCTCAAGTGGGTATGTATGATACTCACATCACAGTCCTGTCCAGATCCTTGTTTTCAGTCCTCCTTGGTCCTGCAATGCACATGCTCACTTTTCCCTTAATGTTGATCCACACTTCACAAGAATGTGAGGAGAGGTCACTCCGTGGTATAATAGAGGTCCTATGGTAATACAGAAAATTCTCAGTATCTGTTCACTATTTATCAAAGTTTGGTTTTAAATTTTTACTAGCTATATCAAACTATTATATCTATTAGTAATTTAATATTGCTACTTAATACCACACAAATCTCTGGAGCTTGTGAAAAATATGTCTTCTAATGGCATATTTCTCAAATATTATGTGCTACAAATTGCTTGCTAATATTGCTATAATGTAGACTGTGAGTGAGTAGGCCTAGGGTTGGTCCCAGGTTGATCATAAGAGTTCTGCATTTCTAACAGGATGATGCTAAGGCTGCTGATACCAGAGTATCTTCTGAGTAGTAACATCATATGCACACTGCATACAGCTCTCTGCTGGTGCTACCAGAGATTGCTGTTTTTCTGTGCTTTTGAGTGAGCATATGTGTGTGTGTTTGTGTGTGTGTGTGTGTGCAGACATAAGAGATAAGAGAGATGTAAGTAAGAGAAAGTTGTAGTTTACCTTGGTTTTTGGCTTCTGCTAGTATAAAATATCTTGCCTTATTATCCAACAATTTATTTACCTTATGAACCAACATCTTCCCTGGCTAAAGCAGTTTAGGGTGTTATTGTTTAACTATGTCATGCTACAGATATACTTTCATTCATTTATTTACTCAACAATCTACTATGTACTACAGTATGTTAATCCTGGATAGTTTCTGCAACTTTAAGCAAAATGACATTTAACAAAACCAATCTTGTGATAGATTTTTGTCTCATAGCACTATAAAAATATTAAGCCCATATAGAGATTTGGGAAGTATTTTCAGTAGCAATATAAAATCCTTAATTGCAAAAAAGTAAGTATGGGTGGTATCAATTAATACAAGTGAGAAACAGTGATTTCTGAACTGAGGCTGAATCAGTGAGGATAGTGAAAGTATTCCAGAGGTAGAAATGACCAGACTTTATGGTAATTTGGACATTGGAGGAACAGATGGGTTTCAAATTTCATGCCTGGTTAATTAGGTGGAATATAATGGTATTTGTTAAAGAACTCTATAACTATGAGAACTATTTTGAGAGTAGTGACAATGTCTTTGATTTTTATCTTGTTGAGTTCTGAGCATTTTGTAAGAGGATCAGGCAACTGTGTAGCAGGTAGTTGAGTATATACAGTTTAAAAAATACATATAAAATATGGAAGTTGGTTCTTTCTATTGGTCCGGATCACCTTATATCATCTCTTTGTAACTAAAAATACTGCTTTGGTGAATGACACAACTAGGAAATAAAAAAATGCAACATTTATAGTTGTTGTTCATTTACAATCATTGTTCTTCTGACTTCCTTTGGAATTTGAAGAAACTGAAGACAAATTTACAATAGTTTTTTCATGATGTTATTTAGCAGCAAGAGTTGTTAGCTATTTCAGAACAGTAATATTAATAATATAAGCTAGAGAAATTTTCTAATGTCTTTGATATTTACATATTTTGGGTTTTATGTTAGTTTCAGTTTTTTTATTAATTACTTTTAGGTACACAGAGGAAGCAGGAGTAAGAGGACACTTTGTTGTTCCATAATTTTGTGCACTTATTGTTAGCTTCCTGTAGGTGTCCTGATGGGATCAAGTGTGCAACCTTGGTGTTTTAGAATGATGCTCTAATAGACTGAGCTAAGGCTGATATGTATATATTTTGAATATTATTAAAAATTAACCACTTTTTAGTTATAAGACAATAAAACTAAGCCTCATATTTATGAAAAAGATACTATGAAGTGTATTTCCCTTATTGATACTTAATACTATTTCTAAATATTATTAGTCATTATATTTCAGATCAGAGATCTACACCAGGAAGTTAACAGGACTAATACATAACATTAATATATGACATTACTTGATCATATATCAATAGATGAGAATGAGCATGATTTGGTCCCAGCTAACAAATGACCAGGTAAAATGAGAACTTCTAGAAATTTTTCTTTTTGGCCTCTTTCTGTAATTCAAGAAAAAAGTTGGCTCCTCAGGTGGCAATTAGTTTATATGGACATACTACATATACTGCCTATACACAGACTTCTGAAAAAGTGTGACTGTTGAGGTAATTCCATTTAAAACAGTAAAAAAACTGAAAATGAAAATGGCTGCAGGGAAGATTGAATATTTTGGAAAAATATAAGAATTTCATACTACTACTGTACTACTAGCTCATCTGTAGTCATCATGCAAAGTGAAGAGTTATTATAGCTTGTGATTATTTTTATTTTATACACATCAAACTGATGAGATGAGGTTGACATTTGTTCTACTTCTTTGTTTCCATCTATCATTTACTCTCAAGATTAACTAGAAAATTTATTGAACTGTAACATCAAATACTTATTAATAAATTGCTAGATAATATATATTTGTATTTATATATTTATACATCATACCTTACCTAAATCTGCAACCAAAACCTCTGGGAACTTTGTATAACTCTGCACCATTAATTTCTTCAGAGTGACATTCTGATGTGAGCTGAACAGATGGAATTGCAGGATTGTTCTAGCAAATTTATCATAAAAAATGCATCCGACACCTGTGTAATTTGCCTAATCATTTTCCTAATAAGCTCCCACCATTAATTATGCACGATTTCCACAATGCAATCAAGATAAAAGTAAATCTGATGACTTAATATCCTTCAAAATAATTGGTTCACCCAACACAAGGCCTCCTTTGCTATCCATAGCCATTTTAGTTAATTAGAAAAAGGGTGCACCCTGTTGGAGTCAGCAGAATGGAGGCTGATCTCTTGGTGGGGGGTAGACCTGCTGTGTTTTTGGGCAGAAGTCAAGGATATTAACTCTTGAAAGAATAGAAGAGGATTTTGCCCCTTCATTTCCTTATCCTTCCTTCACAAGCCCCGTCCCCCAGCCTGCAACTTCCCTACCTTCCCCAACCCCACCCCTGTAGCAAACAGATGCGTTAGTGTTCTTCAGCCATCAGAAAACTGACTGCAGGACTCTGCGGGTCTAATGAGAATCAACTTTTCCAAAGCTGCTGTCTTGTGGTGCAGTCCACCTGTCACATCATTAGGTGCAGCATGTGCCTTGAATTCACTTCACTAAATGAGATTTACAGGCCCCAGTGAAACCCATCCTGCAGCATCCCTGCTTCAATTAGCTAAAGATTAATTGTCTGAGAAAGGGAATGAAAGTTTTACTTCAACTGACCTGAAAAAAAAAAAAAAAGGAGAATAAAATAAGTATGGTTCAGGTATTCCACATAGGCCTGAGGCAGTGTGGAAAAACGTGATAATTTAAAGGTGCTACAAATTTCCTACACCTCGCCTGGATGAATGAAATTAACTAGCTCTAAAAGCTGTCAAATTAAAGGTTGACTTCCAGATATTAGCACCTTAAATGTCACCAAATATCCTCTCTTTCTTGCTTCCTTTCTTCTTTTTTTTTTTTTTTTGGCAAACATTCTCGTCAGTACACCTGCACATGCATGCACACAAACATTTTCTTACTGCTGTTCCTGCTAACTGCTTGTTCGTGCCCAGCCTAGAGTTACTTGCTATAAATCTTTGATGTAACCATGGCTACAGAACAACTGGCAATTACAACATTTTTTCAATTTTAATGTTATACTAATTATGTTTGAATATGTGTTAATAGAGATGAAGGAAAGAAGGTGAGGAAAGCTTCTGGAAGAAAGGCAGGAGGGGGAAGTCTCTGCTCCCATCTTCCACAGCTTCCCTGTACTGCTGAGACATACACAGTTTGCAAGTGGAGGTAGATCATTGGTAGCTTAAAGACTCCTATTTTTAGCTAAAATTTATTTGTAACTAATTAATGAGAATAAATTTAGAATTCTTAATTTTTAACATAAACACCATCAATGGGAACCTCATCTGCTAGAATGTCAGGTACAACATAGAGGACATGAGGGAAGAGTAAATATCCCACACTTCTTGGGGCAGAAGTTATCAGGGTACTCCAATTATTTCATTTAATTGTAATATATTTCAACTGATTATGACTTGTTCCAATTTAAATCTATAGCACATACTTTTAAAAAAAAAGTCACAGAATACAAACATACCTGGCGATAATCTTTAGCAAGATAGCACAAAAATAAGGTAATAATAAATATTTAAGCGCAAGAGAACAATAAGAAAATAGAACTAACAATCCTCTGCTCTGAATGTGAATCTTCTATCACCCACATTAAAAGATTGAAACACAAGAAAAAAAATGATGATCTAATCATCCAAATATTCTCAAATGAATTCTTTTGTATCACATTCTAATTAAAACATGTATTTGAATATGTTGTGATTAACAATGACTCTCATTCTAAGTGTATACTTTACTATGTGTTAACTAAAAATTCTATCAAATAGATTATTTGAAAGTCACCTAAAAATATTATTTTTCTTTTAATTTGTACTGTTTTATAATGCATATTTTATTAGTAACATTATGCATATGTACTTGCAAATAAATGTGTATATACTTTTAAATAGTCATTTTACATTCAATTTTTAAATTTAAACTCATTTTTCCTTAAAAGATACATATTCAGAAAGTTCAGAGTCTTATTCCAGAATTTCACTCCTCAGTTATAAAATTAGACAAAACGTGGAAAAACCATGTGGCTACTTTGGGGTAAAACCTCATTGCTATGAGCTTTTCTATGCCTATTTTTCATAGTTGGAGATTCTACCTGACTTAAACCCTAGGCAGAAGTTAATCAAATAAGACGAGATATAAGGAATACTCCTAAGTACAAAAGCTTTCTGCATGTTCTCTTTTCATGTTTGTAGAATTATGTGCTATGTTCTTAAAAGAACTCTTTGCAAAAGAAGGTTTTACACTGGTCACTTATCTGCATTTTTACTAAGTCTTGCCATTAGAATTTTAATATAAAAGAAAGGTATTATATTCTTTGTGTCCCCTTCTCCTTTCCTAATTGCCAACATTCAGATAATATTATCCAAACTGTATCAAACCTTCTCTAGATTCCAGACTCTGTTCTAATTGCTTTCCCCAATATTATTTCAATTAATCCTTAACACAGTTCTGAGTTAAGTTTTATTATGTTGCCTCTTCTACTGACAAGCAAAACTGAGTTATAAAAATTAAATAACTTGCTCAAAAGCACTGTGGTAAAATCAAGACTAGGATTCAAACCACACTCCATAGCTTATACTCCACTTGAGCACTGCAAAACTAAAATCAATGAATTATTGTTTAAAACTGATACCCTGCTGGACCTTGACAGTATTATGTTAAGTGAAATAAGTCAACAGAGAAAAATACCATGTGATTTCACTTCTCTGTGTGAAGCCCCTCAAAAAACAAAATAAACAAACAAAAAATAAAACAGCTACCTAGTTACAGAGAACAAATTGATGGATGCCAGAAGGGAGGGGAATGAGGGGATGAGTGGAAAATAGAAAGGGGATTAAGAAATATAAAGTTCCAGGTATAAAATAAGTCACAAGACTTAATGTGCAGCATAGATAATATAGTCAGAATAACATACTAACTAAGTAGAATGACAGATGGATACTAGACTTATTGTGGTGATAAGTTCATAAGGTATATACATGTGAATCACTATGATGTTGTAATGCTGGTGGTTGAGGCCAAGCAGATTCTCATTGAATTCAGGCAGATGGTAGAGGAACTGCAGAGCTAGAAAGCAACAGGCAATCTATAACCGTTTATTGGAGGCTCGCAAAGACAGGTGAGTGAATAAACAAAATAGGAAAAGGGCTAATAAACAAAGGAAAGACTGCTTTTCATAGTGAAGGGCAAGGGAGCAAGCAAACCGCACCTCACAGTGGCAGGAGAGTGATCTGGGAGAATCACCACTGAGGGAAAGCACCCATAACCTTACAAAGAACATATGTACACCAGCGAGCAAGCCTAACACAGCTGTTTCTCCACAGATGTACACTTGAAATTAGTATAATGTCAACTCCAATATAAAATTTTAAAAAACCAAATAAAAAATAAAATGATATCTAGCTTGTTTCCTTGGGGATTTGAAAAAGTAGTGAAACTAAAATGATTTCTGTTTTTATAAATTTGAGTCCAAAACAATAGATATATGTGTGTGTGTTTGTATGTGTGTACGTGTGTGTGAAAATTTTTGTGTGGTGGTTTGGTGGGGAGGCTAAGGTATGATGTATGAGTTTTATATAGATAACTTGATATTTAATTGAATATTGAGAGCCGTTACTTCCATAGTTCTGATGTAATACCCATGGCTATGGAGGATGTGCTTTACCACTGCTTAGGTTTGGTTTCAGCTTATATCTTAAAAAAATATACAGCATAATATATGGAGGTCCAATCTTGCAAAAGATGATAAAAAGTGCTATGTACAAAACTGTATATCCTTACTGGAAAACACAAAAGAATTCTGAATATTTTGAAGGTGTTGATTCTTCTTTATTAGATTATATGCTGAATATAATTCTGATTAAAACATTAGTAGAAGGGACAAAATAAGGTGACGGAGGATGATTTGAGTTTAGGTGATGGGTATAAAACATAATCGACTGTCCAAATGATGTGGAGATGTTTGCCCAAAATCTATGTACTCTAGTTGAACAATGTCACCCTGTTAAATGTAAGCATCTAAATAAAACAAACAAACAAACAAATAAACAAACAAAAACATTAGTAGAGATTATTAGGATCTTAGCATTATATTTCCAGAGCACATCTGGAAAATTAAGTTAATGATGCTAGCCATTAGCATTTAAAAAAAATAAAATAAAAATAAAAGAAATTTCTTACTATCTAATAATTCAAACAAAACTGTAATAATAAAAGATGCTAATTATAAGAAATTGACATAAAGTTCAAAAGAACAAAATAGGCAGAAAACCACATACATAAAATTGTGCAAGTAAAGAAGTTGTTAAAATTTACCAGAGAATAGAAATATAAATCAATACCTGCTGAAGTGGCAATTAGTAACAATAATTTTATATTTATACTAAAATAGATTTCATATTATTTGGATAATCAAATACATTGGATATCAGTGAAAATAGATTTATGTTCTAAGAAAATATTTTAAGTATAGAGATAATATAAGAGATACAGAGGAAAAAAACTGCACAAAGGCTAAATCTAAATCTCCAATATGTCATTAAATATAAATAATACACAAAATTAGGTTGGAATTAAATTGATTTCTGGAAATGCAGAGGTTGCAGTTTAAACCCCTGGTCACAGCATATAGAGGAACATCTTGATGTTCCTGTATCTCTGTCTCTCTCTCTCCCTGCCTCTCTCTCTCTCTCAAAAAAGAATTAATCTATGATAGAGAAATGTTATGTTTATAAATTAAAACAAAAAACTGTGAAAGCAAAACTGTGGGAATGGACATAAACAGGCAATTTACAGAGAATGAAATAGTAATTAAAGATGTAAAAATATTGTAAAACATAAAAGTTAAAATATTGAAAAACTATTGTTCACCTTCAAGTGGAATTTAAAGAAAATGTTAATGCCAAAAGACAATCAAGGGCATTCAAAATAAATACTATTATAAACAATGTTTCCAAGAGTAAAAATTTATACATTTTGAAAAACAAATTTGGCAAGATAATCTAACGTTCATATCCTTTCCCTATACTATATAGTCATGCTTCAATTGTACTCAAAATCATGTGTCCAACAAAGAGGGGAAATGTTAAATAAATATTATTTATCAATTTAAAAGTAAAATTTTGAAGAATATGTAATATATAAAGGGATGCTCAAAATTAGTAACATAAAGCAGTAAAAGAAGCAACTAAACATCTAAAATAAATAACATTGAAAAATCAACATATGTAAAAACAAAAATATTTTTAAAATACAGTGTAGAGTTAAGAGCTACTTTTTGCAAACATTCAAAGTTTGGAATCTAGCTTTATCACTTTACCTATATGTCTTTGAAAGATTTCTTACACTATTTGTATCCCAGTTTTCTAATGTAAAAATGTGGTGACAATAATTTGTAGCTTATTGTTTTATGGATTTTAAAATACATTTTGTGATGTGTTTAGCATATGGCCATACCCTAAGCAAGAGTGCAATAAATGTTATTAACTATTACTATCTCTAAATGATGGGATGGTATTATGAATAATCTTCTTCCTTTTAAGTGCATACAAGATAGTTTTAAAATAAAATTTTCACATGCTTATTTAAGTTTTTTCTTTTTTTTCTTAATTTTTAATTTATTGTGTTTACACGAATTCAAGTGCCCCACTGAATATAACTCCCTCACCCCCGACCCCTGTGTCTCTTTTTATACCCCTTTTGTCCCCCTCCCCCTAACTCCCTCACCCCTTCCCTCTAGGATTTGCTGTCCTTTTATCTATATTTCTGTGCTATGTATATATAGATTCACTAATCCCTTTAACTTCTCTGATCCCACCCCGTCATCCCCCTTCCCTCTGTTCCCTGTGATCCTGCCTGTGTGTCTATTTCATTCCTCAGTTCACTTTGTCTATTAGATTCCACATAAATGTGAGACCGTATGATATTCTTCTTTCTCTGCTTGGCTTATTTCGCTTAGCATAATGATCTCCAGGTTCATCCATGCTGTCTCAAAAGGTAAGGTTTCCTTCTTTTTCATGGCCATGTAGTATTCTATTGTGTATATGTACCACTGCTTTTTAATCCACTCATCCACTGACAGACATTAGGGCTGTTTCCAGATCTTGTCTATTTAAACAATAAACATGGGGGTGCATATCTTCTTTTGAATAAGTGATTTGGTATTCTTAGTTTATATTCCTAAAGGTAGGATAGCTGGGTCAAAAGGCAGTTTCATTTTTAATTTTTTGAGGAACCCCCATACAGTTCTCTACAGTAGCTGCACAAGTCTGCATTCACACCAACAGTGCAGAAGGGTTCCCTTTTCTTCACACTTATTGTGTTTTATTTTGTTAATGACTGCCATTCTGACAGCTGTGAGCGGGTATCTCATTGTGGTTTTAATTTGTATTTCTCTGATGATTAGTGACATCGAACACTATTTCATATGCCTACTGGCCATCAGTATATCCTCTTTGGAGAAGTGTCTATTCAGTTCTTTTACCCATTTTTAATGAGATTGTTAATCTTCCTGGTGTTGAGTTTTAGAAGTTCTTTATAAATTTTGGTTATTAGTCCCTTATCAGATGTGTTGGTGAATATGTTCTCCATTGTATGGCTTATCTTTTCATAGTGTCAAGGTGTCTTTAACTGTGCAAAAGCTTTTTACTTTGATATAGTCCCATTTGTCCATGCTGTCCTTTATTTCATTTGCCCATGAGAGATATCAGAGATCTTACTGTCTATGTTTTCTTCTAAGATGTTTATGGTTTCATGACTTATATTTAAGTCTTTATCCATTTATTTTTGTGAATGGTGTAAGTTGGTTATCTAGTTTCATTTTTTGCATGCGCTTGTCCAATTTTCCCAACACCATAAAGAGACTGTCTTTACTCCACTGTATGCTCTTAACTCCTTTATCAAATATCAATTGACCATAAAGGCATGGGTTAATTTCTGGGTTCTCTGTTCTATTCCATTGATCTATATGCCTGTTCTTATGCCAGTTCTAGGCTGTCTTGAGTACAATAACCTTGTAGTATAACTTGATATCAGGAAGTGTGATACCTCCCACTTTATTCTTCTTTTTCAAGATTGCTGAGGCTATTCGTGTTCTTTTTTGGTTCCATATAAATTTTTGGTATATTTGTTCTATAACTTTAAAGTATGCCATTGATATTTTAATAGGAATTTCATTGAATTTGTAGATTGCTTTTGGTAATATAGACATTTTAATGATGTTTATTTTTTCTATACATGAACACATTATATGCTTTCACCTGTTTTTATCTGCCATGATTTCTTTTTTTTTTTTTTAAAGGGACAGAGAGAGTCAGAGAAAGGGATAGATAGGGACAGATAGACAGGAACGGAGAGAGGTGAGAAGCATCAATCATTAGTTTTTCATTGCCATTGCGACACCTTAGTTGTTCCTTGATTGCTTTCTCACACGTGCCTTGACGGCAGTGGGTCTTCAGCAGACGAAGCAACCCCTTGCTGGAGCCAGCAACTTTGGATCCAAGCTGGCAAGCTTTTGCTCAAGCCAGATGGGTATGCGCTTAAGCTGGCGAGCACTGGGTCTCGAACCTGGGTCTTCCGCATCCCAGTCTGAAACTCTATCCACTGCACTACCACCCGGTCAGGCTGCCTTCATTTCTTTTATCAATGTTTCATAATTTTCCGTGTACAAGTCCTTTACCTTCTTGTTTAAGTTTATTCCTAGGTACTTTATTTATTTATTTGTTTATTTATTTAGTTATTTATTTATGTAATAGTGAAGGAAATTGTTTCTTTAATTTCTTTTTCACACAGTTTATTGTTGGTGTATAAAAATGCCACTGATTTCTGAATATTCATTTTATATCCTGCCACCTTGCCAAATTCATTTATCAGGTCTAGTAGTTTCTTTACAGAGACTTTAAGGTTTTCTATGTACAGTGTCATGTTATCAGCAAATAATGAGAGTTTTACTTCTGCTTTTCCAATTTGGGTGTCTTTTATTTTTTCTTCTTGTCTGATTGCCGTGGCTATGAGTTCCAGCACTATGTTGAATAAGAGTAGTGAAAGGGGCCATTCCTGCCTTGTTCCTGATCTTAGGGGATTTTTAAAAATTTTTGCCCATTGAGTATGATGTTGGCTTTGAGTTTGTCATAGATGGCTTTCAACATGTTGAGGCATGTTCCCTGTATTCCCACTTTGCTGATAGTTTTGATAATAAATGGGTGTTGGATGTTATCAAATGCTTTTTCTGCATCTATTGATATTATCATGTGATTTTTCTCCTTTCTTCTGATTATGTGATGAATCACATTGACTGATTTGCAGACATTGTAACAGCCTTGCCTCCCTAGAATAAATCTTACTTGATCATAATGTATAATTTTTATCATGTATTGCTGGATTTGGTATGTTAATATTGCGTAGAGAGTTTTAGCATCTAAGTTCATCAGGTCATTTATCAGGTCAATATGGATATTAGCCTATAGGTTTTTTTCTTTGGAGTTTCTTTACCTGGTTTTGGAGTGAGGATTATGCTTTCCTCATAAAAGGAGCTTGGAAGGCTTCACTGCTCTTGAATTTTTTGAAATAGTTTGAGAAGAATAGGTGTTAGTTCTTCTTTGAATGTTTGGTAAAATTTGCCTGTGAAGTCATCTGGTCCAGGGCTTTTGCTTGCTGGGAGGTTTTTGATAAGTGTTTCAATTTCATTTGTTGTAATTCATCTGTTAGGTTTTCTGGTTCTTTTAGATTGATTTTTGTTAGATTATATGTTTCTAGAAATTTATCCATTTCTCCTAGCTTGTCCAATTTTTTGGCATACAGATCTTCATAGTATTTTCTTACAATCGTTTGTGTTTCTGTGGTGTCAGTGGATATATTTTCTACTTTTATTTCTAATTTTATTTATTTGAGTTCTCTCTTTTTTTTGATGAGTCTGGTTAAAGGTTAATTAATCTTGTTTACCTTTTCAAAAAAACAGCTCTTGGTTTCATTCATCTGTATTGTTTTTATAGCCTCTATGTCATTTATTTTTGCTCTGATCTTCATTATTTCCTTCCTTCTACTGCCTCTGGGCTTTATTTGTTGGTTGTTTTACAGTTCTCTTAGGTGCACGGTTAAGTTCTTTATTTGTGCTTTCTTTTGCTTCTTAATGTATGCCTGTAATGCTATGAACTTCCCTCTCAGGACTACTTTTTCTGTGTCCCATAAATTTTGAGTTTTTGTATGTTCATTTTCATTTGTTTCTAAGAATTTTTTTATTTCTTCCTTGGTCTCATTTTTAATCTATTCATTATTTAATAACATGCTATTTAGCCTCCAATTGTTTAAGTGTTTTTTAGTTTTTCTATTTTAGTTGATTTCTAGTTTCATGCCATTGTGATCAGAGAAGATGCTTGATATGATTTTAGTATTTTTAAATTTATTGAGACTTGTTTTGTGTCCTAACATGTGATCTATCCTAGAGAATGTACCATAAACACTTAAAACGAGTGTATATTCTGCTGCTTTAGGGTGAAAGCTTCTGAAGATAACTATTAAATCCAGTTGATCTATTATGTCATTTAAGGCTGCTGTTTCTTAGTTATTTTTATGTCTGGAGGATTAATCCATTGATGTCAGCGGGGTCTTAAAGTACCCTACTATTATAATATTGCTGTTGATCTCACCATTCATATCCAACAAAATTTGCTTTATATATTTAGAGCTCCTCTATTAGGAGCATAAATATTTATAATGGTTATATCTTCCTGTTGGATTGTTCTCTTTATCTTTAGTGACCTTCTTTATCTTTTACTACAACCTCTGTTTTAAAGTCTATTTTGTCAGATATAAATATTTCTACCCCAGCTTTTTTAATTTGCATTTGCATAAACTACTGTTTTTCATCCTTTCACTTTTAGTCTATGTGAATCTTTTGTTCTGAGGAGGGTCTGTTGTAGACAGCATATGTAGGGGTTCTGTTTTTTTATCCATGCAACTACCCTATGTCTTTTGATTGGAGCATTTAATCCATTTACATTTATGGTTATTATTGATATTTATTTTTTTATTGCAATTTTATTCTTTAAATCCGTAATACTCTTTTCCTCTATTTTTTTTCTTTGCTCTTTTTACAGCAGACTTTTTTTTTTAGAATTTTTTTTTTTTTTTTATAGGGACAGAGAGAGAGTCAGAGAGAATGATAGATAGGGCAGACAGAAACGGAGAGAGGTGAAAAGCATCAATCATCAGTTATTTGTTTTGACACCTTAGTCGTTCATTGATTGCTTTCTGGCATGTGACTTGACTGTGGGCCTTCAGCAGACCAAGCCACCCCTTGCTGGAGGCAGCGATCTTAGGTCCAAGCTGGTGAGCTTTTGCTCAAGCCAGATGGGCCTGCGCTCAAGCTGGCGAGCTTGGAGTCTCGAACCTGGGTCTTCCTCATTCCAGTCCGTCGCTCTATCCACTGTGCCACCGGCTGGCCAGGCTACAGCAGGCTTCTTAACATTTCTTTCAGTACTGGTTTGGTTGTAATAAATTTCATCAGATTTTTGTTGTTTTTTTTTTGTCTTGGAAGCTTTTTATTTCTCCTTCAATTTTAAATGATAGCCTTTCTGGATAAAGAAGTATTGGTTGTAGATTCTTGCTTGCATCATTTTGAATATTTTTTACCAATCGCTTCTGGTTTCATGTGTTGCTGTTAAGAAGTCAGATGTCATCCTGATGGGGTCTCCTCTGTAGTTAATTAAGTGCTTTTCTCTTGTACGTTTTCATATTCTTTCTTTCTCTCTTAACTCTGACAGTTTTATTATGATATGTCTTGCCGTAGGCCTTCTTGGGTTCCTCTTAAATGGAACTCTCTGGGCTTCTTGAACTTGTGTGACTTTTTTCTTCATCAATTTAGGAAAGTTTTCAGCACTGTTTTTCTCAAACATGTCCTCAATTTTTTTGGTCATTCTCTTCTCCTTCTGGAATCCCGATAAAGCAGATAAGGTTTCTCTTCATGTTGTCACAGAGATCTCTTAAAATTTCCTCAATTGTTTAGAGCCTCTTCTCTTTTTGCATTTCTCCTGCCATGCTTTTATTTATTATGTTGTCTAAATTGCTGATTTGATCCTCTGTTTCATCAAACCTGCTATTAATTTATTCGAGTGCAGCCTTCATTTTTGATATTGTATTTGTCAATTCTGACTGGTTCCATTTTATGATTTCAATATCCTTTTTGATGCTTGCTATCTATTTAGATTCTCATTATGTCCTTCAATTGTTGTTCGAATTTCCTTGTGCATCCTAAAAATCATTGTTTTAAACTTTGCATCTGGTATTTTGGTTACTTCCATCTCATTCAGTTTCTTTTTCCTGGGATTTCTCTTGTTGATTCATTTGTGTTGCATTTTTTTGTCTGCCCATTTTGTCTGTGTATTAGGCAGGGCTGTCTGACAGAAATTATTGTATAGCCTTTATAAAGAAGATGGGCTTGGTGGCACTGTCTTCCAGATCATTTGTTTTCCCTGTTCTAGCAATAGTTCTTGAGGGTACTATTTTCTCAGTTATTGTATGTGAGTATTAAATGCAGTTGGTTCTTTCATGGGTATGGTTACCCCTTCAGGCTGGCTAGCTGTAAGGGTAAACCTTGATTATGTGTATTATACACTGTGCAATGTCTGTCCTGTTGGGCATATTTATTCTCCACAGTGTCTGGTGCCTGCTAGATTCCTCCTTTGGGTGTGCTGTTTGTACAGGTAGTTGGGTCTAGAGTTGGGCTGTCTGCCATCCACTAACAGTAGTTTTGTCTCTAGTTCTTCTTGGGCTGGCATCAGCTATTGTTTGTAACTTGCTGTGGGCTAATAGTCTGCAGCTACTTTACTTTTTTTCTGTTTGTGTCTGTGTTTTCTGTGCCTGGGTACTGTGGGAAGTACCTACCTGTGTAAAAGAATCAGCTTCCCCCTGGTTAGAGATGACAGCAGCTTCATAAAAGCCCCAAACTCTAAGATTTGTCTACACTTTTTAGCTGCTCCTCCTCTTGCAGCTGCTTAGTCTTCCCACAGAGTCTTCTGTAGTAACACTGTAATGTAGGCTTAGAGTGGCCTCACCCAACCAACACCACTACTGGTTGCATGTTTGAGGGATTAGGGTAGCTGAGGTTGTGAGTAAAACATTTGTGAAACCCCCTACATCAGGGGTCTCTTGATCAGGAGATCAGTATGAGAAATGTGGCCCATACTCCAGAGCTTGACCTCTCAGCCACTGCTGGATACTCAAATTTTATTTCTCCCCAACAAGGTGAGCCACAGTTTCAGACCAAGTGTGGCTGACAGTGCCCTCTGCAGATGTTTTTTCAGCTGTTGAGACCCCAGTCTCAGGGAGAAAGACTGAGAGAGTCCTCTCTTGGGCTGATTGTGTCCCTCTCAAAGATGGCTAAGCCCCTCAACCAGATCCAACAATAGACTCAAAGGGACCCACACTTTACATCTTTATGCTCCAAGCCTCTCTCCCTTCCCTCTGTGGAATCTAACCCAACAGGACAGAATATCCAGCACCCAGGCTAGCTGAATGTGAAGCTTCATCTTCTCCAATGCACATGAACCACTGCGCCAGTGCTGATCTCAGATAGTGGAACTTGCCTCAGCTGGGCCAGGTGTGAGGAGATTTTTGTTAGGATATCACTCTAGTAAGGGTTGTTAGGTCCTGAACCAATGCTTTTTGCAGCTGGGCCCTGGATGTGACAGCCTTGGGCCTTCCTAGCAGGAACCCGGTGGAGACCAGTGGGAGACACTGTCTGTGACTGACCCTCAGCAACCTTTTTGGAGCTATAAGCAATTCAGAGTTTGTGGCTGCCTCTGCTGGGCCCAAGTGCACATGAAAATACCAAGCTGCACTCCTAGGCTGGCTTTTACCCAGTCCTAGGGGAAAGTCTGCTCAAATGGCCAAGTTTCCCTGAGTCTCACCTCCTGCAACCTGTCTGCTGGCTGCTTGAGGGACTCAGCCACTGAAAAACACTGCTGAAGTCTAAAGCTGTGGCTATACAGCAATTAGGAAGGTTAGTGGGTGTGGCTCCTCCCTTCAGCCCTAAGTGTCAGTCTGTCCAGACTTTTTTCACAGACCAGTAGGGTTAGGCCCCAGGTGTCTGATGGGTGTGGTCTCTGGGACCTAGAGGTGTGGTTTGCCAGCCTATAGTTCCAAATGTGTCTCTTGTGAGGTGGTAGCACCAGTTATAGACTTGAGAGAGTGTGTGGGCAGGAGCTCAAGTCTCAACACCAGAAAACTGAGTCATTAATATGCCCCCCCCCCTGCTTCCTGGTATCTCAGAATGACCCCTCGCCATGTCTGAAGTAGGAGAGACTCCTGGGGTGGAGTAGTTGCTTCCCACAAGGCTGATGCCACTCAGAGGGGACTGCTCCACTCAAGAAAGATGGTGACTGCAGTACTGAAGAATGACTGAGCACAAGGGTTTCAGTTTCCATCCCCCAAAGTATCTCTCCCTGGGCCTCCAAATTTACTCTTTCCTCCTGCATCTCCAGTCTTCTCAGCTCTCTCCTGCCAGAGCCCCAGGTAAGTGAGTGTGAATAAGCTTTTCTGCGTAGGTCATTTAAAACAGAGTCTGCATCTGAGAGGTGTGTCTCTCGCGATTCGAAACCCTGCCTTTTTCACAGCAAGATGCTGTCTGGGTGCCTCTTCTTGGCTCTGGGGCTCTAGGCTTGGACTCCAGTCCTGGGTCTCAGGACCCACATGTCTCAGGTTGAACCTTTCCACTGTGAGAGTCCCTCCAGACCCTCAGCCTTCACTTGCTCCTGGGAGTAGGTCAGTCCTTTCCACATCTCTACCCTTTCTACCAGTCTCAGTGTGGTTTCTTTGGTGATTCTTGGTTAAAGAGTCCTCTTAGTTTAGTTTAAAGTTGTTTTTTTAGGGTGATTGTTCTTAAATTAAGTTGTAATCCACTTTGGTCCTGGGAGGTGGCAGTTGGAACATCTGCCTACTCCATTGCCATCTTTCTTTTCTTATTTAAGTTTTATTAAAAGAAAGTCTGTTATATAAGTCTAAGTTCTGGGAATGTATTAGTGAACATTTCCCTTCATTATAGCCTTATGTTCTGTAAGAAGAGACAAATTGTATAAAACAAAACAGAACAATATCAGATGCCAATAAATGTTAATGAGACAAATAATAAAAGTAGAGAATATATTTTTATAATTGAAGAGATAGATTTTAAATAAGTCCTGACCAGACATTTTATTGACACTTGGCTTGTTAAATCAAGAAAATAAGAACTGTCCAACTGTCCAAAGGTCATAGCTAAATTATAAGAAAAAAGTTAATGTAATGGTATAGTAAAAGGATAATATCAAAATTAAAAATAGGTAATGCCCTGGCCAGTTGCTCAGTGGTAGAGCATCAGCCTGGCATGTGAATGACATGGGTTCAATTCCCAGCCAGGGCACACAGGAGAAGCACACATCTGCTTCTCCACCCTTCCCCCTCTTCTTTCTCTCTAACTCAATCTTCCCTTCCTGCAGCCAAGACTCCATTGGAGCAAAGTTGGCCCAGGTGCTGAGGATGGCTCCATGGCCTCCTCCTCAGGTGCTAGAATGGCTCTGGTTGCAGCAGAGCAATGTCCCAGAGGGTCAGAGCATCACCCCCTAGTGTGCATGCTGGGTGGATCCTGGTCGGGTGCATGTGAGAGTCTCTCTGCCTCTCCACTTCTCACTTCAGAAAAAAAAAAAGTCAATCACATATATTTCTAAGTGTATAGATAGGAAATATTTTTGTTGATATAAGTTTAATTTTACATATTATCCCTAAGAAATCATCAAAGAGCATTTTTGAATGTTGTTCTTCTGTTTTCATGTAACTAGGTAGATTTATGTATCTCACACGTAATAGCAGCAACCAATTATATTTATTGAACACTTATTATCCACTAAGATCTGCTAAACAATCTTATGAAGCTGTTGCCAGTATCTCCGCTTTACAGAACTGAAAACAGATAAAATATTTCTTTTTTTGCAAAACTATTGGTTTGTAAGTGATGCAGTTGACATTTGAACCAGGTCTGTCTGTCCAGTATCAAAATCAGTTGCTTAATCTATAGGCTAAACTGCTTTGGATTTGTGCATCTGAATGCATGTGAGATGTTTTCATATTAACTAAATTTTTTCTAGTTAATTTTTATTTTCAAAAATTCAGACATTAAATTAGTCATTTGAAAAAATTAGTAGATTTGGCTGCAGTACAATAATGAACTCATTCATTGGCTTGAAATATGCGTAAGGGTTTGAAATAATTCAAGTGTCAGTTTATTCAGCCCTAATGCACAACCTCTGTGAAGAATTCTTGAAATTCGAGTTTTAAAAGGGAGAGAAATTGAGGTTACATGTAGTATTTTATGAGAACATTTCATACATATTAAACAGATATGTAGCAGGGGATAAATAAATAAATTAATTAATAAGTACCTCAGAATAATTATAATAGTATCATGATAACAATAAACAAATGTTTATATTAATTACAATAAGTTCTTACTGCATGTCAGCAGCTGTACCTTTCATTGTTGGCACACATTCTTTCAAATTCACAACTTCAGGAATTGAGTAGTATTTTCCAACCTGCAAACTGAGGCATTGGAAACTTAAATAATATGCCCAACACCTCCAGCTGTTTAACATAGAATCAGACTTTAAAACTATAACTAATAACGCTTTTAGAAGGAAACCGACATCTAGAGATGCAGCATCATTATCCAGATACTTTAAAAGATGTCATATTTACTTCCCTACTAGAAAAGTTTTCACACAATGTCATGTATAACTCTGATAATTGAAAAGAAGAAAAATAACTCCAGGCACACTAAGAGTTATATTAATTTTTTTAATGATCAAATCTCAGATTTTGGGGAAACGGTCACAACATGAGCACATCTATGAGAATGTGAAATGTCTGTGAATAGTATTGTAAAACTATAGAAAAGCGTTCATTAATTATGCCTTTTTAAACCATAAATAATATATAACATTACTGACTTTGGTTGTTTAGATAACCATCTTTCACAGTGTTCGGAAGTACTTATGTTTTTTCATATAAATTGGGTTAAAGTATGCCAAATAGCATGACAATATTCCACTGGAATAGTTAATGTGGAACATTTTTTGTTCCTGTAGACTTGTATCATGTTTTGTTTTTGTTTTTTAATATGGAAAGAAGTTTAGATTATTTTTCTGTCTTTTTATGGAAGTATATAACTTTTTGTCTCATCTGCCTACCTAGTCCTAACTTCTCTTTATGTAATGGAATTAAATGTATCTGGTAAGTAGATATATGATATGCTGGTGGGTGTTAGATTCTATGAATAGGTGTTTATTTTCAAAAATACCAGCACAGTTTCCACTTATGAATCTTATTTTGCTGTCAATTTTACAAAATGGCTAAATCACCAAATAAAATGGATGAAAAAAGATATTCAGCATATTGCACATTTATTAAAAAGGAATGAGAAACATAATACTTTTTAATACTTTTTGTAGTATTTAGTTGTTTTCTTTACTTTCTCTCTTAGCAGGAAAATCTAACACACACACACACACACACACACACACACACATCCACTGGTGACTGTGGGACTGGAATACAATTACAAGTTTTCTCACAGCAGTGAGCTCTCAATCCCAGCTGTGGCTTCATTGACATGAGGCAGCTTGATTATGCTAAAGCACCCCTGGATTCCTTCCTCTGTTTCATTCCACCCAGGGTCTTAAAGTTTAAACATTTGACATGCTTGGGCAGTTTGCTCTCTAATTTTACCCAAGCTGACTGTACAATGAGTCAAATGTGTAGGTGTGGCCTGTAGGTACAAGTAGCTCCTTTAGTACTTTCCCCTCCTTTAGCCATCTGAATGCTGGATGTGCTCCAAGTTGGAGGGAATCTATGTTATGGTAAAAAGTTAAACCACATCATTAGAGATATTGTATTACCCGGACCAAACTGACTTAGATCAATATCTATGCAGGCATAAGTGGGGGGGGGGGGGCTTTGAAACTGCAGGTACAATACATCTGGCTTCAACAGCATAAAGAACAATGCTCTACAGAAAATCAACAAAACTTCATATAAGATGTAGATTAGGTTTAGTTGTTATCACCTTGTTAAACCATGCGATGAGAAAACACTCAGGCTGGCTTGTTCAAATGCTAATCGTCCTTCATTTGATATCAGTGTTGAGAGAACACTTTTTCTAATTTGCAGAAAGAACCTTTTATATAACGACAAATTAGTCCCAAACCAGAATTTGTAGCATTGGTTTTCAATCCTTTCTCTTTCTGAGGTGCTCTGGAACCATTTGCTACTTAGTGAAAATATAGTGAAGTACATTATTATTAAAGTAGTGAATGTGTTAAGGATTCTGAAAAATGAGCTTGTAGGTCATCAAGGGACCTACTAATATCCTTGTAAATACTGCAGAACACATATTTTAGACTACATATTTTGCCTGCTCTACTCTGAAAAGAGAGATCATTGATTTTTGTCTGGACTTGTTTTTTCGTCATCTTAGTTCCTTTATGGATTTATTTGGCTTTTACAAAAATCTATACCTTAGGGAAGATACAGATTTTTTTGTAGAATTTCAAACCTAGAATAAAATATTTCAGAGATGGGGAGAATTTGGTGGCCACGTATAGTTTTTGATTCTGTGATATGTGTGTGTGTGTGTGTGTGTGTAAGTGTATGTGTGTATGAAATACCAAAAGTAAATAGATGACAGCAGTGTGCCCCAAAAGAAAACTTGCCCTACCCTCCTTTGTGCAGTTCTCCATCTCTTATTGGCTCTACAGACGGAGCATGACAATAACATGTGGAACAAGCTCTCATGTACTGACCTGGAAAATACATTCCTGAGAAAGGTAATTAATTTAGTGATAAGCTTGGATCACTTGTAATTTACATTTTAAGTAATTTGTTTGCCAACTTTGGGAATGTGCATGTTACTGGGAACTTATTTTGGATGCCCCATTATAAATCAAACAAACCATCAAGTTGTCATACCTCAGATGAAAAGTGGTATCTTTGAGCAGCAATAAGAAGGACATTAGTGCCATGTAATATCATTATTTGCACTTCTTAAAATGCTTTATTTTAAAATCATAATAAAAAATTGGCTTAGTTCTTATATGACTTCCCCAGGAATTGTGTGTAGTTTCCATATGGAAACACTAATAGAGTAGTGACTGTCACCTTTACATCATTTATATCCTCTGATTAACCAATTCAGGACTGTCATTCTGTCAGAACCTCAACATTGACAAGGAAGCTGACTTTCAAGAACCAACAGAGGGGTTTTAAAGGGAATAGTAATGAGAGAGAGAAATTATTCCCTGTCACAGTGCATTCGAAGAACACTGTGGACCCACCACAGCAATGAAGAAGATTCCAGCTAAATTTGTAATGATTCTGATTGCAGAAATGATTTTAGATACAGGTGAAACTTGACTGGACAGTCAAGAAGACTAATGTTAACTTATTTAATAAAGAAGAAGGAAAAGAGCATCAGACAAGGAAAGAAGACATAAGTTTTAGATTTGATAGTGCTATCATTAGGTGTATAATAGAGGTCAATGACTTAACTTCCATGACCTTTCATCTTCTTTTTACTAAGTAAGAGTTTGGGGCTAGAACATCATATCTCAACTTACTTCAGGAAACATTGGGTACCATGTCATGAAAAAATAAAGATTCACTGGTAAAATACATTTGATAATCTCCGTAAATGATCCTATCTCTACTGAGTCTGTATCACAATGAGTTCTAACAACATAAAGGTTGTCAAGTATCCTGTCATAAAACTTTGCTTAACACTTCAGTTCTTGACTCTGGCAGCCTAAGAAATAATCAAGACACAACTCTAGACTGAATAAATTATTCTTTAGGAATAGGTTATGGGAATCAATAAGAACCCCTGTCTACTAGCCCTCACTCCATCCATGGGTGGATAGTATTAATCTTGGAAGCCAGAGTAAAGTGTCTCATCCAATCAGTTGAAGGCTTTAACATAAAAAGGACTGACTTGCCCCAAGGATAAGAAAGCTATGCTAGCTGACTGCTTTCAGACTCAACTGGAACATCAACTTCATCTCAAGTCTGCATTTACCAGCCTACCCTGCAGACATTGAACTTGCCAGCTTCTACAAGCACATGAGTCAATCCTTAAAATCTCTCTGTCTCTCTCTCACTCTCTCTCTCTCTCTCTCTCTTTCTGTCTCTCTTTCAGTTCTATCTCTATCTCTATCACTATCTCCATCTCAATCTCTTTTCTACCACCAAACAAAAAGTATCTCTTGATTACCTTGGTTTCTTTCATCAGCATAAGGATTAAATACCAGTCTGATTCCACCAAAAAAGAAACCACTGTTCAATACAAAAATCTAATAGTATCACTGTTGGAAATACCTCTCATTTCAGATCTATTTTTATTTTTCATACCATGGATAAACAAAAGAAGATGAATAAACCATGGATAAACAAAGTTTTTCTTTAAAGGTTGTTTCCATATCTTGGCTACTATGAATAATGTTATATGAACATAAGGGTGCAACTTGTTTTTATGTTCTTTGAATATATACCCAGAAGTGAGATTGATGGATTATATAATAGTTTTATTTTTAATATTTTAGGGAACTCCACATTGTTTTCTATAGTGGCTGCAACAATTTACATTCCTACCAACTGTGTCAAGTTTCCTTTTTCAAAACCTGTATAGTTATTTAGTCTTTTTGATGATAACCATTCTAAATGTATAAGGTGACATCTCATTATGGCTTTGATTTGCATTTCACTACTTATGTTTTTATCTGAGAATTTTACACTTTCAATTATTAAAGTCTTTAATTTATTTTGAGTTGATTTTGGTTTATGCTGTATCATAGAGATTCAATTTTCTTTTTTCTCACACGTGGCTGTCCAGTTTTCCAAACACAATTTTTGAAGACACTGTCCTTTCCCCATTGTATATTCTTGGCACCTTTTCTTAAATAGTTTACCATATATGTGTGGGTTTATTTCTGGGTTTTCTGTTCTGTTCCATTAATCTATGTGCCTGTTTTAATCCAAAACCATATTGTTTTGATTAATATAGCTCTGTACAATAGTTAAAAATTAGTAAGTGTGATGCCTACTGCTTTATTCTTTTTTCTCAAGATTGCTTTGACCATTTGAAATTTTGTGGCTCCATACACATTTTAAAAATGTTTTTTTTTCTTTAAAAAAATGTCATTGGAATTTTGATAAGGATTGCATTGAATTTGTAGTTTGCTTTGGATATTATGATCATTTTAACAATATCAATTCTTTTAGTTCTTTGGAATGATTTGATAAAAAAATTTTCATCAATGTTTCATAATTTTCAGTGTAAAATTTTTTAATTCCTTGGTCAAATTTATTCCTAATCATTAATTCTAATGGGGTACCAACTTCCAATTCCCAGAACCAAAGTGGATTATAACTCAATTTTAAGAACCATCATCTGGATAAACCAGCTTTGAACTAAACTAAGTGGACTCTTCAATCAAGGAACACTGCAGAAGCCACATTGAGACTAGTAGGAATAGCGAAAACACAAAGAGGGCTGCCAAGCTCCCCGGAACAAACAGCAGCCTGGAGAGACCCGCGTGGCGGGAGGAGAGTTTGGCAGAGAGGGAGGGACCTGGGTCCCAGGAACCAAGCCCCAGCCTGCAGTCCCAGAGCCTAGAAGAGGCGTTTGGACATTATTGAGCTGTGAAACAAGTGAGGATACTGTTTGTGAAAAAGAGAGTTTTCTCAGACCCAAGATTCTTTTTAAAGGGACAGCAAAGAAAACCTCTCTCACAACTACGCACCCGGGGCTCCAGGGAATGGGGACAGAGGAGAGGAACAGAGCAGCAGGAACAGAGTGTGGACTGAAGGCACGAGGACACTCTCAGAGACAGACACCCTGACCCCTGGGCTAAGTCATTTCCCTAATCGAAAATGAATATTTCCCCTGGAACTAGCAACACCAGCAAAGGGAGACAGGACACTAGCCAAACAAACTCTCCCGTGGCAATTAGAGCAGAGCTGCTTAGAGGGAGGGAGCTCCCAGGCCTACAGTGTGGAGACCTAGGGCACTTCCATCTCTCTGAGGGTTGCTGAAGGAATGGTGGTGGCAGGATGCTGAAATGCGGTCCTGTCAGCGTGGGCGGAGGCACAACCGATGTGAGCTAGGTCTAGCCCAGCAGGGGCAGAGGGGACACACGAAAGCAGTCCGGCAGCTGCGGGCCCGCCTGTAACCCCACCTGCGGAAAAAAAATGAGCAGAGATCTGCTCTGCAACCCTGCACAAGCCAGCCCTGACCGTGGGGATGGGGCTAGGACAGGGACGGGTGGGGGGCTCACAGCTGAGCTCACGCTGCCAACCCCGCCTGGCCGGAAAAACCAAGGTTTGCCATCTTGTGTGCACGAGCGAGCTCCTAATGCGGGGGCGGGGAGAACCCCAGAACGAGCAAAAGTTCACACCTGAGCTCATGCTACTAGCCCCGCCAGGCCAGAGAAACCGCGGACTGCCATCCCATGTGCACCAGCAGGCTCCGAAAGTGGGGGCAGGGTAGAGTCCGGAACAATTGGAAGCTCGCAACTGAGCTCACGCCAGCAAACTCACCCAGCCCAATAAACCCCGGTTTGCGACCCTGCGCAGAAGGGCCCTGACCTCGAGGACGGGGCTAAATTCTGGATGGGCAAAGGCTCACAGCTGAAAACACTTCAAAAGCCCCGCCCAACCCATGAAACTGGCAAGCAGGCTCTGACTGCAGGTGCTTGACATAAGCCTTCTGGAAACAGGCTGGGTCCGCAGCTGAGCAAAGGTGCTCACCTCTGCCCTTGGTGCTGAGGCTTGTGGCTTGAGAGACAGCCCCTCCTGCAGAGAGGAGGCGGAAATCACAGCAACAGATGCAGTAGGCTTACACCGGCAATGCCCATAACCAACCACCCTAGGCAGCAGCAAAGGGGTGTAGGCCTGCAGACAGACCATACCTAGAGAACACAAAGGCAACACCTATAGGTCTCCAGTGGGCACAACTTGCTTATACACAGATAAAATGGGCAGGCAGAAGAATGCAAACCAAATGAATCAAGAGAAATCCCCAGAGAAGGACCTGAATGAACCAGATATAACCAAACTACCAGAAGCATAATTTAGAATAATGATAGTTAGAATGTTCAAAGAAATTAGAGCAACAATGGATATTCATTATGAACACCTAAATAAAGAGATAACAAGTATAAAAAACAAAATAGAAATAATAAAAATGAATCAGACAGAATTGACAAATACAGTATCAGAACTGAAGACCACAATGGAAGGAATTAAAAGCAGGATGAATCATGCTGAGGATCGAATCAGCGAGTTAGAGGACACAATAAACAAAGGCACAGAAGCAGAGAAGAAAAAGGAAAAGAGACTCAAAAAATGTGAGGAAACTCTAAGGGAGCTCTGTGACAATCTGAAGAGAAACAACATTAGCATTTAAGGGGTGCCAGAAGAAGAGGAGAGAGGACAGGAAATGGAAACTTTGTTCAATCAAATGATAGCAGAAAACTTCCATAAATTAAGGCTGAGAAACACTCCACACGTTCAAGAAGCACACAGAACTCCATTAAAGAGAAACCCAAAAAAATCTACACCAAGACACATCATAGTTAAAAAATCAAAGGTAATAGATAAAGAAAAAATCTTAAAAGCTGCTAGAGAAAAAAAGGCTACCACCTACAAAGGAATCCCCATAAGGATAGCATTGGATTTTTCAACAGAAACACTTGAGGCCAAAAGGGAATGGCAAGATATATTCAAAGTAATGCAGAACAAGAACCTACAACCAAGACTACTCTATTCAGGAAGGCTAACATTTAAAATTAAAGGAGAAATAAAGAGCTTTCCAGACAAAGAAAGCCTCAAGGAATTCATTAAAACCAAACCAATTCTGCAAGAGATACTAAGGGGCCTGTTGTGAACAGTTCAAAGGGAGAAAAGAATATAGCAAAAAAAAAATAAAAATACAGCTTTAAAGAACAAAATGGCAATAAACAACTACATATCAATAATAACCTTAAATGTAAATGGATTAAATGATCCAATCAAAAGACATACGGTAGCTGTGTGGATAAAGAAACAGGACCCATACATATGCTGTCTACAAGAGGCACACCTTAAAACAAAAGATGCACATAGACTGAAGGTAAAAGAATGAAAAAAAATATTTCATGCAAATAGAAATGAAAAAAAAGCCAGGGTGGTAGTACTTATATCTGACAAAATGGACTTTAAAACAAAGGCTGTAGTAAGAGATAAAGAAGGACACTACATAATGATAAAAGGAACAATTCAACAAGAAGATATATTATAAATATCTATGCACCAAATATAGGAGCCCTGACATAAATAAAGCAGACTCTGATGGATATAAAGGGCGAGATTAACAGCAATACTATCATAGTAGGGGATTTCAATACCCCACTAACAACACTGGATAGATCCTCAAGAAAGAAAATTAATAAAGAAACAGCAGACTTAAAGGATACACTAGATCAACTTGATTTAATAGATATCTTCAGAACTTTTCACCCTAAAGCAGTAGAATATACAATCTTCTCAAGCACTCATGGTACATTTTTTAGGATAGACCACATGTTAGGACACAAAAATGGTCTCAATAAATTTAAGAAAATTGGAATCATATCAAATATTTTCTCTGATCCCAATGCCATGAATCTAAAAATAAATAACAAAAGAAAAACTGAAAAATACTCAAACACTTGGAAACTAAATAGCATGATATTAAATAGTGAATGGAATAACAATGAGATCAAAGAAGAAATAAAAAGTTTCTAGAAACAAATGATAATGAGCATACATCAACTCAAAATTTATGGGACACAGCAAAAGCAGTACTGAGAGGGAAGTTCATTGTACTACAGGCATATCATAAGAAGCTAGAAAAGGCTCAAATAAGCAACCTGACCCTGCATCTAAAAGAACTAGAAAAACAACAACAAATAATGCCCAGGACAAATAGAAGGAACAAAATAATAAAGATCAGAGCAGAAATAAATGACATAGAGGTAGTGAAACAAATACAGAAGATCAATAAAACCAGAAGCTGGTTCATTGAAAAGGTAAACAAGATTGATGAACCTTTAACTAGATTCACAAGAAAAAAAGAGAGAGGACTCAAATAAATAAAATTAGAAAGGACAGTGGAGAAATAATAACTGACACAGCAGAAATACAAAGCATTGTAAGAAAATACTAAGAATAACTCTATGCCAAGAAATTAGACAATCTAGGTGAAATGGACAAATTTCTTGAATCATATAAACGTCCAAAAATCAACCTGGAAGAATCAGAACACCTAAACAGACCAATTACAACAAATGAGATCGAAACAGTTATGAAAAAACTCCCAAAAAAGAAATGTTCTGGGCCTGATGGCTTCACAAGTGAATTCTATCAAAAATTCAAAGAAGAACTAACTCCTATCCTTCTAAAGCTATGTCAAAAAATTCAAGAGGAAGGAAACTCCTTTTATGAGGTGAGCATAATTCTGATCTCAAAACCGGGGAAAGACGACACAAAGAAAGAAAATTATAGGCCTATATCCGTGATGAATTTAGACCCTAAAATTCTCAACAAAATATTAGCCTACTGGATCCAGCAATATATGAAAAAAATCATACACCATGATCAAGTGAGATTTCTTCTGGAGAGGCAAGGCTGGTTCAATATTCGCACATCAATCAATGTGATTCATCACGTAAACAAAAGGAAGGACAAAAATCACATGATAATTTCAATAGATGCAGAAAAGGCATTTGATAAAATTCAGCACGCATTCATGCTCAAAACCCTCAGTAAAGTGGGAATACAGGGAACATTTTTTAACATGATAAAGGCCATCTATCACAGATCCACAGCAAACATAATACTAAATGGACAAAAATTAAAAGCAATCCCCTTAAGATCAGGAACCAGGCAGGGTTGCCCACTTTCACCACTCTTATTCTACATAGTTCTGGAAGTCCTAGCTATAGCAATCAGACAAGAGGAAGAAATAAAAAGCATCTAAATTGGAAAAGAAAAAGCAAAACTGTCACTATTTGCAGATGATATGATATTGTATATTGAAAACCATAAAGACTCAGTAAAAAAACTACCAGACCTTATAAATGAATATTGCAAGGTGGCAGGATATAAAATTAATACTCAGAAATCAGAGGCATTTCTATATACAAAAAATTAACTGGCAGCCAAATAAATTAAGGAAACAATCCCCTTCACTATTGCAGCTAAAAAAATAAAATACCTAGGAGTAAATTTTACCAAGGAGGTTAAGGACTTATAGTCGGAAAATTATAAAACATTGATAAAAGAAATCAAGGAAGATACAAACAAGTGGAAGCATATACCATGCTCATGGCTAGGAAGAATAAACATCATTAAAATGTTTATATTACCCAAAGCAATTTATAAATTCAATGCAATACCAATTAAAATACCAATGACATACTTCAAAGATATAGAAAACATATTCCCAAAATTTATATGGAACCAAAAAAGAACAAGAATAGCCTCAGCAACATTAAAAAGAAAAAATAAAGCAGGAGGTATCACTCATCCGGATATCAAGGTTTACACCAAGGCCATTATTCTCAAGACACCCTGGTCCTGGCATAAGCACAGGTACATTTATCAATGGAACAGAACAGAGAAGCCAGAAATAAACCCACAGCTTTATGAACAACTGATATTTGACAGTGGAAGGAACGTACAATGGAGTAAAGACAGCCTCTTTAACAAATGGTGCTGGGAACATTGGACATCTACCTGCAAAAAAATGAAACTAGACCATCAACTTACACCATTCACAAAAACAAATTCAAAATGGATAAAAGACTTAAACATAAGCCATAAAACTATAAGCATCTTAGAAGAAAACATAGTCAGCAAGCTTTCCGACATCTGTAGCAGCAATACATTTGCCGATTTATCTCCACCGGTAAATGAAATAAAAGGCAAGATAAACAAATGGGACTATATCGAACTTAAAAGTTTTTTCACAGCTAAAGACAATAAGAACAGAATAAAAAGACAAACCACCCAATGGGAGGACATATTCGACAGCATGTCTGATAAAGGGTTAATAACTAAAATTTATAAAGAACTTATAAAACTCAACACCAGGAAGACAAACAATCCAATCAAAAAATGGGCAAAAGAAATGAATAGAAATTTCTCCAAAGAAGACATACAGATGGCCAAAAGACATATGAAATAACGCTCAACATCACTAATCATTAGAGAAATGCAAATTAAAACCACAATGAGATATCACCTCTCACCAGTCAGAATGGCACTCATCAGCAAAACAACAGAGAATAAGTGCTGGCAAGAATGTAAAGAAAAGGGAACCCTTCTGCACTGCTGGTGGGAATGCAGAATAGTGCAGACACTGGGGAAAACAGTTTGGATATTCCTCAAAAAATTAAAAGTCGAACTGCCTTTTGACCTGGCTATCCCACTTTTAGGAATATACCGTAAGAACACCATAACACTTCAAAAAGAAAAAATGCGCCCCATGTTCGTGGCAGCATTGTTCACAATTGCAAAGATCTGGAAACAGCCCAAGTGTCCATCAGAGGACGAGTGGATTAAACAGCTTTGGTACATATATACTATGGAATACTACTCAGCCATAAGAAATGATGACATTGGATCATTTACAACAAAATTGATGTACCTTGATAACATTATACGGAGTGAAATAAGTAAATCAGAAAAAAAGAAAAATTGAGAACAGTATGATTTCATACATAAGTGGGACATAAAAGTGAGACTATGAGAGATGGACAAGAGTGTGGTGGTTATGGGTTGGGGGGAGGAAGGGGAGGGTGAGATAGGGAGAAGGGGAGGGGCAAAGGGAAAACCAGATTGAAGGTGACAGAGGACAATTTGACTTTAAGTGATGGGTATGCAACACAATTGAATGATAAGATAATCTGGAGATGTTTTCATTGTACATATGTACCCTGATTTATTGGTGTCACCCCATTAAAGTTAATAAAAAAAATCACATGTATATGGTAAAAAAATTTTAATAAATGGGCCAACAACACATAACAGAGAAAAGAAAGCCTCTTCAACAAATGGTGCTGGGAAAACTGTAAAGCCAGATGTAAAATAATGAAACTTGACTACAGTTTGTCACCTTGTACTAAAATTAATTCAAAATGCATCAAAGACCTAAGTGTAAAACCTGAAATAATAAATTACATAGAAAAATCATAGGTCTTTATAGTTTTTATTTTATTTATTTCCACTGTGATCTTTGCTAATTCCTTTCTTCTACCAACATTGGATTTAGTTTTTTTTGTTTTCTGTTTCCTTGAGGTGTAAAGTTAAATTGTTCTTTTGAGAAGTTTGTTTCTTCTTTATGTAGGCATTTATTGCTATAAACTTCACTGTTAATACTACTTTTGCTGAATCTTGTAAGTTTTGGTTATTGTACTTCCATTTAAATTAGTCTCACAATATTGTTGGATTTCTACTCTGATCCACTGATTGTTCAACGACATGTTGTTTAATCTCTACATATTTGTGAATTTTCCAGGGTTTTATAATTAATTTTTATTACACCTTTTATTTTTTCAGAAAAGCTTTATTCATTTAGAACAGACAACTAGCATATACTTTTATGCTCCTTGCTATGTGCCTTCAATTTTTATCTTTTTGTTGACTTCATCTTCCTGTAATACTGTTACCTTTTTGGTAATCTGTAGGTATCCATTAACTCCTTCTGTTTTATTCAGAGTTAAAGTGGTTTGTGACCTTTACCTAAAGGTTTAACTGAGTCAATAAAATGCACCCTCAGTAAATTACTTGTAATCTGGTCACTGGAAGGTAATATCAATGCTAATTTTATTTGCCTGAAACATTGCAGTTTTGAGAAAACATGTAAAAGAGAGAAAGCAAAGCAAAAAGTTTCACTAAGTGACTTCAAAAGAAATTTAATATTTTTGGTTATACGGTGTTAAGATTTACAGTTTGATATTGCCCAATGACTGCAGCAGAAAAGACAAAACTTAAAATTTAATTAATTTTTACCTTTTTAAAATTTTTAAAGAAATACATTTTAGTTATTAATTTAAGGAGAAAGTAGCCATAAACTACTGGTCAGATGCTTACTGTTTTCATAAAATGGTAAAAAATACTCTTACAAATAATCCTCTAAATAAATTAACATTTTATAGCTAAATAAATCTCTGTGAGTTATGCTAATATTCCCACATAAGCCACAGTAGTATTATTTTTGTCCCATAGGTCAATGACCTATTTTAAAATAGGCCTTTTTGGATCTTTTTCATAGGCACACACATTGGTTTTGGCACTTATTGCCTTATTATATACTATTGTCAGTAAAAAGGTCTAGTGTATATATTTTTTTCTTTGCTCACTACTCATTACTTTTGAAGTATAGCTTCATCTTACAAAACACACATGATTCAAGTTGTTCTGTCAATCACTGTGCCTCATCTCACTTATGGTGAAACAGTTGGGCATGTGTCCCAGTCAGGAATAATCCACAGACATACACCTGGCAAGTGGAGACACAGTGTGTTCCAGACTTGTTAGATGGGCAGGGGAAGAAAAAAGTCTCTTTCCTTTTTTTACCTGCTAGAATTGGTCAACTGGCAAGTTGGTAAATAAGGCTGACAGTGTATATCTTTTCTGCCATGTGGAAATAATCTATCTGCTAAATTAAAGCAACATAAAGAGAAAAATGAAGCCAAAAGATAAAGAAAGGACCCCATCATTTAAGCCTCTGAATACAGCCTTGCCTAAGCCAAATCCATGACTAAACTTTCCAGTTATATAAATCAATGCTTTCTCTGCTTTATGTAAAATATTTTCAATTGAATATCCATAAATACTCACAGAAATTCCTGATTGATATAGAAAGAGAAACAATGATATAAATCTCATTTATGATTTTGGATTTTATTATAGTACTTACACTGATATCTTGGTATTTCTATCATTGATATTTCATGCTATATTTTTTACATACTTTTAAGTTGCATTCTGTTCTAGGCATGTCTCTTGTACATAAGAATATTTTTCCACTTTATTGTATTTATTGGGATGGTACTAGTTAACAAAATTTATAGGTTTCAGGTGCACAGTTCTATAACACATCATCTGTACACTGTACTGTGTGTTCACCACCTGAAGTCAAGTCTCCATCCATCACCATTTCTCCACCCACATCCTTCTTCCCCTCCACCCACCCTTCTTAGCAATCACCATACTGTTGTTCATGCCCATGATGCTTCTTTTTAATGCAGTTGCATCACTTATGATTTCTTAAAACGAAATTTAATCTTTCACATTTGTTTTATTTACTTATATACTTAGAGTTCTCATTTGATGTTTCGTATTTACTATCATATTTCTCATTTAGGATCTCATTTGATGCGTTTTGTTTTACTATCAATTTGTAATCATGACTTTGTTTTTGCTTTTCCAACATTTTGTTATATTGATAAAAATTTCTATACTCTTCTTATAAAGTCTAAGAGACTTGTCCAAGGTCATACAGCTAAAAATGGGCTTTGGAACCATGTATTACTTGAATCCAGTGTTTTCCCATCTAAGAACTAGATTATATTGTTTGTAGTATTTAGAAAAGTAAGTATATGTTTAAAATATTTTCAGTGGGGTTGGAAACTGAAAGATAAACAAAAGAGATGGTATTAATTTGAACTGATTAGACTTAAAAAATGATTAATGGGAAAAGTAAAAGAGAGGCATATAGGATGAGTGACAGAATTCTTGTTTGGGTGACTTGATGCATGTTGCCCAAGTTGTCAGGAAAAAGTGCAGAGTGGGAAGAATATTTTTAGTTGGAATGGCTTTATGGCATCTCAAGTGGAGTGGTTTGTTAGAAAATTTCCAGATCAGAAATGTTGTCTGGGTTAAAATTTAAAATTGTGTCGTGACTAAATGTGTATATAAGCCATGAATTTAGATAAGGGAATCCAAAAAGACTCTATTATAAATTAAAGCCAGGAAATGACAAAAGATGCTACTGTAGGTGCACATATAAAAGCTTGTGCTAAAAGCTTTAAATGAATTAATAAGATGTAGAGCACTGGAAACAGGGCCTGTTTTAGAGTCAGTATAAAATAGAGCCGATACTAATGATTGATGATAATGATAGTTATATAAATAATATAAATATGGTTACATTATATTATTCTTTACAGGTCACTGTATAGGTCCAATTCAAAACCAGAACTTAAAGAATTTGTTCATTATTTATCTCATGCAATAAATGCGCTCCAACTTGTATTCTGAGATAAGAAGAAATATTGAGCTTGATACCCTATGTTTTGCTTCCAATATAAAGGGGAATGAATACTACTAATGTGATAATGAAAAATATTTTCTCTCACAGTGATCTCTCAGCTTCTGCAACAACTAAACTAATTTTAAGGCTGTATAATAATCTTAACAAATAGTGAGAAGTTTTATACAGCAATCTTATAAATTTTCTTCCACATAAAGCAGAGTAAGATTTATCTTTAAACATATATATTCTTTACATTTCTCATCAAGTTCCACCCGTATAATTTGGACATATTCAACTATATGTGGAAAGCACTTTTTCCTTTTTCCTTTAAACATATCTTCACAGAGTGAAGGTGAAATTTGTGTATCCCTGAGGATTTTTTGAAAACAGAAAGGTGGAAGGAGAAGTTGAAAGGCAAAGAGTAAGTTCAAATTGTCAGGCCATGTGTTCTGCCTGAATTTTACCCAGGGGATAGCCCATTATGATTGTCAAAAGCTGAGAGATCTTGGGAAGCAAGAAACAATTCAAAAGTAATGGGAAAATCCCAAGCCAAACAGCAGAAATAAATGATAATATTTTACAAGTTGTGAAGAAGTTTTATGCCAGAGGGCTTTTTAAGAAGAAGAAAAAGTTCTCAGCTGTGCACAATTTCTGATTGAGATAAGCTTCAGAACAATTAAGAGAACACTGGAAAAAAAATGATACTTCCAAGAGATCCACCAGGTTTCCATAGTAAGTTTGGAAGAAAAGTCTCCTTCCGCTTCTATAAGAAGCACAGAGAGAGAGAGAAAAAGACAACTTTGCACTACTGCAGAACACTTAGCTCTACTTAACAAAGCTTACCCTAAGGAGGGGCCATTTAACCAGAGCCTAACTGGTTGGGGTATTGTTAGAGACTAACTGACCTGGGATTAAGGAAATACCCATCTATAGCCCATTTTATTTATCCTGCCCCACATAAGGGGGTAGAGAAAAAGAAACACTGTGTACTTCATAATCTAGAGGAATAAATTCCCTAAAAGATGGGACCTGTGATCCTGACCGTGGCTACTGGATTTTTTAGTATGCCTTGTACATTTTTTTCAAATTGAGAAAATTGACACTTTAACAATATTGAGTCTTATCCATAAACATTGCTATCTCTTTGTAAAGTCAGTAGGCAAGGCCACCATCACATCAGCCTGGCCCATGCAGGTTCACATTAGATTTGTACAGTCGGTAATGAAACAACGGAGCCAAGAACTGGTGAGCCATCAGCTTTAATTCTAGCTTGCACCCGGCAGGCAAGCAAAAACACACACTGGGCTCCAAAACCCACTCATTCAGTGCTCACAAAGCTACTGACTATTCCGAGTTTTCTAGAATCAAAAGGTTTCTAGCTCACCAGACTGATTCACCTCTGTTTCCCATCTCCTTCTCCAGAACAAACTCTGCACAAACTGGCTTCTCCCTCAGCACTCTGCCATCTTGGCTGCTTCTCCTGGCCTCCACGTGGCATTAATCTGCTCTCCTCTCTAATACCTCAGGAACCAAGAGCAAGCAAGCAACTGGTCTGTCCCATTTTATAATGTAGAAATCCAAACCCTTAATCTAATCTACAAACAAGAAAGTCTCTGGTACAAAGTCATCCATCTGAGGCATAATGGCATTCCTCAGGAGAGTGCACCACCCTACATCATCCAATGAGTCAAGGGTGTGGGGAAAAGCTTACTCTTAAACAAAGCTTTAGGCTATAATGACCCGGTCTGTTTACATTACAGCCTTTCCCCCACACCCATCCCAAGCTTAGGGCAAATAATATCACTTGGTGATGGGCATCTATGTGGGAAGCATCACCTTTAACAAAGTGAGCATATTATATTTTATCTGCCCAACAATCCACCCCTATGTTCACTTTACTACCCACAATCTATACCACCGGCTTTCCTGTACAAGGAAATTAGGCACATTACACAAATTACAACAACATGACAAATCATACAATTTCAACAATTACAAAGGCACACACACACATTTCACCAGTTTCTGAGCACTTTGCCAAAAGTGCAAAATGTCCTCACCCTTCTTTCTTGCCGTTGGAAAGGCTTCCCGGGGCAGGGGAGGGCCTCCATCAAAGTCGCCCCCAACGTATATCAGGGTATTTCACATTGTCCAAAATCCATAAGTTCATTCAACAAAGGAGCCTGTGCCCATCCGGTCATAGTCCAGAAAATCAGTCCACACACATAGGGCTTTAGCCTCCCCCCTCATTCCTGCCATCATTGCAGGTCTCACACTGTCCTAAAGAAAAGCATGTGGCAATGGCAGTCAGCATTTTCATCTCTGCTCTGGGGAGCATGATGGCATCCACCCCTTTGTCCCAAAATCGCAGACCTACCAGCAGTTTGGCAGGCACTCCCTGCTGTTTCAGCTGGGCTCTCATCTTCTGGAGACTGCGGATTGCAACTCCAGCTGGATTCTCCTCATCCTCCAAAGAGGAACTGAAAACACCAGCTCCTGCTGCTGGGCTCAAGCTCTGGGCCACCGCTGCCTTCTGCTCAGCAGGCCTTGCAGCTCCAGCCCCGACCTCAGCCTCAGCTCTGGCCCCGGCCTCATGACCAGCCTCATGCCACTGCTGGCTCTTTACAACATCCAGAGGAATCTCCAACACACAAACCTGTGATTCCTTCTCCAGCGTCTGCTCCATTTCCAGGCAAATCTTGCAAACCTGGTCAGCCTCCTCCTCCAGCGCTTCTTCCATCTCCAGGGTTGGCATCTCTTTCTCCCACGTTTCCTCCAGCTCCTTTCGCTGCTCGGTCTGCTGTTCCAGGCAGCCTTTTTCATAGAGCTCTCGGTTTCCTCACGCATGGCTGTAAAAGTCAACCAGCCAAGAGTCCCCCAAAAAACAGCTATTGGAAGCCAAAACAGCAGCCAGTTCTCTATTCCACCACTCAAAGGTGGTGGTGGCTCCATGCTAATCTGTATCGAATCTTGCCACAGACTACACCAAATGTAAAGCCAGTAGTTGAGGTCAGGATCACAACCGCCTGGCCCATGCAGGTTCACATTAGATTTGTACAGTCGGTAATGAAACAACGGAGCCAAGAACTGGTGAGCCATCAGCTTTAATTCTAGCTTGCACCCGGCAGGCAAGCAAAAACACACACTGGGCTCCAAAACCCACTCATTCAGTGCTCACAAAGCTACTGACTTACCCAAGTTTCCTAGAATCAAAAGGTTTCTAGCTCACCAGACTGATTCACCTCTGTTTCCCATCTCCTTCTCCAGCCCAAATTCTGCACAAACTGGCTTCTCCCTCAGCACTCTGCCATCTTGGCTGCTTCTCCTGGCCTCCATGTGGCCTTAATCTGCTCTCCTCTCTAATACCTCAGGAACCAAGAGCGAGCAAGCAACTGGTTTGTCCCACTTTATAATGTAGAAATCAAACTCTTAATCTAATCTACAAACAAGAAAGTCTCTGGTACAAAGTCATCCATCTGAGACATAATGGGATTCCTCAGGAGTGCACCACCCTACATCATCCAATGAGTCAAGGGTGTGGGGAAAAGCTTACTCTTAAAACAAAGCTTTAGGCTATAATGACCTGGTCTGTTTACATTACAGCCTTTCCCCCACACCCATCCTAAGCTTAGGGCAAATAATATCACTTGGTGATGGCCTCTATGTGGGCAGCATCACCTTTAACAAAGTGAGCATATTATATTTTATTTGCCCAGCACTCTTTATTTATTTAATGCATTTTTGATTATGTTCTATAAAGCTTTAGTGTTAACTCATAAATCCTATATGTTTTGTTAGATTTGTACTTAAAATATTTCATAAATTTTACTTGTTCCTTGCTGTTATATAGGAAAACAATTAACTTTTATTATATCTTAACCTTTTATTCTTAACCATGCTATAAATTGCTTATTACTTTCAGAATATGGTAAATTCTTTTTGAATTTTTCTATATAGAAATGTCATATTATCTGTGAACAAATAGAGTTTTATTTCTTCCCTACCAATCTTTATGTTTTATTTCTTTATCCTATCTTATTGCATTAGCTAGAACTTAGCTATGTAAATGATTTGAAAATCAATTTATATAATTAATCACACCAGCAAGCCAAAAAAGAAAGACTACATGATCATATTAATAGATACAGAAAAAGTATTTCACAGGATCCAACATTTATTCTTGATAAAAACTCTCAGTAAAATTAGAAAGTTCTATAGCTTGATAAAGAATAGAGTTAATATCATACTTAATGATAAGAAACTTTAAGTTTTCCCACGAAGATCAGGTACCAGTCAAGAATTCTCCTTTACATTACATTTTTTTTTCTGTATTCTTTCAAGTTTTTTTTCTTTATATACTTGATTTTCTGCAGATTGGTAATGACATGACTAGATGTTTTTTATTTTTATTTTTGGCATTTACCCTGCTTGGTTTTTATTCTAAACTTTTTTGATCTGTAGATTGGTATGTAGCATGAAAATGAGAAAATTCTCAGTCATTATTGTTTTAACTATATCTTCTGTTTCTTACTTTCTTTCCCTACTGGTATCCTATTATGCATATGGCACACCTTTTGTAGTTGGCCCACAGTCCTCTGTATGGTTCTTTGTTTTTGTTTTTTGTCATTCTTTTCTTTGCTTTTTGGTTTATTGATAATTCTATGTAGATAAACTTCAACTCTAAAGTTTAAAGTTGTATCCAGTTCATTGAAGATATTCTTCATTTTTATTATTGTGCTTTTAATCTCCAGTATTTCTTTCTTAGAAATTTTATCCTTCTGCTTATATTACCCATTTGTTTTTTGCATGCTATCTACTTTATCCATTAAAGTCCTTAGCATATTAATCGTAATTGTTTTAAATTTACAGTCTGATCATTCTAACATTCTTGCCTGTTTGATTATGATGCTTTCTCTATTTCAGCAAATTGTGTTTCTGGGGATAGAGAAGGAGGAGCAAACATTTGGAACACAGAAGATTTTTAGGGCAGTGAAAATATTATGCATGTTACCATAGAGATGAATAAAAGTTACTGTACATTTGTCTAAACTCATAACATGTACAACACTATGAGTGAACCCAAATGCAAACTAAGGACTTGGTATGATTATGATGCGTTAGTATAGATTTATCAATTGTAACAATTGTCCCTTTCTGCTGAAGACTATGGATAATAGTAGATGCTGTGCATGTATACCAGGAAGGGGTATAGAAAATCTCAGTACTTCTCCTTCATTCTTTCTGAAAAAAAAAAAAAAGAAAAACAAAACAAAAAACTAAAGCAAATCTATAAAATAAAGTCTTAATTAAAAAATATTTTAAATACATTTTTGTGTATACCATTTTAATAGGTACTTGACACTAAAAATTGTACAGGCAGTTTTTTAATTCTTGAGTGTTTATAAAAGAAATATTTGCATATGCTGGGCGCTGGCATATAGATAGAGTCTAGTCAACAACTGAAAAATGTTGAAAATAACTTTTTTAGATATAAACATAAGTAAATTATGAGCTCATTTTAAAGATGACAACTGAATACTGATTTCTTTGCATTTTGTACTTGAGTCTAATATTTTGAGAAAATATTAAAGGTATTCTTATAAGACTTGAAAACTTTATAGAGAATATTATGTTGGTATGATCTGGAACATGTTACATGCTGAAATTTCCCACTAGGTAGTAAAGGAAAACAATATGTAGAACATAAAAAAATCATTATTTGTACCATTATGATATGTAGAAATTAGGCTGTGACTGTTGAACATTGATTTTTACTGAGATGTCTTAATAAAATCTTTTTTTTTCTATGCATCTCATTTTTGAATTTTTCTCTTTTCTTATCCATTGGTTTTAACATTAATATTGACAGAAATTAGAGCTAAGGACATAAAAAATAAACTTCTTTGAGACTGCCACAGTTGGAGTGAGTCAGCTGTTTTTGACGTACAACTGTGATAGGAAAAAGCCTGTCGTAAGAACTCATCCGACCCAGTCCAGCTGAGTCACCATTTCCAGATAGAAATCTTCTTTTTGCCATCTGTGTGGTACACAAATCATACTTTGTAAACTTTTGTGTTAACTTTTTAAATTTATTTCTTCCATATTCACTGAAATAATATAAATTTTTGGTAAATACAAAAAGTATAATTGAAGGGAGAGGTGGCAAGTCATGTAATATTTTAAGGGAGAGGTGGCAAGTCATGTAATATTTTAATTTGTTTCCATGACTGAAACCTTCACATTTGAAAACTTACTGAAACACACACACTCAGTTATTGATTTTTATGAACTGAAGAAGAAGGGTAAACATGGAAAGAAATGTGTAAGAAAAGGGTGGTCAAGATTGAAAGAGTTATGTACGCATTTCTGTTCTCTACGGATGTATCTAATGACAGGTTTTAGACTATGAAGTCTGATGCGGTAATTTTATATATTATGTCAGCAATTTACCATCTACTAAAAATCCTTAAGGGAAAAATGTGGTCAAAGTGGAATGAGTAACAATGAGAGAAAATAATTTTGGCACTTCTGTTGATTGCTGATAAGAGAACACTTGAATAACTTGGTTTAAAGAATTAAAAATCCAAATATGGTAAGTAGATTTCTGAAGTTGACCCCTCTGCAAGATCCCTGTCCTCTGATTGTTCAATTTAATAGTAATCTAGGTACTTCTCTAAAGAAAACTGCAAATGAAATTAAGGATAGAAAAATTATTCTGGAGTATCTGCATGTGCCTATTGGGTTCACCTGAGCCCTTACAAGCAGACGTCAGAATTCTTGTAGGAGTATTGCCATGGAAGAGAAGGCAGAAACCATGATGCTGAAAGTTAAGCGAGAGAGTATGGACTCATGAGACAAAACTTGTTGCTGCTGCCTTTGAGGGGACCAGTAAGATGGGGGAACAATCCAGCTACTATAGAAATAGAACAATCCCTAGCCACCATCCAGCAGAACATGGGGGTCTAAGTCTTACAACTACATCAAACTAAATTCTGTGAACAATTTGAATAAGCCTGAAAATAGATTCTTTCTTTGAGAGTCCAGAAAAGAATGCCACCCAGCAGACCCCTTGATTTGTGCCTCGTGAGATTCTACACAGAAAAATATCAGTTGAGCTACGCTGTACCTGGACTACTAACTTCTACAACTGCAATTTTTTAATGTTTTAAGCACTCAATTTTTGGTAACTTCTTATGGCAACAAAAACAATAAAACCTGTTTCACCAGATTCATTTTTTCTTTTTCAGGGAAAAAAAACAAACGTGATAAGATTCCAGAAGGACATAGAATAGGGTCAGTTTATTACAGCTGGTTATTTGAAGAAGAGAAACAAATGTCTTGGCCACTGATGCTGCAGAGAATCCAACAGGGCTCAGAAGCAATCTCTTGGGTGACACAGAACGATGGTTTCTAGTCATTATCTAAAAAAGCAACTATTACATATATACTAAAATAAAAATGGAGGTGTGGCAGAAGTGGCTTGATTGAGCCCTACGTCCAATGCAAGAATACTTTTTTCCAACATTGACAGGTTTTTAGTCAGCTTGCCCTGACCTTCTGATTCAATCTGTTATGCAAAACATCCATATAATAAATAGCTATGAGGGATTGTTATCAAATCAAGGTGAGAATACAAAAAGCAAAACAATGCTTTTAGTTAGTGAATAGAGTATATTGGACACATTAGGTTTGAGAGAGAAGGCTCCCCAAAACTCTCTGAGACTTTGTGAAAATACTTAAGATGGAAAGGTGACTTACTTAACAGACAACTTGTTTCTTTTACGTTTTGAATGATAAAAATGGGTTTAGTTATCATTTTTGCTTATGTATTCTCATTTGACTTGACTGAGATGCAATTTGCATACTATAGAATGCAAGCATTCTAAGTTTAGTTTAATGAGTATTAGCCAATGTATAAACCCATGTAACTACTACCCCAATTAAAATATAGAATATTTTCCTAACCTCAAAACTGTCCCTCATTAGTTTCAGTCAATCCCTCCCACTCCCACCCCAGCCAACTGTATTACTTTTTCACTGTAGATTAGTTTTTCTGAGCATACTTAGTGTAAAATTACAGTTATGAACTCTTTGAGACCTGGATTTTTGTACTAAGCAAAATGTTTTTGAGATTCTGTACATTCTAGCATGTATCAGTTAATTCTTTTTCTTTCTTTCATCCTTTCTATTCCACACTATGATTATACTATCCACTGATTTGGATGGATATTTGGGTTGCTTTCAATTTGGGGTTATTATGAGTAGCTTAACTATAAATATTTGTCTACAAGGTTTGTTGTGGAGAGATATTTTTTCATTTCTCTGAAATAAGCACTTATTATTGGGATTGTTTGGATATGTAGTGACAGATATATAATATTAGAATTCACACAACCATTGTCAATAGTGGTTAAACCTTGTCACACTATACCAGTTGAGTAGCAGAATGCTTCTTAATTACATCCTCAACAACTGTATATATTGGTGGTATCATATTGTAGTTTAAATTTTCCTAACCACCTATGATATTAATCACCTTTTCACATGTTTATTGACTATTAATATATCTTATTTTATAAAGCATTTGTTTAAATGTGACAATGTTTTAAATTATTATTACATATCATTTAGTCAATATAAGGTAATACAAATTTTTATTTCTACTTATCATTTTTGTGAGTTTGTGTCTTTCAAAAAATTGATCCTTTCCATCTAAATTGTTAAATTAATGGGTATACTATTTTCATAGTAGTCCATTATTATCATTTCAATATCTGTAGTGATGCCTAATTTTTCAGTCCTTCATTGGTAACTTGTGGGTCTTTTTTTTACTTTTTTCTTTTATCATTGTCACTAGAGTTTTATCAATTTTAGGGTCCTCCGCATCCCAGTCCGATGCTCTATCCACTGTGCCACCGCCTGGTCAGGCAGTTTCACAATTCTTTACTGCCTACTCCAATGAATAAAATCAATTGTTTTATAAACATTTTTCAGTTTCATAGCTGATTATGGCTGAATAGCAAGTTTAATAATCATTACTTTATTATGGATCAAAATAGTACACATTACATTTTTAAATACTATCATACATATTTAGTAGGTTAAATACATTTTTATAGATTTTAGCTATTAGTTTTTATTTTTCCTTTCAGCACAAAATAAATTTTTGTATACTTATACTTCCTCACTTTACATATTCACAAACAACAGTAAAGTATAGAATAAATATGTAGTTTGTGTGGTTTTTTTTATAAATAGTAGTTTAACATTGTTTTAGTTTTCAGCCCATATTGATAACAATTTGATGCTACCTGACCCCCAATTTGGAGTGCACTAAAGACTTTATTCAGTGCAAATAGCTCAATGCTGATAAGGCATGGCTCTGAGGTGGCCACGGAGCCAGGTCCCTTTTCGGCTAGGCATCTCAACTTTGTTCCATCATCATCTGATCTGCGGTGCTCCAACAAGATGTCTTAGGTTGGTGTTTCAGCTTTAAATTTCTTTTTATTTTTATTTTATTCATTTTTAGATAGTAGACACAGAGTGAGAGAGCTGCAAGCATCAACTCCCTTATGTGCCTTGACCAGACCAGTGCAGGGTTTTGAACTGGCGACCTCAGTGTTCCCAGGTCGACGCTTTATCCACTGCACCACCACAGGTCAGGCAGTGTTTCAGCTTTAGTGAGGGAAGTGTTGTCTTCAGTCAGTGGTGGAAAAGAAAAATACACTCCCTGAAGCAGATGGGATCTTGATTATATAGGCAGAAGTTCCCTGGTCATGATTGGTCTGTCCTCATGTAAATAAGGACTCAAAATCTTCATAGTTTAATTGGTCTAAAAGGCACTGGTCCTTGTTGTTCAAAGTAGAGCTGCTCTGATTGGCTGGAGCTGTTTAGCTCTAATAGGATGTAAAAAGCCTCAGTATTATTGGTTACTCCCTTAAAAGGCTGGAACTTCCTTATAAGGGCTGGTTCAGATATCAGAAACACAGTGCAGGCAGATAGTTCAGGGCAGAGGCATGTAGTTCACTGCAGATTTCTCTCTGGAGTGCAGTTTGAGTAAGAAGCCCTTGTGTAGAAATGGTTGCTAGGTTCTGGGTTTGTTTGTTTTTTTCCATTTTTGTTTTGTTTGTTAGATTATTTATTTATTTATTTTTAGTTCACTTAGCTACTAGAAATCTTTCTTAGTAGTCATCATCTTTTTTTTCAAGGTCTGCACCGTTATTTGCATTAACCATCTGTGCTCATCATTATACTCTAACATAGCTTCAGTTAATCGTTTAAAAAAAAATCAGAAGCCCTTCTTCATTTTGCAGGTAGTATGCTAACTTCATTCTTACCTATTTATAATATCATTTTTCCTTTTATTTATTGTTTACTATTTTATTGAGAAGTAACGTAGGTCCATTAAAAATGAGAAGTAAAGAAAATTACCAAAATTAAAAAAACTCACCATCCAAATAACTTTTGTAGTTTTCATTGGCATAGTTTTTAAACTTTGTTCAGTCATATTTTTTAAGATTTCCAAAGTAAATCTGGCCTAAGAGAAGATTATTTCAGAAAAAATTCCTTTTTCTAACTATAATATTGTCATACTAAAGGTTTGTCATATGCAATAAAATTTATTATTAAAAATTTTTAACCAGCCTGGCACAGAGGATAAAGCATTTACCAGGAATGCCGAGGTTGCCAGTTAAAAAACGTGGGCTTGACTGGTTAATATGCAAAATATATAAAGAACTCACAAAACTAAACAACAAACAAAGAAACAATCCAATAAAAAATGGGGAGAGGACATGAACAGGCAACTCTCCTAAAAAGAAATACAAATAGCTAATAGATATATGAAAAGATGCTTATTGTCACTAGTCATTAGAGCAGTGTAAATCAAAACTACAATGAGATACCACCTCACATTTGTTAGATTAGCTATTATCAACAAGACAGGTAACAACAAGTGTTGAAGAGGCTGTAGAGAAAAAGGAACCCTCATTTACTGTTGTTGGGAATGTAAAGTAGTACAACCATTATGAAAAAATTATGGTGGTTCCTCAAAAAATTAAAAATAAAACTACGATATGACCCAGTAATCCCTCTACTGGAAATATACCCCCATAACTCAAAACACTGGTACATGCAGCCCCATATTCACAGAGAGACAGACTCCCCATGTGCCCTGATCAGGATCCACTGGGCAAAGACACATGCAGCCCCATATTCATTGTAGTATTGTTCACAGTGGCCAACACATGGAAACAACCAAAAAGCCTTTCAATAGATGATTGGATAAAGAAGATGTGGTACATAGATACTATGGAATACTACTCAGCCATAAGAAATGATGACATCGGATCATTTACAACAACATGGATAGACCTTGATAATATTATACTGAGTGGAATAAGTAAATCAGAAAAAGTTAAGAACTGTATGATTCCACACATAGATGGGACACAAAATTTAGACTCATGGACATAATAGGAGTGCAGTGGTTACCAGGAGGAGGGGGAAAATGGAAAGAAAAAGGGTATGGGGGAAAGAGAGGGACATAAAGAGGGACAAATATAAGGTGATGAAGGATGATTTGACTTTGGGTGATATTATACAACATTATCGACTGTTCAAATGATGTGGAGGTGTTTGCCCAAAATCTATGTACTCTGATTGAACAATGTCACCCTGTTAAATTTAATTGACTAAAAAAACAAAAACAAAAACAAAAAACCCAATTTACTAAAGTAAAGAAATTTTTACTGTACCAGAAACTCCTAAGAAGGAAAATACCAATAAAAAATCATTTTTAAAGAATTTTATTTTTTTGGAATAATATTTTAGGTTACTTTATGAAAAAAACTAATAGACATTGAAAATCAATATTAAATGCAATATTTATCTCTTTTTGTATCTTCCAATTGCTTATTTTTAGTAATACTTTTCTGCTTTAAAAAAACTGTTGAATGTCTAGACTGTTTGCACTTTTCAAAATACCTAGTATATAGGACCAAGAATATCATACAAATAAAATAGACAAAGGTGAGTCCTTTTTAAAGGTTATGAAGAACTGCTCTGTAAGTGGAAATCCTTGAGTTGTCTAAATTGGGAAACTAATTATACTTTTTTTTCATATGAGCACAGGGAAGCTTTTGTGATAGGAGTTGAAAATCGATTTTATCTGACCAATGATGAATTTATTTTGTATCTAAATGATTTGCTATGCGAGATGTAGAGGGAAGAAATTTATCTATCTATCTATCTATCTATCTATCTATCTATCTATCTATCTATCTATCTATTTATTTATTATTAAGTGGGAGGGAAGGAGGCAGAGAGACAGACTCCCCATGTGCCCTGATCAGGATCCACTGGGCAATGCTCTACCCATCTGAGGTGTTGCTCCATTTCTTGGCAACCAAACTATTTTTAACACCTGAGGCAGAGGTCACTGAGCCATCCTCAGGGCCCAGGGTCCAACTCGCTTAAGCCAATCGGACATGGCTGAAGGAGAGGAGAGAGTGAGAGAGAAAGAAAGAGAGAGATAAATAAAGAGAATGGTGGTGGAAGGGTGAGGTAGAGAAGCAGATGGTCACTTCTCTTGTGTGCCCTGATCAGGAATTAAAACCAGTGCATCCACACTCTGAGCCATCATTCTACCACTGAGCCAAACAGCCAGGGTATTTTTTTTATTTTTAAATAAACTATTGTAATCATCCCAAAGATTCCACTTTTATTCTTCAATGATACTTGCTATCCATTTTACCAGTATCAAAGAACTTTTAATTTGTAACTTAAAGAAAACTTAAAGAAAAGAAAAAAAGAAATCTTAAAGAATCTCAACACTGATTTACAAGCACATTAACCCTTTGAGGAATGAGATCTTTTCATTCTCGCTAAACCCCAGGAATGAATTCATTTCAAAAAATATATATATTAGTTCAAGTTACAGTTTTATTAACTTAAAATCATGTTTGTAATCAATTTATTAAAACAAGAAGGACACACATTTGACTTTTTTTTAATGCTGCCTTACACATTTTTAAAATAAAAATTTTTGTACGATCATACTCAGGATGGTCAGGAGACACAAGGATGTACATGAATGTCATACTACTCAAAAAGTTAAGTCATAGCACAATCTTCTTTGTTGGTATTTATGACAGAATTTTAGAAAGAAGGAAAGAGTAAATTGACCTTGGCCATTAACAAATGAGATGAAAAGTAGCAATTGGACTTAAACAAAATTTTTCCAATTCATATGGGTACTTTAATGAGCTTTGCAATACATTGGTCCTATACTATAACTAAGTTAACTTGGAGAAGATAAGATAACTTGGATAAAGAATAAGGAAAACATTTTCTTTGAGTTTTATCTGTGCTGAGTTTGTATACAGTGTCACAGAAGGTAGAGGCATGTCCATCAACCAGTCCATCACTGGGAGTTGAGTGCGGGGAACCAAGCGGAGACGAGACATGATAAAGGCTGTTGCTTTCTGTTTTCCAGGTAAAGTGTCTGGGAGCTCATCTCTGGGGCTTCTCTTAACCAGCTGCTCTTCTTCACTCTCTCCTCCTTCTTTCAGCACAGGACAGCAGTGATGCAGTAATGGCTCAATGCTGGAAACACTATGGTGCACACAACGGTATTCAGAAATCCTTCTCAGAAGCTTTTGCTGTGCAGTTCATTTTTTTAACAAAGGGCTAGAAACAAAATATGCGAATGTGAGTGAAAAAGAATAGCAGAGAGTGAGAGACCACTTTGTAACAAATGAATTATATTCAAGTCAATTTTTAACTAATTCTTCATGTGGCTATCAGAAGAGCTGTTGCTACCCAGAGTCACAAATCAGTCCCCAGAAAAATGAGGATCTGTAAGAGATCCACTTCTGGGCATAAAACATCCTTTTTAGAGAAAATCATTCTTGAAGGCCATACATTAAGTTTATTCTCACTATTCTGGGCAGGTTTTAAAAATATAACAGAAAAGAAAGAAAAACTGTTAGATTTATTTATTTTAAAGAGACCATAAATTGACTGTCTGCTGATAACAGAGTACTCAGTAGGGGAAAAACAAAAAACAAAAAAATACAACAGCAAAGAAACCCCTCACAGCCAACAACAGAGATTACTTCAGTTCAATTTCCTCTCATATACAGGAATTTACTTTATATTTTAGTCCCATAATACATTTATTTGAAGAAAAATCAAGAACACTATGAAGTAACTATAAAAATAAAATCCTAATGCATGTGGGCACAAAACATTTTCTTTAACTTATTTGCCGTAACAGCTGTAATAAAAACTTTTCATTTTATTAGTCCTTCTACCTTCCTTCCTTTTTTCCTTCTTCTCTTTGTCCCTCCCTCTCTCTCTTGCCTGCCTATCTTTCTTCTCTCCTCCCTTCCTTCTTCCTTTATGAAAGGCCCTATCTTAAGCTGTATATTAGGAAAAGCTAAATTTCTTTTTCCTTAAAGAGGTTATGCTAACAGTTTTATTTACTAGACTTTACGTTTACCATGAGTTTTCACACCCTTAACTTTATTGCAATATATAGTGACAACATTTACTTTAATTGCACCAGAAAAGAACCTCAGAAAAGTGTCTTTATTTTTACATTAACTAGTCTGTGTATTAACTGCTTTGTAGAAACTTTGTGGAGGTGACCTCTTCAAGATATGCACATCTTGTCATCAACAATCCATAGGAGAGTTTGAAATGGGGTGTGAGAACTTACAACACTTTACTCAGTGTCTTGGGAGACACCATAATCATGACCCCTTAAATTTATTGTCTTTGTAGACAACTTGTTATGGGAAAGGGGGACTTTGGAGTTAACTCAGCAGCTTCTGCAAATGAATGTTCCATTTGAGTATCACTGCAACCCTCAAGAGGGGACATTAGTCTAGCTCTTCATTAGCAGGGGTGAGAAAAAGCTGTCCTTTGTGTTCCTGGGTAGGCAGACTTTATTCCAGTAGGAGTTTCTCTCTGGAATTCAATTCTCTGAAATTCTTACTGCTCCCAAAGTCAGACTTGTCTTTAATGGAAATCGGATAAGGGGAATCTGAAAATGTCAAGAGCAGAGTTTTATTTTTCAAGGAGGCCATTGGTTTACAAATTGGGAGGAAAAAACAATTCCTTTTGGCAGAATTATAGTGTCATTGTAAAAGTCCAATGCATTGCAATTTGACAATGTGCACTAACTGATAATGCCACCCACTTGACTCATTTACCAATTTAAAGTTATTTTGTAATCTTCCTGTGAGCTTCCCAGTAAAATATAAAACTCTGACTGGTTGTGTGTACACACATGTATGTGTGTATTGCTCAAAAACAGCAAACAACTTCTCACAATGCTTATGAAAATAAAACTAACAACTCCTTTCCTCATTTTTTTTGTTGTGGCAAAGACAGAGAGGGAAGAAGAGAGATGAGAAGCATCAATTCTTCATTGCAACCTCTTAGTTGTTCATTGTTTGCTTTCTCATATGTGCCTTGACTGGGGAACTCCAGCAGAGCGAGTGACTCCTTGCTCAAGCCAGCGACCGTGGGCTTCACACCAGTGACCTTTGGGCTGAAGCCAGTGACCCTGCGCTCAAGCTGGAAACCTCAGGGTTTGGAACCTGAGTCCTCTGCATCCCAGTCCGATGCTCTCTCCACTGTGTTGCTGCCTGGAGGCTGACCTCCTTACTGCTTTATAGCAATATTTGTGTAGAGGCAATTTTTTTCAAAGTTAAAATTAAGTGTAATGTGCAGTTGAACAAAACACAACTGAAATTCCAAAAGCAAAGAAATAATGTTTAAGAAAATAATCAATAAAAGGGGAAATACAGTTGAAATTACTGAAAATATTCAAAATCAATTTAAGTGGAAATGGAACTTAAGTAGGAAAAAACCTCCATATTTGATGTAAAGCATTAAAAAGACACAACTTGATTTACAAATTAGCTATCCCTAAATTTAAACACCAAAATTATTTAAAAATAATTTTGTCTTTTTTTACTACTACAAAAATATGTTGATAATAAATTATAAATGCAGAATGTTTTTCCTTTATTAAACTCTTAAATTTTTTACATTTTAGAATTTTGAAAATATCTAATTTATTTTATGTATCCTATATGTACAAATTAGAGAAAGTGGTTTTGGTTGAGACTTTTATCTATAACTAAGATGATTATTGTGAAGAATGCTAAACCCAAATCAGTCATGTTATTGTGATTTTTTTACAACACTTAAAAAAATACTATTGAATAAAACACAGCATTTTAAAGCTTTCAATTGAAATCTCTGTCAGGAAAATAATTACAAAGTGTCTACTCATCACTGCCAGATTTGGGCTTTTATAAAGAGATCTATATAAATTCTTATGTGCTAAGATCTTAAAATTGAATAGATGAATTGCCACATTAATTTGGTATTTCTTTATACCACTGAATATTTTTAGAACTTTATAGAACATAAAGCTTGTGGTTTGAAAAATGAAATGAAGACCTTCTCTATGGCTAATGAAAGGTGGCCTTCCTGTCTCTGAAAAATTTTAACAGTGGACAATTCATGCAGTATGATGGGAAATGATTCTTTAATGATAGGTTCTGAACAGTCTTTCTTACCTTCTAATAGGCCAAATGTTATTTTCTAAAAAAATCATATCAAGTTCATCATACCTTTTCAGCTTATAGAATATTTAAAGCCACTCGTCCTACTTTGCTCCCCTAAGTTTCCAAAACTATCCTATAATTTTAAAAAATCCTCTTTTTACAACACATATTACATTATGATAATTATTAATTTCCAAGCCTTATATCCAATTAGTTTTAATAAGCTAAGAGCTTATCCTTTGATCTTTTTCCACCATTAATTTGTTAGCACTTCCAGAAATCTGTTTGCTTCTGTCTTTAGTAGACATTTATTATTTCCCCTGCCCACTTCTTCCTCTCCTCTTAAAGTATTTTGGCCTCTGTCATGCTTTGTTTGTTTTTTGCCTAGTTTTCATTGAATTAGAAACTTGGTTGGTACTTTTTTTTTTTAATTTCTTGAGCTCCTCTTCATTTCTAAATACGATATTTGGCCTCTCCTCCTACTCTTAGGTAGTAGCACTACCCTAAAATTAGACTTTTAAATTGCATTCCAGTATGGTTGAAGAAATTTGATCTAAATCAGAGCTCAGGCATCCTAGATTTCTCAGAGAGATTTTTGAATAATTATTCCATGATCTCCATGTCCCAGTGATTCAATTTTGTCCCTGTCTCTGGGTCTAAACAGCATAGAGGCGTAGGTATGCTGAGATTTTATACCTGTGGCAAATTATGGCTAATTCAATCAGAGTGGAGAGTCCTTCATACAGAGCTGGTGTGTGTACCTCTAATGATTTCCCATTGATAAACTTTTTAGTGTCATACTTAGCTTTTCACAGAAGCTTTCCAGTTAAAAAGTTTATTTCTAGGTTTTTTTGAAAGTTCATACATCAAAACATTGCCCCTCAGGGGCTGGGAATCTAATTCAAAGCGTTAGGATGCTCCAGCCACTGACTGATATCATTCGCTAGTACTGGAGAGCCTCTTTTTCCCTAAGAGATGGCTGTAGTGTATAATAAGCTATAAATGTACCAACTCTCCGAGTAGATAATGCCTTTCCTTTACCTAGGTAGATTGGATTATAGCTGAAATATTATTAAACCAGCCCTGCTAGCAGTATACGATTTGTTTCTGTAACCCTACTAAGCATGAGGTAAACATAAACTTTATGTTCAGATATGAGAGAGGATAGTGCAGTTGTGCCATACAAGATCAAGAATAGAATAACTAAATCAGTATTTTTGTTTCAAAAAGTCTTTCAAATGGAACCTATATGATAAACTTATGTGAGTTCCTGAAATTCCTATCTTTTCTAAGTAGGTGATTTAGCTCCTGATAGAGGCTGCTGATAAGATCTTATCATTTTGTGTTTTTATATTTTGTTTTATTTTATTTTATTTATGACTCATATTCATTGGATGAAGCGTTTACCTCAGTGCTCAATGAGGAAATCTAATGATCATTACCCTCTAACTCACCGTAGTACTTAATGGAACTCGTCTAAGGGGTTGTACTCTCAGACTGAAGTTATTAGAGACTTAGCATCATTAATGGCTTTGAGGACCAAACCATAGTGCATTGGAACCAAATTTCCACATGACTTTAGGCTGAGGCCATATGAGTGATCTCTTGATGAAGAGTCCCAGGTGAATATGGGGGTTTATGTCCATGGTCATCCCATGCCACTGTATGTGGTAAAGCAATTTGAGATGCATGACCTTTCCTGGCTAGAAGTCCACCAATTCCAAGTCCACCACTCCAAAGTTATGAGTTTATATTCTTACGTAATTTTTTTTAAGCAGCCACATAATACTGAAGGTTTATATTGACCTCGTGGAAAACTAAACCACAAGTACTCTTTCAGAAAGATTTCTATTAATCCAGGTTCTCATATATACTGTTCTTGTCAAATTGTATGGTTTTTTTCTTTCCTGAATAAAAACTTTACATTTATCATTGGTCTAGAAAAAGGAAATACTGGAAACCTAAACTTATTCACCTGGGCTATCATTTCCACACCTGCTTTCCTTTTATATTCTGATAGCTATGGTCATTTTCTTTTTACATGGTATTTATTTTTTACCAATGAATTATGTTTGTTTTTATGGTCAGACTGATTTGAAAGATATTTATTACTACTTGGAATTAATTAGAGAAGAAATCTTCAACCATATTCCCTGTGATTCAAAAGATAAACATGGGGCTCTTATGGCTTGGTATTGCCTTATTCTAGTCAAAATGGATTTTGATGTAAGGTGTCAAAATCAGTTCCCAGATGGGGTGGCAAAACTAGCTTGGACTCATTTTATCTAGTACCAGTATTACCAACAAAATATTTCTCTCAATACCTGCACTGTGGCATCTTTCATGAAGACACTCTTATCAAAGAAAATGTCACTGATATATTTTTTGACTATCCATAAGAGAAAAATTGAACAATTATATTAATGAGAACCACCAGTAAGCAGCACAATTTTGCTTGGAAAAGACTACAGCTTTCAGTCATGGTACTTTGGGGTCAGAGCTATGCTAAACATCTGCTCAATTTGATCATCTTTCTATATAGACTTAAGCAAAATAGTTTTATGAAATGGCAATAAGAATTTCTTTAAGATATTTTACTTAAAGAGTATTCAAGATGACAAGGGTTGTACAATATAACTCTCACTGACAATTACTAGCATAAAAATAATTCCTTACGACTAGGTAATATAATTTAACTCCACTAAAAGTACTTTCAAACTGCTAACACTTCATGGGAAAACTTTGAAGAATGTATTCAGAAAATTCTATTAAGCTTATATTCTGTTGCTTGATTTTTTCATATTTTTTATTGATTTGGACAATGATATAATTCTCAGTTATTCTAAAGGTCTAATATAAGTTTTGTAACTGTTTCCTCTTATTCCATAAACATCAAATATGCTCAAGTCTATGCCATACTAAAATTAAATTTCATTTTCTACATCCTATTGCAATCATTTTCTACATAAAAATAGAAATTCAATGATGTTTTAGATTATATTTTTTAATAATTTCACTTACAACACCTGTTTTCTGCTACATTTTTGTATTTGTTAGGGTGGTGTTCCTTTTGGTGTAACATTTTTCTCAAGATTGTTAAAGTTTTCAAGACAGAAATTATCTATAGCATCAATACCTAATACAGTACCTGCCATGTAGAAGGTCCTTAATAAATGTCTATATGAATCATTTAGATTATATGAATCATTTTAGATTATCATTGAAATGATCAAAATAAGATTTTTATCAAGAAATATGCCAACAATTTTCAGAATTTCAAAATTTTGTAAGTTTGATTCATATTTCCTGCTACTCACCCCCCAAATTATATTTAAATAAAATTTAAATACCTGGATAAAACTATGAGATTACTGTTATAAATTGTTTTTCTCTGAATAATGTTTAAGAACTTAGCTATTATGGTATATCTCTCATCAAATGACAATATTTCTTTGGTTTCATTATAAGATATGTCTTGGACAATTTTCCAAGTTGCTTTGCTAAATATTTTCAAGTACAGTACATTTGATCTACAATAAACTTTAGAAAAAATGCAATTAATTTGTTCAGAATCACAGCAATCATCTTAAACATTTAATTTGTTCCTGACAATTTTATTACTCTCTATTCTACTAAAGAAACTACAAATGATCTTTTAGCAAATATTCTCAGATTTTGGTTATAGACATAGCTTGTTGTAGCAGGTAAAAGGATTGATGTTCCTTTTTAATACACTACCTAATTTCCATTGGAACTATAATTTCTTTTAGGCCTTGGGCATGTAGACCAGTTCTATTTTCATGAATTCATTGGATTGTCAAAATTTAAGGGCAATGACTCGACAAATTATCTTAAGGAGAAAGTGAGTTTAAGAAACATATTTGTTTCCATGGCTTTACATAGTTAAAATAAAGGAAAAGAGATGCATAATTTATGGTCTGGCTTCTTTTCGCAGTAAATGTGTTTGTGAAACTTGTTCTTCAAACTTGTTTTTTCTTTTTATTTATTTTTTTTACTATATGGCATACATTTAGATACTGAAACCTAATTTGCTTATCCTAATTTAAACTCTCTGAAATTACATAGGCATAGTAGTTGCCAACACAGTGCTCTAGTATATATAACTCCTTGCTCTACCTACACAATGGAAAATATCTAATCTTATTTATGTGATAAACTCTAAAATAATATGCCAACTATTTTCAAAATTTCATAATTTTAGAGATTTTATAAGTTTGCTTCTCTCTCCTTTTCTATGCAACTTTTGTTAAATACCTACTATGGACCAAGTAGTTTACTGGACATAAGGAATATTAAAATGAAAAAAAAATCTCAGTTGCTCTCAAAGAATATAGTTTCTAGTACGAGAGACAATTTGTGTGGTGGATAAAGTAATGGTAAAAATTACTATAATAATTTTTGTATCTTTTGTGTGTGTTCATGAATTCAGATATAAAAACTTTAATTTTGATTACCACATTTGTTAATTACGATGGAGCACTATTCTACTAAGATGATGGAAACTTAATCTCTATTATAGCTAGGCTCTCCCACTTCTTTTCAGGGTTTGATCTATGCTCTGGGGGGATTTATGGAGTAACAAAGTGATTTTCAACCAGTGTACCACAAGAACTTTTTAAACGTGTAATACCTGTCTATTTAGTCAGAGTCATGTATTTTTTTTCCTTTATACTGTCAAACAGAGCAAATGGCAACAGTCAACACAACAATAGCTGTCTGGTGTGAATAAATCAAAATTATACTCATTTTTTTGTTAGATTGGCAAAAATATATTTTTTTGGTGTGCCCCAAAATTTTAGTAATTATTTTATATGTGCCATGAAAGAAAATGGTTGAACATTGCTGGAGTAGCGGGGAGTAGAGGTAGAAAGACCCTTAATCTTATCATGTACTTCTGCTTGAGAAAGCTTATAATATACATCTAAAAATATTATTCCAACCAACAATAATAGATAACATTTGGAAACTTCTCATGGTTTTCTTGTATGAAGTAGTTGCTTTGGGAATGATATCTTTTCACCTGGGAGCATATAAATAATATAAAAAATGTAGATTTTGCCTATTTTATTTAATGTTATTATGCTCAAAACTACCTCTCTTCTTCCATCTATATACTGGAAATTTTCATTTAGAATAAATATCAGTAGTAGAAGTAAAAGTAATAAAAAGTATTAGGTAACATTTTTGAATCTCATTGCCTTGGTGCTTTGCCCATGGACTGCTAGAGTCTCAGACTCCCAGTCATTTCCAGAGAAACTTTTCCCAATGCAGTTTCCTAAACTTGAGGGACTGTCATCCTATTTTGCTCAACTAATGCCTACACATCTATCATGTTTCAGAGCAGATACAAGTTTCTCTTATAAGTCTTTCTTGACATCTTCAAGACTAAAGTACTAAGCCCCCTTTCTATATGCTCTGTGTATACTTTGCACCAACCACCATCACAGAACATTTTACATTGTAATAAAATTGTCTGTCATGTCAACTAGACAAAAAAAGCTGTTTGAAGGGAAATACTTTTTTCTCCACTCCCCTGCCATCCCTCTCCCCTGCCCTATGACTGCCACACAGTCTGGGACAAAGGATTGAGTAACAGCATAGACTTATTTTCCTGCTTCCAAAGACAGCTGTGTCTTTTCCTATCAATCACAGGTTAAATTTTAACATGATGAATGATCCATTAAGTGGCCTTCAATATTTCATGGTGCTAATGATTGAATCACATGGATGGTTCCTATGAGCGCTTGGGAGCTCTAGTGAGGGTGACAAAAGCTGTGACCTGTGGAATACAGTTCCCTTTAAGTGAGGGAGCTAATCTGTATATTTCTGAAGAAGAGAATTTGGAAGCTAAGCAACAATGCAAGTACAGATCTTATAATAACGTGATTTTATTCAACATTGTTTTATTGTAATAATGAGAAAAAAAATTGGTTCCTGGCTGGGGTCACTGAGTGGTGTGTGTCCTCCCCATGTCTATGTTGTTTTTCTCTGGTATTTTCTGGTTTCCTTGCACACCGCAAAGATGTACATGTGATGTGAATAGGTATATCTAAATTGTCCCAGTATGAGTAAATGTGGGGTGTGTGAATACACTGTGTTACCAGGAGGGTGTCTGGTTCAGGGCGGGATTCCGCCTGGTGCCCTGAGTCAGCGGGACAGGCTCCAACCTTGAAATAGAATAAGCAGGCTGGAACATAATGATCTTTCTTACTTGTTATTATCAGTCTTTCTTAAATACATGTATAGCATGCATTTATTTCAATATTTAATATTAAAAGTTTTTTTGGTCTTTATTTAGAAGTTTGATGATGATTTGTGACCAGAAATATACCATAGGAACCTAACTTTTGTTTATATCAATGAGCCTATAGAAAAATTATTTTTGTTATACATCGTTTCACTTACAGTTCCAGTTTCCAAGAACCTGTCAACATCATTAAGTAAGGGCTTACTATATAATACCACAGCTGCCTGGGCCAACCCCACTGCAGAGCACAGATGACCCAACAATGGAGTCAGGTCCCTGACAGCATGCCAAGGCGTTAGGGCAGTGACCTGGGTCCCCTAACCAAACAGAGCTCCAGTGCTTGGTGGGGTTGCCCACTCCCATCCCTCAGCCATGGGAAGGTCTATACCGCCATGTCTATAACTCTGTTCTGATGCTCACAGCATTTCCTCTGCAGCTGATAACATGTGTGGACTTAAGAAAAAGTTAATTGTGTCCATCATCTTTATGGACACACCCCTTGCCAGGTAGCATCTGAAGTACATTAGATAAAATCAAAGAGTTTGATACAGTCATGCCTTTCTGCACACAACACCACTCAAAACTCTGGAGATCTATTTTTGCCTTAAGTAATTTTCTCTCCCCCTTTTCCCCATTCTTTCACAGTGATCTCTGCTCTAAAAGAGGCCATGGGCCTCAGCCAGTGCGCTGAAATTTTCCTCTACCTTGCCTCACCTAAAACCTTGCCTTTCTCCCCAGGACAATCATTTCTATATGATCTTTTCTAAGGGTGTTTTTTTCTCAAACGTCAGAATGGAAAGGGGATGGTATCAAGTGCAGTGCAAGTTCTAGATCATTCTTCCGTGACATTCTTTTTAAAATAAACAAACACACGTTTGACATTAATGCTGCCTCTAGTATGTCTCTTGCTTCTTGTTACCTACTTACTTTCTGGACTCTTCACTTAAAGGTTTTTTGTTTTGTTTTGTTTTGTTTTGTTTTTTTGTCAACTGGTATCCTGCCTTCTTTCCCATCTTTTCTCACCATCTCAGTTGCCTCTGATCTTCTGATAAGGGGCTTTACATAAACAATCAAATCAAAGCTGTAATTTAAAATTTCAAAGCTTTTAAATTTTACTGAAATTTTGCTTTCTCTAAGAAATGAAAGCTAATCATTAGCCATGTCCAGCTGTTTTATATTATTAAATTAAAAAATGTACTGAAACAAAATTGCTTATCACTTAGAATACAATCTTATGGTGAAAATGTATTCCTTTATTCCTTCAGAGAATGAGTTAACACTTCAATGCTGTTAGTATCTCAAACTGAAAGGTATCCATTTGCATTCCCCCATAAGTTAAATTAGCAAGAACTTCCAAAAATCCAAAATATTTTCTTATGTACTTGATCTTCTTTCGTTCAAGATACTTTGTTGACAATAGAACACTTTATACCTCCTGGTTCAAAAATTTAGGTATTCTAGCCTGACCCAAGGTGGTGCAGTGGTTAAAGTGTTAACTGGGAATGCTGAGGTCAACAGTTCAAAACTCAGAGCTTGCCTGGTCAAAGTACATACAGAAAGCAACTACTATCAGTTGATGCTTTTGCTTTTTCCCTGCCTCCCTCTAAAAATCATAAATAAAAATCTAAAGAAATATAAAAGAAATAAAAAAACTCTGGCTGAATAACTTGGTTGGTTAAAGTATGGTCTCAAAGTGCAGAGGTTGTTGGTTTGATTCCCGATCAGGGTACATAACAGGAACAGCTCAATATTCCTGTCTTTCTCTCTCTCTCCATTTTCTCTCACTAAAATTAATAAATAAATAAAAAGAATTGTAGGTATTCTACATCCATGGCTAAGTGAAAGATACATGAGCATTGCTAGCTTTTAATAATCAGTCTTTTATAAAATAAATATTACAGTTATTTTATTTAAATATTTAACACGAGGAAAGCACATGTAAATATCTAGACACTTGCTACTAAGAATGAACAATGCAATTTTAGTTATGTCTCTCAAATTTAATGCTGGACTTAACATAGTTTAGATAATCAAACAACCATTTTACTATTTGGGATTTAAGGATCAAGTCCTGAATCTTTGAGTAAGAATATTCAGTTTTAAAATGAGTCAGGATACTTCCCAGCCTCCAGATACATAATTCCAAGAGGATCTGTTTAATAATTTAACTATATTTTAATTATATAAAAAAATTTAAAAAGTATTACAATGATATCTAATTAGTTTTCTATATACTGAGTATTTATTCTGACTTGAACAAGGTTATTTTTTGTTAAGTGTTAGATCCTAAATTATCTCACTGGTATACGAATATGGTCTCTCTCTCAAACTCCCTTTCTTTCTGCCTCCCTCCCCAGTCTCCTTCCTTCCCTATCTATCATCTATTCTGTTTCCATCTATGATAATATATATCCGAATTTTATATATATAATTCTCAATTTGAAATGTTTGAATTATTTATTTTGCCTCAGTCATCCTTTGTGTTTATGTTTTCTTCCTCCTCTAGTACAACAAGCTTTATTCCTAGATGCCATAGGTGGCCTGCTCAGAGCCCAACGTGAATAGTGACGACTGTCTGTACTCATCGCGAGAACAGCCTATTGCAATGGGTCATTAAGGAACTGGAGAAAAGTGGAGAAAAGGGAAAGAAATACTTTGAAATTAGAATCCTAACACTTGGTCAATAATAAGGGAGAAAACACAAAAATATCTGAAGTTTCAAGTCTTAGAAACTGAATGATTAATGGTGTTCTTATTAGACAGTGTAAACGCAAGATTAGAACATTTTTTTAAGGAAAACCAATGAGTCCACTTTGGAGTATAATATATTTGAGATGCTTTGAGAAGATTCACATGGAGGTATTTGCTGTAATAGAAGCACATGTCTATAAGGATATAATGACTGTGAGAGAAAATATCTTAGAAAATGAGTTAATGTGAAGATTCCCTGTGATGATCCTTGTACTACATCCAGGAGCTTGGAATATACTTCACATCTACTTATTTACGATTTGCATACACACTTTTGTATTTTCACAATTACATACTTATTTATGTATTAAATATATATGTCTTATGTATAACACAATTCCATTATAGTTAATAGAATTTTAGCAGGGAGATAAATAACAATATAATCTAGTATATTTAGTAAAAGAAGCATATAGACTATATTGTGTTAAATTCAATATCCCAAGCATCCAAATTTATAAACTTATGAATTAATTTAATTTATGGTTAGATAATTTAAAAAGGATAATGATATGAGTCTAAAATTAAAATAGTCCCAACCACTATAAAATAAATTTGCTAAATGACACTGTGGCCTCTATTAACAGAATTAGGAGAATACCCTGAAATATCCTGAAAATTTTCAATAGGAGGTGTTTAAACAGAGTTCCTAAAGATAATATTATTTTAAATAACCTAAATATCTTATTCACAGACCATTCAATTTCTTTAAGAATTGAAGTTCTTTATTTTATCTGATTCACCTTAATTTTTTTTAACAATGCCACAAAGGATTCCCTATGTTTAAATAAAATTTTTAATTTTTTTAATATATATTTTATTATTATTAATTCTAATGGGTGACACCAATAAATCAGGGTACATATGTACAATGAAAACATCTCCAGGTTATCTTATCATTCAGTTGTGTTGCATACCCGTCACCAAAAGTCAAATTGTCCTCTGTCACCTTCTATCTGGTTTTCCCTGTGTCCCTCCCCTCCTCCCTATCCCACCCTCCCCTCCCTCCCCCCACCCCGTAACCACCACACTCTTGTCCATGACTCATATTCTCACTTTTATGTCCCACCAATGTATGAAATCATGCTGTTCTCAGTTTTTTTTTTCTGATTTACTTATTTCACTCCGTATAATGTTATCAAGGTACATCCATTTTGTTATAAATGATCCGATGATTAAAAAGCTTTGGTACATATATACTATGGAATACTACTCAGCCATAAGAAATTATGACAAAAATTTTTAATTTTTTTAAATAACTATTACACTACTGCCTACCTATTGAGCAGTTCTCTGTCCTGCATTGTGAATGCTTTATTAAAGGAGAAATATTCTTTTAATTAGTTAGAATTAGTGAAATGTCTGAAGAAAAATTTCTTTCTCTGATGCACAGGTGAGTTAACATATGTAAATTAATACAGTTGACCTGTAAACATGTGAGTTTTAGGTGCTACAACCTTTTACTCCAAAATCCAGGGATAACATTTGAATCTCCCAAAACTTTAGTTGTCCCCGGCTATCTACAAGGAATTAGTTCCAGGACTCCTGTGGATACCCAAATTCACAGATACTCAAGTTCTCTATAAAATGTCAAAGATCAGTGTTTACAGTCAGCTCTCTGCACTTTAGATTCCCAAGCACAAACTGAAAACTATATAGGAATTTATTGAAAATAATCCCTGTACAAGCAGACCTGTGCAATTCAAACCACATTGTTCATGGGTCAGCTGTATTTATTTTAGTTATACTTGTCATTCTGATAAAATACTACTTTTCCAAATTACACTGAACAAATAATAGTCTGAAAGTATTTTTAAAGGATATTAATTTTAAAAAGTGATATTTAAATTTTTGTTAAAAAGCAATAAAACCAATTTAAAATCTTCAAAAAACTAGCAAATTCATACTAAAATGGCAGGAGTAACTTCTTTGTGGTAATCTTATCTGAGACATACTAAATTTGTATTTTTGACATCATTTCACAGAACAAAATTTAGTCTTAAATATTTTTGTTTACGAATCTCATGTATTAGTCCTGGCTGGTTGGCTCAGTAGTAGAACATCCACCAAGCATGTGGATATCCTGGTTTGATTCCCAGTGAGGGCACACAGGAGAAGTGCTCATCTGCTTCTCTACCCCTCCCTCCCTCACTTTTCTCTCTCTCTCTCTCTTCTCCCTTCCTGAAGTCAGGGCTCCATTGGAGTGAGTTGGCCCCAGGCGCTGAGGATGGCTCCATGTCTTCTGCCTCAGGTGCTAAAAAATGGCTCTGGCTGCAAACAAAGCAAAGGCCCCAGGTGGGCAGAGAATTGCCCCCTAGTGATCTTGTTGGGTGGATCCTGGTCGGGATGCATACAGGAGTCTACAAAAAGAAATAACAAAAGAATCTTATGTATTAAAAAATAATCTCATATTTATTTTAGTAATTTAATAAGCTGTTCAACAAAAATTCACATGATGTAACTATATATATGATATACATTGTTTTTACGTCTTGCTCTTAATCTTCCATTTCAACATACACAGCACACAGTAATAGAAATGTTGGGAAACGTATATTGAACAACAACAAAATAGAGTTACATATCTTCTAGCATTATTTAGGATAAGAATATTATTTAAAACTAAAAAAATTAACAAAAATTTTGTTTTTTAAATGATTTAAAAAACAATGTGAAAGCTTTACAGAAGTTTTCTTCTGAAAAATTATCATGGCAAAAGGGTACTTGATTGACAATATTAAAAAAAATATTAAAACCGGAGAATTAATCTTTGTACACACTGGTTGATGCTAACACAACTGCAGAAGCCATGTATTTAAAGCTACATTTTATAAAACCTTTCCTGGCAAAAATCAATAGAAAACTTTAGTGGGTAGAATGTGTGTAATAGTAACAAGTAGAAAGGTTAGTGTAGAAGTTAATGGTTCTATCAGGAATAAAACAGAGTTAAAATGTGAAGGAAAGGTCTACCACAAGTGGTTCATTAACCTTTTAGAACTCCAGAGTATGCTCGCTGTAAAGATTACAACAAATCTGACTCAGACTCTGCTAGCATTTGCTAATGCTCCAGCTTAGTGTAGTGTTAGGTACATTTCTTACAATAGAATTATTTTCATTAAAATTATGTAATTGCTAAAAACTGAAACAACAGGACTAGATTGCAGATGGCATCAGTGAATTCCCTCCATAACATTTTTGAGGTTGTTTTCTTCCTACATCATCATTTTGCATCTGATGCAGCTTCATAGAAAGTGATGTTTTTCATGATAGCTGTACTTATCTCAGAATTCTGCTAATTTTAAGCTTACTCCTAGCATTGACTACTGAGAAGGGTGAGCAAGTTTTCAGGCACTATTTGCATCATTTGGATAAACAAAAATCTATCATCATCATCTTTTTAAATAAAAATATATTTTATGACTGAAGAGTCACCCAGATAAAGTGTTTTGAAAAAGAATGAGGATTTTCCTTTTATCATAATAATTCAGAGGTCCAATTATTGTAAAAAAAAAATAATAAAAGCCATGGTTACAAACACATTGGCATTAACAATGATTTAATGTGTTCGGATAAAATTTAGTCACAGTGTGGTTCCCTTATTTTCCATAATCATCTTTGATTTTTTTTTACCTTAACAAAAGAATTAAAGAAAATTCTCACCCTTACATTCCCTCCTTGCAAGGTAGCTATCCTGTTTCCATTCTTCTCCCTGTCTCTTCTCTCAAATACTTTTTACTTTCCTTTCAGTAAATTCCAAGGTTGGAGCTTAAATGAGCAGCTGCTACAGCAGTTATTGCCAACATTCTCTGGCCAACCAACCAGCAGAGGATACTCTCTCACTGGATGGCTGGCTCCCCTTTCCAGACAGAACTAACCTCTGTGACAAATTCAGCGTCCACCAGTTTGGAGCCTTAAATCCCAGACCTTACTTTCCTTCCAAATTTTCCAGTTGGTAGTCTATCCTGTTGGGCTAATTCCTTTCAAATTTCCATATAATACAAAAGAAAATGAAGTTATTTTTATTTCTTCCTCTATTTTTTTTCAAAGAGGAAAGAATTCAGTTCACAATTAGGGGAGGAATAATTTTTGGATTCTCTCCCTTAGACAGAATCTGTCATAAAAATGTCCTGCCAAAATCCTTACCAGTGATGTGCCAGTTTTGTAATAGCTTTAGTTTTCTGATCTTTTACTCTAAGTCCAAATTCTCTGTTGTTTTATAGCATTTTGTCCTTGAAAACCATTTTCCCCCTTCGCAATTTTCTTGTAAAAAAAGACGATGTGGTATGCATGTTTTAAGCTGTCCTGTCTATGACAGCTGAAGACAAAAACGTCAGCCTGAGTTTTGGCACCACCTGGACCTCAGTCTATAATCTCATTTGTGCCTGTCCTAGGACTGTTCTTATTCACCAGAATCCTTATCTCCTAGCCACAGCCGAGGGCAGCATTGTGGTTATTCGAGCACAGTCGATGTACTACTGGCTAAAACGACTTCCAGATCTTTGTTAGAACTGAAACCATCTTTGGAATTGACTGATGTTGGAAATTGATGAATCCCTTAATCTGTCTCATTTCTCTTGCTTGAATGATGGTCTGAACAAGGTGACTTCAGAGGACAATGGTTCTGGCTCTTTGAAATGTTGGTTTTCATCTGTGCCATGATGTGACGAGAGTATGAACTTCATGTGTAGCTGGTTAGTGATAATAAGGCCTGCAACAAAGAAAACCACATTTACACTTAGTGTTCCTCTCACTTGCCATAAAGCTTTGTTTGTAAACACACCAGACTTTGTACAGCCTTGAGTTAAATGAGAACTTTGACTTCGCAGCAGTAATTTTATTTTTTACAGGTTTTTATTTTGCTTTTTTCACATATTCTTAAAAAACAAAATTTTATTGGATCTTGAATCATTAAAAACAAAAATTTTCTTAAAGAGTTAAGATTTTAATCTATTCTTTGAATTAAAACTAACTGTTTTATTGGCAAGCTTTTGTTTCTTCTGCTACAGAAATCATTTATAATAAAATATGTTTATTTGTCTTAATGGTTAGCTCACAGGATCCATCCCTCTATAGCCTGTTGTCTAATTCTACCTCTGTGGCATAGACAATTTTATGAATTGTTGGTAACATGAAAATATGTTTATAATATAAACAGAGTGATTTTATAAAAGATAAACTCATTATGACACTTACCTTTTATAATTGAGAGCTTACACACTTGTTTATTAAATATAAACTCTCTAGTAAATAAAACCCATTAACATTAATCTATTATCAAATGACATCATCTCAAAATCTAAAAATGGTGTCTAGTGTACAACTCTAACGTATAAAGTAAAAAAAATTGACAGAATTTTTAACATTTGAAAATAGAGGCCAAACATTTTGCTACTTAATAATAGTTGAAGTTAGAAATAAATGCTTAAGGGCATAAAAGCTATCATGTCACCTGAGAAGTAGTTTTCTTTGCACTTTCTATGATATCAGGCCAAATTCATCAATTTTCAGTATTTGTAAACCTATATATGGGTGGCACCCTTACTTGAAATAGATTTTCTTTTTCATGGGCAGGGTAAGAATATTATATTTTATTCAGTTGATGATCTCATCCAGAAATCTAGAATGTTACATCTTATGTGATAGTCTGAGGCTAACCACATGTATTACTATTTTTAATACTTTTTCGTGCAATGGAATGGAAACTGTATATGAAAGTGAAGAAACTCAGAGTCTATGTGATCACAGTAAAAAGTTCTTAATGAATTAGACTCAACAAAGAGAAGGGATTATAAAAGTATAAAACAAAATTTCCAGATTCTGGAAGTGAAAAGAACTGCTGAACAGACTTAATTTCTTTCTAGTTAAAATGATTGAATAGCAGAGGAAAATTTTTACAACTTACATGAAACAATGTATAAATAAATTACCTTTTAAAATAAATTTGTTTACAAGAATAGACAATGTTCAGATTTTGAAAGGTACATGGTGTTTCTTATACTGTTCATTAAATGAATTTGGAGGTGCCTGTTTCCTGATATTGTTTTATTTTTTTCATACTTAACAAATGTATGGAAAATAAGCTTTTGCTCTGAAGTCCTTACTTGTTAAGTTAACTCTATTCACAGTCAGTGGGGGTAACAATCTAAACAATCTATTCATCAGTCTTCATGCTCTCCAGACTCACCTCACATAGATGCCACTAGACCCCAGTGTGTGATATGCAGCAATGTGCTTAATCCTAGTGAGCTACAGTTTCCTAATTTATAAAATAAAGAGAATAATACATTTTTCCACTATGGTTCTTAGATTGAGTATTATATGATTTTCTTCTGTCCCTACCTTCTATATTCTCTCTCCACCCTACCTCCTACTTTTTACCACCCACATAGGTATTCAGCTTTCATCTATCTATCATCTATCTATCTACCTATCATCTATCTATCTATCTATCTATCTATCTATCTATCTATCTATCATCTATCATCTATCTATCTATCATCTATCTACCATCTTTCTATCTATCATCTATTTATCTATCATCATCTATCTATTATCTATTTATCTATCATCATCATCTATCATCTATCTATATCTATCTAATCTATCTATTATCTATCTATCTATCATCTATTTATCTATCATCTATCTATCTATCTATCTATCATCTATTTATCCATTCATTTGCCTATTTATCTGTTTCACATGGAATTGGAAAATGGTTGTTAACATCTATAATACAGCATAAATATAATGCAATTGAAACAAACAATGAACAAAGGGCAAGTAAGGTATTACAATTTAAGACTAGTCAGTAAAGAGTCAATCAATGGTACAAAAAAAAGAATGAACGTGTTTTTTCTGTGTGCGCTACTATATTTTCCAAATGCTTTGTATTTGGCAATTTAAAATATGGTTGTACCCAATCCAATATTATCACAAAAAGCCCTGAGTTAGTTTTCACCTTAAAATGGAATTGGTAGAGTTGGCATCATGGGTATAATGAATGTTCTTTCGTAAGATACCTATAACAATGTCAAGTATGAAAAACAATTCAAGGCATTTTGCAAAATAGTACATTGCATTTTGTCAGTCTGTAAATAACCTATTTCCACCTTATTTTTTGCAAAAGAAAAATAAATATCAAAGATGAAACATTTTTCAACCCTTATTTTCAATATTCTTTAATACAAATTAGCTAGATGACTGAATTGCTCCTCTATTTTACTTTATAGGTGGCAAATAGTAAGGTTTGTTGTATCTCACAAGATAGAACAAAATAAGATTTAAAAGATTCAAATAAATCTTAGATTTTTCTCATATTTGAACACATTCTGCAAAGTTTTGAAATTGTGAGTAAACTTAACTCTGTTCCAAACCTTTTAAAGTTTAGTGTAGTTATTCATGCTTCAGAATACATTAATCAAATTCACATTTGAGGGTCAATGGAATTACTACTTAACTGTTCTTTTAGAAGAACAGACCTGATCATTTTTCATCTGCTAGCTCTAGAGATGATTTGGCATTGTCTATAATGAATCTTATGACATGTATGGGTTCTTTGGAAATATTTAAATGTAATATTTCTAAAATTATTAGCTTGAGGTATCAAAGAATTCTTGGCCTTAATTAATACATGAAACTTACCATAATTAAGCAATAGACACATACTGAATGAGCTTGTATTTTTTTAAAGATGGACACTGCTACTAGCTGTGCCAAAAGTCCTTTGAAAAAATGTATTCTTATTCTTTCAGTAATATACCATTTGATAGAAAATTTGACAATATATCTCAATTTCTGTCAGGCCAAAGTTTTAAGCAATAAAAGTGTTCATCATTACCTCAGCGATCAAGGAAAAAATACTTGGAATCTTGGAAGAATTTGAAGTCTGTATTCATGATACAAACTCCATTGCTCTGGCTCAGACAACCAAGATGAATAAGGATCCAACTCTCCAGATTATTTTCCTTTATTCATGTTTTATGACCATTTATCTATATATACCTACTTTTCAGGGTTCTTATGAAGATGAGTGAAATAGAGTAGTTTGTTCTAAAGTGCTTAAACTCTTAGGAGGAAAGTATGTTATAAAAGCAAATTATTATCAGCTTTATTACTGTAACAAACACAAGGGATAATTATTTCTGATTCTAAAGAACAAGGCAAAGTGTAATTCTGTATCAGAAATGACATGGTGGGTGATAAATGATTCTCACTTCAATAAAGAACAATACATTAATTTTCACATTGCACTGCTTCTAACACAGATTCTCTAAAGACTTTGCTTTATGTGCTAACTTAAAAATTGTTCTACTATCTTTCTTTCCCACAGAAATTTGCTAAATTTTGTCTTTTGTACAAAAAATCTATTTGCATAGATTTAACAAAACTATAAATATGGAGTTAATTTTTTGTCAAAAATAAGCTTTAAGGAATCCAAGAACTCATGCACAATAATTCATTGTATTGCATATTTTCTTTTATATTACAGTTTTAATTATTTCTTGTTTATCCTAAACCATCTGTTTAGAAGCTATTCTGTTAGCTATGTGAAGGAACCTCTTTTCGTAACATCTTCTTTAGTTTTATTTTCTATGATGTATGTATTTTATCAGCATTAATTACATATGTTGTATGGAGCCATTATCAGATTTTAATTGATTGTATTTGGGATAATAGTAAGGGAATAATTTTATTTATCAGGTTTAGTGTTCACAGGTAAATACAAACTAGATTTTGCCACTATTAGTAAAAACAGTGTCGAGGTTACCAGTTTTTAGGGTGCAAAGCAAGTCTGGAAGACTTTATTTCATTCTTCTCTGGCTTTTTGCTCTTTGATCTCCCATTTTACACATAATCTTTCATTTCTCTTACCCTTATGCTACTTCCATATTTGGGTTTATGTAGGGTTTAGACACACCTACATTCTACGTGTTTTCAACCTTTCCTTCTTTCCACAGATGCAGTTCTTGGTATTAAGAATGGGTCAAGATAGAGGGGTATCTGCTGGATCATGGTATAGATATCTTTTGCTTTTGATTTTAACCTTAATTACTCTGGGACACATGACAATAAAGCAATAATTATTTCTTATTTCATGGCTGCTGCATCTATCACTCTCTTTATCCATTTATCTCTCTTTTTTAAATTTTACAAATGAATTAAGGGCTGCATATTACTTGGATATGAGCCATCTCTGATGACTATTGAAAAAGAGTTTGTAGTAAAATTATGTTCTTGTAATTTTCTTACTTTGACTTTGTTTAATTTTAGAGTTTTCCAAAAAGGAATATTTGACTTCTCCTGGAAGTATTCTTTATCAAGTTTTCATTTTGACAATGAGTTATGATTAACCATCATAATCTTTAGAACACACAATTTAAAGAGACAGACACTTACCGATTACTTTTAGATAACTTTAGGAAAGGTATAGTGAAGATTAATAATTCCAAGTTTGGTAGATCTTGCACAAGCACTGCAGAGTCAGCTTCAGATAGTGTTTATAGGTAAGGTATAATGCAGTTTAGTAGAGTTGGGCTCTGAGGAGCTACCAGGTAAACACGGCCCATGGAAAGTATGTTTTTTTGTAAACAACTATACTTAGTATTTTTTCAAATAAAATGTGTGCATAATAAGGTGTAAAAATAAATTAGGTTTACTTATTTTAAATAAATTTTCTAATCTAAAATTTATTTATTTTGTGCCATGCATCGTTTACTATTCTTATTCTTATTATTTTGCATAAATCTGACCAAGATCCCTTGCTTAGTGGCTTTTACATTTTAGTATGAAAGGACTGACAAGAAACATTACATTGCAGAAGAGGTGAATTATATAGTTATGAGAAGTTGATGGACTAAAAGAAAAAGAGAGCAAAGTATAATGTTTAGAGAATATTAAAAGTGGGTGGGCAGGTTAATATTTAAAGTGGTTGATCTATAATTCTGATGAACAAATGAAATTGAGCAAAACTTAAGGGTGAGTTACTAGTTAAGCAAATGTTTGGGAAAACACAAGCAGAGGAAAAAAAGCTAGATTAAAAACTCTTTTGCAGAAATATGTTTGGCAAGTTTTATGTACAGGAGCCAATGGGGTTAATATCAGGAGCATAGGACATGGGGCTTATATCAATGAAAGTCAAATATCACTAACCAATTAATTAACTTAGGTTTTTACTTTAAGAATGTACAGCTGTTTAAAAGTTTTGAGCAGAGAATTAACATGATCTGACAAATTAAATTTTGTCCTCCATTAGAACGAAAGCAAAATGGAAAACTATAGCATATAAAAATTATATTGAAGGAGCAAGATGGCGACGGAGTAGGCGGACATACCAACTTCCAACTCCCAGAACCAAAGTGGATTATAACTCAGTTTTCAGAACCATCATCTGGATAAACCAACTTTGAATTAAACTAAGTGGACTCTTCAACCAAGGAACACAGAAGAAGCCACATTGAAACTGGTAGGAATAGCGAAAACACGAAGAGGGCTGCCCAGCTCCCCGGAGCAAACGGGAGAGACCCGCGTGGTGGGAGGAGAGTTTGGCAGAGAGGGAGGGACCTGGGTCCCAGGAACCAAGCCCCAGCCTATAGTCCCAGAGCCTAGAAGAGGCGTTTGGACAGTTTTGAGCTGTGAAACAAGTGAGGGAGCTCCCAGGCCTACAATGTGGAGTATTAGGGCCCTTCCTACTCTGTTGAGGGTTGCTGAAGGGTATGGTGGTGACAGGAAGCTGAAACGCAGTTCTGTCGGTGTGGGCAGCGGCCAAGCCGGTGTGAGCTTGAACTAGCCCAGCAGGGGCAGAGGGGATGCGCGAAAGCGGTCCCGAGGCTGCAGGCCCGCCTGTAATCCCACCTGCGGGGAAAAAGTGGGAGGCCCGGAACAGGCAGAGATCTGCTCTACAACCCTGCGCAAGCAGGCCAGGATGACGGGGATGGGCTAGGACCAGGGACAGGCGGGGGCACACGATTGAGCTCACACTACCAGCCCCGCCCGGCCGGAGAAACTGCGGTTTGCCATTCAACGTAAGCGAGCGGGCTCCGAGCAAGGGGGCGGGTTAGACCCGGAGACGACTGGAAGCTCACAGCTGAGCCCACACTACTATCCTTGCCCGGTCAAGAAACCGTGGTTTATCATCCTACGTGCACAAGCGGGCTCCAAACGCGAGAGAAGGGTAGAGTCCAGGAAGAGTGGAAGCTCACAGCTGAGCGGAAGCCAGCAAACAAGCCCAGCCAAATAAACCTTGGTTTGCGACCCTGCGCAGAAGTGCCCCAGCCTTGAGGGCGGGGCTAAAGCTCTGGAAAGGCAAAGGCTCACAGCTGAGAGCACGTCAAAAGCCCTGCCTAACCAACGAAACTGTGGCAAGCAGGCTCTGACTGCGGGTTCTGGGCGGAAGTCCAGAAACAGGCTGGGTCCACAGCTGAGCAAAGGTGCTCACCTCTACCGTTGGTGCTGAGGTTTGTGACTTGAGTGACAGCCCCTCCCACGGAGGAGAGGCTGATATCACAGCAAAAGCCACAGTGGGCCAGCCCTGGCAATGCTCATACCCAACCGCCCTAGGCAGCAGCAGAGGCGGTGGTGGGCCTACAGGCAGAGCACACCTACAGAACACAAAGGCAACACCTACTGGACTCCAGTGGCCACAACTTGCTTATACACAGACAAAATAGGCAAGCAGAGAAATGCAAACCAAATGAATCAAGAGAAATCCCCAGAAAAAGACCTGAATGAACCAGATATAACCAAATTACCAGAAGCAGAATTTAGAATAATGATAGTTAGGATGTTCAAAGGAATTAGAGCAACCATGGATAGTCATTATGAACACCTAAATAAAGAGATAACAAGTATAAAAAATGAAATAAAAATAATAAAAAAGAATCAAACAGAAATGACAAATACAGTATCGGAACTGAAGACCACAATGGAAGGAATTAAAAGCAGGATGAATCACGCTGAGGATCGAATAAGCAAGTTAGAGGACACAATAAACAAAGGCAGAGAAGCAGAGAAAGAAAAGGAAAAGAGACTCAAAAAATGTGAGGAAACTCTAAGGGAGCTCTGTGACAACCTAAAGAGAAACAACATTAGCATCATAGGGGTGCCTGAAGAAGAGGAGAGAGGACAGAAAATGGAAACTTTGTTCAATCAAATCATAGCAGAAAACTTCTCTACATTAAGGCTGGGAAACACCCCACACGTGTAAGAAGCACACAGAACACCATTAAAGAGAAACCCAAAAAGATCTACACCAAGACACATCATAGTTAAAATACCAAAGCTAATGGATAAAGAAAAAAATTCAAAAGCTGCTAGGGAAAAAAAAGGCTATCATATGGGCCCCGCATATGGATGACATCGAACTTCTCAACAGAAACACTTGAGGCCAGAAGGGAATGGCAAGATATAATCAAAGTAATGCAGAATAAGAACCTACACCAAGACTACTCTATCCAGCAAGGGTAACATTTAAATTGAAGAAGAAATAAAGAGCTTTCCAGACAAAGAAAGCCTCAAGGAATTCGTTAAAACCAAACCAATTCTGCAAGAGTTACTAAGGGGCCTGTTGTGAACAGTTTAAAGGAAGGAGAGAATATAACAAAAGAAGAATACAGCTTTAAAGAAAAAAATGGCAATAAACAACTACATATCAATAATAACCTTAAATGTAAATGGATTAAATAATCCAATCAAAAGACATAGGGTAGCTGCATGGATAAAGAAACAGGACCCATACATATTCTGTCTACAAGAGACACACCTTAAAAAAAAGATGCACATAGACTGAAGGTAAAAGGATGGAAAAAAATATTTCATGCAAATGGAAATGAAAAATAAAGCCGGGGTAGCAGTACTTATATCTGACAAAATGGACTTTAAAACAAAGGCTGTAGTAAGAGATAAAGAAGGACACTGTATAATGACAAAGGGAACAATTCAACAGGAAGATATAACTATTATAAATATCTATGCACCAAATATACGATTCCTGACATACATAAAACAGACATTTATGGATATAAAGGGCGAGATAAACAACAATACTATCATAGTAGGGGATTTCAATACCCCTCTAACAATACTGGATAGATCCTCAAGAAAAAAAATTAATAAAAAAACAACAGACTTAAAGGATTCACTAGATCAACTTGATTAAATAGAAATCTTCAGAACTTTTCACCCTAAAGCAATAGAATATACATTCTTCTCAAACGCTCATGGTACGTTTTCTAGGAAAGACCACATGTTAGGGCACAAAAATGGTCTCAATAAATTTAAGAAGATTGAAATCATATCAAGCGTTTTCTCTGATCACAATGCCATGAAACTAGAAATTAACCACAAAAGAAAAACTGAAAAATACTCAAACACTTGGAAACTAAATAGCATGTTATTAAATAATGAATGGATTAACAATGAGATCAAAGAAGAAATAAAGAAGTTTTTAGAAACAAATGATAATGAGCATACATCAACTCAAAATTTATGGGACACAGCAAAAGCAGTTCTGAGAGGGAAGTTCATTGCACTGCAGGCATAACATAAGAAGCTAGAAAAAGCTCAAATAAGCAACCTGACCCTGCATCTAAAAGAACTAGAAAAACAACAGCAAATAAAACCCAGGACAAGTAGAATGAAGGAAATAATAAAGATCAGAGCAGAAATAAATGACATAGAGGCTAAGGAAACAATACAGAGGATCAATAAAACCAGAAGCTTGTTCTTTGAAAAGGTAAACAAGATTGATGAACCTTTAACTAGACTCACCAAAAAAAAAAGAGAGAGGTCTCAAATAAATAAAATTAGAAAGGACAGTGGAGAAATAACAACTGACACAACAGAAATACAAAGCATTGTAAGAAAATACTATGAAGAACTATATGACAAAAAATTAGACAATCTCGGTGAAATGGACAAATTTCTTGAATCATATAACTTCCTAAAAATTAATCTGGAAGAATCAGAACACCTAAACAATCCAATTACAGCAAATGAGATCGAAACAGTTATCAAAAAACTCCCAAAAAGAAAAGTCCTGGAACTGATGTCTTCACAAGTGAATTCTATCAAAAATTCAAAGAAGAACTAACTCCTATCCTCCTCAAGATATTTCAAAAAATTCAAGAGGAAGGATGACTTCCAAATTCCTTTTCTGAGGTGAGCACAATTATGATCCCAAAACCGGGCAATGACAACACAAAGAATGAAAATTATAGGCCTATATTACTGATGAATTTAGACGCTAAAATTCTCAACAAAATATTAGTCAACCGGATCCAGGAATATATGAAAAAAATCAAACACCATGATCAAGTGGGATTTATCCTGGAGAGGCAAGGCTGGTTCAATATTCACAAATCAATCAATGTGATTCATCACATAAACAAAAGGAAGGAAAAAAATCACAGGATAATTTCAATAGATGCAGAAAAGGCATTTGATAAAATCCAGCACCCATTCATGCTCAAAACTCTCAGTAAAGTGGGAATACAGGAAAAATTTCTTAACATGATAAAGGCCATCTACGACAAACCCACAGCAAACATCATACTAAGTGGACAAAAATTAAAAGCAATCCCCTTAAGATCAGGAACAAGGCAGTGGTGCCCCCTTTCGCCACTCTTATTCAACATAGTTCTGGAAGTCCTAGCTACAGCAATCAGACAAGAAGAAGAAATAAAAGGCATCCAAATTGGAAAAGAAGAAGTAAAACTGTCACTATTTGCAGATGATATGATATTGTATATAGAAAACCCTATAGTCTCAGTCAAAAAACTACTGGACCTTATAAATGAATTCTGCAAGGTGGAAGGATATAAAATTAATACTCAGAAATCAGAGGCATTTCTATACACCAACAATAAACTGTCAGCAAAAAAAATTAAGGAAACAATCCCCTTCACTATTGCAGCTAAAAATATAAAGTACCTAGGAGTAAATTTAACCAAGGAAGTTAAGGACTTGTACTCGGAAAATTATAAAACATTGATAAAAGAAATCAAGGAAGATACAAACAAGTGGAAGCATATACCATGCTCATGGCTAGGAAGAATAAACATCATTAAAATGTTTATATTACCCAAAGCAATTTATAAATTCAATGCAATACCAATTAAAATACCAATGACATACTTCAAAGATATAGAACACATATTCCAAAAATTTATATGAAACCAAAAAAGAACACGAATAACCTCAGCAATCTTAAAAAGAAAAAATAAAGCAGGAGGTATCACTCTTCCAGATATCAAGGTTTACTATAAGGCCATTATACTCAAGACAGCCTGGTACTGGCATAAGAACAGGCACATAGATCAATGGAACAGAACAGAGGACCCAGATAAACCCACAGCTTTATGGACAACTAATATTTGACAAAGGAGTAAAGAACATAAAATGGCGTTAAAAACAGCCTCTTTAACAAATGGTGTTGGGAAAATTGGACATCTACCTGCAAAAAAATGAAACTAGACCATCAACTTACATCATTCACAAAAACAAACTCAAAATGGATAAAAGACTTAAACGTAAGCCGTGAAACCATAAGCATCTTAGAAGAAAACATAGGCAGCAAGCTCTCCGACATCTGTAGATGCAATATATTTGCCGATTTATCTCCATGGGCAAATGAAATAAAAGGCAAGATAAACAAATGAGACTATATCAAACTAAAAAGTTTTTGCACAGCTAAAGACAATAAGAACAGAATAAAAAGACAAACCACACAATGGGAGAACATATTCGACAGCACATCTGATAAAGGGTTAATAACCAAAATTTATAAAGAACTTATAAAATTCAACACTAGGTAGACAAACAATCCAATCAAAAAATGGGGAAAAGAAATGAATAGAAATTTCTCCAAAGAGGACATTCAGATGGCCAATAGGCATATGAATAAATGCTCAACATCACTAATCATTAGAGAAATGCAAATTAAAACCACAATGAGATATCACCTCACACCAGTCAGAATGACAATCATCAGCAAAACAACACAGAATAAGTGCTGGCAAGGATTGGAAAAAAGGCAACCCTTCTGCACTGCTGATGGGAATGCAGACTGGTGCAGCCACTGTGGAAAACAGTTTGGAGATTCCTCAGAAAATTTAAAATCGAACTGCCTTTTGACCCAGCTATCCCACTTATAGGAATATACCCTAAGAACACCATAGCACTGTTCGAAAAGAAGAAATGCGCCCCCATGTTCGTGGCAGCATTGTTCACAATAGCGAAGATCTGAAAACAGCCCAAGTGTCCATCAGAAGACGAGTGGATTAAAAAGGTTTGGTACATATATACTATGGAATACTCCTCAGCCATAAGAAATGATGACATCGGATCATTTATAACAAAATGGATGGACCTTGATAACATTATATGGAGTGAAATAAGTAAATCAGAAAAAAAGAAAAACTGAGAGCAGCATAATGTCATACATAGGTTGGACATAAAAGTGAGACTATGAGACATGGACAAGAGAGTGGTGGTTACTGGGTGGGTGGAGGGAGGGAAGAGTGGGATAGGGAGGAGGGGAGGGACATAGGGAAAACCAGATAGAAGCTGACAGAGGACAATTTGACTTTTGGTGACTGGTATGGAACACAACTGAATGATAAGATAACCTGGAGATGTTTTCATTGTACATATGTACCCTGATTTATTGGTGTCACCCCATTAAAATCAATAATAATAAAATATAAAAAAATTATATCATTGTATTGCTCTTAGATAAAAAGAAAACTTCTGCAAATCAAGTATTTTGCCCAAGTCAATCAATTAGAATTCACCTGAAGACATGACCTATAAAGAAATCTTATAGTCAACCTTTTGTTAATTACAGGATTCTTCAGTTCCTTATTGTAGTTATTGTAGTAAATAACCTCATTGTAGTTTATACTCAAGCCATGTACTATGTCATTAATAATAAAATGAAAGGAAAAGATAAGAGTCCTAGATAATCAAAGTTAACAAGGACATATCTCTGGTATATTGAATATTTTTTGATAGAGTGAGTCCTGAATAAGGATTAGAAGTTGTACAGGTTAATTTTTTATTGCAATTAACTTCATATTCATTTCTTCCATGTGCAATGTGAGGTGTCTGTGTATCTATGTATTTCAGACAGAGTCAGATGAATAAATAAATGTAAAAATGAGCAACTTTTGTATCTGTCTGTCTATACAGCCACCCATCTATATGTAATTATATTTTTATGTAATCATTCCTGATTTCATCTTTAAAAATCTGTGAGATAAAAATTATTTGGCAATACGTATCAGAAAGAGTAAAGTCCTGACACCAGGATATTAGAGTGGAATGTACTCTTTTACTCTAAGCAACATAAAGGATAAACCATTAAGAAAAAACAAATAAAAACAGATGGTTCTCGCAACTATAAAAAATAGATGACTTTTTTATTTTACTGTATCTGTTGTGCACCTTCTGCTTACAACCGCGACTGTGCAAATTGCCTAAGTGGGGAATGTGTTTTTTCATTGTTAATTTCAGTTCCTTTTATTTCACTATTTTACTTTTATTCTATGCTTTTACAAGATGTTGCCTTGTATTTGAATTAAAATCTGAGCAGCAATAGACAGGAAATCATATGTATGTCAGAATAGGTACAGAAAAAACCACTACAGATAAGAACTCTTAGACAGAAATGCCAGAATCTAAGTAGATAACAAAATAACGTTTCTATTTTTCTCTAGGGTTAACTGAGGTCATGCTTCAGAAATTGATCCTAAATGTCACTTTTATAACCTATGCTGCAAAGTGGCTCATTCCAGTTACTTAGGTATTTCTGACACTTTTCTTTTGACTTCCTAAAGTTAAAATTTTGAAGTTCATTATTTATCAACAGGGAATTTTACAAGTAAAGATTAAGGAAGCTTTTAAGTTATTTTACTTAACTTTCTCTCCTGTATAAACTCCAGGTATCAACACCTTTCTGATGTCTTGTTGAATCCAAAGAGAAGAAATTTCCCAGAAGGCTTTATAAAATTTAAATAAAACCTACATAGGATGCACTCAAATTTAAAATATATTATATTAAAAGTGTTAACCATATGTTGCTTGTAATAAGATGAGGAGACAAGTCTAATATTTACACACAGTTAATAAATACATGTGACCTCCATTAAATGACAGGAATATATATTGTACAAAGAAGATTTTATACATATATTTATCAATATAAATATTTTATGTCATCATGCATTTACCTTGCCATGCTCAGTTTTTATAATTTCTATTTTGAGAGCTTTGTCTTTTAAAACTATACATAATAATATTTGCTTTATTTTATGATTGTTTACTACTAATATGTCACTTATTTTTTTATGTGTGGCAACAACTGGCCACTCATCATTAATGAAATGACAAGTTTATTATCCAAATGTAAACACAGTAAGTTTTTAAAACAAACTTCAAAGATTAAATCTTCTTCATGATTTCCAACAGAGGGAAATATAGACGACTGTGCTGTTGTTTTCCTCTGGTAAAGCTGAGTTATCAACTCCATTTTGTTCATTTAAACTCACAGTATTTATTTAAGAACCTGAGTTGAAAGTGAGCAAGTAGTTAAAACTTCTTCAATCATTTTGGAAATCCATGTTTATTTACACAAGAGAAAAAAAAAGATGAAAATATACTTTCAGTTGATCTCACATTTTATTTATATTTAACCATGTTGTTGCTAATGGTTTTCTATAATTTATTTAAGCAGCCCTGGCTGGTTAGCTCTGTTGGTTAAATGCATCATTCTGAAGCAACAAGGTTGAGGGTTCAATCCCCCGTAAGAGCACACGAAGAAGCTACCAATGAGTGCACAACTGAGTGGAAAACAAATTAATGTTTCCCTTCCCCTTCCCCTCTATCTCTTTTCCTTTCTTTGTCTCTAAAAAATAAAATAAAATAAAATAATTAAGCCTTGGCCAGCTAGCTTGGTTGGTTGGAGCATCATCCTGGAGTATGGAGGTTGCCAGGTTCGATTCCCAGGTCAGGTCACATATAGGAGCAGCTTGATGTTCCTGCCTGAATTACTTCTTTTTAAACTGACTTAGCAACTTAATGTAGACCCATATCTTGGATGGGTTATTCTTTAATAAAACTTTGTAAAGAAAAATGTCTCAGTCACACAAAGCAATCTGAGAAATTGTTAATGTAAAATAGATTTAAAGATATAATATTATCTAAACCATTTTTGAAAAAATCTGTTTGCAACACTAAATCAATTTCCTGTGAAAAATTTGTATGCAGTGTTTATAGAGTTTATGCTCTAGGGTGGAAGATAGTTTAAGATACAGCAACATCTGGAGACAGAACAGTTATATCTACAGGGACTATATATGAACATCTAAATATCTTTAGCTGAAAATATAATTATTTGTAATTTATATTTTATACATAACATAGATAACACTATTTAAACAATGTAATTTAATCATTCAATGATATTACTAATAAAGTCAATATAATATCTACTATAAGCAAAGACCATATAAAAAGACAAAAAGCATAGTCACTATCCTCAAGGAACTTAAAATCAAATTAATGATGGCAAAGGGAAAATATTATAAGCAACTTAAAAATACTATAAATTAATTTGATAAATGTTGGAACTGTACTAAGGCAGTAACAATAGAAAAAGCAAAGTAATTTTGCCCTCGATGGATAGTTTAGTTGGTTAGAGTATCGTCCAGAAGCTAAGAGGTTGCTGGTTTGATCCCTGATCAGAACACATACAGAAACAGATGCTCCTGTCTCTTTCTTGCTCTCTCCCTTCCTCTCTCTAAAGTCAATAAAATAAACATTAAAAAAAAAGAAAAACCGTAGCATTTTAAGAGATATTTTCATAATAAGATTGATAATATCCTATGCCTCAATAAAGTTGTATAAAGGGAAGAATCAACTATTACCAAAGTTTCTTGGTATTGTAATTGGGTGGACTAACTCTTATGACCCAAGATGGTTACAGTAAGTTTGGTTTGAAATAGTATTTTGTTTGGAGTATATGAAGATTAAAGTAGCTGCTATTCATTCATAAAAATGTAATGTTCCAGATATTCAGTGGAAATCCTCAAAAAACAGGATGAATCTATAGTACAAAAAGATCTAGAAGTTATCAGAAAAGAGGTGATAATTGAAATCATGCTTGATATATTTTGTTTAATAAACTATAGTAGAAAACATATTTGAGATTGACATTGGAAATGAAATGTAAATCCCCTAAGTAGAGAAAGGAAGCAAACTTTGGAAATACCAAAGGTTAGAAAATGATTTGCATTTCTCTAATGATTAGTGATGTTGAGCATTTTTTCATATGTCTTTTGGCCATCTGTATGTCTTCTTTGGAGAAATTTCTATTCATTTCTTTTGCCCATTTTTTGATTGGATTGTTTGTCTTCTTGGTGTTGAGTTTCATAAGTTCTTTATAAATTTTGGTTATTAACCCCTTATCAGACGTGCTGTCGAAAACCACAATGAGATATCACCTCACACCAGTCAGAGTGGCACTCATCAACAAAACAACACAGAACAAGTGCTGGCGAGGATGTGGAGAAAAGGGAACCCTTCTGCACTGCTGGTGGGAATGCAGACTGGTGCAGACACTGTGGAAAACAGTTTAGAGATTCCTCAAAAAATTAAAAGTCGAACTGCCTTTTGACCCGGCTATCCCACTTTTAGGAATATACCCTAAGAACACCATAGCACTGTTCGAAAAGAAGAAATGCGCCCCCATGTTCGTGGCAGCATTGTTCACAATAGCGAAGATCTGGAAACAGCCTAAGTGTCCGTCAGAAGACGAGTGGATTAAAAAGCTTTGGTACATATATACTATGGAACACTATTCAGCCATAAGAAATGATGACATCGGATCATTTACAACAAAATGGATGTACCTTGATAACATTATACGGAGTGAAATAAGTGAATCAGAAAAAAAAAAATCTGAGAACAGCATGATTTCATACATAGGTGGGACATAAAAGAGAGACTATGAGACATGGACAAGAGTGTGGTGGTTACGGGATGGGGGGAGGGAGGGAAGGGTGGAATAGGGAGAAGGGGAGGGGCACAGGGAAAACCAGATAGAAGGTGACAGAGGAAAATTTGACTTTGGGTAATGGGTATGTAGCACAATTGAATGATAAGATAATCTGGAGATGTTTTCATTGTACATATGTACCCTGATTTATTGGTGTCACCCCATTAAAGTTAATAAAAAAAAAAAAGAAAAAAGAAAATGAACATAGAATTTTTGTAATGAGTGATGATAGGTTTCAAATGTGCCAAAACTATAAACAGAATCACACATACAAATCTGAATGACTAAATACTAATTTTTCTTTAAGAGGAAATACTAGTAGGTTATAGTGACCCAACAGTAAGCTACTGATGGTATTTTTTTTTTAGTTTTTTAACCCTATTTTTCAATATTTTAAAACAAGCAAGGTATTTTATCCTATTCATTAGCCATGAACTCTCAGTGTTTGTGATATATAAATCTCTTTAATTTTATCTTTATCATTGAAGGATTTTTCTCCCATTGGGTGTAGAATTCTAGTTTGGTGATTGTTTTTTGTTTAGCTCTTTAAATACATTATCCTCCTATCTCCTAGGCCTCATCATGTTTGCTTTAATATCAGCTGCCATTCTTCTTGCTGTTCATTTAGAAATATTATGTATAATGTTCCTTTGGCTTCTTTTCAGATTTTTCTCACCTGACCTGTGGTGGCGCAGTGGATAGAGCATGGACCTGGAACACTGAGTTCACCAGTTTGAAACCCTGGGCTTTTTTAATAAAAGCAAGTTGATGCTTTCTGCTCCTCCCCCTTCTCTCATGCTCTCTCCTCTCTAAAATGAATACATATAATCTTTAAAAAATGTTTTTTCTCTTTGTCTTTTATTTTTAATGGTTTAAATAAGATATATTGAGCCATTGCTTTTTTATAATTATTAGAGTTCTTAGAACTTCCTTAATCTAGAAGCTAGTGCTTTCTCAGATATTGAAATTTCTTTTTTTTAATAGTTTTATTTAGACAATCAATTTAATGGGGTGACATTGGTCAACTAGAGCACATAGATTTAGAAAAACATCTCCAGATTATTTTGACATTTGATTATGATGTATACCCATCACCCAAAGTCATATTGTCCTCTGTCACCCCTCATTTGGTTTTCTTTATGCCCCTCCCCATCCACCATCCTCTCTTCTCACTTCCCCTCCCCCTGGTAACCACCACACTCTTATCCATATCCATGAGTCTCAATTTTGTGTCCCACCTATGTGTGGAATCATACAGTTATTAGCTTTTTCTGATTTACTTATTTCACTCAGTTTAATGTTATAAGGTCCATCCATGTTGTTGTAACTGATCCTATGTCATTATTTTTTATGGCTGAGTAGTATTCCATAGTATATATGTACCACATATTTTTTATCCAATCTTCCATTGTAGGGCTTTTTGGTTGTTTCCATATCTTGGCCACTGTGAACAATGCTGCAGTGAACATGGCGCTGCATGTGTCCTTACATACCAATGATTTTGAGTGTGGGAATATATACCAGTAGAGGGATTACTGAGTCATTTGGTAGTTCTTTCCTTAATTTTTTTTAGGAACCACCATAGTTTCGTCCATAATGGTTGTACTACTTTACATTCCCACCAACAGTGAATGAGGGTTTCTTTTTCTCCACAGCCTCTCCAACACTTGTTATTACCTGTCTTGTTGATAATAGCTAATCTAACAAATGTGAGGTGGTATCTCATTGTAGTTTATTTTTATTTTTTTTATTTTATATATATATTTTATTATTATTAATTCTAATGGGGTGACACCAATAAATCAGGGTATATATGTACAATGAAAACATCTCCAGGTTATCTTATCATTCAATTGTGTTGCATACCCATCACCAAAAGTCAAATTGTCCTCTGTCACCTTCAATCTGGTTTTCCCTGTGTCCCTCCCCTCCTCCCTACCCCACTCTTCCCTCCCTACCCCCATCCCATAACCACCACTCTCTTGTCCATATCTCATATTCTCACTTTTATGTCCCACCTATGTATGAAATCATGCTGTTCTCAGTTTTTCTTTTTTTCTGATTTACTTATTTCACTCCGTATAATGTTATCAAGGTACATCCATTTTGTTATAAATGATCCGATGTCATCGTTTCTTATGGCTGAGTAGTATTCCATAGTATATATGTACCAAAGCTTTTTAATCCACTCGTCTTCTGACGGACACTTGGGCTGTTTCCAGATCTTCGCTATTGTGAACAATGCTGCCACGAACATGGGGGCGCATTTCTTCTTTTCGAACAGTGGTATGGTGTTCTTAGGGTATATTCCTAAAAGTGGGATAGCTGGGTCAAAAGGCAGTCCAATTTTTAATTTTCTGAGGAATCTCCAAACTGTTTTCCACAGTGTCTGCACCAGTCTGCATTCCCACCAGCAGTGCAGAAGGGTTCCCTTTTCTCCACATCCTCGCCAGCACTTATTCTGTGTTGTTTTGCTGATAAGTGCCATTCTGACTGGTGTGAGGTGATATCTCATTGTGGTTTTAATTTGCATTTCTCTAATGATTAGTGATGTTGAGCATTTCTTCATACGTCCTTTGGCCATCTGTATGTCCTCTTTGGAGAAATTTCTATTCATTTCTTTTGCCCATTTTTTGATTGGGTTGTTTGTCTTCCTGGTGTTGAGTTTTATGAGTTCTTTATAAATTTTAGATAATAACCCCTTATCAGATTTGCTGTCAAATATGTTCTCCCATTGTGTGGTTTGTATTTTTATTCTGTTCCTATAGTCTTTAGCTGTGCAAAAACTTTTTAGTTTGATATAGTCTCATTTGTTTATCTTGCCTTTTATTTCAGTTGCCCGTGGAGATAAATCGGCAAATATACTGCTGCTACAAATGTCGGAGAGCTTGCTGCCTATGTTTTCTTCTAAGATGCTTATGGTTTCACGGCTTACATTTAAGTCTTTTATCCATTTTGAGTTTGTTTTTGTGAATGATGTAAGTTGATGGTCTAGTTTCATTTTTTTGCAGGTAGATGTCCAATTTTCCCAACACCATTTGTTAAAGAGGCTGTTTTTAACTCCATTGTATGTTCTTTCCTCCTTTGTCAAATATCAGTTGTCCATAAAGCTGTGGGTTTATTTCTGGGTCCTCTGTTCTGTTCCATTGATCTATGTGCCTGTTCTTATGCCAGTACCAGGCTGTCTTGAGTATAATGGCCTTATAGTAAACCTTGATATCTGGAAGAGTGATACCTCCTGCTTTATTTCTTCTTTTTAAGATTGCTGAGGTTATTCGTGTTCTTTTTTGGTTTCATATAAATTTTTGGAATATGTGTTCTATATCTTTGAAGTATGTCATTGGTATTTTAATTGGTATTGCATTGAATTTTTAAATTGCTTTGGGTAATATAGACATTTTAATGATGTTTATTCTTCCTAGCCATGAGCACGGTATATGCTTCCACTTGTTTGTATCTTCATTGATTTCTTTTATCAATGTTCTATAATTTTCCAAGTACAAGTCCTTAACCTCCTTGGTTAAATTTACTCCTAGGTACTTTATATTTTTAGCTGCAATAGTGAAGGGGATTGTTTCCTTAATTTCTTTTGCTGATATTTCATTGTTGGTGTATAGAAATGCCTCTGATTTCTGAGTGTTAATTTTACATCCTGTCATCTTGCTGAATTCATTTATAAGGTCCAGTAATTTTTTGACTGAGACTTTAGGGTTTTCAATATACAATATTATATCATCTGCAAATAGTGACAGTTTTACTTCTTCTTTTCCAATTTGGATGCCTTTATTTCTTCTTCTTGTCTGATTGCTGTAGCTAGGACTTCCAGAACTATGTTGAATAAGAGTGGTGAAAGTGGGCAACCCTGCCTGGTTCCTGATATTAAGGGGATTGCTTTTAATCTTTGTCCATTTAGTATGATGTTTGCTGTCGGTTTATCATAGATGGCCTTTATCATGTTAAGGAATGATCCCTGTATTCCCACTTTACTGAGAGTTTTGAGCATGAATGGGTGCTGGATTTTATCAAATGCCTTTTCTGCATCTATTGAAATTATCATGTGATTTTTGTCCTTCCTTTTGTTTATGTGATGAATCACATTGATTGATTTGCGAATATTGAACCAGCCTTGCCTCTCCAGAATAAATCCCACTTGATCGTGGTGTATGATTTTTTTCATATATTGCTGGATTCGGTTGGCTAATATTTTGTTGAGAAATTTAGGGTCTAAATTCATCAGGGATATAGGCCTATAATTTTCTTTCTTTGTGTTGTCTTTGCCCAGTTTTGGGATCAGAATTATGCTCGCCTCATAAAAGGAGTTAGGAAGTCTTCCTTCCTCTTGAATTTTTTGAAATAGCTTGAGAAGGATAGGAGTTAGTTCTCCTTTGAATTTTTGATAGAATTCACTTGTGAAGCCATCAGGCCCAGGACTTTTTTTTTTTTTGGAGTTTTTTGATAACTGTTTCGATCTCATTTATAGTAATTGGTCTGTTTAGGTGTTCTGATTCTTCCAGATTGATTTTTGGAAGGATATATGATTCAAAAAATTTGTCCATTTCACCAAGATTGTCTAATTTTTTGTCATATAGTTCTTCATAGTATTTTCTTACAATGCTTTGTATTTCTGTTGTGTCAGTTGTTATTTCTCCACTGTCCTTTCTAATTTTATTTATTTGAGTCCTCTCTCTTTTTTTCTTGGTGAGTCTAGTTAAAGTTTCATCAATCTTTTTACCTTTTCAAAGAACCAGCTTCTGGTTTCATTGATCCTCTGTATTGTTTCCTTCACCTCTATTTCATTTATTTCTGCTCTGATCTTTATTATTTCCTTCCTTCTACTTGTCTTGGGTTTTATTTGCTGCTGTTTTTCTAGTTCTTTTAGATGCAGGGTCAGGTTGCTTATTTGAGCTTTTTCTAGCTTCTTATGATATGCCTGTAGTACAATAAACTTCCCTCTCAGAACTGCTTTTGCTGTGTCTCATAAATTTTGAGTTGATGTATGCTCATTATCATTTGTTTCTAAAAACTTCTTTATTTTTTCTTTGATCTCATTGTTAATCCATTCATTATTTAATAACATGCTATTTAGTTTCCAAGTGTTTGAGTATTTTTCAGTTTTTCTTTTGTGGTTAATTTCTAGTTTCAGGCATTGTGATCAGAGAAAACGCTTGATATGATTTCAATCTTCTTAAATTTATTGAGACCATTTTTGTGCCCTAACATGTGGTCTTTCCTAGAAAACGTACCATAAGCGCTTGAGAAGAATGTATATTCTACTGCTTTAGGGTGAAAAGTTCTGAAGATATCTATTAAATCAAGTTGATCTAGTGTCTCCTTTAAGTCTGCTGTTTCTTTATTAATTTTCTTTCTTGAGGATCTATCCAGTGTTGTTAGAGGGGTATTGAAATCTCCTACTATGATAATATTGCTGTTAATCTCGTCCTTTATATCCATCAAAGTCTGCTTTATGTATGTCGGGGCTCCTATATTTGGTGCATAGATATTTATAATAGTTATATCTTCCTGTTGAATTGTTCCCTTTATCATTATGTAGTGTCCTCCTTTATCTCTTACTACAGCCTTTGTTTTAAAGTCCATTTTGTCTGATATAAGTATTGCTACCCCTTCTTTTTATTCATTCCCATTTGCATGAAATATTTTTTTCCATCATTTTACCTTCAGTCTATGAGCATCTTTTGTTTTAAGGTGTGTCTCTTGTAGACAGTATATGTACGGGTCCTGTTTCTTTATTTATGCAGCTACCCTATGTGTTTTGATTGGATCATTTAATCCATTTACATTTAAGGTTATTATTGATATGTAGTTGTTTATTGCCATTTTATTCTTTAAAGCTGTATTCTTCTTTTGCTCTATTCATTCCTCCCTTTAAACTGTTCACAAGAGGCCCCTTAGTATCTCTTGCAGAATTGGTTTGGTTTTTATGAATTCCTTCAGGCTTTCTTTTTCTGGGAAGCTCTTTATTTCTCCTTCAATTTTAAATGTTAGCCTTGCTGGATAAAGTAGTCTTGGTTGTAGGTTCTTGTTCTGCATTACTTTGATTATTTCTTGCCATTCCCTTCTGGCCTCAAGTGTTTCTGTTGAGAAGTCTGATGTCATCCTTATGGGGGCTCCTTTGTAGGTGATAGTCTTTTTTTCTCTAGCAGCTTTTAAAATTTTTTCTTGATCCATTAGCTTTGGTATTTTAACCATGATGTGTCTTGGTGTAGATCTTTTTGGGTTTCTCTTTAATGGAGTTCTGTGTGCTTCTTGCACATATGAAACCTTTTCCAGCCTTAATTTAGGGAAGTTTTCTGCTATGATTTGATTGAACAAAGTTTCCATTTCCTGTCCTCTCTCCTTTTCTTCAGGCACCCCTATGATGCGAATGTTGTTTCTCTTCATGTTGTCACAAAGCTCCCTTAGAGTTTCCTCACATTTTTTAAGTCTCTTTTCCTTTTTCTTCTCTGCTTCTGTGCCTTTGTTTATTGTGTCCTCTAACTCGATTATTTGATCCTCAGTGTCATCCATCCTGCTTTTAATTCCTTCCATTGTGGTCTTCAGTTCTGATACTGTATTTGTCTTTTCTGTCTAATTCTTTTTTATTATTTCAATTTTGTTTTTTATAGTTGTTATCTCTTTATTTAGGTGTTCATAATGACTATCCATTGTTGCTCTAATTTCTTTGAACATCCTAACTATCATTATTCTAAATTCTGCTTCTGGTAATTTGGTTATATCTGGTTCATTCAGGTCCTTCTTTGGGGATTTCTCTTGATTCATTTGGTTTGCATTCCTCTGGCTGCCCATTTTGTCTGTGTATAAGCAAATTGTGGCCTTTGGAGTCCAGTAGGTGTTGCCTTTGTGTTCTCTAGGCGTGGTCTGTCTGCAGGCCCCCCACCCCCTCTGCCGGTACCTAGGGTGGTTGAGTATGAGCGTTGCCAGCGCCGGCCCACTGTTGCTTTTGCTGTGATTTCTGCCTCTCCTTTGTGGGAGGGGCTGTCACTCAAGCCACAAGCCTTAGCACCAAGGGTAGAGGTGAGTACCTTTGCTCAGCTGCGGACCCAGCCTATTTCTGGACTTCTGCCCAGAACCCTCAGTCAGAGCCTGCTCGCCACAGTTTCGCGTGTTGGGCGGGGCTTTTGACATGCTCTCAGCCGTGAGCGTTTGCCTGTCTGGAGATTTGGCCCCGCCCTCGAGGCCAGGGCCCTTCTGCGCAGGGTCGGAAACCCAGGTTTATTTGGCCGGGCGTGTTTGCTGGCTTCTGCTCAGCTGCGTACTTCTGCTCGTCCCGGACTCTACCCCACCCCCGCGTTCGGAGCCCGCTCGTGCACGTATGAATGTAATCCGCGGTTTCTCCGGCCCGGCGGAAATAGTAGTGTGAGCTCAGCTGCAAGCTTCCACTTGTCTCGTTGTCTACCCCGTTCCCGCGCTCGGAGCCCGCTCACGCACGTATACTGGCCAACCGTGGTTTCTCCGGCCGGGGGGGGGCGGTGGGGGGGCTGGTAGCGTGAGCTCAGCCATGAGTCCCTGCCTGTCCCTGGTCCTAGCCCGGTCCCTGCGGTCAGGGCCGGCTTGCGCAGGGCCTGCCCATTCCTGGCCTCCCGCTTTGTACCCACCAGCTTCTGGACTGTTTTCACGCGTCCCCTTCGACCCTGCTGGGCTAGACCAAGCTCACTCCGGCTTGGCCTCTGCCCACGCCAACAGAACCGCGTTTCAGCGTCCTGTCGCCCCAAAACCTTAAGCAGCCCTCAGCAGAGTAGGAAGGGACCTAATACTCCACACTGTAGGCCTGGGAGCTCCCTCACTTGTTTCACAGCTCAAAACTGTCCAAACGCCTCTTCTAGGCTCTGGGACTGCAGGCTGGGGCTTGGTTCCTGGGACCCAGGTCCCTCCCTCTTCGCCAAACTTTCCTCCCGCCCCGCGGGTCTCTCTGGGCTGCCGTTTGCTCCGGGGAGCTGGGCAGCCCTCTTCGCGTTTTCGCTATTCCTACCAGTCTCAATGTGGCTTCTTCTGTGTTCCTTGGTTGAAGAGTCCACTTAGTTTAGTTCATAGTTGGTTTATCCAGATGATGGTTCTTTAAATTGAGTTATAATCCACTTTGCTTCTGGGAGTTGGAAGTTGGTACGTCCGCCTACTCAGTCGCCATCTTGCTTCCCCCCTTCCATCTTCTTTTGATTAAGCAGTCCTTCAGGGCACCGAAACTCCTCCACACCTGTGTCTTGCTCCTGATCCTTTAGCCACCATTCATCTCTTTTTTATTTTAACTTGGGGGAATCAGCGTAATAGGCAAATCAACAATGACTGTAAGTTTCCTTATTTCTTGTGCTTCTCTTTCGCGTGTGGCTTGCTGCGGTTCCGGCTTCTTCTTTCTCCCACAGGGAGTCAGGAGCAGTGACTCGGAACCACTAAACCAGGCGCATTCAGGAGACACCTCATTGTAGTTTTAATTTGTATTTCTCTAATAGCTAATGAAGATGAGCATCTTTTCATATATCTATTGGCCATTTGTATTTCTTCTTGGGAGAAGTGTCTGTTCATGTTCTCTTCCCATTTATTTTATTGGATTGTTTGCTTCTTTGTTGTTGAGTTTTGTGAGTTCTTTATATATTTTGAATATTAGCCCCTTATCTGAGCTGTTGTTCTAAAATACTGTCTCCCATTTAGCTGTCTGTCTGTTGGTTGTGTTGTCAGTTTCTTTTGCTGTGCAAAAGCTTCTTAGTCTGATGTAGTCCCATTCATTTATCTTTGCCTTTACTTCCCTTGCCTTTGGAGTAAAAATTCATAAAATATTCTCTATGGCAAAGATCCATGAGTTTAGTACCTATGTTTTCTTCTATGTATTTTATTGTTTCAGATTTTATATTTAGGTCTTTGATCCATTTTGAACTAATTTTAGTACAAGGGGACAAATTGTAGTTGCGTTTTACTCTTTTGCATGTGGCTTTCCAGTTTTTTTGAGTTTATTTTCTAAATTTTATTGTTGGCATATAATAAAACAATTGACTTCTGTATGTTAATTTTGTATCCTACAACCTTACTGTATTGGTTTATTATTTCTAATAGTCTTTCTGTGGAGTCTTTGGAGTTTTCTATATACAAGATCATATCGTCTGCAAAAAGTGAAACCTTTACTTCTTCTTTCCCAATATGAATGCCTTTTAATTCTTTCTCTTGTCAGATTGCTCTGGCTAGAACTACCAGCACTACATTGAATAAAAGTGTAGAGAGTGGCAGCCTTGTCTTGTTCCTAATTTTAGAGGAAAAGTTTTCAGTTTTTGCCATTTAATATGATGTTAGCTGATGGTTTGTTAGAAATGGCCTTTATTATATTGAGATATTTTTCTTTTATACCCATTTTGTTGAGTGTTTTAAAGATAAAATGGTGTTGTATTTTTTAAATGTCTTTTCTGCATCTATTGATAGGATCATATGGTTTTTGTTTTCTGTCTTGTTGATATGGTGTATTACGTTAATTGTTTTACGTATGTTGAACCATCTTTGTGATTCTAGGATGAATTCCACTTTATCGTGGTAAATTATTTTTTAATGTGTTGTTTTATTCGGTTTGCTAGTATTTTGTTTAGGATTTTAGCATCTGTATTCATTAGAGATATTGGTCTGTAGTTTTCTTTTTTTGGATTGTCCTTGCAGGTTTTGGTATAAGGGTTATGTTGGCCTCATAAAATGTGTTTGGAAATATTGGTTCTTCCTTCAATTTTTGGAAGACTTTGAATAGGATATGAACCAAAACTTCTTAGAATGTTTGATAGAATTCACTAGTATAGCCATCTGGCTCTGAAGTTTTATTTTTGGGGGAGGGTTTTGATAGTTGTTTCTATTTCCTCCCTGCTTATGGGTCTGTTTAGGCTTTCTGTTTCTTCATGATTCAGTCTAGAAAGATTATATTCTTCTAAGAATTTGTCCATCTCTCCTAGATTGTTAAATTTGGTGGTATATAGTTTTTCATAGTATTCTACAATAATTCTTTGTATATCATTGATATCTGTGGTAATTTCTCCTCTTTCATTTTGGATTTTGTTTATATGAGTCCTTTCTCTTTTATCCTTAGTGAGTTTAGCCAAGGATTTGTCAATTTTTTTGATCTTTTCAAAGAACCAGCTTCTTGTTTTATTGATTCTTTCTGTAGTTTTTCTGTTCTTTATTTCATTTATTTTGGCTCTTATTTTTATTATTTCCTTTCTTCTCTTGGTTTTGTGTTGCCTTTGTTCTTTTTTCTAGTTTCTTAAGATGTGAGATTAAGTTGTTTACTTGGGCTCTCTCTTATTTGTTCATATAAGCCTGTAATGATATGTACTTTCCTCTTATTACTGCTTTTGTTGCATCCCAGAGATTCTGATATGTCATGTTGTCATTTTTGTTTGTCTGTATATATTTTTTCATCTCTGCTTTAATTTCTTCTTTAACCAGTCATGTTTTAGAAGTATGTTGTTTAATATTCACCTTTCTGTGGGTTTGTTTACTTCTTTTTTGAAGTTGAATTTTAGTTTTAAATCTTCATGATCAGAGAATATGCTTGTTATGATATCAATCTTTCTGAATTTGTTGATGTTAGTTTTGTGTTCCAACATATGGTCAATTGTTGAAAATGTACCATGTATACTGGATAAAAATGTATACTCTGATGTTTTGGGATAAAATGTCTTGTAGATGTCTTTTATATCCAATTGTTCAAGTGTTTCATTTAAGGCCAATATTACTTTATTTGTTTTCTTTTTTGATGAACAATCTAGAGCAGTCAGTGCAGTATTGAGGTCTCCAAGTATAATTGTTCTTTTGTCAGTTTTTATTTTTAGATACATTAATAGATGTCTTATAAGTTTTGGTGTTCCTTGGTTTGGTGCATATATATTAAGAAGTGTTATGTCTTCTTGATTCAATGTCCATTTATCGTTATGAAATGATCATCTTTGTCTCTAATTACCTTTGTTGTCTTGTAGTCAGCATTGTTAGATATGAGTATGGCTACATATGCTTTTCTTTGGATATTATTTGCTTGGAGAATCATTTTCCAACCTTTCACTTTGAATCTGTTTTTATCCTTGTAGCTAGATGTGTTTCTTGAAGGCAGCATACAATTGGTATTTATGTTTATCCACTCTGCTATACTTTGTCTTTATTGGTGAGTTCACTCATTTACATTTAATGTAATTATTGACACTTGAGGGTTTTTTATTGCCATTTTATATAATGCTTTCTAATAGTTATAGTTTTTGTTTGGTTCTTCTTTTTGTTTTTATGTCATTTGTTTTTTGGTTGTATTTCATACTTCTTTTCTCTGTTTTTTTTTTTGTTGTTGTTGTTGTTTTGTTTTGTTTTGTTTTAAGCCATGTGTTTCGGTAGCTTCATTTTCAGAGGTGGTTACCATTAGGTAATTAAAAGAATATATATCATATTCATTGTAGTCCATTATCTCATAAGTGCTTCTGCACTCCATCCCCCTTAGTTACTGCTAATTTTTGTCTTCTCCCCTGTTTTGTTTTTGTTGTCACAGATTATTCTTGTTTTTATTGTGCTTTTGTTGGAGCTTTTACTTGTTTTTTTGTTTTGTTCTTTGTATCTAGTTGGATAAACTCCTTTAGTATTTTCTGAACTGGGGGTTTTCTGATTATAAATTCCCTCATCCTCTCTATATCTGTGAATGTTTTTATTTCTCCTTTTTAAAAAACAATTTTTTTAATTTATTTATTTTAGTGAAGAGAGAGAGAGAGAGAAGGCAGGAGAAGTAGGAAGCATTAACTGCCATATGTGCCTTGACCAGGCAAGCCCGGGGTTTTGAACTGGCAACCTCAGCATTCCAGGTCAACACTTTATCCACTGCACCACCACAGGTCGAGGAAAGCCAAAGCACCCAGTGATTTTCTGTTCCCATCCTGAGGAAGTGAGGGTCAAGACCAAGCATATGTGACTGAAAGCAGTCATATCTATTGAATGTCCAAAAACTTGGGTGCTTGGGCCTGCTGGAGCTTTCTGCAAGTCAGGAATTAGTCAGAAGATGGTGTGGTGTTATGTCTCAGAAAGGGCAAGAGAAATCTAATCAGTTTTGCAAAACTAAATAATAAAATAGTACACTATATTCTGTTTGTTAGTTTCTTATGTATTATGTCATGTTTCTGCTTAATAAATTGGATAACTGATCGCTCCAAGCTACCTCTATCCTGGAGTGATTGGGGTCCTCCACTTGCAGTATTGTTGCTGCCTCATTCTTTTGAGGCTCATCTTCATGAAACCCTGAACAACAGCAACACCCTTAATATTTGAAGAAAAGCTTTGATGGACATAGTATTTTTGGCTGGAAGTTCCCCTCTTTCAGTATTTTAAACATGAGAGTTCACTCTTTTCTGGCTTGCAGAGTTTCTGCTGAGAAATCTGATGATAACCTAATAGACTTTCCTTTATATATTATAGTCTGATTTTCCCTGGATGCCTTGAGAATTTTTTTTTGTCATTGATTTGTGATAATTCCATTACAATGTGCCTTGGAGTTGGTCTGTTTGGGTTAAGGTAACTCGATGTTCTTTTTCTTCTAGGATTTGAGGCTCTAATTCTTTCCACAGACTTGGAAAATTCCCATTGATTATTGGTTTGAATATGTTCTCCATTCTTTTTTCTTTCTCTTCTCCTTTTGATATACCCATTATTTTATATTGCCTTTTCTAATGGAGTCAGACAATTCTTGTAGGACTTTCTCACTTTTTTTTAATTCATGAGAGAGTAGCTCTTAAAAGTTTTCATCACACATAAACAAAAAAGCAGTCAAGTGCATTAGGAAAAAAATTAAAGAATGAATATGCTATCTGTTAGTTATGGAGTCCTGTTATAATAGGAAGTAAGAAAAATGAACCAATTCCCTTGATTTCCAAGTTTCTGGAGAATAGTATATTTAGTATTCCAAAGGGACAAGATGTTAAGAGAGCATATAATATATAATTTTACTAAGCTGAAATATACATGAGCAGTTATATGTAGCTATAAACTGTGGGTCTCTGTCATATTTGTGATAATATTTGAATTATTTAAGGTAGTATTAAATTCATAATTTACATTTATATAAATGCTTCCATCTACAAAAAAAGTAGTTAAAATAATTTCAAAATTAGTCATATCATTTAAGAAAAGGGTGGGAAGATGGGGCTTGTTCTGCCTTTGGCCAAAAACTAATGTGCATGTGTCTGTGAAATTATATATGAATGGTGATAATATGGAGACACAAAACCCGCCACTAAAGGAACTACTTTGAACAAGATCAGCTATAAAATTTAACAAATACTTCAGACATTTACAACTCTGTGCAAATATAACAAGATGTATAGCTAATACTTATATTAAACTGTAGATTTTATATGGTAAAGTGCTATGCCCAATAAATTAGGAATGCCCTTATCAATCTATGGTAAACATGTAGACAATTGGAAAAAAAACCTGTTTATAGTAAAGAATGAGAGAAAACACTTTATGCAGTAGTGTCAAAAACTCATATATTATCTTAAAGTAATCAAACACATATGACAAACCAAAAAAGTGGTGTTTCCTAATTATGAAACAAACCTAAATTTTAATAAGAATAAAAGATTATATTTAAAGATATCATACAGCATCAAATCCTAATCTAGTTCAATAATAGTGCCTGAAATGCTTAGAAAGTAAATTTTTGACATAAAAGGCTCCTATTTTGATGTGGATAATAGGTGCTATAGATGTAACTCATTGATTTTGCATGGACTGCATTATGTAGCACTTTTTTCTCCATTTCAATACAACATACTGTCAGAAAAGAACTAGAATAAGTTTGCTCTGCCTAATTCTAAGCACCTCAGTCAAACAAAATTATATTCAAATAAAAAACTAAGATAGAAAAATGATTGTGAATAATGATGTTAAGCCATTTTTTTTTCTGGGAAACTTCAAAATAAATATGACACCCTTGAATTTCTAGAAGAGGAGACAACTCTTTTATTGAAGACCAAGCAGAGACATCATGACAGGTCTGCACTTTCTCTGAGGCTGACCAACTGAACTTTCAGGAGGCCAGTTCCAAGAATAACTGCCCATCCTGGCAGTGAGTTCAGGTAGAGGCAATGGGAGGAGACCTGGGCAGAACCTCAGGGAGTCTGTGGACATGGGAGTGCAGGAACTCCAGGCCTCCAGTAGTAAATAAGAACATTAAGTATTGTGGATGCCACAAATACCATGAAGATAATTGCACTGCGAAGTTCAGGTGTCTCCTGACCCTTTAACATAAAATGCTGCCCATGGAACGGCCATGTAATCACACATGCAACTAGTCCACTATTCATTAAAAATACTGTTTATTTTCTCTATCACACTTATAGCAAGACTTGACATTTTTTTATTTTTATTCTTTCTCTTACCCTAAAACCTTTTCTTACTTTCTTTTTAAAGTTTTATTTATTGATTTTAGAGAGAAAGGGAAGCATCAACCCATAATTGCCTTCTGTCTGTGCCTTGACCAGGCAAGCCCAGGGTTTCAAAGTGGTAACTTTAGCATTCCAGAGTGATTCTTTATCTACTGCACCACCGTGGGTCAGACACATTATTTCTAAATATCAGAAATCTGAACAAGGGTTTCAAACTGGTGACTAGCATTCCAGGTTGATGCTTTATCCACTACACCACCGCAGGTCAGACAGATAATTTCTAAATATCAGGAATCTGAACATGACTTCGCTAAGTGGTTCAGGCTTAGGTTCTCACATAAGATTCCATTCAATGTACTGGCTGGGCTTCAGTCATCTGAAGGTTTGACTGGGCAGTAGAATCTGCTTACTTAATGGCTCACTGAAATGGTGTAGTTTCTTGCTGGCTGTTGGCAAGAGGTCCACTGCCTTGTCATGTGAAATCTGTCCACAGGCTGCTTAAGTATTCTCATTGCATGGCAGTTAACTTAAACCAGAGTAAGAAAGAGCAAGGCAGAAGTTGTCTTGACTTTTCTAACTTAGTCTGAGAATGTATGTATATAGCATTACTTCTGCTATATTCTGTTGGTCCATTATATAACAACCTTAATTTAATGTGAGAGAGAATTGTTCAATGTGCAAATATTAAGTGGTGAGAATCATTAAGGGCTTGCTATCACACATCTCCTACTAACTGATGTAATTTAACTTGTGAAGTGATTTTCATTATGTGTGTTTCATATAATTGTAAAGTTATAACAATTATAAGAGCAACAGAATAAGAGCAACAGGTTAAATTATTTTCGCTATTTTCTTGTCAGTTTTATATATTTTTAATTTTCTAAGTTAAATTGAATTTATTTATAATTTTATTTTTTCATGTTGACTGGAAATAAATTGGAAAAATAAAAGAAGTTTAACAAAGGAAAGAATAAAGAGATTAATCAAGTCCCCTCAAATTTTATTCTGAATTTTCTATGTAAATTGTGGTCATTAAATAGAGTGATATTGAAGACCTTAGATTTAATTAAGACAGAAGAGATGATCTGACAAGGGGTTAGAGACTAAATGTACTTTCCTTATTATAGTTGTAAAAGTTAAATATTTTTTAAAATCTTCAATTTTCCTCATCATCAATGAAAAAATACCTTAAAAATAATTATGAGCAATGACTAACAAAAAAAAATGATGAAAACTGTAGGTATTGCTTTAAAATGCCCTCATTTCAAATGTTTTGTGAACAGACCTATTAACATAACATTTAAAATAAATTTATACTCAGCGTTATTGACTTTCACACACTTTTGTCTCAGATCTCCTTGAATATGCACTTCTTTTTATTTTAATATTTTTAAGACTTTATTTATTGATTTGAGAGAGGGGCAAGGGAGAGAGAGAGAAGCAGGGAGGAACAGGAAGCCTCAACTTTCATATGTGCCTTGACCAGGAAAGCTTGGGGTTTCAAACCAACAACTTCAGCATTCCAGGTGGATGCTCTATCCACTGCACCACCACAGGTCAGACTAAATATAAATTTGTTTGTTGTAAATTTTCTCTCATGAATGTCCAAAGCTCTACTTTATCATGTAAGTTGATCATCTCAACTGAAGATAATCATTTTATAATCCAAATCTTACTTCACTTGTTATTTATAGCATTATACTTCTCTTTATGCTCTCCTTTTATATTTTTGTGTGTGACATTTCATCTTACCAGCTAGAATGTCATCTCCTGGGATGGCGATAGTGCTCCTCACACCTAACACAGTGCTTCAAATAAGTCAGGTTTTCAAATATATTTACTGAAATGAAATTATCCTAGCTTTACTCAAGGTTTCTTTTGTTTTTTTTTTCTTTTGTTCAGTGAGAGGAATGGAAGCAGAGAGACAGAGTCCTGCAGACACTTTTACCAGGATCCACGTGGCAAGCCAACCAGGGGGCGATGCTCTGCTCATCTGGGGCATTACTCCATAAGCAACTGAGTTCTTAGTGCCTGAGGCAGAGACCATGGAGCCATCCTCAGCACCAGGGGCCAACTTGCTCCAATTGAGCCATGGCTGCAGGAGAGAGGTGAGAGGGGAAACAGTTGGGTGCATCTCCTGTGAGCCCTAACTGGGAATCAAACCCAGGACCTGTGAGCTTTAACCGGCAATCAAACCCAGGACATCCACACGTAGGACCCACACTCTACCACTGAGCCAACTGGCCAGGCATAAAACTCTAGGTTTTATCCTGAACTTATAGCTGTATTATTGTGCATATGTCCTACATATGGCATTTCTTTTGTATGTTTAAATGAGTTTACTTAAATTACTGCTGTTGTTGCACATTTAATCCCTCATTAACCCTTTTTCTGGGTAATAGAATATTTCTACAGCCATCAGCAATACTTGGTAGTTTTTTTGTGAACTGATATTAATATATTATTTCAGCTTAAAATGTTCTCTGAATCATCAAGAATATATAAAATTTTATTTAGCTTGGCTATAGCATTATGTATTTGTATGCTATTAATTTTTAAATGAAAAATCTATGTTTGACAATTCAGTATCCCTGTATCCTTCTTCAGACAATCCTATCTTGACTTCTGTTTAGATGCATTCTTCTTTATTTCTTAGCCCTTGTGCTTCAGAAAGGGCTTCACTCCTGGCTAATGAATAATGGTTTCCAGGATCCAAGGAGGTCATTGTATAGTAATCAGTTAAGTGATAGTCATGATGCAAGCATACTTTCAAAGTCAATAAGAAAAAAAATGTATCTTGAAAAGGTATTCTTATATTTCTCTTATAAAATTTAAAGTGGAGAAAATACAAAAGTAAGTTTATTTCAATATCTTTACAGCAATGTCTTAGAAAAAACATAGGGAATTGAGCCAAAAGATAAAAGGACACTAAGTTTTTGCATCATTTGAACCTGTGGTCTATGAGAGAGAGTGAGATAGGCAGACATATAGGGACAGACAGAAAGAGAGAGAGATGAGAAGCATCAATTCTTTGTTGCAGCACTTGAGTTGTTCATTGATTGCTTTCGCATATGTTCCTTGACCGGGTTGGAGGGGGAGGGGGACTATAGCAGAGCGAGTGACCCGTTGCTCAAACCAGTGACCTTGGATTCAAATCAGCAACTTTGGGCTTCAAGCCAGAGACCTTTGGGCTCAAGCCAATGATCATGAGGTCATCTTTATGATCCCATGCTGAAGGCAGTGACCCCATGGTCAAGCTGGTGAGCCCACATTCAGGATGCATGAGTCTGCGCTTAAGCCAGAGACCTCGAGGTTTTGAACCTGGATCCTCTGCATCCCAGGTTGATGCTCTATCCACTGTGTCACTGCTTGGTCAGGCTGATTCTGGTCACTCTTTAAAAACCTATTGACAGCTTCAAATGCTTAGTGAGCATATAAAGACATTTTCTTTCTATATAACTAACTCATTAATTTATCTTAACTTTAGAAATAGATATATGACTTTAATGAATAATAGGCCTAAGAATACCTAGAATCAATTTACAGTTGGAAAGTGTAACTTGGTGTTTAGAGATCTATTTACTGGAATCATTACAGTATTTGAATCTATATTACCTTCAGTACCAGTTCAGGTCAATTCACTCTATACTTTGTATACCATGTATATATTTATACTTATTTAGTCTTATATTTACCTTGCATGCGGTCATAAAATCCATGTTAAATGATTCAGAGTTTTCCAAAGAAATGTAACACACACACACACACACACACACACACACACACACACACAGAAAGTGGGGCAAAAGTAGGTTTACAGTTGTTTGTATAAAAAATAATACAATAAATTCTGTGTTTTACTTACATTTGTAAACTTACTTTTGCCACATCTTGCATATGTATATGTATATATATTGCATATAGTATATCTACATACATCTATATAAAGAGATTGATTTTAATGAATTGATTTATGCAATTATGGAGGCTGGCAAGTCAAAATATATAGCACTGGCTGACAGGCTAAAGAATCAAGGTAGAGCTAAAGTTGCAGTTCAAATATGAATGTCATCTTTTGGCAGAAGTTTTTCTTGCTCAGGAGAGGTTAGTCTTTGTTTTGTAATAACCATTAATTGATTGAATGTGGCCCACCCACATTATGGAGAGCAATCTACTGTATACAAAGCTCATTGATTTAAATATCAAACTCATCCAAAAAACACCATCATACAGAGTAATATTTGACTAAATATCTAGCACTAGGATCCAACCAAACTGACACATAAAATGAATCATCGTAGACTTGGTAGTAAGAACGTGACAACTTTAGCATAAAATAACATAGCTTATTTTATATTAGTTTTGACTTTCTCTTTTATATTCTTAATATCTACTTACATTTTTGTTTATTTGATAATTACATTTGCTGTTGACCCAGGTCAACAACTGTCTTCTTTTAGTGAATTGAAAAGGTCATAATATGTTAGCACTTTTGTCAAATCAACTTTGGGTTTAGCAGTCAACATTTGTTTCACTTGCCCAAAGCAATTCCTCAAGTAACATCACAGAGATTAACATCAATCCCCAGGATTGTGTCCTAAAGTTTACAAACAAAGAGTTTGGGGTCCTGCTATGTCATTGGCTAAGACCTTATGAAATTTTAAAGGGCAAATCTGAAGTCAAAAGAATATCTTATCTTAGTTTTTAAAGTCTACACACCTTAAAAGATTCACAATCATTGGAACTTTTAAGATTTTCATGAATCTAATTTAACTACATTTTAACCTACTATGAATAGTATTAAAAATAACTAGAGGTAATTTAACATTTTTCATGTAATAATTTCCTGGATTTGTTACCTTTTACCACAGGAGAGCTTTGATGAAAAAAAAAAAAGGTATAAACATCTAAACATCTAATATCAAGATCCCCTAGAGAAATTATTGCTTTCCTGGTGATAAACAGGTTTATCAAAGTTTAAGGCATAGCTCAAGACCTCAAAAGAAAATTATTACTTCCAACCTACGGAGGCAGATTTCTTGTTCTATAACTATTTTTGAATTTGTCTCCCTTTAATGCAATCTTTGTTATATATTCAATTGCATGATCTTGTGCTTTGGAACAGTTTGGAAGAAACTTTCTAGGAAATAATTCTACCTGCTGCACTGAATTACAGTATTTACTTAGGCATATCACATCCGTGATGCCACTTAACACCTGCACCATACTTATACTGGTGGTTTGCTGTTGTCTGTTCTGTGACTTAATGGCACAGAATATACAACATATGTTGCCAATTCTTTTGTAATATGTTTGAAATTGTGCATACAAATGAATCCTCTTCAGCTGCAAGAGCATGAATTTATAGTGCAATTAACAATTTGAGCTCACACCTGCTTTAAATACCACACAGATTTGTATGTTAATTACAAGGTATGCAGCGAGACCATCCAAAGTCTCTATTCCATATGTAGTCTAAAGAAGTTGGGCAGAATTCAATTCCAAGTTTTGAGCCTTGTTATAATACTCATTTTACATTTAAGAAATAAATATTCTTCTTATAGACAATTCAACTGCCTAAGGAATTAAAATATGATATATCACATATTGTAAATAGTAGAAATAGAAAAATAAGATTAAGTATTGATTGGTTGAAAGTATAATAAAATTTTACACCTAGAACTAATTAAATTCACTCTTTGGACTCAAATACTTATTGAATCGGTACCTCTTATTTGCCTAGTTCAACATGTCTGACCTGGAGCACAGAAATAGTTTTTTAACTAGTTTTGTCAATACTCTCCTTCATTTCTACCAACATTTGAAATTTAGTATTGCTCCATATCTTTACCAACAATAAATGCAACAACTTCTAAGTGTCAGTCTTGCAGAAATATCACCGAGGTCTTAATTGACATATCTCTAATCCTGAGGTGGTTTTCACTTGATGATTGGCTATTCTTATTTCCACTTTCATGAAATGACTTATTTGCCAACTTGCCCAAATGTCTTTCCCATTTTAAATAAAAAGTTCATCTTACTGATTGATTTGAAGAAATGTTTATGCTGGTTCCTGGTTATGTTAATTGCAAGTACTTTTTTCCAGATTCTACCTAGTCATTTGTCTTTATAAAAGCTTTACATAAATAACAAAACTTAATTTTAATGTAGAAAATTCATTAATATTCTTTATGGTCTATATTGTGAAATTTTTAAAACAAAGTATTTTTTTAACCTGAAGTTCTAAAGCTATTATTTTATTTTCTTCTAAAAGTTATAAAATGCATCTTCTCATCTTTTATGCCTTAATCTAAATAGATTTTATTTATTTGTTTGTGTAAGGCAACAAACCAATTTTATTTATATTTTCCTTCAAGTAGGTGTTATCCTAGTGCCATTTATTGAATAGTTGCTCTTTCTATTTTTTTACTCCGTTATAGTACAGGTTTTTATAAACCATATAATCAGGTTCTGATCTAATGTTCTTCATCCCTTTAACAAGATCACACTGTATCACTTAACTCATAGTGTTTTATTAAAAATAGTTTTGATCCCTGGGTGGATAGCTCAGTTAGTGAGAGTGTCATCTCCATACACCAAGGTTGTGGCTCAATCCTTAGGGCATATAAAAAGTTAAACAATAAATTCGTAAATAAGTGGAATAAAAATAAACAATATTTCTCTGTCTTTAAAATTAATCAAGAAATAAAATTTAAAATATATTTTTTATATCTGATAGAGCAGAGCCTTCCACTTCATTATTTTTCAAAAGTAACTTTGCTATTTTTGATAATTTTGTCCCAATATAGCCCGCCTTTCTTTCTTTCTTTCTTTTCTTTCTTTCTTTCTTTCTTTTTCTTTCTTTCTTTCTTTCTTTCTTTCTTTCTTTCTTTCTTTCTTTCTTTCTTTCTTTCTTTCTTTTTTCTTTCTTTCTTTCTTTCTTTCTTTCTTTTTTCTTTCTTTCTTTCTTTTTTCTTTCTTTCTTTCTTTTTTATTTCCTTTTGAGAGAGAGAGGCCGAAAGAGAGGGAGAGACAAGAACATCAATCTGTTCCTGTATATGCCCTGACCAAGATCAAACTGGCTAACTCTGAGCCACAGAACGATGCTTCAACCAACTCAGCTATCCAGCAAGGGCTTATAATATAGCCATTTTAAGGTCAGTTTTTCAATATATTATTTTTTTAATTGGAGGAGAATTAAATCTATATATAAATTTGTGGACAACTGATCATTATCTTATATGCATTTATTTTCATTGTTAATATATTTTAATTTTTCTGTAAAACTCTTGACTGTTTTTCATAATATTTATCTGTTTCGTATCTTAGTTGATATTTTAAATAGTATTATTTGTTATCATTTTTGTTGACATTATTATTATTTGAAAATTTTCAGTGCTCTCTTTGGGGGAGGAAATACATTTTCCTATATCATTGAGATCAAGCTTGATTATGTTTATATATATATATATATATATATACATATATATATATATATATATATATATATATATATATATATATATATATATATGTTGTTACATATGTTATTTCTGGGCAGTAATTTTAAGAGGCCAATGGTTTAATCTGCTCCTTTTTTTCTAATTCATTTTTGGTTTCAGTATGAGAACTAGGAGGGCAGCGTGAAAGCTGACTTGAACAAAACGTAACATGAGCAGAAAAACATACTTAGAGTTATAAACTACTGAAATTTTGGAGTCATTTGTAACAGCTTTGTATTTTAACATGTTTCTAAACCTTCTTTTCTTCTTTAATGCTAATGTGCTTTTAGACTGTTTTTGTTGGTTTGTTTTGTCAAACAGAGTTGAGATGAGTTAGAGGGTCAAAAAATAATTGTAATAGCTAATATATTTTTCCACCTCCAAGAATCAATGTTCATCCCCTTAAGGGTGACATCGTATCAGAACATTTTAATCTTGAGTAATTATATTTCCTAACCCTTTGTCTTTTTAAAGATTAATGCAGTTGGTTTTTGTATAGTATAATGATGTTATGTAGTTACTTGCTTTAAGTCTCTAAGTCTAATCATTTCTTTGTATTTAACTTTTTTCATGTAGACAAATATATGTAAATAATGACAGAATTGTTTTTGTTTACAAATCCCTATAATATTAATCTAGTTGTATACTTTTCTTTCTGATTAGAGTAAAAGCCCCTGATACCATAATACCATATAGAACAGATTAGGTCACGTGAACTTCCCTGGAAGTGTCTGATTTCAAAGTGATTATTTCTTGCACTTTTCTGTTAGTAAATTTATTTACTTTATATGTTTTTCTGATATTTTATATCAGTACAATTTTTATATGTTATTGTTAAATAATGCTAACATTGTTTACCAACAATTCCTTAAAATATATAATAAGTTTATTTAAATAAGATAGTAGTTTTAACCATTCAAATAACTATTCAACGTTAATTTGGCATTTTTAACCCATTTCAGATGATACAAGTTGTTGCTATTTTCAAGTCATTTTACTGATTTTATTTTTTTCAACTAACTTATTTTAAAAAATTTCAAATATACATAAATTTACAAAAAAAAAAGTACAAAATATATCAACATACCTATGGTCAACAACATACCAACTCTTCACCTATGGTCAACAAACAAGAATATTTTTCCAACTTGGTTAAATATTAACTTCAACTAACTTGATGCTTTTCTTTAACCATGTGTGGTTTTTAAATTTTGTTAAAACATTTAACTACTATTGTTGAAATTAAATAGTTCTTGTAATTTAAAAAAATATTTAATTTTCATTTTTATCTGTCTCTATGAGTGTGGAGGGGTATATATTTGTTACTCTTTACTTCCCTCCTCCTTGCCCCTTGTTCTTTTAATTTGATAACATAATGAATTATATTTGTAATTTTCTAATAATTTTGAAAAGGCTAAAAGAAAATAACATTCATCTGTAATAGTTTAAGCTCAGAAGAACAGAGTTCCAGACTATTGGGTCTTAAGGAAACCATTGAGCTATTTTATCTAATGCAAGGATTTATTTGGAAGATAAAGGGGGATAATTGGAAGAATATTTGACCTAGAATATAAAACACCTGTGGAGACTAACCTAACTTTGAAATTCTAGTTATGTGTGGTAACAACATTTTTTTCATGAATTAAAACATTTTAAGTTAATTTTTTAGTTACTTGCAGTTAAAAGTGTGTCAAACACATACATAATTTATGAGCTACACAAAACATGTAGGTGGCTAACACAGTTATCTATGCCCAAATCTTTTTTATTCCTTTAATCATTATGATATACTGCACATAAACTATGATTTGGCAAGTGATAAAAGCACAGAGCAAAAAATAATTCAACTTAAAAATTTAAGGTATTCTTTTTTTTATTAATTTTAATGGGGTGACATTAATAAATCAGGTTACATATGTTCAAAGAAAACATCTCCAGGTTATCTTATCATTCAATTATGTTGCATACACATCACCCAAAATCAAATTGTCCTCTGTTACCTTCTTAAAGAAGTATTCAAAGCTATTTAAATGGATGCGATATTTATGTTTAATTAACATTTTTATGAGCTTTGGAAAACATAGAATTTAAGAGTACACTGTTATATACAAAATTATATTTTTAAAAATTTATATATATTGATAATTTTAAGATTATAAGAATAAACATAAATATCTTATAGTGATCCATATAAAAATTTGACAAATATTTTTATCCAACCATACAAAAAATTGGAACTGTCCTTTAAATTCAAGAATATCTTGGAAATTTAAAAAGTAAGTTAATCATACAATCTAATTTAGGTTTTTAGATATCTTCAAGTAAAATTATTACAGTCTGTTACTAGGACATCAGATAATATAAGAAACTCCCCAAAGATGCCAAATAACCTAATTCTTGGTTAGTATGAGAAAATCTTCCCAGTTGGAACATGCAGTTGTCTGGCAACCAGCTAATGACTGATGATGATCAGCAAATTAGTAAATTGGCCAATATGTTCACAACCTAATCATCTTCTTATTTAACTGACAGTTGATATCTTCATTCAAGACTGTCAGTAGATTAAAACAGATTTTAGGGATTTGTTGCTACTGTATTATTTTGGGGAGTTTGTTTATTTTATTTTGTTTTTTTGACTGAAAAAGTACTAATTACTGCAAGACATAACTGTTGCTAATGTAAAGGAATCTAAGCATTCTTACTTTTCCATATTATGTGAAAATATGTAATCTAACTTGTTTTCCCACTAATTCCAGTTATCAAAGCCAAAAACCTGAGAATCATCCTAAACTTCTTACTTTCTTGCATAGTCTAAATTGTTCCTATGTTAGTTTGTTTTATTTAAATTTTTGACATTTCTTATTCCTTACATTTTCTCTCTTTCTCCCTAGTTGTTTGCCTATACTTAAATTCTCATCAAAATAAATAGCATCCAAATTGGTCTTCCAGTGTGAGAAAAATTTCATCTCTTTTCTTTCCCTCTCCTTCATATCTGTAAAATGAGTATCAGATGTTACCCTCTGTTTACCTTGCCTCAATAGTATTATATCATCTACTGTTTAAAAAGAGAAATTCTGGAATCTCCTTGCTTCATTCTTCATTCAAAGAGTAGGGAAATACTGAGCTGAAAATGAATTCTTTTCTAGGCCCTTTGATAGGATGTTGTCCTTCCTGGAAAGTTTGATCTCTTAGAGAGTATTCCCTCTCTGTCCACTTGGCTAGTGAAAGGAAGGCCAATGGTGACTTACATGTGACATAGTCCTGAAAGAGATAAATTAAACTACTTTTATCTTCAATTCATTCATAAATAACTTAACTCTTACTCTTTTTATTTTTCTTGGTGTGCTCTATCTATCATCTATCTATCTATCTATCTATCTATCTATCTATCTATCTATCTATCATCTATCTATCTATCTATCTATCTATCATCTGTCTACCATCTGTCTATCATCTATCTATCTATCTATCTATCTATCTATCTATCTATCTATCTATCTATCTATCATCTATCATCACCTATCTATCTATCTATCATCTATCTATCATATATCTGTCTCACCATTTCTTATTATCAGAATGAAAAGATACTGATGTTGAAATTTTAGGTTAAAACTCAGCTTGAAATCTGACAAAAAGAACTTTTGTTCAACACTTAGAGTTGTAGGTTTCTCGGACCAACATCTAATACAAAACAAAAGAAGTTTTTCCATCAGCCTAAATCAGTCCAAGAGGATTAGGTTGGTGCCAGACAAAAAGATTTTTATGATAATAATGTTGCTAATTGGTTGGTTGTGGTGCATTCTGGTAATATTTCTCAGAGATCTCTACAAAAGTGACAGTGAAAATGAAAATTCTAAGGTTCAGAATTTTCTATCCCTATGCAAAGATAATTTATTACTTACTATACTAACTATACTAATGCTTGAAGCAGGAAGACAAGTTCTTGGGTTCCTTTTATGGTTGTATGTCTTTTCATTTGTAAACCCATCATCCCACTCTCTCCACTTATCCTTCTCTCTTACTTACTTAAATTTTCTAATGCTCTATTTGAGCTATGTCTTTGAAAATAACATTAAATTTCTTATATATACTGCAAGTACAAGCACTCAGTAAATTACTAATCTTTAAAGACTCAATGCGAAAACAAAACAAAACAAAAAACAAAGACTCAATGTAAATACACATTATTTTCTGTGCTCCTGGAGAAACATTATTTTAAAATATCTGAAAAACAATTGAAATTATTGCTTTTTAATTGTATCTTTCTATAGAGTGAAATGCTGAGTGAAATTATTATGCTCTATTTTCTTTGTATTTTCAAAGCCTACTACAGGTCTTGAAACTTAGTACATTTATTATATTAAACACACACATATCCACACAGACACACACAACCAGAAAAATAAAGAGAGGCCTTAGACAAAAAGACTAGTTTTGAATATTGGCTTTGCTACTACTTTTATCTTGGAAAAAAAATAATGAAACTTTTTAAGCCAGGTTTACTCTTTTATTAGTTTATTAACATTCATTTTTCAGTCATTCTATCATTCATCTACTATTTTATATTATTTTCATCATATACTTAATCACATTAATAAGTAAATAAGACAAAATTATATAGCATAGGATAAGGTGATAAATTCATTGGAAAAATAAAAAAACAGATAAAGGGCTAATAGTAATATTGGGAGGATAGAAGATTGCAATTTCAAATAAGGTTTTCAGGTCAATTTTATTGACAAAATGATGTGTAACCAGAATTAAAAAAAAAAAATTGGAGAGATCTAGGGATGAGTATTTTAGGTAACAACCAGTGAAATGTCCCTAAAGCATATGAGAAGAAAACTAAGAACACCACTGGAGCTACAGCACAGTATGTGAGAGAACAAGGTCTGAAAGAAAATGAGAACTTGATATAAAGAACATTAAAAGCCATTAAAGAGGTTTGGTCTTTACTCTGAGTAAAATGAAGGACCATTGGAAAGGTTAATGCAGAAAATGAAGAGGAAACATTTTATGTTTCAAAAGAATAACTAGTTGTGCAGAAGCAGAGAGAAAACAACTGTAATATTCTAGGAGAAAGATGATGTAGATTGGATTTGGTCATGAGCTAGCTAGAAGTGGTGAAAATAAGATGCTAAAGGTATTAGCAAGTAAATTTTTAGTAGATTTATGGGTATTAAATTTGAGATACCTACTAGACATGTAAGTGAACATTTCAGGAGGGTATTATATATTTATAAGATTTTAATTTATTCAAAAGGCCAAGGCTAAAACAATTAATTTATACATTATCAGAAAGTAGATAGTAGAAGCTGAAGCCATGAAATTTAATACTAATAGTTCGGGGGATGAGGAAGAAACAGCAAAGAATATTGAGAGGAAATGATAATACAGAAACCATCAGTGTGTTGTGTATTAGAAGCTAAATAAATTATTTTAGGGAAGAGGTTGTCAGCACTGCTATATATTATTAATAAATCACTTAAGTAAATATGATGGGGGGGGCAAGATGGTGATGAAGTAGATGGACATATCAACTTCCATCACCCAGAACCAAAGTGGATTACAACTTAATTTTAAGAGCAATTATCTGGAAAAACCAACTTTGGACTAAACTAAGAGGATGCCTTAATAAAGGAACACTGAAGAAGCCACACTGAGACTGCTAGGAAAAGAAGAAATGTGGAGAGGGCTGCCCAGCTCCTGGGAGTGAGTGGCAGCCTGGAGAGACTTATGTGGTGGGAAGTGAGTTTAGCAGAGAGAGGAAGGTTGTGGGCCACAGTAGCAGCCACAGAGCCTAGAAGAAGTGAATAGACAGTATTTAGTTGCAAAATAAGCCAGGATATTGTTTGTGAGAAAGAGATGGATTTTTCAGACCCAGGATTCATCATAAAGGGACCACACAGAACAGCTCTTTCACAACCACTCACTCTGGGTTCTGGGAGGCAGAGAGAGCTGAGAGAACCAGAGCAGCAGGAAGAGAGTGTAATCTAGGATGCACAGGGAGCAACATTTTGAGGGACAGCCACCCTAATCCCTGGGCAGAGTCACTTCCCAAATCTAATGTGAATACTTTTCCTGGAACCAGCAATACCAGCAAAGGGAAGCAGGTCACCAGCCAAACAGAAGCTTTCCTGCTGCAGTCAGAGCAAAGAATTGCTTAGAAGCTGGGAGCAATCAGGGATACACTATTGAGTACTAAGGTCTGAGCTGCATTGCCACCCCTACCCTACTGAGTGCTTGCTAGAGGTTGGGTGGTAGCAGGAAGTGGAAACACAGTCCCATCAGTGGGGGCAGAAGCTGGGGGCTGGCTATGGCTGCAGCCAGGGGGTGAGTGCAGTCCAGTCTGCAGGGTTGAAAGCCAGGGTGAACCATGACTGAAACCTGGGACAAGTGCAGTCCCACCAGGCAGGGGTGAAGGCTGAGAAAGCTGTGGCAGTGGAAGGAGCACATAAAAGTGGTTAGACACGAAGCTGCAGGCCAGGTACACAAGAGCCCTGGCCAGCCCCTTACCTCTACCCCAGCCCCAAGGGTCTGCAGTCCCACTCAGTGGCAAGATTAAAGCTGGGGAAATGGCTAAGACTGGTGGGTGGGTGCAGGAGCAAAGCCCTGCCTGTAGGGGCAGGGCAAAGGCTGCAGGCAGGCCAAGGCCTGCAGCCTGAACACAGGAGCACAGTCACACCCTTGGGGCCGGGAGAAAGCAAGGAGCTGGCCAGGGCTAGCAGTGCAAACACATGAATGCAGTTCCACCTGTGGTGGGGTGGGGGGCGGGGGAGAGTGATGGCCAGGGGCTGCCAGGGCTTGCAGCCCAGGCACACAAGTGCAGTCCCACCCTGGGGGAAGGTGTGGAGGCTGGGCCAGCCTATGATTACAGCCCCATTATGCAAACACAGTCCAACCTGCAGAGACAAGGTGAAAACCTCAGTGACCACAGCACCAGGCTGGTGTCAGCAATGCCTGTGCCCAAACGCCCGAGGCAACAACAGAGGGTATGGCTGGCTGGCAGACAGACTACACCTAAGGAACACAGAGGCCACACACATCAGAACCCTGTGGCCATGCCCTTATTATACACAGACAAAATAGAAGGTAGAAAAATGTAACCAAAATAAATCAACAAGAGAAATCCTCAGAAAAAGATTTGAATTAGATGGAAATAATCAAATTACCTGATCAGAGTTTAAAATAATGATTGTTAGGATGCTCAAAGATTTTAGAACAACAAATGGATGGACATAATGAGCACCTAAATAAAGAGATAACAAGTATAAAAAAGGTCATTGAAATGATAAAAAAGAATCAGTCAGAAATGACATAAACATTAACAAAAATGAAGACCACACTGGAAGAAATTAAAAGCAGGATGGATGAAGCTGAAGATTGAATCAGTGAGTTAGAGGACAAGATAAATAACACCATGGAAGCAGAGCAGTAAAAAGAAAACAGGCTCAAAAAGTCTGAGGAAACTTTAACAGAGTTTTGTGACATCAATAATAGAAATAACATCCACATTATAGCAGTTTCTGAAGGACAGAGAAAGAACAAGAAATAGAGAATCTGATTGAAGAAATCATAGCTGAAAACTTTCCTAAATTGATGTAGGAAAAAATCACACAAGTTCAAGAACTACAGAGAGTTCTATTAAGGATGAACCAAAAAAGACCAACACTAAGACACATACATCATAATTAAAATACAAAAATTAAGAGATAAAAAAACCAAAAGCAGTAAGAGAAAAGCTGTCTATTACCTAAAGAGGAGCCCCCATAAGAATGACATCTGACTTTTCAACAGAAACATTAGAGGCTAGAAGAAAATGGCAAGAAATATTCAAAGTAATGCAGAACAAGAGCCTACAATGAAGACTTCTCTATCCAGCAAGGCTATCATTTAAAATTAAAAAAGAAATAAAAAGCTTCACAGACCAAAGGAAAAAAAAAAAAAACCTCAAGGAATTTTTTACAACCAAATCAATGCTGCAAGAAATGTTAAAGGGCCTGCTGCAAACAGCTTGTAGGAGGGAAAATATTGTAAAAGAGAAATGTACATTAAAAGAATAAAATGTTAATGAACAACTACATATCAATAATAACCTCAAATGTAAATAAATCAAATGCTCCAATTAAAAGACATAGAGTAGCTGAATGGATAAGATATTAAGACCCATACATATACTGTCTACAAGAGACACATTTCAAAACAAAAGATACACATAGACTGAAAGTAAAGAGATGCGGCTCTAGATCGTTCATTCAAACAGAAAATCAATAAAGAAATATTGGCCTTAAATGAAACACTAGAGCAATTGGATATGATAGACATCTATAGGACATTTCATCCCAAAGTGACAGAGTGCACATTTTTCTCTAGTGTACATGGAACATTCTCAAGAGTTGGCCATATGTTGGGCCATAAAAATAACATCAGCAAATTCAGAAAGATTGAGATTGTACCAAGCATATTTTCTGATCATAAAGCCTTGAAACTAGAATTCAACTGCAAAAAAGATGGGGAAAAAACACAAAAATGTAGAAACTAAACAACATACTTTTAAAAAATGAGTGGGTGAAAGAAGAAAATAAGTGCAGAGATCAAAAGATACATACAGACAAATAAAAATGACAATATGACATATCAGAATCTCTGGGATGCAGCAAAGGCAGTAATAAGAGGGAAGTTTATATCACTTCAGGCCTATCTGAACAAACAAGAGAGAGCCAAAGTAAACTACTTAAATTCACACCTTAAGGAACTAGAAAAAGAAGAACAAAGACAACCCAAAACCAGCCAAAGAAAGGAAATAATAAAAATCAGAGCAGAAATAAATGAAATAGAGAACAGAAAAACTATAGAAAAAATTAATAAGACAAGGAGCTGGTTCTTTGAAAAGATCAACAAGACAAACCCTTGGCAAGACTCACCAAGGAAAAAAGAGAAAGAACTCACATAAACAAAATCCAGAATGAAAGAGGAGGAATCACCACAGATATCATAGATATACAAAGAATTATTGTAGAATACTATGAAAAACTATATGCCACCAAATTCAAAAATCTGGAAGAAATGGATAAATTTCTAGAACAATACAACCTTCCTAGACTGAGTCATGAAGAACTAGAAAGCCTCAACAGACCAATAAGCAGGGAGGAAACAGAAAAAACTATTAAGAACATCCCCAAAAATAAAAGTCTAGGCACAGACAGCTATACTAGTGAAACTATCAATCATTCAAAGATTTGGGTCCTATTCTACTCCAAGTCTTCCAAAAAATTAAAGAAGAAGCGATACTTCCCAACACATTTTATGAGATCAAAAAAACCCTTATACCTAAACCTGTCAAGGATGGCACACACACAAAAAAAACTACACACAAATATCTCTAATGAATACAGATACTAAAATACTAAACAAAATACTAGCAAATCGAATACAACATATTAAAAAATAATGCATCATGATCAAGTGGTATTCATCCCAAAATCTCAAAGACGGTTCAACATACATAAAACAGTTCACGTATTACACCATATCAACAAAACAAAGAAAAAAACCCACATGATCTTATCAATACATGCCGAAAAGGCATTTGGTAAAATACAACATCACTTTATGTTTAAAACACTCAACAAGATGAGTATAGAAGAAAAATATCTCAACATGATAAAGGCCATTTATGTTAAACCATCATCTAACATCATATTAAATGGCATAAAACTGAGGACTTTTCTTCTTAAATCAGGAACAAGATAGGGATGTCCACTCTCTCCACTCTTATTTAATGTGGTACTAGAAGTTCTAGTTAGAGCAATCAGACAAGACAAAGAAATAAATGCATTTATATCGGAAAAGGAGAAGTAAAGACTTCACTTTTTGCAGTTGATATGATCCTATACATCAAAAACCCCAAAGTCTCCACAAAAAGATTACTAGAAACAATAAACCAATACAGTAAGGTCGCTGGATACAAAATTAATATACAAAAGTACATAGGATTTCAATATGCCAACAATAAAACATTAGAAAACGAACTCAGAAAAATAATCCCCTTTATGGTTGCAAAAAAAAGAAAAGAAAAAAACCTAGGAATAAACATAACAAAGTATGTCAAGGACCTATATAATGAAAACTACAAAGCATTGTTAAGGGAAGTCAAAAAAGATACAATAAAATGAAAAAATATTTCATTATTTTGGATAGGAAGAATAAATAGAATCAAAATGACCATATTACCCAAAGCAATATACAAATTTAATGCAATTCCCAACCAAATTCCAATGACATTTTTTAAAGAAATGGAACAAAAAATCATCAGGTTTATATAGAACTATAGAAAACCTCAAATAGCCAAAGCAATCCCAAGGAAAAAAAACAAAGGTGGGGGCATTACAATACCTGACTTCAAGTTATATTATAGAGCCACGACAATCAAAACAGCATGTAGTTGGCAGAAAAATAGACAATCAGACCAATGGAACAGAATAGAAAGTCCAGAAAGATAAATGAATGAGACTACATCATACTAAGAAGTTTTTGCACAGCAAGAGAAACTGACAACAAAATAGACAACCGACTAAATGGGAGATGATATTTTCAAACAATAACTCAAATAAGGGGCTAATACCCAAAATATACAAAGAACTCACAAAACTCAAAAACAAACTAACAAATAAATCAATAAAAAATGAAAAGAGGACATAAACAGACACTTCTCCCAGGAAGAAATATAAATGGCCAATAGATATATAAAATGGTGCTCATCTTCATTAGCTACTAGAGAAATGAAAAGCAAAACTACAATGAGATACCACCTCACGCCTGTTAGATTAGCTGTTATCAACAAGACAGGTAATAACAGGTGTTGGAGAGGCTGTGGAGAAAAAGGAACCCTCATTTACTGTTGGTGGGAATGTAAAGTAGTACAACCATTATGGAAGAAAGTATGGTGGTTCTTCAAAAAACTAAAAATAGAACTACCATATGACCTAGCAATCCGTCTACTGGGTATATACCCCCAAAACTCAAAAACATTGGTATGTAAAGACACATGCAGCCCCATGTTCATTGCAGCGCTACTCACAGTGGCCAAGACATGGACACAACCTAAAAGCCCTTTAATAGATAACTGGATAAAGAAGATGTGGTACATTTATACCATGGAATACTACTCAGCCATAAGAAATGATGATATTGAATCATTTACAACAAAATAGATGGATCTTTATAACATTATACAGAGTGAAATAAGTAAATCAGAAAAAACTAAGAACTGCATGATTCTGTACATAGGTGGGACATAAAAAAGAGACTGAGAGACATGGATATCAGTGTGGTGGTTATCGGGGGTGTGTGCAGGTGATGGAGGAGAGGGAGAGAGAGGGGGGGGGAGAAGGGCACAAAGAAAACCAGATAGAAGGTGACAGAGGACAATTTGACTTTGGGTGATGGGTATGCAACATAATTGAATGATAAGATAACCTGAAGATATTTTCTTTGAACATATGTACCCTGGTTTATTAATGTAACCCCATTAAAATTAATAAAATAAAAGAAAGTAAAGAGATTGAAAAAATATTTCATGCAAATAAAAATGAAAAGAATGCTGGGGTAACAATACTTATACCAAACAAAATAGACTTTAAAACAAAGGCTATAGTGAAGGGTAAAGAAGGTCACTACATAATGATAAGGGGATCAAGCAAACAGAAAGATATAACCATTACAAATATTTATGCACCTATTATAGGAGTACCTAAATATATAAAGCATATTTTGATTGGTATAAAGGATGAGATGAGCAGCAATACTAAAATAGTAGGGGATTTTAATACTCCCCTGACATCACTGAAAAATCCTCAAGAAAAAAAATTAACGAAGAAACAGAAGACTTAAAGGACACACTAGATCAACTGGACTTAATAGATATCTTTGGAATCTTTCATCCTAAAGCAGCAAAATATACATTCCTTTCAAGTGCTCATGGGACATTCTCTAAAATAGACCACATTCTAGGACACAAAATGAGTCTCAACAAATTTAAGATTGAAATCAAATCAAGCATCTTTTTGAATCACAATGGCATGAAACTAGAAATCATCTACAATAGAAAAACTAAAAAACACTCAAATACTTGAAAACTAAATAGCATGTTATTAAATAACAAATAGGTTAACAATGAGATCAAGGAAGAAATAAAAAATTTCCTTGAAACAAATGAAAACAAACATACAACAACACAAAACTTGTGGGGCACAACAAAAGCAGTCCTGAGAGGGAAGTTCATAGCACTACAGGCATACCTTAAGAAGCTAGAAAAAGCTTGAATAAACAATTTAACACTGCATCTAAAAGAAGTAGAAAAAGAACAGCAAGTAAAACCCAGAGGAAGTAGAAGGAAGGCAATAATAAAGATGAGAGTGGAAATAATGATATAGAGGCTAAATACAATAAAGGGGATTGTTGAAACCAAGAGCTGGTTTCTTAAAAAGGTAAACAAGATAAATAAACCTATAACCAGACTTGCCAAGAAAAAAAGAGAGAGGACTCAATAAATAAAATTAGAAATGAGAGAGGAGAAGTAACAACTGACACAGTAGAAATACAAAGACTTGTAAGAAAATACTATGAAGATATATAGGCCATAAAATTAGACAACCTAGGCAATATTGACAAACTTATAGGAACATAAAGTCTTTCAAAAATCAATATAGAAAAACCAGAAAACCTAAACTGACCAATTACAACAAATGAGTTCAAAACAATTATCAAAAAACTCCTAACAAACAAAAGTTCTGGGCCAAATGGCTTCACTGGCAAATTTACCAAATATTCAAAGAAGAACAAACTCCTATCCTTCTCAGGCTATTTCAAAAAATTCAAGAAAAGGGAAGACTTTCAATCTCCTTTTATGAGGTGAGCATAATACTTATTCCAAAACCTGGCAAAAACACTACAAAAAAAGGAAACTATAGACCAAAATCCCTGATGAACTTAGAGGCTAAAATTCTCAACAAAATATTAGAAAACCAGATGCAGTAATACATGAAAAAAAATCATACATCATGATCAGGTGGGATTTATTCTAGGCAGACAAAGCTGGGACAATATCTGCAATACATAAACAAATGAAAGAATAAAAATTACATGATAATATCAATGGATGCAGAAAAAGAATTTGATAAAATTAAGCACCCATTTACAATAAAAACTCTCAACAAAGTGGCAATACAGATCATACTTCAACATGATAAAGGCCATCTGTGACAAACCCAAAGCCAACATCATAATCAATGGGCAAAAATGAAAGGCAATCCCCTTAAGATCAGGAACAAGACAGGGAGGGGTGCCACCTTTCACCACACTTATTCATCATAGTTCTGGAAGTCCTAGCCACTGAAATCAGACAGGAAGAGATAAAAGGCATCAAAATTGGAAAAGAAGAAATAAGCTATCATTATTTGCTGATGATATGATGCTGTACATAGAAAACACTAAAGTTTCAGTCAAAAAACTCTTGGACCTGATAAATGAATTCAGCAAGGTGGCAGGATATAAAATCAATATTCAGAAATCAGTGGCATTTTATACACCAACAATGAACTGTCTGAGACAGAAATTAAGAAAACAATCCCCTTACTATTGCAACAACAAAAGAATAAAGTATCTAGGAGTAAATTTAAACAAAGAGGTTAAAGACTTGTACTAGGAAAATTATAAAACATTGATAAAGGAGATCAAGGAAGATACAAACAAGTGGAAGCATATACCATGTTCATGGATAGGAAGAATATACATCATTAAAATATCTATATTACCCAAAGCAATCTATAAATTCAAAGCAGTTCCTATTAAAATACCAATGATATACTTCAAAGATATAGAACAAATATTCCAAAAATTTATATGGAAACAAAAAAGAACATGAATAGCTTCAGCAATTCTAAAAAATAAGAACAAAGTGGGAGGTATTACACTTCCTGATATCAGGTTATACTACAAGGCCATTGTACTCAAAACAGCTTGGTACTGGCATAAGAACAGGCATACGGATCAAAGGAACAGAACAGAGAACCCAGAAATAAACCCACACCTTTACGGACAATTGATATTTGACAAAGGAGGTTAGAACATACAACGGAGTAAAGACTATCTCTTTCACAAATGGTGTTGGGAAAATTGGACACCTACATGTCAGTAAAAATTGTGGTGTCTGCTTGCCAGGTTATATGGTTGTTGGCATAATTAATTTTGTTATAGCTATACAGCTCATGACAGCATGCTTATTTAAAACTTTGAATCTCTTTCTTCAGAGACCTAAGTCCTCTTTTAAAAAGTTATCTTGATCAGTCCACCCAATTTAGGATAACCTTCCTTTTGCTTAACTAAAATCAAGTGATTAAAGGTATTTATTACATCTTCCTAATCCTTTTATCTTTGCTATAGAATGTGAGTGATATCCCATCACCTTTCCATATTCTGTTGCTTGAAAATAATTCACAGGTTGTGCCCACATTCAAGCAAAAGAGTCTATACAAGAGTCCGATTTACTAGGGTTCATTCCACTGTATTTTCTAATTCACTCTTTGATTTTAATGTTATTCTTTTCATGGGAAAGCAAGCAAAGTCAATAACTAAGAGTCAAATTTGGCAGGCAATAATAAAGATATGAGGAAAAGAAAATGTTTGGAAGAAATAGTCATGCGAAAGAACAGGAGAGAGAATGACTGGATAAGGACCCACTTGAGATTGGCCATGCATGTAGTGTGAACATGACATTATTTTGTGTTTTTATTCCATCATATTAGGCTTTGTGAGTCCTGTAATGAAATAGGCAGATAGATAAATTTTAGCTCATGAGAGTACATACAGCAAAGTGCAGGGAGAGGAAATTAGTAAATTGAAGAATAAGTTAAATTGATTTTGTATCTTCTGAAATGCACAAAGACTGATAATGCTTTTACCTAAGTATTCATTCAGAAAAATTCTGATTGAGTTTGAATTAATGTGTTTGAACCTAAGAAAGTATTGTAAATTCTATGAATATTCAATATTTATTTGATATTTGTAATAATCACTAATTATTTTGCCTGTTTGACAAATTCTCAAAGGAATGTCACATTTATTATCTTCAATGTTAATATGCAACATTTATTCATATGTCAGCATATTAAACTCACTTCAGAATTTAATAGACTTTCATAATAACAAAAATACAATTTTTTCTTGCCTTCCAGATCTTTATCTCAGGACAGTTTTAATATTCAGTGGTAGTGAATATGAATATAATTAAAACATCTCTAACTATATCCAACTACTTTTATAAAGTTGATGATAAAGCCTGACACTGTACTTCACATTCTAACTGATGTAAGATATTGTTATACGTAAATTTTGAAGCATTTATTCATTTTTATTTTCAAAAAGTCATTGTTTAAACCCATTCTTTGGGTGTAGAGATGGCCCTCCCAGAATGCTACTGGTGGTCGGTTATTTATTTATTTATTTATTCATTTTAGAGAGGAGACACAGAGTGAGAGAGAGAGAGAGAGAGAAAGAGAGAAAGGGGGGAGGAGCTGGAAGCATCAACTCCCATATGTGTCTTGACCAAACCAGTGCAGGGTTTTGAACTGGCGAACTCAGTGTTCCCAGGTCGACGCTTTATCCACTGTGCCACCACATGTCAGGCCCTGGTGGTCGGTTTTAAGGGCTGGATTCTTTCAGGCAGGTGTTTAAGTGAATCATAGCAAAGCTTAGAATGTCACAATGCAGAGGAATGAGCAGTAGCATTTATTCAGAAAACCTGAATTATATGCTGAAAATGAGAGAGAGATAGACTCAAAATACCAGTTGATAAAAGTAAAAAGATAGAAGAGTATTCAAGTTATTCATATTCCATGAATAATATTACTAAAGATTGGCTCTATGTTTTGTGATTATGCTAATACCTTGAACTCCATTAGGTAATGTGCATATTGTTGCTTCTAAAGGAGCAGCTTGCTAAAGTATGCTCTAATAACCAGAAAGACTTACATTTCCAAAGTATTAATTTTATATCAGTAATTTAGACACCAATCTCTATAGTATCATCTTACAACTGTGAAGTCTTGCATTCACCTAGACATGAAATACTATCCGACTGCCTATAATCTATTACCATTGTTAATTTTTGCATAGTACATATGACACATCTTCTCTCATGTTAATGTGGTTAGTTTGCATGATACTCATAATAATCACAGAAATATAAAAAAACAAGGAAAGTTAATGATTATTCTTAAATTGTTTAATTCCTGAACAAAAATAAAAATACTAATAAAATTAAGCTAACAAGAAAAATGACATGAATGATGAAGTAACTACCTTGTTTAAAAACCATTATTCTAATAAAAGAAAAGGAAAAAGCTGGAAGAAAGGGAAGCATAACTAAAAGTGATGCTTTAATTTATTTTTAAATTATAGCAAAGAACAGATATCTTTTCAGCTACAAGAATTATAATTTATTTGATTTGAAACTTTAATTTTTTTAGATCAAGTATGCTTGATCATTTCTCTCATTTGTACTTTTTCTGCATTTTTACCTGATACTTTTTATCATTTAATTACCTTATCAATCACTTTCCCCCTTTAGTTCTTAAGTACTGCTGAAAATCATTTTCAGAACATTGGAAAGAAAATTGATTTGCTCTTCTTTCTTTTTTTTATTTCTCTTTTTTAATCAGCAAAGACTGAACTCAACATAGCTGAAAATTATGTATTAGATTTTAACAGAGTAGTTAAGTGTTTATTAAACCTTTACCTTTCTCGATTATAGTTACAGGAGTCCAGCAGAAAAAATATAATTAAAAGAACAAAAATTAAAATGATATATTGAAGCAACCATAAGAAATTGAGTAGGCCTTTAGTGGATTTATTTCTTAATTACAAGCAATCAAAGACAAGCTAACAGAGAAACTCAAGAGGTGAATGCACGCATGTGCATGCGCACACACACACATATTATGATTCACAAAATTCACAATCATTCCTGTACAGTTTACTTTGATTATTTACAATTATAGAGACAAAGAAATAGAAGCAAATTAATTTAACACTTAATTTAAAAATGTGTTATATTTTTTGTTGCTATTTGACTTTGAGACACGTGTATTTTGATATTCTGGCAAGAAGAGATTCTGCAAATACGTGGAAATCATTAGTTTATTAATATGTTTCATATGAACAAATATTAAGCTCTTTAAAAAGAAAACAGAAACCAGTTTTTGGCCAGTTTGCTCAGTTGGTTGCAGCATCCTCCCAATAGGACAAGGCTGTGGGTTTAAATCTGGTCAGGAAACATATAAGAGTGAACCAATGAACACATAAATTAGTGGGATAACAATCTATGTTTTGCACTCACTCACTCTCTTCCTTTCTCTCTTTAGAATCAATAACAAATAAATAAATGTGCTTAAAAAATACCACTAACTATGCTAGATACTGAAAGATAGCAGGAAAGAAAAGTGTATCTCAGAGAAATTGCCTTCAGAGTATACATGTGATCTCCTGGGTGGTATTCTGGAACAGAAAAACAGTCATTAGGGACAAAATTGTGAAATTGAGTATAGATTTAATAAATAGCAACATATGGCTAGCACATAAAGCCATTTTGTTCAGTGATGGACTGCATATAAGACAGTGATCCATCCTACAAGATTAAAATGGAACTTACAAATTCTTATCACCTAGTGACATCATAGACATCATAATGTCATAACACATTATGATATGTTATGACACATCATAATGTGTCATATAATGGTAGATGAATTTCCCATAAAAGACATCACAGCTGCCTACAGTATTCAGTATAATAACATGATATAAAGGCTTGTAGACTAGGGGTTTGGCAGTGGTTTCTTTTGAGATTTCTATATATAATGTCTTCTGCAAATTGAGAAAATTTTGCCTCTTTTTTACCATTTTGTGTGCCTTTTATGTCTTTATTTTGCCTAATTACTCTAGTTACGATTTCTAGTACTATGTTGATAAAACATAGCAGAGGGGGATATCTTGCACTTATTTCTGATCTTAGAGGGAAAACATTTTATGTTTTCACCATTGTGAATGATGATAATTGTGATCTTGTTATATGTATATGGCCTTTATTATATTGAAGTACAGCCCTTTTATATCAAATTTGTTGAAAATTTTTATCAAAGTATGTTGTATTTTGTCAAATGCTTTTTCTGTATCTCTTGAGATGATCATATGATCTTTACCTTTCATTTTGTTTATATGATGCTTCAGATTGATTGTGTATGTTAACTCACTAGTGATTCTGAAGCTTTATCAAAAGTTTTCTATATATACACCTGCTCTACATTCTTGTTCCTTCCAGAGGGTCTTAGGTGGGATTCTTAAGATTGCATGCTTTCTTTTGATCTTGAAAAACCTGGCCAAGTGTTGATAGCCTCCCATTTTATTTTCCCTAAAGTGATGCTGAATGCTCATATTTGTATCTTTCTCCCTGTCCTGTTGAGTTGGGCTGGTTTTCTTCACATGCTCAGTAGCTGTCTAGAAAGACTCATCACTCTTGAGGACATGCACAAGGAGCCAGCCATGGGTTGGGGGTGTATGTATATGAGACATACAGAGAATTGGCAGTGCTCATGGGCCACTTAGGGAGATTTAAAGCAAGGCATTCCCAAGAGCTAATGTGTGGGCTTTCTAATAGAGCCTGCAACATAGTTAGTAGGGTTTATGTTCTTTTGGTGTGTTCTAAACTCTGGCTGCTCTTCTCTAAGTCCTTTCTTAGTCTTCAGTCATGTAGCTTACCTACAGTGTTCTGGATGGGGCAAGAAAGAATGGGGCAGTTTTGGCAGCATGTCACCAAGGTAGGGAAATCCAGGTACTCACCCACAGTGCTCTCAATTTCCACTGAAGGAGAAATTACAAGTCAAGAGGATGTCTCTTGGTATAGAAATGTGACAACTTAAGGAGGACTGATTGGGTAAAGTAAAACTGTCCTTTTACTTTCTTCACTGTGTCCACCTTTGATTTTTTGCTTCAATGTTATGCTGAAACTTCATTGAACTTTTTGACTTACACAAAGTTATTCTCATCCATGTTTTTGTGTCAAAATCAGTGTTCTTTGAGGAACAATGGTACAAAACTTTTATTCCACCATGTTGCTTATGCATTCCTGAATGAACTTTATTATTAATAACAGTTATAACTGATAGATATAAAATATTTAATTCACTTTTTTGAAGAATATTGAGGCAATTTTAATTTTGTGTTAAGACACTAATGCTGTATTTTATATCAATGAATTTTTTCTATAAGTGAAAATTTTAGATTTAAATATAGTCACAAACATATACAAATTACCATCACAAGAATTTCATGAATATACAACCCAATTTGGAATATATTTAGGTCTTTGTTAGAAAATTACAAAACATTTTATAATTTAGCAAACTGATAAGAGAAGTATATTTCACTGTCATTTTACTTTGTATTTTTTTTTATTCAGTTACACCAAAAAATTATTTGTATATGTATGTGCAGTATACGTTTTTTTCTTGTGATTTATTTGCCAGTAGGGTGCCATGGCTGTAAATTCAAAGATGCCATAACAGGAAATGTAGGTAAGCAAAACTGGCCCATGCTCAAGGAGCTCTTATCAGTGGGTCAGAAAAATTAAAGAGCAATTATAATGAAGTATAATAAGCATATGTGCTATAAAAAAGATATACATAAAAATGCCAAGGAAAACTTTAAAATAAAGTGAAAAATGGAATGGATAAGTAGGAAAAAGCCAAGGAAAGAGACAAGAAGAATTTTCCGACAAATTTGCATTTAAAAGATTTAGAGTGAAGTTGAGAGTATCACATGCAGTGCAGGAATTAAAATATAGTCATTTAACAACCAGTTCTCTGTCTTAATGACCATTTTAACTATAAAAAAATGATATACCAAAGGTAGCTTATTATTTCATAAATTTAATATTTAAATAAGAAAAATAAAAGAAATATAAAAGTTTAAAAATATTAATAAAAATATTAGATAATACCTGCAAAAAACAATAAAACAATTATTTAAGATATATCCATATTGCTTCTTGATTGATGTTCTCACTTGCAATTTTTTTCACCTATAGATGGAATGAACATTACTTGGGCACTCAGAATACGCTGTTGCACAGATGAACGTTTAAAAAAAGTGAGGAATGTAAATTTGTGATTTCTACATTGGGTGGCTGCCCACATGCCCACCTTAGAGAGAACCCTGATTACAAGTGCCATTTTAACAGCTGGTTTTCCAAACTCAACAAAAATAATTAGATATCGGTTCTGCTGAACCATAGAAACCAGATGAATGCCACCACTTATAAAATGTCTTTAAAAACTATATAAAAACCATCAGAGTGGCAGAGGTAAGTCAACAAAGAAAGACAGAAGTTGATTTTGCAAAAGGGCCAGATCACAGAGACTCATTAGCTATATTCAAGGGTTTGAACTTTGGCCAGTAGCCAGAAAATTTATGTCAGGGCTCCCATATTTCTTTGCTTCAGTTTGTAAACCTTACCTGCACTGCCAGGTGGAGAATGGCCTGGTTAGGAGTAGAATCTTGGCTTGGCATAATTCAATAAATAGATCGTGGGCCGTATTGCAGACATTAAAATATTGTTCTCAAAATATGTTAAATAACGTATGCTAGTTATCTGCCTATGGTCCTGAAAATCTTATGACACTGGAATTGGGGTCTAAACCACATCATTTGATTCTCTTGCCAGTTAACTTCTTATTAAGTTGCACCAGCAAGAAGAACTAGAAATAATTTGGAAAACGGAATGCTGAGAAAACACTTCCTTTTTGCGCTCATTTCCTGCCAGCGTTGCTGCAGCACCAAAGGCAGCCCCATCTCTCCGCTCCGTTTGGCTCTCCAGCCCAGTTATATGCTGCTGCTTTAGAGATCTGAGGAAAAGCCACGCAGAAGCTTCCTTCCTGAGCTATTAGGTACTTCCTTTGCTTCATCTAGCCTTCAGGGTAGCAGCAGATTATCACAATTACTAATATTTAGGTTATACAAAATCCCTTTTTAAAAATTTTACAAATAACTGTGTGACCAATGGGCAGTTAAATGTTCTCCACTAGAAATGACTAATGGAGTTGCTAGTTTCCAGATTATTGATTATCCATTCTTGTAATTATTGCTCTTCATCATCTCAACTTCAGACTCTCAGGATTTTAGATCCTGCTTTGAAATCACTGGATTGGGGTGAAGGGTCTCATTTTCAGGAGAAATTTGTTTAATGCAACATAATTGGGGCAACAGAGAATGCTGTCTTTAAATTCTAGGGTAATTGATGAATCTCTTCAACTTCCATCCAACAGTAAAAGTTAATGAAAAAAAAACACAACTAAACGAAGGGGACATAGAATAGACAAAAGAACAATGAAGTCATTAGTCTCAACTGTAACCTTTTGACAAGTTGGACAAAACTATAGAGACAAACTGTTATTTCATCCTTTGTGATGACATTTTTAAAACACTGAATAAATTTTTTTCTCAGCATTTTCCTTGTTATTTTATATTAGGATTGTTCTGGTACTTTGAAATGTAATCTTTAGGTTACTGAATATTTTGGTGGGTTTGTGTTCAAATGAAAATAACATTAGTAGCACTCAAAGGAGGATATATTGAATACAGTGACTGTTGGACTTTGCATTTGATATTTTTAAAGAGACAATAAAAACATCTTCAAAGAAAATTTGTTTTATCATACTAGAAGAAAGCATTGAATTGTTACTGGTGTTGTATGAAAGCTTAACTAGATATAGACAGAGGTGTATTGTTGCTGAGTGACCCAAAGGATGAAATTCAACCACCCAAGGGTTGTGCATTTCCTTCTTCTGAGCAAATGCACAGTTATCCTCATGAGACAGGTTTAACTGTGGGCTTGAAATTTTAAGAAGAAACAAGTACATAACTATATTACTGACTTACTTCCATTTAAACCATTTGTCACTTTATTAAATACTCTTCATTTTCTCAGTAAAGTTTATAGTGTGATATGCACTTCACACCAAATGCTACTATATATAACACTATTCTTTAATACTATGATGTATTTTGGCTCTGATGGTTGAATTACTTGCAAGCCAAGAGACAGTTTTCATTCAAGATAATACCATTGTAAATACATAAATATGTAAAATATGAATGCAAAAATGAGTTATTTTTATGATGATGAAGTAGAATTTTTGAGAAAGGTTGAGTGGCTAAGAGGCTGCTATAAAATTAGATATGGGAAAGACATTAAAAAGGAGTAGATGGAGGAATAATAAAATCTAAAAAGATATTGAATTTTGCTTTATAATTCCCTTTATATTCTTATTTGAGGTTTTAAAAAATCAGTATTGTAGAACATATATCATGACTGTTGTCTATAGAAAAAAACATGACATGAAATCCAAATAGTGGATATAGTAAAAGAAAAGATATGGGTTCTTAGCTCAAAATATTAAGAAACAAATGAAACTTTATTAAAGATTCTCTTTCCAGTTAAGAGGCTAATTAAGCATACACACCTGAACTCATTGGATCAAAAGTTTTATAATATTTTCAGAATGATTTCGATATACTGAACAGAACCCCTTGGGAGCTGGATTAAAAGGTCTTTGTCTGGTTTTGGATCTGGAATGGACTGAAAAATCAGTTCTGGCCTGATCAGGCATATAGAGCATAGAGAGAGTGTCATACTCTAAGAAATATTTTATTCCAGCTTAAAATTAAATTTCAGAAATAAAGTACCTGACAATTGTGGAACAAGCAAGCACAGTGGGACTTCTTTGTAATTCCTCTATCTTGTCCTCAAACTAGGAACCTAGCATTCTAAAAATGTAAAGGTTTTTTTTTTTTTTTTTTTTTTTTTTTTTTTAAACAGGGACAGACAGGAATGGAGAGAGATGAGAAGCATCAATCAACAGTTTTTCGTTTTGACACCTTAGTTGTTCATTGATTGCTTTCTCATATGTACTTTGACCATGGGCCTTCAGCAGTATGTAATCCCTTGCTCAAGCCAGCAACCTTGGGTCCAAGCTGGTGAGCTTTTTGCTCAAGCCAGATGAGCCTGCTCTCAAGCTGGCAACCTCGGGGTCTCGAACCTGGGTCCTCCACATCCCAGTCCGATGCTGTATCCACTGCACTATTGCCTGGTCAGGCAAAAAATGCAAGGGTTCTTATAGATCAACTTTCAATTCAATACATATTGTTTCTTTTATTCCTTATGATGCCATACAGTTTAAACATTTTTATTGTCCTATATTTCAATACTTTATAATGCACTATATGTCTAATTTTTCAGAAAATTAGAAATGTGAAGGTTTAAATTAATTCCTAATTTTTTAAAAATTATACTCTGAGGATGAGGTAAAACATGGTCATTTATTATTTAAATGTATATCTATTTATATATAATGTTATATAAGTTTTTAGAATTAAAAATAATAGAATGTAATTTGTTCTGTTTAATTTACAGGAACAGTTATATAATTAACATTGGCATTAGAGAGTATCTATTCAAAGGAAACAGAGATTTTTTAATCAAGATTCATACTTCAAAGTTAGAAAGACAAAAATGTCATGAAAATGATATTAAAAGAAATATCAGCAAATTCCAGTTGTGTCATGAATATTTCATTTATTTTTTGTCATGAATATTTTAGAAACTTAGAATTAGTTTTCATTTATGTTTTTGATATTGTTTTACACCATTAACCAAAATGAAAACTTCTAAAAAGTGTTTAGGCTAAGAAAATGTACACTTGCTATAGATAGTGAAAGGAGGAAGCTTAGGGACACAATGTTAGGGAGAAAGAAGACATCAAACAAAAGCTTTTTCTCAAGAAGCCAGAAAAGGATGAGGATGGGCAGGAATAATTATATTTAGGAGATGAAGAAACACTATTGAAAAAGTGTCAAGTGTACAACAAATTTTCAAAGTTTGGATAAAACCAATTAAGAATGTAGATAAAAAATGGGACTTTGATTCAAATACATCAACATAGAAATTTTACTAAAAATGGCTATATATAAAATATGTTGAATAGGTAAATTATATATATATGGAATAACTGAAACACAAATGTAGTAGCTGACAAATTCTCTGTAATCTTTCTGAGTATGTTTGACTTCTAGTCTCACTGATGATTGCACATGTTTCTAAATAGTCTTAATTTCAATTGAGTATAACATTCCTTCATCCAGTGTTGTATCAATTGAAAATGTCTACTTACTTCCCAGCTATGACAGGACAAGGAAACGCATGTGAGAATAGCCTTGGTATACTGAAAAATCCTATAGTTTGTTCAGAATAACAAAAATAATAGATGAATTTACATTTTGAATGTTTTGAAGTTGCCTTTGTATTCAATGTATGTTATCATACTTTAAAAGTGTAAAATTGGGCCTTCATCAGTTGCTCAGTGGATAGAGCATCAGGCTAGTAGATGGACATACTGGACTTGATTCCTGGTCAGGGCGTACAAGAGAAGCAACAATCTGCTTCTCCCTCCCACCTTCCTTTTTTCTTCTTTCCTTTCTGCAGCCAGTGGCTTGGTTGGGTTGAGCATGCCCCAGGGAACTGAGTATAGTTTGGTTGGTTTGGGCTTCTTAGTCTCAGGTGCAAAAAAAGCTCAGTATTCGAGCATCAGCCTAAAATGGGGGTGCCAGTTGGATCCAGGTTGGGGTTCATGCAGGAGTCTGCCTCACTATCTCCCCTCTTCTCACCTAAAAAAAGGGTAAAATGGATAATTTTCTGTAAACTAAATTTTATTGAGCAGAACATCTCATTTCCCAAATATGCTTCTAAATATGAGATTGTAGTAAGTTTACTGCTTCTAGTTTTTGTTCTAGTCAATAGTATATAAAGGAAACTATTTCTATTTAAAATCAGGGGAAAAATTTTTTTCTTTATAAAATAAAAAAGTCATATAATTCAATTATCAACAAATATGTGCCAAATTATACATTCATATAAATAATGCCCTCTTCAAAAATTAGTGAAGAATACACAAAGAGTAGATTTAGGTCTTATTATTTGCAACTATTATAATAATGTAACTAGGGCTTCAAACATTGTTTTGAGGTCCGGATTTATTTCTAAACTTCACAATATGTTTTGAGAATAAACAATAATAAAAAAATCCATATTTTGACAATGGTTGATTTTCAGAAACCAAATATTATTACTACCTAAGTTTAGTCAAGGTGAATATTAATTTTGCCAAACAATGCATGATTGTAACATTATAAGATGGGTGTTTCTCACTAAATTTTAAATTTATCAGAAAACATTTATAAGATTGTTTTGAGATATAGTTGTAGACATTATATATATTAAAAACAATTTGCTATTTGAGTGAGTGTGCTTAGAGGATATTTAAATGTGTTAATGGGCTTGCCATTAACTTAAAAGTAGATTAGCTATTTAATATCTCAATTTTAGTTACAGGATATTATAGCTGGATCTGGCCACAGAAAAATAAAATTGTGCAATAAATGTTTGATGAGTGCAGACTACAAATCCAACTTACTCTTCCTTTGCCAAGCCATCATCTAAGCACAGGCTGTTGCCTCAAGGAGGAGAAAGCATCACTTTCTCATTCGTGTCATGTCAGCTGTCCAGGGTAGTTGTAGTCTTGCTGCCACCATTGACAGTCATCGCACACTGGGAAAATTCTGACTACATTTTAAAATGCTCTTAATTCAGATATACTGCCTCAACTGTCTTCTAGCTGGGCATGGCACAGTTACTAACCGATCGGAAAGTAGGGATGCTAAACCACTGAGGTCAGACTAGGGGGACTCTCTGTTGTGCCAAGGATTTCACTCTAGTTATTACATTATGAGAAAGTTTAAAAGTGTCTCATTAGGGTTTTCCTAGTCAGGAAAGCAGTACCTGGTATGTTTTAGACTTCGAAGTGGTGGTTTATTTCAAGGTCTGAATATATCTTAATAATTTAACTAATTAGATGACCACAACAGTGTTTACTGTCTGAAAATCAGGTTTTTGGCTAATGCAAATGTCATCCCCATTGTATCGGTCTTCTTTCCTTGTTGGTCAGTCTTTCACTGGTTGTTAGTGGTTGTAAACAAATAAAAACAATGCAAGCACAATGACATATGCTTGTAAAGTGATACTACAAATCTTGTAAAAAGTGTAAGATTTCATGAAAAGATTTCCTGTATGTGATTGTGAACTACATTAATCACCAATAATAGTTAACTGCATTAAAACTGGCACTTATTAATTAATGCAGTTAAAGGTAATTAACATAGTTAATGCATATTAATGTAGTTAAAAGTACTACTGCATTTTTAGTGGTAGGAAAAATGAAAATCAACAGGATTAGAGAAGAGCTCTTCAAAGAGCTTGATTTAATAATCTAAGGGTAAGACAGACTATGGGGAAATTTGACAAGCACTTGATTTCTTTTTATGATCATATTTCAAAAGTTAGATTATTTTTTATAATTATGATATATAATTATTCTTCTAAGTTAGATTTTCTTTATTAAGTTAGAAAAGTTAGATATAAAGTCAAAACTAATTTTCTTGTCATTTTATCATTTTTCATTTTAAGAAAAGGAATATAGTCATATTTACAAACTAAATTTATTAAATATTAAATAGATATGTGCATAAATTCAAGGTTTTTTTTCATGATAAACTTCTTATAAAATGTCAATATTTCTTAAAAGTTTAGTTTAAAACGATTATAGTGTTTATTAGACTGTATAAAAATGCTCCAAAACCAACAAAAGTTATGGATCTGGAAGCTGAAGAATGAATTTGGGAATCAGTCACAAAAATTGCAAGTGCCATTTTACCTTTCTTTTAATGGACATCTTCAAAAATATTTGCATGAGGTTTTTGCATTTCAAACTTGTTTCCCTCCCCTCTCAACCACAGGCTTCTCATCACTTCATTGCTCATAGATCTGACCCTCATAGATCAAAAATCCGCTCATTGGTCGTGGTACTTACCACCTCTATAAGATAATGCTCTATGGATGTTGAATTGGGGGCAGGCTGCAACAGCATTTGCCTTCCTACATTTTGATTTCTCTCTTGAGTCTTTCAATAAAATCACAGTGGTACAATACACATAGGTTGTCGGAATTTATGAATAAAGTGAGTGCAAACAAGTAAGTGGAAAACATTCTTACATCTCAGGCTACACAGATCTCTTACTATAGCCAGACAGTGAGGTGGGCAGTGCCAGTCAGTTACTGGCAAGCAAGGCTAACAACAGCTAAAGCTAAATCATTAGCTACAGTAGAACATACTAGGCTATACGTTGGGAAACTGTACAAGATAAGCCAATGTTTCTTAATACTTCAAAAATACAAACTCATTATTCAGATTCAATTCCACTTTTTGACCAGCTGAATTTGTGATGTTCCAGTGTATTTTACAGAGACAGCGGTGGTTAAGTGTGTGGTCTTTGAAGCCAGGCTGCTTCAGTTTTAATACTGACTCCACTAAAACATCATTGTAGTCTTAGACAAATAAGTTCATCTCTCTCTGACATTTTTTCTTCATCTGCAAAATAGAGATGTTATGGGTATCTGCATCATAGGTTATTGTGGATTAAATTAGCACATATCACTATATTATAGAGCTTTGAAGCATCTGTCAGGTAACATTTAACATAGGTTAGCTCTTATTATATGAGTAAATGATTAATCTGTTTGACACTCCATTGTCTTACCATCAAAATGGAAATAATAATATCTAATTTGTTGTAAGTATTAAATTAAATATTAATATAAACAAAAGCATATAGGACAAATGTGAAATAGGTGAAAACTCAGAGATACGTCTTGCCCTCCATATTCTTAAGTTAACAAGCTGTCTCTTGAAACCAGTTGCCATTTTAGGGAGTAGACAGGGTGGCAAGATGACAATAGCACTAACAGAGAGCTGAATTTTGAACTGAGTAACTCTCCAAAAGGAATTGAAAAAATTTGAAGAAAACAATTTTAATTGACTATGAGTGAGACACCTTTAATTGTCACATGTAATTTTTTATTCTCTAATCAGAAGGACAGACACCTGAAAAGAATGATAAAAACAGACAGGAATAACTCCAAAGTTTTGCTCATTTTAATTATAATATGTAAATTTTGACTTCACTGTTTAAACAATATAGAACTAATGTATTTTTAAAAATCATTCCTTGTACCTTTTATTTTTCCTTGTACAGTGGTATCTTGAGATACGAACAGACCAACTTTTTTAAGATACGAGCTGCGACTCGTTCCATATTTTTGTTTGAGATCCGAGTGAAATTCTGAGATATGAGTGGTAATTCAGGAATGTTAGTTGGCGCATTGGCGCACGGGTCCAGTATTGGCAGTTTGATATACGAGTTGACTGACTTCCGAGTTCGGTTGCAGAATGAACTAAATTTGTATCTCAAGGTACCTCTGTACAATATATAATAGTGATGCTCTTTAACTATTCAACAATACAAATCGGTTTGCATTTTTGGAAGTGTGAACTTCTATTAGCATATTTCTGGAAAACACAAAGGAAAAGATATGTAACAGTTGTAGCCTAGCGGAATTTTGATTTGTTTTTATTATTTCTTGTCTTCATGGTGCCATATAAGTTCCATTTCAAATGAAAGCTCAGAATCTTGTTAGGGTAAAGACCACTTGCTTGACACTTTATAAACTGTTTATTTTCCCAGTCATTTTTGTTGTTGCTGTTTGCTTAAATGCTTCAGGTTTCCTTGTACTTTTACATTCTGCAAGTAAATCTATCTGGTATACCATCCAGGCTGAAATACACACACGGCATCAATAAAAGGATGTTGTCATTATGCTGCAGTTGGCTTTAGCTATTACTCACTAGAGTATAGCATTTTGTCACTCTCTCTGATACTAAAAGATATCCATAAGCTTACAATTGACAAGTTTATTTATTTTTTAAAGGTTTTATTTATTGACTTTAGAGAGAGGAGAGAGAGAAAGTGGTGGAGGAGTAGCAGGAGGCACCAACTAGTAGTAGCTTCTCATATGTGCCTTGACTGGGCAAGCCCAGCATTTTGAACTAGCAAGATCAGCACTCCAGGTCAATGCTTTATCCACTGCATCACCATAGGTCAGGCTAATTAACAGGTTCAGTTTGTGCTGGCTATAGTGCAAAAAAGCAAGACAATGTATAGGTTCTGATTTTTTTGTGAGTGACAGAGAGAAACAGAGTTACGGACAAATAAGGACAGACAGGCAGGAAGGGAGAGAGATGAGAAGCATCAGTTCTTTGTTGTGGATCCTTAGTCTCTTTAGTTGTTTATTGATTGCTTTCTGATATGTGCCTTGACCAGGGGGTTAAAGCAGAACAATGCTCAAGCCAGAGACCTTGACCTGAGGCCAGTGACCTTGGGCTCAAGCCAGCAACCGTGGGGTCATGTCTATGATCCCACGCTCAAGCCAGCAACTCCATGCTCATGCTGGTGAGTCCTTTCTCAAGCCGGTGAGCCCTTTCTCAAGCCGATGAGCCCTCACTCAAGCCGGTGACCTTGGGGCTTCAAACCTGGGTCCTCTGCATCCCAGTCTAATGATCTATCCACTGTGCCACCACTTGGTCAGGTATAGGTTCTGAATTTTTTAATTGGACAATGGACTTTGCTTAGTCATAAATATGGAAAACTGCTGAGCTTACAGAATTTCTTTTTATAAAAAATGAATTACCTCTTGAATCTCAATTACATTTCCTAAGTTCATTGAGGAAGAATCATTCCTCATTTCAATAAGGCAGTCTTTCTAACAAAATAATAAATTAATTCAACTCATGCCCAATGCTAAAAACTACAAAGACTGTGCTATTACAGATAAGATTATTTTTATTTTGTTCTTATTTTACCTCCATCAAACTCCTGTGTTGCCAGATTCCCCAAAGGTGGAGGCAAAAATCAAGAAATGAAGAGACAACTACTTTTGTGGGGCAATGCAATGGCAAGTTTCAAGAATGCCTGGCATATGAAAATATCACTTTGTCACAATAAAATCTCCAAATCTAAAGCCTTTAGAACAGTGGTTCTTAACCTGGGTTCTATCGAACCCTAGGGGTTCGATGAGTCGGTCTCAGGGGTTCGGAGAAGCCTCTGCCACGGAGGCCAGAATAAAGTAATAGTGTAATTTGTTGTGAGTTCATGTATTTTGTTGGGTTTGTTCTTTGAGCAAGGTGATGTTCATGCATGGCTTATTTTGTGACCAGTAAAGAAACATACCTATGTCTTGAATTTTGAAAACAAAATCATATTTTATTTATCACTAAAGAAGGGTTCAGTGAATGCGCATATGAAACTGGTGGGTTTGGTACCTCAAAAAAGGTTAAGAACCACTGCCTTAGAATGACTATTCTCCCTGCATATCTGATCCCGAAGACTGGTAAATATCTGTATTGGCAGTAACCTTGGCCACCATCAATGCTGCCTGGCCAATGCAGGTTTGCATTTGATTCAGACAGATGGTAATGAAGCAACAGAGCCAAAAATTGGTGTTCCATTTCCTTTAATCCTAGCTTTCATCCGGCAGGCAAGAAAATACACACAGCGGGAAACACTTCTCTTTCCATTCAGGGCTTCCAAAGCCACTGACTTATCTGAGTTTTCATAGAATCAAAAACCTTCACCTCACCTGTCTTATTCACCTCTGTTTCCCACCTCATTCTCCTCCACGAACTGGCTTCTTGTTCCCCCATTTCACCATTTTAGTTGCCTCCTCCAAGTGGTTTCCCTGCCCTGCCTCCATGGGCTATTCCTCTCTATAAGAACATGGTTACTCTCTCTCCAAAATGGCCTCCTAGCTACTCCTTTTAAAACCTTTTGGTGCGAAAGCCCTCCCCCAACATACATTAGCATAACCATGCCTCTTCCCAAGCATGAAATCAATTAATATTACCACGTAAGCAACAACCATCCATGTGGACATCTTTAACAATAAGAGTGAGAAAAAAATAACTTTATCTGGTCAACAATATCTAAGTAGGAAGTATTGTTGTAAACTATTGAAAATAGTTAGTCATCACACTTATTAAATTAATTAAAATGATAATACACATAGCTTCAACACAATTCATTAAAATTACAAGTTATTGAAGGCTACCTGAAGTTTCCAAGTAGTACACTTTTTGTAATAGTAATTTACTATACTACAATGTGGTATATTAAAATTACACTTTGTAAAATTAATTTAAATTCTTGCACATTCAGCAAACAAATAAGAGTAATATAACAGAAAAATATCACCATTGAAGAGGATATTGCAAGGAAAAGAGGGGCTGGAAGGATTTATACTCATGTTAAGAATTGGCAAATCATGTGTAGGCTTCAACACAATTTGAAAAGGTCTAAATTCTGGAAACAGCCTTCATGGAAGAAATATCACATGGTGATTGGAATCTGTATAAACATCTCAAAATAAATTTAACATTCACCCAAAATTAAGTTTGAAAACCTTTAAAACATCACTAGATTAATAAGAAATTATATTTTTTAATATAGTTCTTAGAGTATAGCAATATGTTTCTTACAAATTGATTGGCAACTAAAAATAAATTACCTTCGTATACCTCATTTGAAAACACCAGAAATCACTAATACAGTGGACTACAAAAAATTGTGTGATCTTCAAACTTGGATGTAAAATGTAAAACTACTGCTCTTCATAAAAATCACCTCACTCATCTAGAATTTAAATTAATAGATTTATGATAGTACATCACTGTCTAATAAGTAAGATTATTTCATAAAATCTACATTAAAGAAACTGCAACATAATGAAAAGCTAACTTAGTTAAAACTTCTTGTCCTGGTAAAATAAAATCCATATAGATTTATAGAACATGAATAGGACTCTATTACTTTCAGCTATCAATAGTAGCACGTAACTCCTTGATATTATTTAGAAAATTTTCATGATACACTATAAAATTTACTATCTAGAACATTTTGCATCTCACCCTAAACATGAGAGAAAGGACAAAAAACTTCATTAAAATTTTTTTAACAATGTGCCTGACCAGTCGGTGGCGCAGTGGATAGAGCATCGGACCGGGATGTGGAAGACTCAGGTTCAAGACCCCAAGGTCTCCATGTTGAGCGCGAGCCCATCCGGCTTGAGCAAAGAGCTCGCCAGCTTGGACGGAAGGTCACTGGCTCCAGCAAGGGGTTGCTCAGTCTGCTGAAGGCCCGCGGTCAAGGCACATGTGTAAAAGCAATCAATGAACAACTAAGGTGTCCCAATGGCAATAAAAAACTAATGATTGATGCTTCTCGTCTCTCTCCATTCCTGTCTATCCCTCTCTCTGACTTTCTCTCTCTGTCTCTGTAAAATAAATAAATAAATAAATAGATAACAATGTAACTGTTCCCAATCAGGAAATCAAATTAATCATAACACTTTAATTCCTCAAGAACACTAAAATAAGAAGAAATAATACATAGGAGAAGAGAAAACTTAGTTCTGGCTTTCATTGCAAAGATTGCATCTGTTTTTTTTGTTTGTTTGTTTTTTGTTTTTTAAACAGGGACAGAGAGAGAGTCAGAGAGAGGGATAGATAGGGACAGTCAGGAACGGAGAGAGATGAGAAGCATCAATCATCAGTTTTTCGTTGCGACACCATAGTTGTTCATTGATTGCTTTCTCACACGTGCCTTGATCGCGGGCCTCCAGCAGACCGAGCCACCCCTTGCTGGAGCCAATGACCTTGGGTCCAAGCTGGCAAGCTTTTGCTCAAGCCAGATGAGCCTGCGCTCAAGCCGGTGAGCTTGGGGTTTCGAACCTGGGTCTTTCACATCCCAGTCCGACGCTCCATCCACTGCACCACTGCCTGGTCAGGCAAGATTGCATCCGTTTTATTCCCGTCTTTTGTCCTTAGTTTCTAAAACAGTTTATACCATACGGTACCTGCTTAATTAATGATAGTTATGAATGCTAATAACAATATTAATGTTATATACAGGGTTCAAAATATTTATTGAGAGAATGAGTGAACAGAAATTAAGATTTTTATCTTGTCTAATGTGTATATTCAGTTTTGTTTTATAATTACCAAAATAAAACCCCCAAGTGACCTAGGTTTGGTATTTTCTGGTTATTCGAAGTACAATTAATGCTATTTCATATCCTTGTTATTCATATTAACTAAGTAGACTGTCTTAAAAATCTTTGAATTCCCCATCTACAGGCAGAGCATAAATGCTTAGTATCACACAGGCACACACACACACACACTAAAATAAACATGTTTTTCTTGTTGAATGGATGTGTTAGCAATTATTTGGCAACTGTGGAAATTAAACCTTTTTCTTGAGTAATAAAACCGTTAAATAAGATAGAACATTAGACTATGCCTGGTATAGTAAGTGCTCAATAAATCTTAGCTATATTATTACTATAAAATGATCTCTGATAAGTAAATATTCAAAAAGTTCTAAAGGAAACTCAGCAAGAAAGATTACCATCATGGATTAGATAAAAAATCACAAAAGTGTAGCAGAATGCAAATCAGTATCTAAAAATCAGTTGCATTTTTATATACCAATATGAACTCTCATAAAGGGAAGCTAAACAAACAATCCCATTCACAATTGCTTCAAAAATAATAAAATACCTAGTAATAAATTTAACCAAAGATGTAAAAGACCTATACTCAGAAAATTATAAGACACTGAAGAAAGAAACTGAAGAAGATACAAATAAGTGGAAGCATATGCCATGTTCATAGGTAAAACTAAGAAATCATAAAAGTGTTAAAATATAGTTTCAGTCCTTAAGTGCAAGTAGGAGTTTACTAGGTTCTATTGCATGTAGCTGGATATAAATATCACATTTTTAAGCATAAATATTTGCAAATTGCACATAGTAGACATCTATCTTTACAATTAAATATTCAAGACATTAAAAGTAATAAATTATAGATAAGATGAAACTAACTTAGAGGCATTTTACCTCTGGATAATAATCATGTTTTCTAATATAGTAAGAACGATATATTAATTCAACATACATAAACTATGAGATAGAGAGCACATCTATAGTAGTTAATAGCTTATTATCAAGATTAATTATTATTTTCATTCTCTTGAGTCATTCTTCAATTCTTGTAACCCTTTAAAAATCATATCAAGTTACCATTCAAATATACAATAGTATCATTAATGTCTAAACTGATGAGGTAATACAAGAAATTTCTATGACTGCAAAGCAGAAATATATATTATGTTGGATGTAAAATAAATCCTGTGCTTATTATATCTGGAAATAGATTGTAAAGGACTCACCCTATCTCAATTAGTGAGAAATGGTAAAGTTTTCAAAAATGTGTTGATAAATAAAAAATCATACTGCACTTGTTTCTGTAAAATTGTGATTTCAAGAGAAAATCAACAGAGTAACTCTATAAAGTATAATGTGGTTTAATCCCCCAAAATTAAGAATAACAACATGTCAAGCCAGTAGCCAGGGTCAGGATCACAGCCGCCTGACCCATGCAGGTTCGCATTAGATTCGAACAGTTGGTAATGAAACAATGGAGCCAAGAACTGGTGAACCATCAGCTTTAATTCTAGCTTGCACCCAGCGGGCAAGCAAAAACACACACGGGGCTCCAAAACCAACACATTCAGTGCTCACAAAGCTACTGACTTATCCGAGTTTCTTAGAGTTAAAGGTTTCTAGCTCACCAGACTTATTCACCACTGTTTCCCATCTCCTTCTCTCTATACAAACTCTGCACAAACTGGCTGCTCCCTCAGCACTCTGCCATCTTGGCTGCTTCTTCTCCTCCACATGGCCTTAATCTGCTCTCCTCTCTAATACCTCAGGAACCAAGAGAGCTAGCTACTGGTCTGTCCCACTTTATACTGTAGAAATCCAAACCGTTAATCCAATCTACAAACAAGGAAGTCTCTGTATAATGGAATTCCTCAGGAGAGTGCACCACCCTACATCATCTAATCAGTCAAGGGTGTGGGAAAAAACTTACCCTTAAAACCAAGCCTTAGGCCATAACGACCTGGCCTGCTTACATTAGTCTTTCCCCCACACCCATCCCAAGCATAAGGGCAATTAATATCACCTGGGTGATGGGCTTCTGTTGGGCAGATAAAATATATTATGCTCACTTTGTTAAAGATGGAGCTGCCCACATGGGAGCCCGTCACCCAGGTGATATTATTTGCCCTTATGCTTGAGATGGCTGTGGGGGAAAAGCTGTAATGTAGGCAGGCCAGGTCATTATAGCCTAAGGCTTAGTTTAAGAGTAAGCTCTTCCCCACACCCTTGACTGATTGGATGATGTAGGGTGGTGCACTCTCTTGAGGAATCCCATTATGCCTCAGATGGGTGGCTTTGTATCAGAGACTTTCTTGAATGTATAATTGGATTAAAGGTTTGGATTATCTATGCTATAAAGTGGGCGGACCGGTAGCTAGATCTCTCTCTCTTGGTTCCTGAGGTTGGTATTAGAGAGGAGAGCAGAGTAAGGCCACGTGAAGGCCAGGAGAAGAAGTAGCCAAGATGGCAGAGTGCTGAGGAAGAAGCCAGTTTGTTAAGAGTTTGTGCAGGAGGAGATGGGAAACAGAGGTGAATAAGTCTGGTGAGCTAGAAACCTTTGATTCTAGGAAACTCGGATAAGTCAGTAGCTTTGTGAGCACTGAATGTGTGGGTTTTGGAGCCCAGTGTGTGTTTTTGCTTGCCCACCGGGTGCAAGCTAGGATTAAAGTTGATGGCTCACCAGGTTTTTGGCTCCCGTGTTTCATTGCCAACTGTTCGAATCTAATGCGAACCTGCGTGGGTCAGGCTGCTGTGATGGTGGCCTCGACTATTGGCTTTACAGCTTCCATGTGGGCAGCACCATCTTTAACAAAGTGAGCATAATATATTTTATCTGCCCAACACAACACTAACAGCTACAAACGAATAACAGGGAAAACAGCTTCTGTTTAAAAATTGGAAAATTTTTAAATGAAAAAGTTAACCTAGACTTTGATTATTAAGAACTCAGAAGCACTCTTCTAAATGTCGACCACATTTCCAACTTAAGGAAAATAATTTTCAAACACCTGTCAAGTTCTAGGTTTGGGAAAGGCACTTTTTGAGATTCTGATATCCACTTGAAAATTCTCTTCTCCAGAAAAAGAATATCTCAGGTTCCTTTAAATTAAAAACTCTCTGGTGGTCAGGCAGGAAAGAGAGTGAAAGGGCAGGAGACCGTGCTTTAGTGATTCATCTTGGCGTCTGTTCTAACGACCTGGTCAGATGTTCTTTCCAAAAATGTCATAGAATTTTTATTAATGATGAATATGTAAGGTCTCAAACCATACTCATCTTAAAGACGACTTCTTTAGCAATCTAGGTTCTGTCAAATCTGGGTTTTGAATGATTTGACCCTCATAATAATCGAACTAGTTCTGCATGCAAATGTAGTCTAAATTACCTTTTGATCAGGCATCTGTATTCTTTTGTTAAATGTGAACTAAAAATGCATCAAAAATTTTTTTCTAATCTCTTAACATTTATTTCTTCAGCAAACTTGTAGTTTCCATTCAGTTGCTTATTGCAATACAGAATTTTGTGGACTTAACATTTGCGAACCTAGCTTCACAGCCTATGAAATTTATAGGAATCACTTATATCTCAATAATACCTGATTTCAAATGTCCTGAACACCAGGGAAGTATAAGTTAACATAAATATTAAGGAGAAAAAAAGCAAAATGGTTTGTTTTCAAGAGAGTAAACAAATTTTAACTAAAACACAAATTAATAATAATAATGTAATTTTCAGAAAAATTATTTTAATTACAGAGAGCATGTACCGTATGAGACATTTTCTTGCTGTTCTTTATGAGTTTTTTTATCTACATTTTTTTTTCTTTCTTTCTGTAAGGCCAGTAGCTATAGCCACCATCACAGCCACCTGGCCAGTGCAGGTTCACATTTGATTCGGACAGACGGTAATGAAACAACAGAGCCGAGAACTGGTGGGCCATTACCTTTAATCCTAGCTTGCACCTGGCAGGAAAGAAATGCACTGTTGGGTAGATAAAATATAATATGCTCACTTTGTTAAAGATGGCACTTCCCACATGGAAGCCTGTCACCCAGGTGATATTATTTGCCCTTATGCTTCGGATGGGTGTGGGAGAAAGGCTGCAATGTAAGCAGGCCAGGTTGTTATGACCTAAGGTTTGGCTTTAAGAGTAAGCTTTTCCCCATACCCTTGACTGATTGCATAATGTAGGGTGGTGCACTCTCCTGAGGAATCCCATTATACAGAGATTTCCTTGTTTGTATAATTGGATTAAAGGTTTTGATTCTATGGTATAAAGGGGGAGAGACCAGTAGCTTGAGCTCTCTCGGTTCCTGCTATCGCCATTGCAGGGGCCTCCCTGATCCCTTGACCTCTATGGGAAAAGCTGGTTTTCTGCTTCTCCCTTGTCTTCTCTTGTGGCTTGCCTGTATTGGTGAGACACCAATAAACAGAATGGCCTACCATCCTCCGACTCTGCCATTTCTTCACCGTCAGCCCGAATCCAAGGGGAACCTGCATGTGAATGGCCACGATGGAGGCTCCTGGCCTTACAACTGGCGTAGTTTGTGGCAGGATTCAGAGATTGGTACGGGGCCACCACCCCTGAGGGGTGGGGTAGAGGACTGGTTGCAGTTCTGACTTCCCATGGCTATTCTTTTAGGAGCTGTGGCTGCGTGTTTTTTACTAAAGAGGAAACCAAGAGTTTTGTGAAAGAAGCTGCTCGAGGTAGAAAGCTTCAGAATGAATTGCAAATCGAATGGCAGAAAAGGCTGGAATTGGAGCGAGCACTGGAGAAGGAATTACGGGTTCGCGAGTTGCAGTTTGCCCTGGAAGCTGAACGTTTGCATCGGCAGTTGTTGGAGAAACAACTGCGGATTCAAGAGCTCGAGTCTCAGCTTCCGGCCAAAAGCCAGCAGCCACAGGAGCCTAAACGGTCGCCAAAGGAGCAGCAGCACCCGTGCCGGTGGACTGCTTTTGAGTCAGCAGGAGCAGGCGCTTGCAACTCCTCTTCTGAGGATGAGAAGGCTCAGGCGAAGCTGCCATACGCACACTGAGAGCCCGACCAGTGGTCGCCAAGAAGGTAAAAACCAGCAGCTTAGAGTCCCTCAGGGGCAGCCACAGCCTCCTGCCCAGGTAATGGAACACTCTGTGGTCCGGCCCTATACCCAGGCAGAGCTGATGGAGTTGGGGGCACAATTTAGGCAGAAACCTACTGAATTCCTGGTAGCCTGATTACTACGATTATAGGACATAGGGGTGGATGGCATCATGCTCTCCGGAACAGAGATGGAGAAATTGGCCGCCATTACCACACACTCCTCCTTGAGGCAGCGTCTTCAGAACTGCCATGGCAACCCAGGAGACCATACCCTATTAGAATGGGTGATGGCTGCCATTCGTATGGTCTGGCAGAATGCTGGAGAATTGCCAGGGGCAATGAGTCGGTGGCAGTGCCACAGCGAGTTAGTAAAGGTCCTTCGGGAACTAGGTATGAAGAATGCTGTTTTCAACCCTGGGTCCCATGGGCCAGATGAGGAAGTGTTTACGGCAAAAATGAGGAAATTTATTCTTGCTAGCGCCCCGTCAGCCCTTTTTGGGTCACTTGTGGCTATCTTATTGTGGCAGCCCATCAATGCAGTTACACAGATGGTAGCAGATTTGGGAGAGTTGGAAGCCGCTAGAGATCATAAAGCAGTGAGGGCTGCTGCCCATATTTCCCCCCCCTCTAACTAAGGAAACGGGCCTATAAAGGTTACCAGAACACAAATGTAGGTAGATTTGATTGCGGCTGGAGCAGATAAGGGGAAATTTGATGGCCAGTCTAATAAAAGTCTTTTGGAGCTTTGGCAGCAGCTTAAACCAGAACAAAAGTTCCAGCCATTGAGACGAAGGGCCCCAGCAGCTACCAATAAAACATTTGGTGCGCGGGCAGCTCGGTTACAAGATTATATGATAGAGACGGCCGAGGGAGAGGAGAAATTCCAAGACCCATTGTACCAGTTTGAATAGAAAAAAGGCCGAGGGACCCGTCTAACGGGGATGGGTGGGGACCGGAGGCCACACGTGGAACTGGCTATCCACTGGTCCCCTTCCAATGTACAACGGGTGTTGGCCTTGGTGGATACAGTTGCAGAATGTTTCCTCCTCTATGAGAACCCAGAGCGGTTTGCTGAGACCCCAGTGGCCATTAATGGCTATGGGGGCCAAACTGTTCAAGTGAAGCCAATAACTATTCCATTGGGGATAGGAAGACTGCCTCCTAAGCCATATAAGGTGTATGTATCTCCTATTCCTGAATATATTTTGGGGATAGATGTCTTGCAAGGACTATGGTTGGAAACTACAGCTGGGGAGTTCCGGCTACAGATCAGGGTTGTGAAGGCAGTGTTGCGGGGACATGCATCACATTCCCCTTTGCAATTGCCCATCCCTCGGCGTGTGACTAACACCAAGCAGTACCGCCTGCCAGGTGGTTATGAAGAAGTCACAGCGACAATCCTCGAACTAGAAAAGGTGGGGATCATTCGGCCAGCACACAGTCCTTACAACTCCCCGGTATGGCCTGTGCTCAAACCAGACGGAACCTGGAGAATGACAGTAGATTACAGAGAACTTAACAAAGTTGTTCCCCCTTTGCACGCTGCTGTTCCCTCGATAGCTAACATGATGGATCGGTTAAGCCATGAGTTGGGGACATACCACTTTGTGGCAGACTTGGCCAATGCTTTCTTCTCCATTGATATAGCTGCAGAGAGTCAAGACCAATTTGCCTTCAGTTGGGAAGGGAGACAATGGACATTTACAGTATTACCCCAGGGCTATTTGCATAGCCCCACCTTGTGCCATGGGCTGGTGGCTGCTGACCTGGCTAAATGGAAACAGCCAGAGGCAGTTCGCGTGTATCATTATATTGATGATATTATGTTAACTAGTGATTCTCTTCCAGAATTGGAGCAAGCAGTCCCTACCCTGCTATCCCATTTGAAAGCATTAGGCTGGGCCGTCAATGAGGACAAATTACAAGGACCTGGGTTATCTGTTAAATTCTTGGGAGTTGTCTGGTCGGGTAAGACAAAAGTTATCCCTGACGCAGTTATAGATAAGATCCAAGCATACGCCATGCCCACTACGGTAAAACAGTTATAGGAATTCTAGGGTTTGTTGGGGTATTGGCAAGCATTTATACCCCATTTGGCTCAGTTACTACGCCCCTTGTACAACCTCATTCGGAAGGGGGTTCGTTGGGATTGGACTGAGCAGGCGCAAGGTTATTTGCAGCAGCTAAGAGAGCTGTCAAGGTGGCACAGGCCTTGAATGTGTTTGATCCTGCCAGGCCCTGTGAGCTAGATGTTCATGTAACCATGGAGGGGTTTGGATGGGGCTTGTGACAACGAACAGAGTGCTTATGGCAACCTATTGGGTTTTGGTCCCAATTGTGGAAAGGTGCTGAAGTTCGTTACTCATTAGTAGAGAAGCAGCTGGCAGCTGTGTATGCTGCCCTCCTGGCCACTGAGAGTATTACAACCACAACACCAGTTACAGTCAAGACAACATACCCTATTGCAGGATGGGTGAGAGATTGGGCGACAAAACCACATAGTGGTATGACCCAAATGTCCACTCTGGCCAACTGGGGTTCCTACCTGCAACAATGCTGTGCTCTTAGCACCAGCCCGTTGAGGGCAGAACTGCAGGAAGTCTTAGGTCCAGTCACCTATGCAACCTTAGAGTCAGGTGCAGCTGGGGCTCAGGAGGCAGAACCTGCAGTCAGTCCCTACCAGGAGGGGCGGGTGCCCATCCCTGAGGATGCCTGGTATACTGATGGTTCCAGCAGGGGCCAACCTGCCAAGTGGATGGCCATAGCCTTCCATCCGGCCACTGAGACTATTTGGATGGACACGGGTACAGGCCAAAGCAGCCAATGGGCAGAATTAAGAGCTGTTTGGCTAGATGCCCACAATGAACCTTCACCTCTGGTGATCTGTACTGACAGCTGGGCAGTATATCGTGGACTGACCCTTTGGATTGCTACTTGGCACATTAACCAGTGGATGGCAATGCACTGCCCACTATGGGGTCAGGCCATGTGGCAGGACTTATGGGAAATAGGACACCAGAAGCAGGTGACAGTATATCATGTCACGGGGCATGCCCCTCTAGCCCATCCTGGGAATGATGAGGCAGAAACATTGGCAAAGGTGTGATGGTTGGAGACTGCACTTGCAGGTGATGTGGCGCAATGACTCCACCGGTGCCTGCTCCATGCGGGACAGAAAACTATGTGGGCTACGGTTAAGGCGTGAAACTTGCCTGTGTCCTATGCAGAGGTACTTGCAGCTTGTGAGCAATGTGCAGTGTGTTCCAAGGAGCACCCTTAGAGACCACTGGTGTCACCTGGACAGATCCAGAGGGGTCATGTTCCACTGACACAATGGCAGATAGACATCATTGGACCCTTACCAAAGTCAGAAGGGTACCAGTATGCGGTCACTTGTGTAGATACTGCCACAGGTCTGCTTGCTGCTTATCCCGCCCGTAATCCTGACCAGAGGGCAGTCATACAGGCTTTGGACCGCCTGAGTGCTGCATATGGGCGACCACTGGTCCTTGAAAGTGACAGTGGTACCCACTTCACTGGTTCAGTGGTGAGGCAATGGGCTCAAGGGCTGGGGGTGGACTGGAAATACCATGTTCCCTACCACCCCCAGGCTGCTGGTATCATTGAGCGGTATAATGGACTCCTAAAGCAGGGACTGTGACAGGAGGGGGGCACCAGCTCCCTTACTGGATGGACACGCCGCTTATGGATAGTACTCCGAATTTTGAATGAGAGACCTCGACGTGGGAGCCCAGCTCCAGTAGAGGCCCTCCTGCATCGGGCAGCTGCCCCCATTCAGTTGCAGATACACACCAAGGACATTTTACTCAAGCCAGGCTTTGGACAGCAGGGCAACGTGCTCTTGCCTGCCCCAACAGCCCTTCTTAAAGGCCAACGGCTTCAATGGACTTGGCCCTGGACTGTCCAGGCCCCCCATCTGAGATGGGTGGCCTTGTTGGCACCATGGGGAACAGGGCTAGAGGTGGACCTCCAGTTAACTCCTTGGGCAACCAGCACCTGGCCACCTAAGGTAGAAGTGTATTATCCTTTGAGTGCTCAGGGGGACAGCATAATGAAGGGCACCTTTGTAATTTCTTTATGGCCGATAATGAGTTCTCCTATTTTACTACACATAGAACCAGCAGATGCTGGTGTATTGGCCAATAAGGTTTGGTATGCCCGCTCAGGGCGGCCTCTGGTACCAGCTACGGTGCTGTCTGCAGATAAAACTATGGCCTGTATTCTGCCAGAGGGAAAAGATTTGCCTCTCTTTGTGCCGTTGACAGCTCTGTCATTTCGCCGATAGCTTTTGATTTGTTAATCCTATTGCTGTAGTTGGTACTGTTTCTGTTTATGCAATGTGCCTTTGTAATTGTTGAAACTGTATGATTTGTGCTACTGCTGTAATTTGTGTAATGTGCTTAGTTTCCTTGTACAGGGATGCCGGTGGTGTAGATTGTGGGTGGTAAAGTGAGCATAGGGGTGGATTGTTGGGCAGATAAAATATAATATGCTCACTTTGTTAAAGATGGTGCTTCCCACATGGAAGCCTGTCACCCAGGTGATATTATTTGCCCTTATGCTTGGGATGGGTATGGGGGAAAGGCTGCAATGTAAGCAGGCCAGGTTGTTATGACCTAAGGCTTAGCTTTAAGAGTAAGCTTTTCCCCACACCCTTGACTGATTGCATAATGTAGGGTGGTGCACTCTCCTGAGGAATCCCATTATACAGAGATTTCCTTGTTTGTATAATTGGATTAAAGGTTTTGATTCTATGGTATAAAGAGGGAGAGACCAGTAGCTTGAGCTCTCTCGGTTCCTGCTATCGCCATTGCAGGGGCCTCCCTGACTCCTTGACCTCCATGGGAAAAGCTGGTTTTCTGCTTCTCCCTTGTCTTCTCTTGTGGCTTGCCTGTACTGGTGAGACACCAATAAACAGAATGGCCTACCATCCTCCGACTCTGCCATTTCTTCACCGTCAGCCCGAATCCAAGGGGAACCTGCATGTGAATGGCCATGATGGAGGCTCCTGGCCTTACATGCACACAGTGGGAAAACACTTCCCTTTCCATTCAGGGCTCCCAAAGCCACTGACTTACCGAGTTTCTTAGAATCAAAGGTTTCTAGCTCACCAGACTTATTCATCTCTGTTCCGCATCTCCTCCTGCACAAACTGCACAAACTGATCTCCTTCAGCACTCTGCCATCTTGGCTGCTTCTCCTCTCCTCCATGTGACCTTTCTCTGCTCTCTTCCATCATGGGCTTCTCTGTCCCATTTTATAGTATGGAAATCAAAACCTTTAATCCATTATACAAATAAGAGAGTCTCTGATACAAAGTCACTTATCTGAGGCATAATGGGATTCCTCATGAGAGTGCACCACCCCTATCATGCAACAGTCAAGGGTGTGGGGAAAAGTTTAGGCTTAAAATAAGCCTTAGGCTATAAAGACCCTGCCTGCTTACAGCCTGTCACCCACATCCAATGCAAACAATATGCTAGCAAACATATTTATTATATTTGCAAACTTATTTGACCCACACTTTTTTCTTTTTTTAATTAAGTGAGAGGCAGGATGCAAGGATGCAGAGACAGGCTTTTGCACAGTCTGACTGGGATCCACATAGCAAGCCCCCTTCAGGACGAGGCTCTGCCCATCTGGAGTCGATGCTCCATTACTTGGCAACTGAGCTATTTCAGAGCCTGAGGCAAGGCCATGGAGCCATCCTCAGCACCCGGGGCTTTATTACTCAAACCATTTGAGCCATGCCTTCGGAAGGGGAGGAGAGAGAGAGAGAAGGAAGAGGGGAAGAGGGGAAGAAGTAGATGGTCACTTCTCCTGTGTACCCTGATCAGGAATTGATTTGGGGACTTTCACACACTGGGCTGACACTCTATCACTGAGACAACTGGCCAGCGCTATTGACAGTTTCTATGTGAAACTTTATGCCTGATAATGACACAGACCACAGAGCTAGTAAATGATAAAATCCAATTTGAATGGAATAATTTTTGAAATGAAGTTTTCAAATTTATCATAGGAGTGCAAGTTCTGAAATGTGAAAGACCTAGGTTCAATTCTTTGTGCTACTATTATTACTGCTACCAAGCAATAAAACGTCCTGCAACTTACTTGATAATCATACCACAGTTTTCTTACTTAAGAAATGGGTATACTAAAAATAAGTTCAAAGATAATCTGTTGCATAAGGTCTAATAAAAATTCAATGAGCGAATACAGGTGAATTTTTTTGAAGACTGTAGCAAATATAACTAAATGATTTATTATTGTTATTGTTATTATGTTATCATTATTTAGCTTTTAATATTGATTTACTTCCCTTTGGTAACTATTTTTAATTACAGATGTGGCATCTTGTATCCTACAGGGAATGAATAAATAATGGTATTTATTACAGGTTAGCATAATTTCAGAAGGTACTATTTTCATATGTTAGAAATTAGAAAATCCCTGCCTTAATAATACATTATTAAGAGATATCTTAACTGGAAATAAATTTCAAATGACAGTAATACTGTAAAGCCAGTAGCCGGGGCCGGGATCACAGCCTCCTGACCCATGCAGGTTTGCATTAGATTTGAACAGTCGGTAATGAAACAATGGAGCCAAGAACTGGTGAGCCATCAGCTTTAATTCTAACTTGCACCCGGCAGGCAAGCAAAAACACACACTGGGCTCCAAAACCCACACATTCAGTGCTCACAAAGCTACTGACTTATCCGAGTTTCCTAGAATCAAAGGTTTCTAGCTCACCAGACTTATTCACCTCTGTTTCCCATCTCCTCCTGCACAAACTCTGCACAAACTGGCTGCTCCCTCAGCACTCTGCCATATTGGCTACTTCTCCTCCACATGGCCTTAATCTGCTCTCCTCTCTAATACCTCAGGAACCAAGAGAGAGATCAAGCTACTGGTTTCTCCCACTTTATAGCATAGACTCAAAACCTTTAATCCAATTATACAAACAAGGAAGTCTCTGTATAATGGTATTCCTCAGGAGAGTGCACCACCCTACATCATCCAATCAGTCAAGGGTGTGGGGAAGAGCTTACTCTTAAACTAAGCCTTAGGCTATAGTGACCCGGCCTGCCCACAGCCTGTTCCAGAACACACATTAATATCAACGAACTTCCATGTGGGCAGCACCATCTTTAACAAAGTGAGTATAATATATTTTATCTGCCCAACAAATACATACTAAGTTTAAATAATAATATTGAAATATAAAATATTAAAATGTCAAAATAAAGCATGTATTGTATCCAAATGTTGGGTTTACTCTACAAATCTTATATAAAAGAAGGGGTATAGGAAGGAAAAAGGAAAAGAAAATAAAAAGCTATTGAGTGCTACATGTGTCACTTTCTCCTCACTTTTTCTCAATTTCATAAGTTACCCAAATCCAAGTCCTGAAAATTTATTCCCAAGCTCCATCATTTTTCTACATCTCTATCATCACTGACTTAGTTCAAATTACCATTATCTCTCACTTTTATTAGTATAACTATCTTTCATGTACTGCCACTCTTTATTCTTTACTCCATGTACATAAAAAATATCTTTTTTGAAGAATACATCTGACTGTGTTACCATATGATCTTTATCATTCAAAAAGGTTGTGTTGGATTCCCATTGTTTTAAGAAAAAGATAAGTATGTTGTTCATACCCTGCCTACCTTTTCAGGCTTATCTGACGTAATTCTCTCTTTAGTCAGTCTGCCATGCTGGCAATTGCTCTCCTGACACTGATCTTTGCACATAATTCTCTCTTCTTCAAATGCTCTTCATAAACTTCACTTGGTTAAGTCTGATTTATTCTTCAGATCTCAACTGAATTGTCAATCCCTTGTTAGGAAAAGCCTTCTTGACATAGCAAGATCCATAATGTAGGCTCTGAAGCCAAGGGCTTCTGCTTGAAAATGGTCATAATAGTTACAACTTAACATATATTTGTGTTTATTTGATTATTGTAAAAGCTAATTTGTATTAAGTTTCCCCTTGATGGTACAGATTGTTTTAAAGTGCTTTATGTACACTAACTACTTAAACTTCTTGTAGCATCTTAAAGAATGAGTTCATTGTAAATAATAATTTACAAATGAAAATATCTGAAGTACAAAAAGATTAATTATATTTTTCAAGGTCACAGTGTGGTAGATACAGGATTCAAATCAGGTGTTACATTCAGAATACATTTTCTTAATTACTTCATTTGTTGCCTCTTAGAAACTTTCTCATCTTTTAATTACAAGTATGTATCCTTTGACTAACATTGCCCCATTCGCTCCATTCCCCAGCCCCAGATAATCATCATTCCACTTTCTGTGTTTCTGAGTTTGGCTTTTTAAGATACCCCATATAAGTGATATCATTGTTAGGCAAAATGGTTTCTAGAGCTTGATGTGACCTATACCATCTTAAGAAGCAAATTGTTCTCAGTGACCACCAGTTCACTCTGGAAAAGGTGGGCCTATATCACCTGAAAGGAAGGTTTGTCTTACACAGGTAAGTAGGCCTGTGAAGTAGTTTATGCCTTTAGAATATATATCTATTAACAAGCATGTGCCACATGACTATAGGCCACCTGTGTTCTTAGAATCTATATTTATCAAGCCTCCACCCCATTTTAGGTGGGAAAATTCATCGTGTTGTTGCCACTTAAGACTCTGCTTCTGTCTATAGTTCCCTTAATAAACTCTGTTTAATTCTGGAGTTGCCAGCATTTTTCTTTGGTTACTGGGATCTGTCCTCCTTTGGAGGTCAGTTACAGCACACCTCAGGAATTTTTCCCAACCACCATACAGTATTTCTTTTCCTTTGTCTCAAGTCACTTAGTATGAGGACCTCAAGGTCCATCCATATTGTCAAAAATGGAAGGATAATATCATTTCTCAGCTGGTTATTTCATCTTATGTATATAAACACACACACACATCCTCTTTTATCCATTCATCACTAGATGGACATCATTTAGGTTCTTTCTATATCTTGGCAATTATAAATAACCCTGTAATTAACATGAGGGTGTAGATATCATTTCTAGTCAGGGTTTTGGTTTTCTTCAGATAAATACCCAAGTGTGAAATTGCTGGGTCATGAGGCAGTTCTATTTTATCATATTTTGAGGAATATTTATACGGTTTATCATGTTGGCTGCTTCAGTTTACTATCTCACCAACAGTGCACAAGCTTCCCTTTACTCCATTTCTTTCCCAACACTTGTTATTTCTTGTTTTTTCCTTAGCTTTGCTTTGTTGTGTATTTCTTATCTTTTTGATAATAGTCATTTTAACAGATGTAAGGTGATATCTCATTATGGTTTTAATTTCCATTTCCCTGATTATAATGTACTTAATCATCTTTTCATGCACCTGCTGGCCATCTGTATGTTTTCTTTGGAAAAATGTCTGTTCAGATATCCTGCTGATTTTTTTAATCTTTTTTTTTTGCTCTTGAGTTGTATCAGTTCCTTACATATTTTGGATATTAACCTCTTGTCAGATATGCAATTTTCAAATATTTTCTCCCAGTTAGTGTATTTTCTATTTATTGCATTAGTTTATTTGCTGTGCAGGAGCACTGTAGCATGAACTAGTCCCATTTATTTATATTTACTTGTGTTAATTTTGTTTCCGGTGTAGGATTAAAACAATTATCACCAAGATCTATGTCAGAGAGCTTATTGCCTGTTTATTTCTAAGAGTTGTATGGATTCAGATCTTATGTATACATCTTTAATCCATTTCTTTAAGATAGTTACTGTGCTTCATATTTTTCCATGTAGTTGTCCAGTTTTCCCCAGTACTATTTATTAAAGAGACTGTCTTTTTCTATGGTATATTCTTGACTCCTTTGTCTTAAACAAATTAAATTTAGAGTTGTTAATATGGAAAACAATTCAATAAGCAGTAATAAAGAATAAACTCTATGCTTTGCATGATAATATCTATACACCTACTTTGGCCCACCCTGTAAGTGTGGATTTATGTCTAGATTCTCTTTTCTGTTCCATTGGTGTATGTGTCTGTTTTTGTGCAAATATCATAATGTTTTATTACTATAGTTTCTAATATCATCTGAAAAAATGTTGATTTTGTATTCTGCAAATTTGTTGAAATTTTTTTAGTTCATAACAGGTTTTTTTGGTGGTGGATCTTTAGAGTTTTCTATATATAAGAGCATTTCTGTAAATAAAAGTTTTACTTCTTTCTTTCTTTCTGATTTGTATGCTTTTTATTTATTTATTTATTTATTTATTTATTTATTTATTTATTTATTTATTTATTTATTTATTTATTGCCTAATTGCTCTAGCTAGAATTTTCAGTACTATGTTGAATAGAAGTGGGTATATTTGCTTTGTTCTTGAACTTAGAGGAAAAACTGTTTTTCGCTGATGAGTGTGACATTAACTCATTCTTTATGTTTTATCATCGCAATTAATATAAATCTCCAACAAGATGAAATAATATTTTAAATAAAATTAATAATTTTGCCCTTAGATGGAGGTGCTTGAATTAAAATTAAATATGCATTTAATTTCATTGTTTACATGTGTTTTTTATTTATAAATTTCCTAGGTTCATTTCATTTTTGAAATATATTTTTACTATATTAATCTTATTTTGGTTGTTTTATAACTAGTGTTTCCCATACTTTTTTTTCCTTAAGCGATCACATAAAAACAATTGATTGCCTTATTGTGTGTAAAGCATAGGTCATTTATACCCAGGGTAGCCTTTCCAATCTTTATTGGCCACTCTAAGTGATAGATGAAATGGCTATTCAGCTACCATCTTTCTTAAGAATAATGCAGGCCTAAAGGAGAAAGAAGGACTTGTCAACTTAAAAATCTGCCTCAGACCTCCCTTGCAGCTGGATGCTGATAAGGGACGATTGGAGTAGGGTGCAGAAATTTTTGAGAAACTCTGGTGCCACTCCGAACCACAAACAGAAGAAGCTACCTTGTAGCTGCTTTTGCCCAAGACCCTTTGATGAATCTATATAACCCCTGCCCCATCCGTCCCCTGGGGCTGACACCTTTTGCCAGTCTCAACCCACCTGCACCGAGGTAAAGAATAGAGGGAAGCTATATATTGGCTCATCTGTAACTTATTAAGAATAAATTAGTGTGTTACTGGGCATTCTCACAGTTTAGAAGTTCTGATGAATTAACTTTGTACTGTTCCACTACCCAAACTTTTCTTATAGCGAGACCACTTCAATATTATTTGAGAAAATAAGTCTTTTTCCCCAGACTCAGTATGTGTTGTTCAAGTGGGATTTATAAACTTTTCCCTGGGATAGAGATAGATGACTCAGGCCAAATCAATTAGGTTATTATATTTCTTTCACCACAGTGATTGGATCAAGAGAAGCAAGTGACCAATCTAAGACATTGAGAGACAACAGTTCATGACTTCTATAAATACCAACAAAAAGATCTTTTTCCTCTAGACTTGATGGGGTGAGGTTGGGATGTGGGGCATGTTCAGCCATCTTGCTGGCTTGCTGGCTTCTTGCTGTACAGCTTGCTTGCCGAAGTACAGAATAAGAGATAACAGGTAGATCCTAAGGATGTAATTTTATTCTTGAATGAAAGTTATTCCCCAGTGACCCAATTGCATGAACCAATTAAATCCTTAGCTGATGGAGTAATTTGTAACTAAAGAAAGCATGTTTTAGTCTTAAGGGTGGATTTATTTTTTTCTTAACATTTTAAAACACATGTTCATAATCAACACCAGAAATTAATTGATAACATATATCATATGAGAAACATCATTATGATTGCACACACATAAAATCACCCTAAATTTAAAATCAGTATGTTAACTGATTATTTCTGAGATGCAGGGTTATAATTATTAAATCTTCATATTACATTGTGGTTTCTAATTTTTCTCTAATAAAATCATGTTAGAAAATAATTTTTTTTTTAGAATGGTCTATTTTGTTATGCTGGAAGTCAAACAGAAAATTTCATGCCCAGTTACTGAACTTGTCAGTGACATTCCCATCCGATCATCACAGGCAATCTTGCCTTCTTCATTCACATAATGCACAACTTCCAATAATTATATAACATGTGGCTTTAGATATTTTCACTCTGTTCCTATCATCCTATCAGCCTTGATCATATTGTCTAACCACACTCTCCCTATTTTTCTCTTACAGTAACATTATCTTGCTAACCAGGTTGAAGTCCCTAAGGATCAGATTAAATACCTTGCTCTCTCATTACCTAACTACATGCTCCAGTCAACTCAATAATTCCAAAATATTATGATTTAATTTACATTTTTCCATCTGCACTATGGCATTTCTAATTTTTTTTAAATGTCACATTTAACGTTCATTACTGAAGTAGCTATATAACTGGAAAATACTTGTTCATCTATTACTCCATGTACCTCACATGTGCAAAAGGGATCTTGTAATGCACCAACTAAAAATTCTTCAGTGCCATTCTATATCACTTAATGTAAGTTCCAAATTCTCTCTGACTATTCCTTCTCTCTTTCATTCTGTTCTAGCCTAGCTGGCCTCTTCTTTTCCTCTTCACACTTTTCGACAAGTTGTATCTTTTGATAAGAAGACTCTTCCTTCTGTTGTTTAAAATGTTGGCTTCTACTAGTCAGTCAGAACACAGCTAAATGTTAATGTTCTCAGAGATGCTTTCTCTGGTCAGGCTATCCAATTTAATATATCTTTGAGGCTTAAATTAATGTTAGAATAGAATATCTTAGAACTGGGTAGCTTTTAAAAAAAATTCAATTGCTTATATAGCTGTTTATTGTATTATCTTTAAGACTACAAGGTAGGATCATTATTATGTCTGATTTGGTCTTCAGTGTATCTTCAGTACCTAGAACACTGTCTATCTTATACTTTATTGTATAAATGACTGAATTAATGACTAAATAAATGAACAGGTGAATAGTTTATAAAAAAACTTTTATAATCTCTATGTTAGAGTTAATTTTTCTTTTTTTGTTGTCATATGGCTTCTAAGCATTACAGTGCTAAAATAGGGTTTGTATATGCCTTTCTCCTCTGTTATATCCCAAGCAATTTGATATAAGTCAGTGTTTTTTTTTCATCTCTGTACTGTCCAAGTAAGTATCTTAGACATAATAGCCATTCATAAGTGTTTGTCTAATTGAATTATGTTGCCTTTACAAAACCTAAAGAGTCTCTAATGAGCATTCCTAAGGGACAAGTTCTTTTCTTATAACCTCTCATGAGTCCTTAGTCCAAAATTTATTGCTATTTCTCTATTCCTATTGTGATCAGCATATACTAAGTGCTTTTAACAATAAGAGTTATATTGTAGACATTTATCAACATGTCTATTTCCACAGCCTGACTGAGAAGATGTTAACAATTTCTTTTCTTTTCTTTTTGCTTTTTCCATTGTTTTCTTTTATTCTCTTCTCTTCTTTTTTTTTCTATCTTTTTTTTTTTTTTTTTGTAAGTGGAGGGGAGATAGTGAGGCAGAGTCCTGTATACGCTCCAACTAGAATCTACCCAGCTACCCCATTTGGGGTCCATACTTAAGTATGATGCTCAAGTACTGAGCCTATTTTTAGTGCCTGACACTGACATGATCAGACCAACTGAGCCACCCTCAGTGCCCAGGCTGCACTCAAACCAACTGAGCCACTGGCTGCAGGAGGGGAAGAGGAAAAAGAGGGATAGGGGGAGAAGCAGATGGTCACTTCTCCTGTGTGCCCTGACCAAGAATAGAACCTGGGATGTCCATATGCCTGGCTGATGTTCTATCCACTGAGCCACCAAGCAAGGCTGCAGTTGTTTCTTAAATATAAATATCATTGATAATAAATGGAAGTAATATTTAGTTATTTGCAAATCTCCAACAAAATGTGGGAGTCGATGGAAGAAAATATTATACCTGTGAAGATTTAGCAGCATTTCTAGTTTCTTATTGTTATCAAAAGACCAAAGGATCATCACACATTGTTCCATAGAGGACCAACTAGCACATTCACTATAAGTCAGACTTAAGCATCTGAGGTTGAGATATTTTCTGAATATTAAGCTGAAGTTATTTAGACAGATTCTATCTAGCAAAACCATGAAATCTTGTAACAATCAAGGATAGCTTATAGTTTACTTATAGGGGTGGTGGGAGAGCATGATACAACTCTTATTTACTCTTCACATTTCAATTCTGGCTACAACAATCTTTTTAGGGAAAAGGAGTTACTTTAGCTGTATAGAAACCATAATTTCATTAATTTCTAATATTATTTTGCTTTACTCTGACAAAACTTGAACATACAACATGCACATAATATACAAAGAGAACTTCTTAAGCACTCTGTCATTAACTTTGCAGAGAATTATGTTTGGGGGAGCAGGAAGTGTGCTTCTGAGATATGAAGCTACACTTTGAGGAAACCCAAAACTCTTTGATGCTCCTATCTCAAAATTGCTCTAACTTTTTTAAATGGCATCTTTTGCCTAACACTGTTTTCTCTGAGAACACAACAGTAAACCAGACAAGGTATCCCATACCATTCAAGAATTTTTCATTACAATTGGAAATGTAACAGTCAAGCAAGTACCAAATAAGGTAGACACTTTTCTTCAATCACATTTTATATCTCTTACAAATTGGAACTATCAAAACTATAGAATGATAAACTTGTTATTGAGATGAGAATAGCAGAGGACAGCACAGATTACCAGTGCTCTGCAGATCCTCAGCCTGAAAATTTTGTAGCCATTTAGACTTCATCTCACTTTCCAAACACCAACAAAGGAAATGAATGTAGTACCTCCTGTCTAAGGAGTACATGCACAAACATGTTAAATCTAGAAGATAGATAGTTTTCCAGAATTCTTACAATGTACCTTGATTTTGGGGGTGGAGGTGGGGGAGGTTATTACATTCATATTCTTCTACCTAAATGCCATCCCTGGGAGTTACTTGACTTACAGTGACAGCATTTGGCAGAATGTCCTCAAATATTTCAGCACAAATGATACTTGTTGAGACAAAACAATTTCTAAGAGTTTGAAAATATTAGTCTATTCACATTTGATTCTAAAGTTTCTTTGGACATAATTACGGTAATTTTAATCATAAATCTTTCTATCCTTATAGCTATGGTACCACCTTAGTGGTGGAATGCATTTTTGCCAAGAAGGCATATTTAATCCCCTACACCATTCATTCCAGATACCAGTACTCAGTTCATATGAAGATTCCATTTAAACATTCAGAAATTGAATGATCTTTATTCTTTCTCAGATTATGCTACTTTCTGAGCAAAGTATTCAAATATCTGCATGTCAAGCTAAAAAATATATATCTGAAGAAAAAAAAGAGTCCAGAGATCTAACAACTGGGTCCTGGGAGAGTGCTTTATTAGACATTTGGAATATTTCTTTAATCCAGGTATTGAAAATTTATACAATATCTAGATTCTGTTTTACTCAAGAATCTCAGATTCCATAGGCTGCTATAACCAATACTTCCCCCAGTAGTAAATTAGTGTCTAGAAAAGATACACCATATTGAACTAAAGACTAGCCAAATATTTTCCCTGACTGATGCTAATAAGTGCTAGTATCAGTTTTGGTAGGGCTTCATTCAGGGTTGGTGTTGATTTTCTGGTGTACGTCAGAGAGAAACAACCATGCAGTTTTATTTTTTCCCTATATATACATTACCTGCCTTTGCAAAAATTGGGGAAAATGTTACATGTAATCTTTCAATGAAATAAAAATCACTAACCTTAAGCTTTTCAACTTTTCTTTAAAATATAAGACTATATTTTCTTTCTTTCCCTGTTAGGCCAACCCTATAAATACTTGAGACTCTGTCTGCCTCCCAGAAATAATTTAAGAATGCATCCCAGGAATAATTTAGGAATGCATTTACATAATCACTGAAGTCTGAATTTCTACTGAAATGTAAAAACACGCCTATGATCTTATATATTTGGTTATTTATTTATTTTTATTTATTTCATTAATTCTTCTGTGGTGTTTGGAGCTCAGTTTACTCTGTGCTCTGTGTGTGTGTGTGTGTGTGTGTGTGTGTGTGTGATCATTGCTGCATTGCCTTAGATAAAATTTCCTCATTTTAATTTATACTCTCAGTCAGGTGACACAAATTTTAAAAAGATTCAGAAAAATTATTACTGACTAGTGTTTTTCCTGTGAATATTATTATTTAGAAAAATAGTATTATAGAGGCCATCAAAATAATTCCAAATGAGGCAAATAGCTTGTACTTGGAACATACCCATTGAAGAGGTCAAAGCTTCTCTTTTCAAAGAGGGGAACTGTGTCCTGATTTTCTTAAAAAACATTTAACGTAAGAGTCCTTAAACCTTCAATATGAATTAGTAATTCAGGCTAATTGTAAACAGTGGGTCATTTTTTTCCTCGTGTAGAAAAATTACACTAATTGTTATTGTACTGCATTGCTAGATGTGGGATGAGAGATTGCCAAGGTAATAAATCCAGAAGCTTATATTCTTAAACAAGAAAAATAGGTACTTGTCAAGCTTTAGATACTTCTAAACAAGACTGTTTATTTTTTACTAAATTAGAATTTCTCACTACATTACATGCTGGCACTTTTGAAATCATCTTGGTGGTAAAAAGATAACAACTTTGAAGTAAGGGGCAAATAATGATGCAAAGGATTATATTGGCATTGTAGTATTATACCATATGTAATTTCATTGTTAAGTTGAATTTTCTATGGAAAAGAAACAGAATTTCACTAGTATCTTTAAAACTTCTTGTCATATTATGAACTAGAAATCTTAGTGATCAAATGCCTATAAAGCTCTAGAAACTAGAGATTATAAAAACCTGCAGGTGGAAACTTTAAATGCTGCATATTTCATCAGATGGTTCTTTCTCCATGTTGCAAATATCAATTATTAAATACTACCAACATTATTTAGGAAGTCACTTTTAATCATAACATTTTACATGTATATTTATACCATTATAATGAAAGCTCCCAATGTGTTTTACAGCCTACACAGCTTTATTAATAAAATGTGGCTACCTCCAATAAAAGCACATTTTTTCAAGATAATTGTAAACTGCAATAGTCATAGATTATGCTAATAGACAAGAGAAAGAACATGAATAAATAAAAGCCATAGATAATCCCCCAAACCTAATTTTAAGAACTATTTTAAATTTTCTTCTCCTACAAAACCTTTATAAGGGTTGCTAATAAGTAATAAAATTGACTGATTGGTATTTCATTCTACCTTCCTTCTTTTGCTTACATACTGGTGAAATTGCTAACAAGCATGGAATAGCCAATAGGCAGGTAGTACAGGAAAAAAGAAAGAGGATGAGGAACAGAGGTAATTCACCACCTAGATAATCAGCTCATGAATAACAGAGAGTTGACTGAAAAGAAAACACTTAAGTAAGTACTGTAATAAACTCAGTAATCAGTATTCTCCGCAGCTTAGTGGCAGGAAAGACAACTACGCTTTTTATAACTACAGGTTAAGTCCATGATTTTTTCATAGAATTTATAGGGCAAAGAGGCTATCAGAATTCCATCCAAAAATTTTGTATTTAAACCGGAGGGTTTAGATCATCTCAAAATTGCCTTTGCTTATGTTCCATAAAGGTTCCAAGTTTAGCCTGACCTGTGATGGCGCAGTGGATAAAGCGTCGACCTGGGAATACTGAGGTCGCCAGTTCAAAACCCTGCACTGGTCTGGTCAAGGCACATATGGGAGTTGAGCTTCCAGCTCCTCCTCTCTCTCTCTCTCTCTCTCTCTCTCTCTCTCTCTCTCTCACTCTGTGTCTCCTCTCTAAAATGAATAAAATAAAAATTAAAAAAAAGTCTTTAAAATAAAAAGTTCCAAGTTTACAAGAACTTACAGAGCACATGTATATTATCATGATATTAGCAGTACTTACAAAATTCACCAATCACAAAATTCAAGATACACAGTATGTGGATTATTCTGATCTCTAAATTATTTTTTAACTGCCTCAAGTTACAGATTATTTCCTTGGAGACATAGGGAAGCCTTGTGAGAAGATGGATAGTTGGGCCTGATAAAGAAGCACTTTTATCTATAATAATATTGCTTGGGTACACAGTTTATCACAGGTTCTTTTTTTCAAATGAGAAAAGGGAGAATGAGGCAGACTCCAGCATGCACCTCGACTGGGATCCACTCATCAACCACATCAGGGGCCAATGCTTGAGTACCAAGGCATTTTTAGCACTTGAGCCACTTACTGTGGGAGGAGAAAAGGTAGAGAAGAAGGAGAGGGAGAGATAAAGAAGCATATGGTCTCTTCTCTTGCGTGTCCTGACAGGAACTGAACCCAAGACGTCCATACATAAACCAACGCTCTATCCACTGAGCCACTAGCCATGGCCTCACATTTTTAGCATCATCCCGAATCAAGGATTGTGTCTTTAGTTCTCTTATTTTACTCTATTACAAAATTCTGTAACTCACAAGTAAGGAAGAGTTGGTTGCTCAATGGCAAGAAATAGAAGTCTTAGCTATGTCTTCCTATAGATTTCTTTCAATCTGTTTTCTATAATCATTTTATATATATATATATATCTGTTAGCAATCCCTCAAATATCAATCAAATAAAACTCTTCCCCTTTTACAAATTTTATCATCCTGAGCCACTAAATATCTATAATATTTTTACAATATTCTCAAATAAATTGTTTCTGTTTATTGTTTTCTTCTTAAGACTCAATGAAATTCTTGACACCTTTAGGCAATTTCACTTTCCAGAACCTATTTGAACTTTGCAAAGCAATATTTTGACTTCTAGATCTTGAGTCTTAACATTGGCAAAGCAAACCTTACTTCTCCTATCTCAAAATGTTGAATATTGGCAAACAAGTTAGTGACCTCACCTCTAGATATTTTCTCAGTATCACATATTTGTATTTGAGATATTAAAACTTCTGCATTTGTCACTTCTAATTGGGTCCTAAGCAGGAAAATAAATATCAGTTCACAGCATGCCCTCTGTGAGCTGTCATAAACAAAAATATGAGGCATTGCCAAATCCTCTAAGCTTGACCTCCAATGATTAGGATGTTTTAATATAGTGGATACACAGAACTTCTGACATCTAAATAGTGAGTGTCATAAGTTCTATATTCTTTTCTGCACTCATTTAAATTTTGAATGAACAAAAAAGTAGCTTTAAGTAGTATTTTAAAAGAGAGATTCAGCAGAGGAGTTGATTTTAGCTGAACTTAGAAATATGTTGACAATATAAAATCACAACTAAAATAATTAGAATCAATTTTAGATACTTTTTTTCTTATCCATAGCATTAAGGGAATACATGCACATGGAGTGTAATATTTTACAAAGATTTGGGGGGTTATTTTCCTTTTCTTTTGGTGGTATTACTTTGGCTGTTACTTGGATCTCGATACAGTGACTCAAGCATGATAAGAAAACATAAAAATGGATGATTATATGTAACATCTTTTGACACAGCAGGATAGATGGATAATATGTGTGTGTGTGTGTATAATTTTACTATTGACAATGCATTTTCATCTTGATTATTTTATTAATTTAACCATCACAGTTATTTAATTGTCAGTAAGAATAACTAGGTTATGCTGTATATGTAATAATATCTAGAATTGTTTGTCTTATCTTGCTTACTACACACATTTACTGTAGATAATTATATTTACATATATGTTTTCCTCCATATTTTGAACTCAGAAATTTAGTTTCATTTAATCTTCAACTCAATACATTAATCTAAAATCTTCACAGCAATAATAATAATTTAAAAATAGTGTATCGTGCAGTGACTTTATAAAATTTCCAACCAGAAATGACATATCCTTTTCATTTCATAACTCTTTGGCCAAAACAAGTCACATGGTAATTTTTAACCTGAAAGGGGTTAGAAAAATGAAATCCTACCAAATTCTTGGAAAGGGGGATACTTAAAAACATTTCATGAATGAACTGATGAGTATTATACCTAAGAAGGTAATTATTTTTTTTTCTATTTCACAGATTCATTTACTTATTCATACATGCACTCAACATAGTGTAATGAATACATTCATTTACAAACTCTCTTTCTAATGAAAGAGATCAAGAGGCAGGCCATAAAACACACAAGAGTATATGTCACAAAGTTTTCTCTTTTTTAATCATTTAAATGATTTAAATTAAATTCAGTACTTTTGTATTCAGTTACCTTTTCTTTACATATCTATTGAAGTGTCCTCAGTTCAGTATGATGGAGTCCCTTCTTACTGCCACTATTACCATTGTCCATTACTCACCATTATAAAATAGCCAATATAGCTGCCATTGGTTAGCCAATCACAAACATGGCATGCCATAAATTAAAAGTTTTTTGTGACACAAGATTAATCATAATTAAATGATTATTTTAGAATGGAAGGGCAGTCTCTTTACTCATTTAATCATGATAAGTAAATAACAGCTTAGCTATTTTAACTAGCTATCCAAGCAATTCTAGATGCACTGTATCATCACATTTATGAATGTGTTAAATAAAGAGAAACACATTAGTTATAGTTGAAATTTTTGTTTCTCATGTGCATTTACATTTATTTTTCCTTACTAATGCTCTCAGTATAGGACACCCATATTTAAAATAATAGTTATGTACATATGCACATATCTGTAATTTTTTTCAGTTCTTGTTTTTGCATACCTTAAAATTTAGTTTTAGCAAGTCATTCTCATGTTTAATACACTACTATATCTGTACAATTGAGCTCCAGATAATTAATGTATTCTCAGTTGGTTTAATTTTCAACCACTTGTTAAAAATAATAAACCAGCAACCCATCTGAGCCCAAATCGGTGGGAATGTTTCCCTAAAATAGTCATGTTCTGAAGTTTATACCAAATTATTTTTTACTATTTCCTTTCAAATTTCCTGTGTAATGTTGAGTTTAACTCCTAATACCATCATAGTGTATCATTGATTATATAATTTTAAATAATCTGAATTGTACACAAATTTATCCATGTTTATTACCAGACATGCCTTTGTCAATTAAAAATACCAAAAAATAAAAGTGTTCAAGGTTCTCAGTTAAAGCAACAAGGAAATAACTTGAGTATTTTTAAACAATAAGAGAATCATTGCAACCAAATCTGGACTCAGAAAGTCAGTAGAAAACTGACAAATCAAGGTTAAATTTTAGCAGAAGTCAAAGGAGATCTGCGGAGTGAACAGCAGAAACACCATAAAAAACATGAATCAAAAATGATTTGGTTTGCACACTCTCTGGGCTGGTGCTGGAAATCTGCCCTCCAGGTTTTCCCTCTGCCACTGACACAGACCCACTTTTCAGGGTTTCTGATTGACTCAGCTTAAGTCACACGCCCAACTCCTTGGCTGTATTTTTGAGTAGAAAATGAAAGACTATTCCTACTTCCTTCAATAGAACTAACAGACTATGAAAGGTTGCTGTGAGAAGGTGAGCCTCAGCAATTTGCATTCTGATATGATTATACAAATTATAAAATTCCTGCAACAGAGATATTGGTATAGCAGGTGATATAGGAAGGATTGGGGTAGGATGTAGGACCAAAAATTAAAGAAAAACAAGGCATACATTACTCAGAAGTACTCATAAACATGACTGTAAAATGTTTTCTACTATTGTTCCTTTTTATTTAAAAAGAACAAAGAAAATATTCAAGATGTTAGTTTTTATTTTAAATTTTATTTTGTATAAAATTATATAATTTATTTATTTGTTTTTATTCTTTAAGCACCCATGACAGTTCTCAGTTGCCACAATAGATGGTCTGAGGCTAGTAGAATTATCCAGTTTGTACCATAATGAGTTAGAAAACATCAAAAATAAAACTAAAGAATACTTTTGCCAAAATATCATTAGCCTCAGGGAATTTACCAAAGTCTAATAAATAATGTTGTTGATTTCAATCGATTTTCCTTCTGGTGTCTGAGGTTTGATATGTTTCTCTATTTGTGTAAGCGATTTCTGTATCAAAATCACCTGGGAGGTGGGATGCTGGTATAAATGCAGATTCTTGGGCCCCATTCTAGAATCACTGAACCCCAATTTGGGATGATGAGACTAAAAACAAAAATTTTAAAGAAATAACCCAATCATATTTAAAAATTTCAGACCCTATGCATTGGAAATTGTTCTCAGTAGCTCAAACCAAGGTTAAGTTGGACCAAGTTTGTTAAATAAGGAAAATAAAAAACAGGAAGATCAAACAGGATTGGAAAAGAAAAAGCACCAGGGAATTACAAATGCCTTTGAAATCTTCCTCTCTAATATTTACTCACTTTTATGTTCCAAAAGCTGCCAAACCAAAAGTGTTTTAGGTTCTTATTGATATTTTTACCATAAAATGAATTTTCACTGTGGTCCAGTCACTTGTTTTTTCTCAAATGAATCATGTAAAATTTACTAGAGTGTCAGAATTGAATTTTAACCCAAGTTTTTAAAAGATAATTTCCTCACATGTGAATCTTTAAGCATATTAAAGGAAAAGTTAGTTTGAATGAAAGAGATACTGTTAAGGAAAAGAAAGTTACCAGTGTGCCTTTAGACTGCTTCTGGCCTTCAAGTGTTGCAGCACACTATTGAAATGAATGGAAGCAATTATAAAAGGAAGCTGCTGACCTTTCTGAAAAGGCTGCCAATCCGTAATACCTCCTGCAATGCTCATCCCTTTTATTCATGCTTAACAAACCTTGTCACCCTTGTCGCAGTGCCTCAGAACCCCTTGTTAACTTTTCCCCTTTTGTTGTCTTAGGGTATCTGCAGCACAGCTGTTTGCTGAAATACCTTTCAATTGCCAATTAAAGGAAGTTTAAGAATGAGTGACTAGGGATGAATTAACCTAGCAAGTTAACCTGGGGGAAGAATTGTTAGGGATATAAATTCTGCACATCACAGTTTTACGTATTTACTTACCTACTCATCTGACTTAGTTGAGGGAAGGTGTTGGTTCCAAAAGTAATCCATTTGCACAAAAATTAGAAAGCATTTTCATCAGGTTTTTTTTTTTTTTGGTGTAAACAATTTGAAAAACAACAATAAAATGTTCTAAATGTTTCTCTTCCCCACAGTGTGTTCATTTTCCCTCAAGTGAAAAAAAAAAAAAAAAAAAAAACGCTAATATTATTTAAGCACGGCTTTGCAGAAACACTTATAACAGGTTCCTGTTGGTAGTATGATGCAATTCCTTTAGGAGGGTCTTATCCAGAATATCTTCTTGCTTTATAATGCCAATTTAACACATAAACCCTTGGATTATTCCTGTTTAGGTTAACAATTATTTGAACGATTTTTAAGCAGAATCCTCTAGAGTTAAATAGTTCTGGCATTCAGTTAAGAAAATAAGTCTCACATCTGATGTTTGAACATCTCATCAAGTTTTTTAAATTTCTTTTGGTTTTTGTTTTTTATTTTCTGCACTCATATTAATTAGTTTTCTTGAAGGAACACTTTAGACAATGATCCATTAGTACCTAAGACTGAATCACTTGTTAATTAGTTTGACCTAGGAGAGTTAAAATAAATGAGTTGGAAGAATTTTAAGTATGTAGTATATTTAATCCTGAGTTACAGTTACTTTCAGTAAATATCATGGATTGTTCCTAATATTTGTTGAGAACATATACAATGTTATATACATTTACAAAGTTTGAAGCAAGAAAAAAATAGCATTTAAGGAGCTTACTAACTAATTGTGCAAAGTCATTTTCATGCACCTAATTTAAAATCTCAGTAACTTTATAATGTCATTATTACTTCTAATTTCTAGATGAGGAACTTGAGAACTATACCTATGAAGTTATTTGTTGAAGCCATTTCACTAGTAAGGGGAAGCAGAGAAATCCAAAATCAAATAGAATTTTCCAGTTCAAATAGAATTCCCCCTTGACCCTGAGTCATAGTTTTGTTTTTCTCCCAATATTTTACCAACCTACTCATGAATAAATCCATTACCAGATCAATACTTACCAATATCAAGTTCTTTTATTTAAAAAATTTAAAATTAGATTATCACTGGTTAAGTTACTTCTAATTAGGTAATTCCAAAGAATATTGGAATCTATAAAAAGTAATCACTAAATATATGTTCTTCTACATATTTAAAAATATCATCTGGAAAACGTTTGTTCCTTGAGGTCTACTTGATTTCACATTGGATCAGAAATATTATAAGTGAAGAAGAGCCAATGTGTAAAAACTGAACTGAAAATGTCTGTAAGTATGACTGAATTCAATTCTCAGTTGTAAACGTATCACTAAAACATAATGCAACTGCCTGAATTATACAGGAATTATGGTAAACATAGTAATTGCATGCCTTCACATTTTTTCATATGGATGAACATTAATTTGAATTGTTTTGTTTTCCTCATCCAAGACTTGCCGGTACTCTTACAGTTGACACTCTAACAAGACTATTTGAAGTCTGAGGGTTCAATGATGAGCGGATTTCTTTCAACATAGTCAGCCCATACTATGCCCAGTTTTGCATCCACAGAGTCAACCAGCAGCAGATGGAAAACTATTATTGCATTCCCAACCGCTGTTTCCCAGGTGCACATTCCAAGACTCAGATCCAAACCCTTGTTCCATCTGCAATTACCTGAATCTGTGGATGTAAAAGGCTGATTGCAGTTAAGTTTCAGGATAGCCAAAAGGTGTACTTGGATTTTCAACTTCACAGGTTTGGCACCCAAAACCCAGCATTGTTCAAGGGTCAGTGGTATATAAGAATGACTAATTCCCTGTTGTTTCACATTTTCTGTGAATATATAAAAATAGAGCCATATTATTACCTTCAATGTCCTGGTCATTACAGAAATCTGTAACACATCTCTTCTCCCACATTTTCAAATTCCTGCTATCTTCATAGCTGACCTAATTTAAGAGAGCTGAATTACTACAGAATACTTAACGATAAAGCACACTTTCCTCACAGGTAAGAACTAGGACTTGCAGGTGTATCAGAAGTTACAAGGCATTGGTTTGGTTATATCAACCTGCCTTGATACTCATTTTAAAGGAAAAATGGAGGCCTTTTTTTGTCTTTCTCACAACATAATGTTCTATTTTATACTGACTCTGCAGAGTCACATTTAGCCTCCTGCATAAACATTATACAAGGGCTCTTCTCAAAACACTATCAATAGTCTAGGTATTTGTACTGTGAATGCTTTCATTGACTTTTGTTCTGTATTAGAACATTTCAGAGTGGTTTTTCTTTCTTTGTCCAGAGTCAAGGTTATTAATAAATAGGGGGAAAGTACTATCATCTAAGAAACCCTTCTATTAATCTTCAAATATTATTTAAAACATGATTTTACTTAACTTAAAGTAAGAAAATTATTTATAACTGCTCCAATTAATTAATGAGAATACAGTCATTTGAAAAGTACCTACGGTTGGGTCAGGTGGAATGGTAAAAACAGTATATGTATGTATATCTGATTTTCCAGTTTCATTGTGAATATTAAGCTATTGCAAACATATAAACCTTCAAAGAATATTCTTCTTTATACAGAAAGAATGTTTTTTTTTTTTTCTTTCCTGATTAGCAATCCCATTCCCATTACGGGGAAAAATGATTTGTAAAGTTACTTCATCTTAGAAAAGAGTAATAAGTTACTTATTTTTCCCTGTGTTATTTTTTATAATGTCCCTGAAGATTGCAGGGGAAAATGAATCACAATGAAATATAATAGATTAAGAAGAGAAAGCGGTAGTCCAATGCCATACACTAGAGAAGTAAGATGGACTCTTCCCTTCTTTTCCTCTCCCTAATGCTTTATGGATCCCAGTAGTCAGAGGAGAATTGAACTCATATTATATCATTTTCTTTTTCTAATTTTGTAGCAACCTTTTAGAAGAAAATATTTGTTTGAGAAAAAGGTGGCCTGAGCCTCATTCTAATTGCTCAGCATGATTCTCCATGATTTGACCTCTCTAATGAAAAAAGGCTGGTGTATGTTTATTTTTGAGGCTCCTCATGGCACTTCATTAGATTTCATATTTACATTTTTGGTCATAATTTCTTTTTCCCACATCTGATACTTTGATCTCATCCTCAGCTAGACAGGTGTCTTATGAAGTAGAAGAAAGAAAGTTGCTTTAAGTACTACAGTAATTAAGAACTAAAAAGAGGCTTTCCCAGCTGTTGCTTTTGAAGTCAAGTTTAGTAATTGGCAAGGTGCCGTTTATCAATTAGAAATAAGATTTTTATTTTAAAAGTATAGTGTGTCATATTGTGTCAATAATTCACTTTAAATATATATATATTATCTTTTCTGGTAACGTGTCTAAACCAGTAATTATTAATGGCCAAGTCCTTTGAAAATGGCATAAAATTTTGTTTGTTTAGCTTTTGTTTGTTCATCATTCCTTAGACTAAACTAAAACCTCTCCCCCATGTCTCCTAAATTTTTGAGGAAATTTTACCTAAAACATATTTTTCTATTCTTGTTTTATGCCTGAGAAGAAGCATTATAAATACACATATGCATATATAGTCTGTGTTCAGTTCTAAATTGAAGATGAAGAAAATAAATACAAGTGTTAATTTACATCAATTTGATAGTAATTTAACCTTTATTTCTTTGCCTATCTTTTTTAATAATAATAAAAATGCATTTGCTTAATCTGGGCATATAAACCACTTCTCTTAGTAACCAGAAGATGGCATTGGAGGAAGCTCAGAAGGGACTTATTAGCCTAGTGGGAATTTGGCGTTGATTTTGGCTTATAACAAAGCTGAACTACTGAAAAGATGTGTTGGTACCTGAATACTATGCCTAAGGAAATACTGAATACAATGGAGGCTTTCTTTTTTCCTTCTATAATAACATTATTTTTAAGGTGATTGGCCAAATTTTATAGAATTCATATTTATACGATTTTCCATAGAAAAAAAAATATTTCTTCTTCTGTCATCTCTTCCCCTCTGGTTTTGGCTTCCTTATGAATCAGTGATGCACAATGCTAATGAAGCTCTATTTGGTCCAACTTCAGGTTCTCATTGTTAGATAATTAACTTGGCATCTCAACAGCCCTTGGCAGCTATGGCTTTTGACTTGGAGATAGTTAGCTAAAAGACGAGGCAGAGCTTTAATTCATTGCCAACTAAATTATGTGTGTGTGTGAACCCAAAATTTAGCAATGTGTTTTTTTCTTCTTTAGACTAGTTTATTTGCCTAATAATAATAGCAGTGATGAATATTTGAATCTCATGCAGGTCCAAGTAGAGAATTAGGAGGAGGCTTAGTATCTGAGCATAAGCTGTAAAGGAAAGATACTTCACATTTCTTGTTATTGTGTTTTAAGTTAGATAGAATAGGATCTCTTTAAAGAAACTTTTTTGCTTCTGGTGTTGCTTTAAATGGATTGAATAATCTGGATTTATATATCAAGACATTGATCTACATTTTCTAAGCCAAATTATTTAAAAGATATTAAACTCTCAATTCTCTATAGAATTTTATGAGTGAGGGAGAGAAAAAAGCAGATGAGGAGAGCAGATAACCAAACATATTCTTATTATGTCATAATGATGTAGTAAAACTTTAACACTGATTAAATGAAACTCTTGTTATATTGCTTGTCTGTGTTCACTAAACTGGTCACAGCTAGAGAAAAAGCACGACCATTTTGGTTTAATTAACTTACCATTCATTACCATTAAATTTTGGCAGGCCCTTAATGTAAACTGGAATTTATATTACACTTTGTCTAGCTAAGAGTCAGAAGATGAGTTCTACAAGTCCCCACTGTCACATGTACCCACTTACTTGTATCTCTGCTCTCCTTTTTTACTTTTCTCTTACCAATTTGGATCAACTCTTCATGTTTTAGTCTAAGGATAATCTCCTTCTTGTGTTCTAGATACATCGCATTCACTTATTCAAAGACAGTGCTCTAGAAATTCTACCTTCATTTTATTGAATTATCATTTGTTTTATTACTTACTTAATCATCCCCATTAGCACACAAGTGGTCAGTAATCTCCCATTAAAAGGAATAAAGAATAAAAGATCCGCTCTATTTTGTTCTTCTATATTTCCATTTCTCTGTCTTAACAGTAAAGCTCTTGGAACGAGTAGTCTAAGCTCTAGTCCTCTATTCTAATATACTAATGAGCACACTCTAGTAAGGTTTTCCTCCCAACATGAACTGTTCTTATCTGGGGCAGTTCATGCTGAACTCTCAAGCAATCTGTGATACAACTGATCTCTTTTATTTTTTTAAGATTCTGACCTGACCAGGCAGTGGCACAGGGGGATAGAGTGTCGAGCTGGGACACAAAGGACCCAGGTTCTAAACTCCAATGTTGCTGACTTGAGTGTGGGCTCATATGGTTTGAGCATAGCTCACCAGCTTGAACCAAAGATCGCTGGCTTGAGCAAGGGGTCATTCGAACTGTTGTAGTCCCTAGTCAAGGCACATATGAAAAAGCAATCAATGAACAACTAAGGTGCCGCAATAAAAAAATAATGTTTCTCATCTCTCACTTCCTGTCTGTCTGTACCTATCTGTCCCTCTCTCTTTCTCTGTCTCTGTCACCAAAAAAAAAAAAAAAAAAAGAGATTTTGTCCTCACTGGCATTTAAGATAATGTACCATCTTTCTGGATTTCTTTCACCCTATTTATCATTTTGTTCTTTATCAGTCCTTTGCTTGTACCTGCTCATCTCCAGGACTATTTCACATTGACAGCAATGACACCAAGGTTAGTGCCCCAAGGCCTAACCTTTGGACCTGGCCTCTCTTTACATTCACACACTTCATAATCTCATTCATTCTGCTGCACTTAATTTCAATTATGTAATAAAAACTTCTAAATTTGGATTTTTGTCCTGAATCATTTTTCCTGCATTCTAGAATCTCATATAGTCATTAAGTCATCAACCTATAAGACAATCTGTGGAATTTTTAAAATTTCTACAATTGAACTTCAGATTCCCTTAAACCCTTTCTCCAACACACACATTAACTTGTTTTCCAGTCATCTCTCTTACTTTAATAACTACAAATTTCAGCCTTCTAGTTGCTCAGGTTGAAATATGTTGGCACAAGTCTTAACTCCTTTCTGCTTCTCACACCCCACATCTAATCCATCAACGAACGTTCTATTGCTGCCTTTAAAATATATTAAAAATCTCATCACTTTTTACTACCTTATTATGTAACATGAGTCCAAACCACCATCATGTATTTTACTGGATCATTTCATTAGCTTTTTAACTGTCATTTCTGCTTCTGCTCTTCTCCCTATAATACTTTATCCTAAACTCAGAAATTAAATAATTCTTAGAAATAATAATTAATAAAGCTTAGAAATTAAATTAAATAAATAAAACTTAGAAATTTTAAAAAAAAGCATGAGTTAGATCATGGCATTTATTTTACCAAAATCATACAGTCCTCACCTCCTTCAGTAAAAGCCAGAGTTCTCCCAGGGGTTTCCAAAGCTCTATTCAATTTGGCACTTTCTTGACTTCATCACCTAACATCCTCTCTGCACAGCTCACTTTCTAACAGCTCCTCTTACCTCCTCCTCAAAGCTTTTTAAATAACCCAGCCATGCTTCCCTCTCAGGGATTTCTCACCTGCTGTTTCTTCACCATTCCTATTGTGGAGTCGGGCTCCAGGCCAGGAAATCTATATGGGATTTTTCAGGTCTAACCAGAAACAATTACAACGGCTTTTGTTACAGAACAGAAAATGTTTGTCCATCTGGTGCTAGCAGAGCCAAATATTCAATACTGAAAATTGCAGTAGAGAAAGACTGGCTCTTTTATTATGAACAGCACCATCCAGGAAAATGGGAAGCTAATGCTCGAAAGCTCTAACTCCCTGAGGGCCAGTAGGCTACACATTATATAGGGCAAAATCACAAGGCATCATGGGTTAGGGGTTTTGGTTCATGCTGAGAACTGATTACTTGGAGATGAGTTATGGGTAAGAAATCATTCTTCAGGTCTTGAGAAAAACTCTGAGGTCTTTCTGGTGTCCCTCAGTCTGATCTTATGGGAAAGTAGACAGGAGGTTGTCCTGTGTTAGTAGAGCTCAGGAACTGAAACGTACTTGGGTTCAGTTGTTACTGTTAGCCTGCCAGAGGTCTGAACCATGTGACCATCAGTCAGGTCAGGTCAGGTCAGGTCAGGTCAGGGATACAGTCTTCTGCTGCCTGGGAGGTAGCTGATTATCTGGGAGAAAGTTAGGTCTCTGTGGTATATAACTATATAACTATATATAACTATAGTTATATATATATATATATATATATATATATATATATATATATATATATATGTAGAGAGAGAGAGAGAGAGAGAGAGAGAGAGAGAGAGAGAGAGAGATGTGATTTCTAGAGCTAGTATGTTAAACCAAATATAATTAAAGTCATAAAGACACTCAATTTCACTATCCCTTGCAGACCTCATGGGGGAAAGTTGCCTTCCCACATCAGCGGGTACACAACTAGTGCATTACAGTCTCTGAGAGAAGTTGCAGTCAAGGACTCAGGCCCCTTTGGCCAGTCAGGGTCTCGCATATATTTATAGTTCTAGCCCATACTCTTCATATAAAATCTTCAGGTCAAGGATTTGAGGCACATCTAAATAACTTCTTACTGCAAGGGAGGAAAACTTGAAGACATGTTTTCCAACTCTAACTCATTACTCAGTCCTTTTCTATTCCTAGCCTTTCATTCCCCCTGTTCTAGCCCTCAGGTCTGTAAACCACAGGAGACCTTTTGTTTAATTGGGGGAAGAGGAGTTCATTGACAGAAGAGGTCTCTCACATATATACGAATCCACCTAATCTTGTAGCAGTGTGTCATTATTTGGGTGGAAATGGAACAGGATGAATGAGGGGAGTGGAAGGAGTAAGAGTTTTTTCTGGTTTTAGACTCTTACTTGTACTATTGCAGTAAATAATTAAAGCCTTGATTATTACTTTTATTTTTGACTTGTTGCTTTAATCAGTTATTCAAATACCTCATAGTTCAGTCTCTCCAGCTCAACTGAGTTTCAGATGCTTATTTCTTGAATGGCTCAAGCCCTTTTACAAATGTCCCTTTCTAATGTAGCTTTCACTGGCCAATGAAAGGGGCAGGAGAGAAAAGCAGTGTGCAATGGTAAGACCATGCTTCATTCTCTCTTACCAGTATTTAAAAAAGCCTGATTTTGGTTACCCTTTTTCCACTCCTAAGCCCACTTAAGGCTCCTAACTTTACTTAGAATATAAGATAAATGGTTCCTCACAGACCTTTTACTCACTATTTTGGGAGGCCTCGTAGACCTGAATGGGTTTAACACATATGGAGATTAAAACATCTCAGAGAGTCTGTACCAGTTAAAAGTGACTTCTTGAGGTACAGGATAGTGTTTTAGTATCTTAAGCTAACAAATTCAGGTGAACTCAACATGAACTTTGCTTTAAGACGATTGTCCTGTCATAAGACCAGAATGCTACATCTTGAGAAAGGGAGATAATGATATTGTTTTTTGCTGATAACCTAATTTTGCAGCAAATAATTTCTCAAATGATACTTATTTTAAAAATAGACATTTGTGATAGGTGTGTCACTTTTAAATCCTTAAAGGTATTTATAAACTCTACAGTATGTCCGTAAAGTCATGGTGCACTTTTGACCGTGTGACCGATCAAAAGTGCACCATGACTTTACGGACATACTGTATTAAAAATGGCTATTGAGTGACACTAGAATTTAAGATGAATTCATAGATCCTTATCTTTTAACATGTATATGTTTACATCTCTCCACAAATATGTTTATGTAATTAAATTATTTTTCATACTCTATTGCTCTTTCATTCAAGACACATTTTTGGTGAGATTTAAGTGTACAAAGGAAAACAGGAAGATTTCAAGTTTTAGGGTTATGGAAGACTCATGAGCTACATTTTGGTCCTGTTAAGCTTGAAATGCACACTATACATAAATTTCCTGGTGAAGTACATTAGGGAGTTGGATATGCAAATGTAGGTATCAAGGAAAGAGTAGAAAACTGGATTAAGAAGTTTATGAGTTATCAGTGTTGCATGTGGCATTTAGGTGGATGTATGAAGTAGGATCCCTGGGTAGAGAGTGTGGAATGAGTTCCAGTGCTGAGCCATAGGAGCACTCAAAATCTAGGAAAGGGAAAAGAAGAATCCAGATAAGGAACCTAAAAGGGATACACAATGACATGAAAGGAGATTTGAAAGTGTGATGATTCTAGAGGCCAAGTGAAGAAAGACCTCAAGGAAAGAGTCATCACATATACTAAATGTAATTTGGAAATTAAAGAAGACAAGACAAGAGTTGAATGTATATTATAAAACTAACATGTACATAAGCAACGATTTAATCGGTTTTGAAAAGAGACTTCCTATATTTTATTTCATTATGGTCATTGGATAGTCATGTAGAATAAAAATATACATGTTGTCTGGCAACATAACACCCATCGCTCCTATGCTGTGAAGTAATTTTGATCAGTCATCTTTTTCTTAGGCCCATGTTTTGTTCTGAAGGGTATTAGGATCTCCATTTGTGAAATGAAATAGTAAAAATACTTCCAAATAAAATCATACACACTGTCATTTGTCTGTCAGATATTTTAGGATTCTAGGACTTTCCAAGGTCTAGAGAGAAGAGTGATCATTTAAGTTAAAAAAAATAAAGAACAGCAATAAGACAATCACACACAAAAAGGATTGCTATCTTGTAAAAAATATAGAGAGAGGAAAGCAATGCAGACAAATAAATAAATGAATTAGTATTTGCATACAAAATATTATTTTTATCTATAAGAACTATTGATTCACGCTACCACTCAGCATGAGACATAATTGCTTTTATATTTAAACAAGGGATGTGTTGTACCAATCTTGGGGGATGTGTTGTACCAATCTTGGAATGGCAATGTTTAAATACATAAGCTAAGCACAAAACTATGACTCAAGTAACAACAGAAAAATAATTGGGCATTTTAGAGTTGTGATATTTTTATAGACTAAAACGAAGTGACAAGCTATTTTTGGGGGGCTAGTCTAGATCAGTGGTTCTTAACCTTTTTTGAGGTACTGAACCCACCAGTTTCATATGCGCATTCACTGAACCCTTCTTAAGTGATAAATAAAATATGATTTTTTTTCCAAATTCAAGACATAGGTATATGTTTTTTTATGGGTGCACAAAATGAGCCGTGCATGAACATCACCTTGCTCAAAGAACAAAACCAACAAAGTGCATGAACTCACAACAAATTACCGTATTACTTTATTCTGGCCTCTGCGCTAGAGGCTTCTCTGAACCCCTGAGACCAACTCATCGAACCCCTAGGGTTTGATAGAACCCAGGTTAAGAACCACTGGTCTAGATACATTCTCCAAATACTTTAACATTCCTTCTTTCTATAGCAGATAATGTTCCTCCCACTTTTAGAAAACAAGTAGTAAATTATCCAGCTTTGTATTGAGGCTTTCTGTAAATACAAAGTATGGCAGAATGAGTGTAAAATATAAGAACACACATTCTGCTCTGGTCACTGTCTTTGCATTCTTTTAGAGTTTGTACCATCAACTCTCAGAACTTACTTCATCTCAGTATTACTTTGTCATGCTAAGAATTTTTCAAGTTAAAATTTACAAATAATGATGTGTGGCTTCCTTTGCCACTAAATTATATATTAGTTCAACTAAAGAATATTTTAAAATTGAGTATGCATTGTCGTTTGCATTTTGAATTTGATCTTTAAATTATGTGAATACATTGTTTATGCATTTCATTTTCCATCTTCAGAAAAACATCCAGTGAAATAATCAATCCAATAATTATTTTCTTATGGCAATAGAGCTGAATAAACGTGCAGTATATTTTCTAACTGTAAGCATAATTTTCTTCTTTTTTTAGCCCCATATCTATCTTTGGGAAGAAATACATCCAATTTAGGGCAGAGGAGTGACTGAGGTTAATTTCATGCAGACCATGTCCTCCTCTTTTTCTCATATATCAATCCTAAGTTAATACACTAGGTGCTCTGCAGCCAGCGTGGTTGCACATTGATCTTGGCCAGCTTGTTTACAGTGTTCTGGCAAGTTGCTGATGTACTTCTCCCTAGGGATAAAGCAGGGGTTAATTGCTGTTAAACTCTCAGTGCCAAGTAATGGTTCAGCCTCTCTGCTACATTAAAGATGACACTAATAAGGAAAGAGTGCAGTGGATTGCTCTATGTTGAAAATTGGACTTGTGGTGACAGAAACTTGGAGCAGAGCTGATGTAATAGGAAGACCATAATGTAATTATAACTGCTGAACATGTGTCATACCAAGTTAAATGATACATTAATGAATCAAAACAGGTGAGGAAGTGTTGCTCTTTCAGCAGATAGAGGTGCTTTCAAGGTTAGATTGCCATTAATTTAATAATCAGTAATATGGATATTCTTCAAATCACAAATGAAATCAACCTTAATGCTTTCATACAGCATTGCTTCTGAGTTTTAAATAGGAAGGATGAAAGAAACAAAGCAAAAGTGAACCGAGTTCAATGCACTCATTCTGTGTTTAATTTGGTAAGAAATGGTTTTACATTGTAAGGTGAGTGGTTGCCCAAGGCCTTCTTTTTGTCCCTGTAGACCACTTGATCATTTTAATCCAAAGCTAGATGGCCAGTAACTTGCAAGGAACATAGACCTTTAGAAGCAAAGAGCTATTCTGTTTTACAAAATACACATAGTATTTTAATGTAGCTTATCTGAAGTTCCCAACAGGTAGGATATAATAATGCCCCTTAAATCTTCTAATTTATTTTGGTGTAATTTGGTTTTTTATATTTTCTAAATATTTGTAAAACTTTCAAACTCATTTTCTTATGAATTTAAAAAGTAACTTAATGTCTATGATTTTTAAATTTTCTGTCTTAAGTCTTTTTCTAATATACCACTATCATTATTACTAATTTGTTTAGAGCTGTTAGGAGACTAATGACACATTAATTTTCCTTGCACTTGGCATTTAAGGTCTCAAATATAGATTTATTTTGAAAAAAAATAAACTTATCTTCCTTTTTAAAGATTCTAGAACTCAGAATATTATTTCAGTGGACCCTATGTTATATATGAAGCTATTTATGAACAGAATCCTTTTAGTATCTTTTATCTATTTTATATAAATTTTCACTATATAATTATTGGGCAAATGATTTTGTAAAATTTGTATTTTTTGAGTTTGCTGACTTTTAGTGTTAAAAAATGGTGCTGGGCAGCACCAGGTATGTGATTTGTAAACTTGCAAATTACCTTCCTCCTTGGAAAGGGCCATTGTCTTGCTAATGTTTGCTGGAGGAGACATTTTTGAGACAGAAAGTATTAAAAGAGAATGGAGGAAGCCATGATTTTGCAGAGTTTGTGAAGAGAGAGAACAGAGAGAATTCATGGTGCTGAAGAAGAAGCAAGTTTGTGCAAAAAGAAGGGAGGAAATATGCAGAAGGGGAATCAGAGCTGAGGGGCTTTTGCGAGCTCTGCTAAGACTGGTGGGGCCTTTGATTCCAGGAGAAACCAGAGAAGATCCTTCTGGTTGTGGAACCAGAGAATGTGGCAAGGTTTTGGGAGTTCTGAGTAAAAGGGAAGTGTTTTCCCTGTGTGTTTGCTTGTCAGCTGGTATGAGACTTTAATAAAGGAATGACCCACCATTTGTTTACCTCCTGTTTTTTTACCATCTGTCCAGATCTGATGGGAACTTGCAAGTGAATGGCTGCAACAGCGACGAATACTGGCCATACAGTAAAATAAATGTAAGACTTTAAAATAAAATAAAATAGTCTTAACATGTCTGTATTTAAAAAGTATTAATTATAAAATTTTTCATTAGACCAGGGGTAGTCAACCTTTTTATACCTACTGCCCACTTTTGTATCTCTGTTAGTAGTAAAATTTTTTAACCGCCCATTGGTTCCACAGTAAAGTAGGGAAGTAACTTTATAAAATTTATAAAGCAGAGTTATAGCAAGTTAAAGTATATAATAATTACTTACCAAGTACTTTATGTCGGATTTTCACTAAGTTTGGCAGAATAAATCTTTGTAAAACAACTTGCTATAGTTAAATCTATCTTTTTATTTATACTTTGCATACATAGAAATTACATTAGTTAATTGAATTATTAGTGGGATCCCTGAGGCTGATGCAGGGAAACTAAATATTGAATATACGGTTCAATTTTTGTGAGGAACTAATGAAGGTCTCCCCTTTCAGAAATATTCAGGTGGTTTTCTTCCTTCGTCATAATATGATTAATAGAACTAAATACTGATTCCACAAGAAATGAGATAGGGAAAGGTATCAATAAACTGAATATAATTTTCCACATATTTGGATATAATACCGGCATTTTTTTTATTCTGCCATAGGTTTTCATATCCACCACTGTCGAATTTTAGTTTACTTTCTTCATCATATCTAATTTCTAAGAGTTCTTCTTGGCAAGTTGTATCAGCCTCTTCAATATTTGTGGTAAAAGGATTTTTCATCCAGTCATATACCTTCAATTTCAAAATATCTTCAAATCGTTTTTCCATGTCCAATTTAAATTCATTGAGGTGGCTACTGAATCTGTCAATATCCTCTGGAGTTATATCATTCTTTATAGATGATAAATGAGGAAACTGATGAAATTCTCTCTTCAATAGATTATGTTGAAGTAGTTCAAGTTTGTCAATAAATAATAGCACAATACTTTGGCAACCTATAAGAGTTTTATTAGCTCCTTGAAGCTGCAAATTGACATTGCTAAGTTTCTTGAAAATATCTGCCAAGTGAAAGGCATCATTCTTTACTGTTTTTAACTGTTGACACAGATTGGTTTCATTATTACTTTGATAAAATTGTATGACACTATCATATAATGCTACAAACCTATCCAAAGATGTACCCTTTGATAGCCACTGAACTTCTGTGTGCAAAAGTAACTTAATAAAATCTTCATTATTGTCCTGGCAAAGCTGCCAAAACATTCTATCATTCTTTGCATTCGATTTGATCTTTGTTTACAGCTCAAATTATTATAGTTAATGATGAATGGAGACTTGTACTTAGATGTTTTCCTACAAGATGTTGTCTGTGCACCACACAATGAGTACATAAAACATTTGGCACTTCATGCTTCAAATAAGCAACAAATTCATGATAGTGACCTACCATTGATGGTGTTTCATCAGTAGCCCATGCAACAATATTATTCAAAGGAATATTATTTTTTGTAAAATATGTTCTCACAGTATTAAATATAGATAATCCTTTTGTATCTGTGATAAGATTTATTGTGAGTAGCATTTCTTCTCATAATATATTGTTTTCATCAAAATAGCGTACATATGCCATCAATAAAGCATCATTATCTCAATGGTAGATTTGTCCAATTGCATGGAAAATGAAGAGTTTTGGAGAATACTTATAAGTTTGTTTTCAACAGTAACTGTCATTTCGTCAATTCGTCACTATACTGTGCTATCGCTTACGGGCAACATTTTTAAAATTTGAGTTATATCCTGATGCATTACTGTTGAGATAAATTCTTTTAAATATTTATTTTATTTTATTCATTTTTTTTTAGAGAGAGGAGACATAGAGTGATAGAGAGAGAGAGAGAGAGAGAGAGAGAAAGAAAGGGGGGGAGGAGCTGGAAGCATCAACTCCCATATGTGCCTTGACCAGACCAGTGCAGGGTTTTGAACTGGCGACCTCAGTGTGCCCAGGTCGACTCTTTATCCACTGCACCACCACAGGTCAGGCTGAGATAAATTCTTTTATAGCGGGTATTATTACAGTTTCTCCAATATTATAGTTTTTACCACTTTTTGCAATAATTTGTGAAATGCGATAAGTGGCAATTAATCCATCTACATTCATTGTATGTTGTTTCTTAAGTGATGCAATGATAGTTGAACGATTTTGAAATTTTTTATATATTTCCTGAAAATATTCAATGGGCTTGTTCTTGTCATTTAAATGCTTTGTAGAAATATGTTCTCGCAATCTACATGGCTTCATTGTCTCATTGGATAGTGTTTTATGGCACAATAAACACATTGGATGTTGTTTATTTGCAACAGATTATATGAAACCCATCTTCAGATACTCTAGCAAGTAGCCACATGCATATTTTCTGTTTTTGAGACATGGGCTCACGATATTTCATAATATTTTGTTTGAAGCTATAAGCACATGCTTGCTCTCAGAAATCGAACTATGTACTGACTTTAGTTTCAATTACGTAATGGTTTAACTTCACTTATGTAACGTGAACAAAACTTATGCACTTAAGTCTGTTGTGTGGTCATGACGTTACAAGTGTCGTGATTGAGCGAGAGTTTGTCGAGATGAGACTAAGTTAGTGAATATCCGTGGTTGTGCATTTTATAAAATTTTATGTAGCGGGTGTTGGCCAATGGCTTCAGTTCTTTGCAATCCGGTACAAGTAGCGAGACCGGCTAGTTTTGGCAGCCCAAGGGAGGGTTCCAAGATGTCACCCTATTACCCTAAAATCCGGGAATTGAGACAAAAATATGAGTTAATTGGTCTCTCCACTGTCCGGCAGTTTCTGTCATAGAAAGAAGCATTGAACCATGGAGTTCTTTGTCCATGGGGTAATAAAATGATAAACTGCTAGTTTTTAGGCAACAATAGTGGTCATAAACTGCCTGCCAGATTGGGTAGCGGGTGTGGATCCGGGGTTAGGTACCTGGCCACTCGTGGATGTGGGCCAGGTGGTCGCGAAAGAGGTCGGGTGCAGTCCCAATACAAATGCCCTGTAACAGAGTCTGACTGCTGTCCTGATCTTGACTGGTCAACAGTTAGTGGATTAGTATGTAATCGCAGTGCCGTTTGGTTGCTCTGCTACCGCCCACCATGAAAGCTGGAATGCCCTTTAGTGGGCGGTAGGGACCAGTTTGACTACCACTGCATTAGACCTTTAATGTTAGTTTAATATTTGTATGTATTCTTAAGAGAATTAAGCAGATTTGTACATTGAAGGTTAACAAAATATTCCAACTCATAATATACTCAAAATACTTTGGCATATTGATTATTTTTGAACAATAAATAGGCATTTGGAAAATAAAAAATGTAGAGAGAGGTTTTCTCTGAATTTCTCTTATCTACCTAACGACAGAGCCTTTAAAAAAGAATTCAATTGTCATTAATCAGGAATGTCATTAACCAGGAATGATTGAATCATCACAAGAAGGGAGACTAAAGGTCAACAGCACAACCAGAAAAACTTTGTTACAACTATCACACCTCCCATTACTCTTCTAAGAGCCCATTTATCTTTCCTAAAGATATTCTGAAGGGCAAATAAGTATGTTAGGCTTGCCTGCTTGCACTTTGCCTGATTGGTGTATGAACTCAGGCTAGCACCACATGTGTATAGTCTAAATAAGGCTGCAGGTGCTTGCCCTCACGGCAGCAGATTATAGATTGCAGATTGCCTACTACCATTGGGAGAGGCCATTGTCTGCTACTCTTTGCGGGAAAGGGATTTTCCCTGCCAGTTTGCTCATCAACCCTAAGAGAGAGAGTGGTTTTCTTTGCCTGCTTGCTCATCTGCTGATACAGGACACTAATAAACGAAATGACCCGTGGTGAGTCAAATAAGTTTGCAAATATGATGTATATTTTTGCTCGCTTATAGTTTGCATTTGATGTGAAGGACAGGCTGTAAGCAGGCAGGGTCATTATAGCCTAAGGCTTACGTTTAAGACTAAGCTTTTCCCCACACCCTTGAATGTTGCATGATGTGGGGTGGTGCACTCTTTATGCCTCAGATAATTGACTTTGTATCAGAGACTTTCTTATTTGTATATTGGATTAAAGGTTTTGATTTATACACTATAAAATGGAGCAGAGGAGCTCATGAAGGAGGAGAGCAGAGAAAGGCCACATTGAGGAGAGGAGAAGCAGCCAAGATGGCCGTAAAGCCAGTACCTGTGCCACCATCACAGCTGCCTGGCTCATGCAGGTTCGCATTAGATTCGGACAGACAGTAATGAAACAATGGAGCTAAGAACTGGTTGGCCATCATCTTTAATCCTAGCTTGCACCCAGTGGGCAAGTAAAAACACACACTGGACTCCAAAACCCTCATTCAGTGCTCACAAAGCTACTGACCTATCCGAGTTTCCTAGAATCAAAGGTTTCTAGCTCACCAGCCTTATTCACCTCTGTTCCCCATCTTTTTCTCTCTGCACAAACTCTACACAAACTGGCTTCTCCTTCAGCACTCCATCTTGGCTGCCTCTCCTGGCCTCCTCCATGTGGCCTTTCTCTGCTCTCCTCCTAGAATGTAATCCCCCTTCTTCTGGAGCAACTTGATCTCTCTTCCTTTTAAAACCTTTTGGTGTTAAATCCCTCCCCCAACACATATTAACATAATCATGCCCATCTCAAGCCAGAAGGAAAATTAATATTATCACCTGGGTGAGGGCATTCCCCGTGGGCAGTGCCATCTTTAACAAAGTGAGCATAATATATTTCATCTGCCCAACAATGGCGGAGTGCTGAAGGAGAAGCCAGTTTGTGCAGGAGGAGATGTGAAACAGAGAAGAATAAGGCTGGTGAGCTAGAAACCTTTGATTCTAGGAAACTCGGATAAGCCAGTGGCTTTGGGAGCCCTGAATGGAAAGGGAAGTGTTTACCCATTGTGTATTTCTTTCCCCCAAAGTGCAAACTAGGATTAAAGCTAATGGCCCACCAGTCCTTGGCTCCGTTGTTTCATTTTTGTTGGGCAGATAAAATATAACATGCTCACTTTGTTAAAGATGATACTGCCCACATGGAAGCCCATCACCCAGGTGATATTATTTGCCCTTATGCTTGGGATGGGTGTGGGGGAAAGGCTGTAATGTAAGCAGGGCGGGTCGTTATAGCCTAAGGCTTAGTTTTAAGAGTAAGCTTTTCCCCACACCCTTGACTGGATGATGTGGAGTGGTATGCTCTTCTGAGGAATCCCATTATGCCTCAGATGGGTGACTTTGTATCAGAGACTTTCTTGTTTGTAGATTGGATTAAGGGTTTGGGTTTCTACACTATAAAGTGGGACAGACCAGTAGCTTACTCTCTCTTGGTTCCTGAGGTTAGTATTAGAAAGGAGAGCAGATTAAGGCAACGTGGAGGAGAGGAGGCAGCCAAGATGGCGGAGTGCTGAAGGAGAAGCCAGTTTGTTCAGAGTTTGTGCTGGAGAAGGAGATGGGGAACAGAGGTGAATAAGTCTGGTGAGCTAGAAACCTTTGATTCTAGGAAATCAGATAAGTCTGTAGCTTCGTGAGCACTGAATGAGTGGGTTTTGGAGTCCAGTGTGTGTTTTTGCTTGCCCACTGGGTGCAAGCTAGAATTAAAGCTGATGGCTCACCAGTTTTTGGCTTCATTGTTTCATTACCATCTGTTCAAATCTAATGCGAACCTGCATTGGCCAGGCAGCTGTGATGGTAGCTCTCGCTACTGGCTTTACAATTATTGTCTGTTCGAATCAAATGCAAACCTGTGATGGCCAGGTGGCTGTGATAGTGGCCGTGGCTACAGGCTTTACACCCATCATTTTCCTGCCTCACAGTTACTTTATCGTCTGCCCTAATTCAATGTGAATCTGCATGGCCACAATCACCAGCCTTACTGATTCACTTTCCCCCAAAAGGCTCCCTTCTTCCCTTTCCCTCTTAAGATGTTTGTTAAACCTGAATACTAAGCCACCTGCAGAAAATTACTAGTTTTTCCCTGGATATCTCCATGTAAATATGGGGTATACATGTTTGCGTAACAAAGTTATTTTTCTCTTACTCCTGATTCTTATCACCACGGTTTCAAGTAATAACTCTGAAAGATAGAGGAAAAATTGTTATTCCTCACAGTATCATCAGTTTCATTATATTTGTTGATAGTAACAACAATAAATACTATTACTTGCAACAAAGACCAGTATTAAGAAATAAGTTTTGCAATTTATTTTGCTTTTTAATATTTTTAATTATTTTAATAAAAAGTTATTCAGCCTGTAACTCTCATTGGGAACACAGGTCTTAAAAAAAATAACACACAGCAACAAACTAACAAAACCTAAGAAAAAAAACTAAGAAAAAAAACACATAGTTATCTTTTACATAGGCACTACATGTTATCTGCTCATACCTTTTTCTGCTCAGGGAAGAGAGGATTTTCCCCCAAAATATGCAGAAATGAATATAGAAAAGGACCTGTTGGAAAGAGAGTACAGAGATGACATTGGGCATCCAATGTGAACTTGTAATATACTATATTTAGAACTCTGAAGTAGAGTTTGTCTAGTGTCACTGAATAGAATTTGGAGTGATCCAGGTACCCACAAATACAAGAGAATAAGACCAAGATCTGAGGATACTTCCTTCCAGCACATAAGCATCTGGGAAAGTCTCGCTGTAAGGAAGGAAAAGTTGCTTTTGTCAATGTAAGAAATTTCCAAACCTGTAAGAATTTTTTATGAGTTTATTTGAGTCAAACTGTGGATAATTGCTGGGAAGCAAAGTCTCAATAGATTGAGAAAATGCTCTGGAAAATAGTGCTCCCCCTTTTTTTTATACATCAGAATCAAAGGGAAAGATGTAAGGGGGTTACATAAAATTGATTGGTGACAGATTAGGGAGGTGGGAGAGAGCAAAGGAAGGAAATATCTGGAATTAGATAAAAAGTAAAAATGTGTATACTGAAACTTCTTTTACATAGAAAGGAGTAAGATAGTTCATAGTTAAATAACTTAATAATAACAACAATGAGGAGGTTTGTTGGTTCCTACTCTGGTGGGATGCCTGCCCTGAGGGGGGCAGGAAAAAATAACCCTTATATTTCAAAGGCATGTTATTAGGTACATTATCGTAGATGCAAATGACAGCAGGTAGGATCTTTGTTAGAAAAATATACCTCCCTAAAACATGGCTACCCACCAGGAGCTGCTTTTAGTTAGAAAGTTTTAATATCAGACCATCTTGTGTGGTTACTTTAGGTCTCTGAGTTTGCAAGGCCATCATGCTGGGTTTCCCTGAGTTTGTCACATTCAGCATGTCCACACTTTCTAAGAATTAGAGAATAGTCATAATGCCAAAAGATAAAGAGAGGAAATAATATATTGCCTAAAAATTACCACCAACTTTAACTAAAAGAAGTCTGTTGGTGTCTATCAAGAAAGGGATGGTGGCAGAATGAGAGATGAAGAAATGTGTAGAACATGTGTCTGCTATTTGGAACTGTATTTTATTTCTTAGGAAAAGCAGGAACTTTGCTAGTTAGAGATTAATATAAGGATGAGAGAGCACTGTAATTTTAAACAAGGAGAAAACTTAAAATCATGTTTATGTAGGCCCTGGACAGGTTGCTCAATGGTTAGATCATCGTCCCCACATGCCAAAGTTGCAGATTCAGTCCTTGGTCAGGGCACATACAAGAGTCAAGCAATGACATATGAATAAGTGGGAAGACAAATCAATTTCTCTCTCTCTTTCTCCTCCTCTCTCTCTAAAAATCAATACAATTTAAAAAAACAAAAAACATTGTGTCTATGTAGAAGGGAAAGAACCATTTATAAAAAGGGAAGCACAGAGGGCAGGAGTGAGTTAGATAATTAATGGACAGAGTAGTGGTGAATAACAGCAATGGTAGAAAGGTTAATTTTCACATAAGAAAACTAATCTGTCTGAAAACTTAGACGAATGGTGTGTGTGGATAGTTTGGGGTGAGATTTTCTGCCTGTTGACCTTTGTTATTTACTTTTTTTTCCTGTGAAGTGGGAGACAAGCACTGCTGTGTGGGATGTTGAAAGATATGGAACCGAGGACTCAGGAAACTGGTAAAATAACAGAAAGAGATGCTAAGGTTATGTGAGAAGTGCTTAGCTGGGGACTTAGGGAAAGTCCACAACAGCATCCAGGAAGTCGCAGGGTTTTAGTTTCCAACAAAGTAAAGGCTCTTTCTTGCTGAGAACCAGCAGGCCACATATATCCAAGAAAGTCAAAGCAAATTTGATTGGTTTCAACATTTCTGTTCTTTCAAACTCAATTTTACATCTTATCCTATTTATTTAGTATTTGGTCTGGAAAAGATGATTTCATGCTACTCACACACTTTAAGAACCATGGATGAGCTTGAAGATGGGGGAACAAAAAGAAATTCAATGAGAGTACTGTTACGCTGTTTAAGGTGTATCTGAAGCCAACGTATAGGTTTATATAAGTGGGGCCTTAACTTATAAATATTGCTCTAAAATAAATTGAGTAGCTGCAATAATTCACTGAAAATTGCTCCTGAGTTATTGCATGCTACTGCTGACCACAAAGAAAAACAAAAAGTACCCAGAACCTCAATTTAGCAACTTGTGGTTAATATCCCCTTGTTTTATGTGTCTCTAACTATGTATTTTCTTTTTCTGGATGACACACAGTGATAGTCAGCTTTTGTGGTTTTTCTTCTAGACTAGATCATGTTTTCTACATATCAATTTGTTGCTTTTGGAAGTTATTGTTTAAATAGAAACAATTTAAAAGATGTTTAAGAAAAAGACACGGGTATATAATTAATGAAAACAGCACAAACTAAAACGACCAGTTACTGTCATTTTTTAAATTGATATAACAGCTCTCTTCGAGTGTTTTGTTTTTGTTTTTTGGTCTTTATTGGGATCCCAACAATTGCCTCTGTTCTTTATTATTTCAATTTCCAGAGTTGGGCTTTGTAGTCTGATGATACTTGTGATAGAAGGATTATATGGGCTATGTTATTATTCAGGAGAACTTTTGAAAAATGTTTGGAACTCACACTAAAGGTTTACAATGACTTTCTTTAACAAGAACAAACATGATGATATTCTACTAATAAAGTATTTCATAATTAAGGAAGTTGTCATTTGCTAACAGGACTCACAACAGCTGCCTGTGGAATAAGACAATATGCTTTTCCTCTCCCAACTGGGCCTAATTTTCCAGTAATCTTATTGAAAATGTGCATGGGCCACAAAACTAAAGATTAACTGTCCAGGAACCTGCTTCCTGGAGCTTATTTGAAGATTAAATCAAATGGCAGGCAATATATATTTGGTAATACGGCTTTGTTGCAGTCTTTTCCCATGTAGCGGTAAGTGTAATAGAAGGAGATGACACTTCATAGCTGTTTAAAAAGAAATAAAAGATTTTTCTAAATGTGAAATGGTTTTTTTCTCATGCTAAAATAAAAATGAATAATTTATTTCTTCATAACCAATAGCATCTTCTGCTTTTTAACACATAATAATCTCTAATTACAAATTATCCATAATTGCAAATTGTTCAGCCTCTCAAAAGATGATTATTATTCATTATCTATTTATTTCCTAACAAATGCCACTAAAGGTGTGAAAGAAGAGTTTAAAATGCCAACTGAGATATTGCAACATTTTAATTAAATAGAAAGCAGTTCAAATATATATTTTAAAACATAGCTTTTAGACTACACATTAGTAAATGGATTTCTACTTAACAAATCAGGAAAGATAGATGAAGATGTTCTGCTTTTAAAAATACTCTATTTAGAATGCCTGTGCAGAGACACTGAAGTGTGATTTGTCCTCATAGCAGACATCTGAAGAACAAGTGACATTCTTACACAAAATCCATATTGGTGATGTATTTAATTACAGAGCTGATTGAAATTGACAGCTTCAGTGACCTGCATTTGCACTTGTGGTGATTGATGTATGCTTCAACTCCGGTTACTTTTAAACCAATTCACTTATTGCTCAATACTATAATATTGTTCCCTAAAATTGCAAACTACAGTTTTATAAGTATGTGGACTGGAGAAAGTGCATGTTTAATTAAAGTAAGATAGAGATGAATAGTTTAAAAATACCAATACAACTGTTAAACTGGGACCACTGTTATTTGAAAGCAGAGTGAAAGAAAACTCAATACCCTTATTCGGACATTTATGTTCATCTTTACTCTTAGAAAATATACCCCTGACTGCTAGTCCTGGGAAAGCTAAAGGTCTCAGAACTTTAGGCTGCTGCCTCTAAGCTTTGCTTTCTTATATATGATGTCAGCTTATAAAAAAAAAACAAGTAAATAAAATTAGTGTCTTGAAGCAAGGAGAGACCTTAATGACTTTGTAAACCAACCCCTGTTTCTGTGTTTTCTGTTTGTGTTTCTTAGCTCTTCAGACTAGATAGCTGCTACCCAGAGAATTACCTTGTTTGCAAGAACACCAAGTTTCTTTTTGTGTGTAAAACTGAAGCTAAAACGCACATCTCTTCATTCTCATTTTAAGGTACCTTCATACTACACAGACATCTTTCACTCCTTAATCCAATTTTTAGGTATGGGCATATTAAGATTGCAGCATTTAACATCCCCAAATGATTCACTTTGTTTGGTCATTTCAACAATATATCTAATAAGAGTAATAAGAACCATTGATTGAATCTTGCTATATACTAATCTCTGAAATATATCTTTATGTAAATTACTTCTGACAACATATGGGCAAAACATGTGATCTTATTGCCAATTTATTTATATGTGGAGAGACTAAAAGAAGTTTAGCAAATCTTTCAGATGACCTCAGGCACTAAATAGATGAAATCTATTATGTTGAGTTCAAAGCCACAGACCTTTTCACTACACAACACTCTTTTCCCTTACCCCCCCAAAGAAATCTTAAATTAAAATAGAATTCTTGACTGTCAGTGATAAAAAAAAAACTATCTCTCTAGGAAGGTTGTTACATGTCCACTTGTTAAGAATAGAGACCTACAAAACTTTTGTTGGTTGACACATATATCTTTCGAAAAAGATATTTCTGGGTGAAATGGTCTTTCATTCTACCTCCCAGACATAGAAATCTATGCCAGAATTAAATTTGTCATTTTAGTAAAAGATACTGGTTGAACATTGTAGGCTTTATTGGCAATTTTTAAAATATATTAATATAAATGGTTTAAGTCATCCCAAATAATCAGGGAAATACATTTTCATCTCCAGTATCTTTTAGTTTCCTTAAGATATGAAGAATTGCAGAGAGACAAGCATAAATGCCTTACTGCCTCAAAATTTCTGTTTTCTATTTAATTCTTTGTATAGCACCCTGCCTCTGACAACACTTGTATTCGTGCCACTTAGAGGCCTACATTTTCTTTTTCATTTCCTAAAATATTGTGACATTTTATCACTGCATGACATAGGAAAATAAAAGAAGGAAAGAAGTAAAATGAAATGTTAGACATTTTGTATATTTCAAACATCCTTATACCAGTTTTGACCATGTTTCTATTTAGATTCTACCCGTCACCTCATTTTGATGACACACTCACTATTTCTCTTTCATATTCTCCTTTATTCAGTTTCTTACATATTTTTTATAGTGGAATACCATACAAAATAAAAATTCAGGATACAATTTATATATAGCAAGCAAATATTTTTTTTTCTTCTAGTACTCTCCCATAAATTGCTTACTTAACACAAAAGTAATCCATGAATATATTATATTTAAAAGGATAGATTGCACAAAAATGTATATTTCCATTTCTTCATCAAAATTCTCCACTCCCTTCAGAAAATATTTAAGTAAAAAGGATGGTAGAAACCTAAAATGACAGAAAAAAATAGGTGAAAATCAAAAATTGAGACATACCAACATATTTTAGGCTATTTATTGTCTTTTTAGAGTAACTTTCTGCTCACGCTCTATAATATATCATTTTTTTAAACTTCTTTTTATTTTATTCATTTTAGAGAGGAGACAACGAGAGAGAGAGAGAGAGAGAGAGAGAGAGAGAGAGAGAGAAAGGGGGTAGAAGCTAGAAGCATCAACTCCCATATATGCCTTGACCAGACCAGTGCAGGGTTTTGAACTGGCGACCTCAGTGTTCCCAGGTCGATGCTTTATCCACTGCGCCACCACAGGTCAGGCTGTAATGTATCATTTTTTATTATACTACCAATATTATGCTTTACCTCATCACTTTTTTCTCCATAGATCTTATGTAAATAGGCAATAATTAAATTAATTTTGCTATACTAATTTTCTGTCTCCCCCATATAGAATGTAAGCTTCATGAAAACAAGGAGACATTTTATTGTAATTTTATTGTTGAAGTTTCAGTGCTAATCACAAGATGCAGCACCAAGTGAGTGCTCAATACATATTTCTAAATACACAAATAAATGTATACTTTTGAGAAAATTATTTTGTCTAAACCATTTTAAAAATATAAATACACTCATATTTTACTTCATAGAATTGGGGTAAATATTAAGAAAATGCTATCTATATATAAAAGGACAGTATAATGTTTCTAGTAAAATATATAGGTAAATATAGTAATCTAAATTTATAATCTAGTAGGAAGTTAGTGGCAAAAGTGTGATTTAATCTGTCCTTTTAGAAACTTGAATTTGCCCTCAATTTAAGAAAAAAAGAATAGATAATATTAGAAAGTATAAAAGTAAGCAGACTTAGAAAGAGTTATCTTAATAACATGTATAAGAAATGATGAAAGTCTCAATAGAATGCTGACAGTGTGACTAGTACAAAGCATAAGGATATGGATATGGATACTATGAAATAAAGATATCTGAAATTTCAGGCGTGGGAGACTTAGACAATTACAATATTTTTAAAACCAACATGAAATAATATGGTAAAGTAGATGTTTTTAGAAAGAAAAGAAAGAAGAGTACATTAAGAAAGGTAATTATGAGTAGAGTTTTGCACACTAATTTCAGTGACAAGAAGTAGAAATGAAAATTTGAAACTTAGAAATGAAGTTTGCCAAGAGATAAAGATATTGTAGTCAACAGATGACCTGGAACACTGAGTTTGCCAGTTCAAAACCCTAGGCTTGCCTAGTCAAGGCATACTCTGGAGTTGATGCGCCCTGCTCCTCCCTCTTCTCTCTCTCTCATCTCTCTCTAAAAATGAAATAAATAAAAAAATCTAAAAATATATATATTTGAAGTAATATATAATTGATATTGTAGTCAACAGAATAAAAGGAAAAAAATGAATGCATAGGTTTAACAGATTGTGCATGTTTCAGATATATAGAAAAGAAAAAGTATTTATCAATGAGGCCTGAGAAATGAAGGGGAAAAAGTGATGAATGAAAGAATATATTATCACCTAAGTGTGAAAATGTAGGATTTCAAAATGTAGACTGTCAGCTAGCAAAGAGACGTTGAATACCATGAAAATTAAAATACCCTTTATTTTTGACAGTTGCTAATTCTCAGTGTGATAGTGGTTAAGTTGTGTTTTGATAACACAATTTTTATATTCAAGTGATTAATATTAATATAAAGAAAATATTTTTAGTTTCTTAGATAAAGAAAAATGCTTTTCTCAATGGCTGCCAGCACAGCACTCCATGTTAGAAATTTGTTGTTCTGTATTTTATTGTGCTTCTACCTCAACCCATATGGTAAGTACTAACCTCCACTACCTAAGAATTTGGTTTCACAAGATTACTGAATATGTATTAGTTAAGATGAGGTCATATTAGAATAAGGTGGGCTCCTAATCTGACTATTTTCCTTAAAAAGGGAGAAAAATACAGTGTGTTCATAAAGTCATGGTGCACTTTTGACCTTTGACCGGTATAGACACACTGTATAGAATTGACATATGCATAAAGACAATAATACCAAGAGAAGATAAAATCAGAGAATAGGGTGATACTTCTGTAACTCTAGAAACATCAAAGAATGCCAGAAAATCATCAGAAGTTAGGGAAGGAGTATAAAAATGATTTTTCCTCCCAGTCTGTAGATGGAAACAACCTAGCTGATATCTTGATCTTGAACTTCTAGTTCCAGAACTGTGACACAACACATTTATGTTATTTAAAGACCACACAATTTACCATATTTTGTTATGACAACTTTAGCAAAGTAACAAAGATTCCAGTGTAGTGGAAATTGTGCTGACAAATAATACTAAAAATTAAGCAGTTATATTTCTTTCTGTACTTTAAGACTATTTTGTCGCCTTCCTATAATTTTCTTCCAAATTTTTATGACACACTATTTATCTTACTTAGCAATAGTGTTACTTACTATTTTAGAAGAAAAGAGAAGATTAAAACCAACTTCCATAGTGTTCTAAATTTTTTTCAAATGTATAACTATGCAGATTAATGTTCACCACCATCCTCCCAGAATGAAATAAAAAAGAGAGCCTTTTGTGTCTAAGTCTTCTCTATTCATCCCTAGGTTTTTCTGTTTGTTTGCTTGTTTTCTTAAATTTCACACTTTGCCACTGCCTTGCTACCCTCTAGCATTAATGATGTTCTTTTTACACAATTCGTTCTCCAACTTTTCCATCTTTTTCTTTCATTTTGAAATATATTCAAGATTTTCTATTTTATTGCTTTTTTGTTCATGTATGTTCCCTTAGGTGCTGTACTATCTGCAAGTTTCCTTGTAAGTATTTGACTATCTAGAGAAAAAATAATTGTTATTATCTCTTGTCTCTTGAAACTTATGCTTTCTGATTCCTGCCATTGTTAAACTGAAAACACTTTGTTTATCATTAAAACAATTTAAATGTAAATTCCATTAGATAATTTTTAACTTTTCAAACTTGTTTCACTGCAATTTTAACTATTTTTAAAAAATTACTTGTGACTTTCTTCCTACCATTTTATTAATCTTGCTTTTCTTATTAACTTGTCTTTTATGATCTATTCATAAATGTTATCTCCTAAAATTCTTCCTAAGTTATCTCACTCACTTATAAATCTTCAACTACTTGCTTTTACATAGATAAAATAGCTTTATTTATTTAGTTTTATATCCATAAAATACATGCATTAAAATATCTCAGAGAAAAACTAAATATATTCAAAATTAAAACCATTATCCAACTCAAAGAAACTTTCCATATCATTATTTTTCTTCTACCTTGGTTAATTGTACTTTTATGTCAGTTGATTCCTTGTTTCTTCACAGTTTTGTACTTTCCACATTTTATTGATTACCAAATTTTACATATTATCTCTTTTAATAAATACCAGATTTTGTCCTGGTATCTAATACAAAGGTTTCAATTATGTCTTGTGTTATTTCTCACTTGAACTTTTGCAATGTCTTTCTCTACATTTTAATTGTCTCTTCTGTCTGCTCTCTTATCCTGTGTACATAACCATCTCCTTTTGTCTTCTCAAAGTGTTCTGCATATTCTTAACTTCTACTTAAATATATACTTTTAAAAAAATTTACTTATTGTTTTATTTAAGAGAGAGAAAAAGAGAGAGACAGAGAAAAAAAACATCTATCTATTCCTGTATGTGCCTTGACCGGGAATCAAACCCACAATCTTTGCATATCAAGATGACACTAACCAACCAAGCTATCCAGCCAGTGCTAAATATATACTTTTGATTCTTCATTTTTATCAATTCAAAACTTTCAGAGTTCTTATTATGAGCCACACAAAGGCAAGAAACTGTGGAACAAACATAATTTAATCACTGCTAAAATCAAAGAACTTAAGGTCTAGTAAGAAAGAGAAACAAGAGACAAAGAGATTTATAAACAAGTAACATAAAAATATGGACCCTTGAGTCATATTACCTGTGCTAAAAGCCCAAAAATATGGGTTTCTAAATATGACTACTAGCAAGTGTATCATAGAGCATTATTTTCATTTGCTATAAAATTAGGCTAATAAAACACCTACTCTATAAGACAGAAGTAAAGAATACTTGAGCTTGATATAATGTCTACCTTGTAATGAATGAACCAAAAATGTAAGCTATTAATATTAATAAAACAATATTATATAATATGAGTACTATAATATGATAGACTATTTACTATGAATAAAATATTATTTCTTATTAATAAAATAATAATACATAATATGAACAAAACAATGATTACTTGTTAAGTTTTCTGGGCATGATGAGCAGATAAAGTATAATTTCAACAATGTGGTAGAGACAGCTAGTTGCTCATTAAATATTTATCTTTTTCCATAATGTGGAGGTGTCACAAGAAGATGAGTGCCCAGATAGACCCCTTTGAAACCCAGTTTCCTTTGTACTCAAGTGCATTACACAAGCAGTTCTGAGTAATAGAATAAATAAGATGGAAAGTGATAATGTCACTTATTGGTCATGGTTTGTTTTTTTTGTTTTTTTGTTTTGTTTTTTTTTACAGGGACAGAGAGAGGGGTAGATAGGGACAGACAGACAGGAACGGAGAGAGGTGAGAAGCATCAATCATCATTTTTTTGTTGCCATTGCGACACCTTAGTTGTTCATTGACTGCTTTCTCACATGTGCCTTCACCGCAGGCCCTCAGCAGATGGAGCAACCCCTTGCTGGAGCCAGCGACCCTGGGTCCAAGCTGGTGAGTTTTTGCTCAAGCCAGATGGGCCCCATGCTCAAGCCAGCGAACTCGGGGTCTCAAACCTGGGTCCTCCGCATCCCGGTCCAACTCTCCATCCACTGCGCCACCGCCTGGTCAGGCTGGTCATGGTTTTTAAAGAATCGAAAAAATTTTCTACCATCTCTTTTCTCATTCTCTGGTTGCAAAGACCTATAAGATCCTATAGGATAATGATGCTACACAAAAGGAGCTGTATAATAGAAAGAAAACTGCCAGCTCTCTAAAAACATCTGATTGTTTTGACAGAGAGAACATTTACTACATTACACCACTGAAATTTTAGGGATTGTTTGCCACAGTAACTAGTACTACCCTAAAAATACATGTGAGAACATCTATAAAAGATTGCACATTTTTGTTTGGGAAAAGTTTATTAAAAACTTCTTATGTGATATAGTACATTATCCTCAATGTGAAGAAAATATATGAACAAAATATTATTAGAGGATATTTATGGCAGAAAAATAGTGTTTATTAAGAATCATAATAGTCTTATAAAGTTAGAGTAGATGTTTAAGGTAAAAAATAAGCAAGAGATAAGACTGGACAGAAAAGTAGCAGCCAGACCATATAGAGCCTTGAATTGTGACCTAACAGGTTGACAGGAATAAACAGAAAAATAAATTTAAGAAAAAAAATATTTTAAAAAAGATAAGTTTTAAAAAAGAGGGTTAACTGGACAGTAAACACATTTTTTTTACTAAGTTATTTGGGTACAGGCTACAGATTTGGGGAACAATAATTTCTTCTCAATTAGGCTCCTATAGTATAACTGAATCCTGAACATTGAGGCGTGTGCTGATCAACCACAACACAGTGAACTGGTTGAATCAAATTTTCCAACCACCATTGAGCTTTCTGACCAAACATCTGCCCTTATATACAACAATGGGACTAACCATATTTGCTTTTCTATATTCAATAGTCAGCTAACTTCCATTCTAATAGCATCTCCATAATGATCTTTATATCTTTCTAGCTCAGACTAAAAGTTTTTTGAGTATTTCATCTAGTTTTATTGTTTTTTCTTTTGCCTGTTTGGAAATCTTAGCTTCCCTAAGAGTCTTGATTAAAGTTTACTGTGGTAGAGGAGGCATGGGATAGTAAAGAAATGGTCATAAAACCTAACTAATGCATATTTTCCAAGTAACTAAAGTTTTGTAGTACAGGTGGGCAAGCTAGTGTTAGAGATCATAGATCAGTTCAGAGAGGAGGGTGTCCTCTTTATGTAAAAACCAAACATGTTGCCATAACAGAACCTATATTCAGGCTACAAAGTTAGCTCTATCAGCCATATTAATTGTAGGTGAGTGAATTCTAGGTTAATTTTTCTCAGCCAATGTTTCTACTTGTAGGATTTTGAATTTCACATTCACCAACCCGTTGGATGACTTTTGAGCTAGCAGAAAAGAAAAGTATTTTCCTCATGAAATTATGACCTTAATTTTCACCTACTATAACTTAGTTTGTAATGGCATAAATCTGTGCTTATCTTTCTTATTAGTTCATAAGCAGAACTGTGTTTCATTTATCTTTATATCTTTAGTGCCTTATGCTATGACATGGTAAATAGTCTATATTGTTATGAAGTAAAAGAATGATTAAATGAGTGAAAATGGTTATTTGATTGGTAGGTTTAATCAATAAATTCCATGCATAATACAGGTAATAGCATGTAAATTACACTGACCCAAACTTCAGGTTAAAATATCATAGATCTTCATTATATAAAGGACTATAATGGTCAACATTTCTAATCTTTCCACCTCATTTTCTTTTTAAGCTAAAAAATTTTAAATTTAACATGAACACTAATAATTCCAAAATCCCTTAAGGAATTTTTCTATGTGTTTAAGATTTCTCTGACACCAGAAAAACAACAGTTAAATGATGACCAGATGGCAATTTGGCTGGAAGTAAGATGAGCATTGAAGCATAATGAGCAAATTAGAGATTTAAATCTTTTCTATGAGCAGATTAACCTAATGGGGTGGACAAGATCACCCAATGGCTTTTTATTAATTTTATTTATTTCTTTCGGAAAACATTTACTGATGCATCGGTATGATTATTTTCGGGAGATGTGACTGATAGATTAAATGGAAATACTTTTTAGGCATTATCTTAAAGCTACCCAGGGTGAATGCTTCCATTAAGATTACTTAGTGTATGAGGGCAGGGGTGATATTATTGAGATGCGTGGCTAAAACCTTGGAAACAATCTTGTACTCTCTATTCAGGAGAGTAAAAGAGGATGAAAATCCCCCAATTGTTCCTTACCTCATCATCTTTTTAAGGATTATGGGATCAGGGGAGTTTTCATGTCTTGAGACATAATTGTGGTCTTAAAAAATTCTGAAAAGACTTTTTTATGTTAGAGATAATTGCCACAATCTGGTTTTGTAAGACATGATGAGAAATCTGTCAGCACCTGAGGCTCTTCCTAGGTTTATGGCTTGGATTTGGGGTCTCTCATTTTTAATGATATTGTGTTGTCCAACTGATTGACTTAATCGAGGGAGTGAATTGAAAGCAAAGCCCATTAGTGTTCTGTGTGATACAGCATTTAAAAAACATGTTGGCTAGATTTAAAAATATTTTGAAAATATTAAATGCCTTTAATTTGCCTTTCTGGATTATTAGAATAGCTTAATTTGGCATGCATTTTGCTTGCATTTTTAGTAGTTTGCTAGCCCATATGTAGCCGATAAAAAAAAGCATTACATCAATTAATCAATATCTGAGGTATTGTAAATGGAGATTCTATGTAGGTTGTGATATTAATATAGATAGATGAAATAATGTGTATTCCCAATTCCATGTGTAATGATGGAGATGACAATCTTTTAAATTAAATGAACAATGTAATAAGTTAGACTGATGAATCAATATATTTAAATTCTATTATAAAATTATGACATAATTAAACAGTTTGAAACTAAAGCCTAATTCTGGTTTATTAATTTTCATCAATAATTTTTATTACTAAAGTACTAACAAACTCATGATAATAAACCACTTAAAGATAACAAATTGCTTTTGGATATACATGCAACTTTCAAATTTTTCTTTAATGTCAGTCATTATATGTATCTGTTCAACTGCTTTGTAGGTGATGGTATTTTTTTTTTAATTTGGAGTTTAGATGGATACATTGACTTAAGACATAGAGTGAATACCTTAAGCTTGTTGAGCAGGATTTCTGTCACTGGCAGCCAAAAAGCTCTAATACACACACTTAATGGTGAAACATGAAATAAGATCAATTACTTAAGAATAACTGCAAACTATAAACTCAATTACATATATGGGTGACCATAAAGTATGAAAATAGAGACTTCCTGATGGATATAAACATTTTATTGAAGCTGGTTAACAGTGGAACTAAATTTTCCTAACCTCATTTGAAAGAGATAGATTCAAGGGAGTTACAACTAAAATATCAAAATGGCTTTGACTTTTAATACTAAATATCTTTTATTTTTTAAAGAAAGGCAAAAGATACAAAGAAAAATGTAGTACAATGGCTATAGAATTTATTTCCCATTTCTGCTACTTGGATAAAGTTTAAAAATGGCAATCCAGTAAACTGGAAGTACTTCAGAGTTTAATTTCATGGTAGATGTTGCAAATACAATGCTCATAAAAATTAGAGGATATTTCAAAATGAATATGAAGTGATTAAAAAAGCATTTGATTTTTTTATTGAGTGTTTTGTTGTTGTTGTTTTTTTTTTAACAAGGACAGAGAAAGAGAGTCAGAGAGAGGGATAGACAGACAGGAACGGAGAGAGGTGAGAAGCATCAATCATTAGTTTTTCATTGCCATTGCGACACCATAGTTGTTCATTGATTGCTCTCTCACATGTGCCTTGACCACGGGCCTTCAGCAGACCGAGCAACCCCTTGCTGGAGCCAGAGACCTTGGGTCCAAGCTGGTGAGCTTTTACTCAAGCCAGATGGGTCCATGCTCAAGCTGGCAAGCTCGGGGTCTCGAACCTGGGTCTTCTGCATCCCAGTCTGACGCTCTATCCGCTGCACCACTGCCTGGTCAGGCTGATTTTTTTATTAAACAAGAACTTCAGAAAAGCAAATGACAAGTCAAAGAAAGTTGTTTGATTATGCAAATTAATGCAAAACCAACTTTTATTTCATTGGTGAAAATGCAGTGTACAAAAGTACTGAAAGTATTTGAGTATCTGCACATTCCCTAATCTGAATTGCACATCCTGCAATTTCCCAGTCCTTGTAATGCCCCTGCAACATGATTTGCCCAAATGCAAAGCCAGGAGAGCCATAGGACGTCTTGATGCTGGTCAAACACAGACAACGGTGGCAACAACACTTGGAGCATCCCAAAATGTAATTAGCAGACTGTGAAATCACTTTCAGGAGTCTGACACAATATGAATAAGACAAGGGCAGGGTCACCCATCTGCCACAACAGCAAGAGATGATCACTACTTGACCTTACTGACAAGAAAAAACAGGTGCAGCAATGCAATAGAGCTGCGGGGACAGTTTCTTGCTGCCACTAGACGACACATACGAACCCAGACTATATGAAATTAGCTCAATAGTGTTGGACTGTATGCCCAGCGACCAATGGTATGCATTTTGTTATCTGCTGAACATCGTAGATCCTATAGAAGGTGGGCTGAACATTGTCATTGGACCCAAGATTAGTGGTCAACTGTCCTCTTCTCTGATGAGTCACAGTTCAGTCTGCAGCCTGACAATTATTGTGTCCTGAACTGGTGTGAGTGAGGAACATGAAAGAATCCACATGAAAGAATCCACATTTTATGTGAGAAAGGGACACCTTCGGTGGTGGTGGAATCATGGTGTGGGCTGGCATCTGCAATGGTGGTCATACCAACCTCCACATCATCGGAAATGGATCACTGACTGCTGTAAGAGATCGAGATGAGGTCCTGCACCCTATAGTGGTAACTTATGTGGAGCAGTTGGTGCATCCTGTCAACAAAATGCTTCAGAAGGCAGGAATCGAGTGCATATACTGGCCTTCACTTTCTCCAGACCTGAACCCCATTGAACGTGCTTGGGATGCACGAGGAAGACATCTGGCAAACCATCCAATGCCTCCCACAGCACTTCTTGAGCTGGAAGTTGCCCTGCAGCGAGAGTGGCAGAGGATCCCTCAAGAACTGCTGGATAATCTGCTCCTTTCCATGCCCATCGTTGTCAGTGTGTTTTGGCAGTCTTGAGTGACCATCCATCCTATTGAACAATGTGTGGCACTCTTGTCCAGTTTAACATACTTTTGTTCACCCCCACTAATATGTCACTTGCTACTCAATCACGATAATTGAGTTTGTATCTCATTTGCATAATTGAACAACTTTCTTTGACTTGTTTGATTTTCTGATGTTCTTGTTTAATAATAAAAAAATCAAATGTGCCTGACCAGGCAGTGAGGCAGTGGATAGAGCGTCAGACTAGGACGTAGAAGACCCAGGTTTGAGACCCCGAGGTCACCAGCTTGAGCGCAGGCCCATTTGGCTTGAACAAAAGCTTGCCAGCTTGGACCCAAGGTAGCTGGGGTTGCTCAGTCTGCTGAAGGCCCGCTGTCAAGGTACATATGAAAAAGCAATCAATGAACAACAACTAAGCCGTTGCAAAGAAAAACTGATCATTGATGCTTCTCTTCTCTCCTCGTTCCTGTCTGTCTGTCCCTGTCTATTCCTCTCTCTGATTCTCTCTCTGTCCCTGTAAAAAAAAAAAAAAAAAAAAAAAAAAATCAAATGCTTTTGTTTATCACTTCATATTCATTTTTAAATATCCCCATAATTTTAGTCAGCAGTTTATATTGCACTATAACTGATGGCTCTTGATTATTTATGTGCATCCTTGAAGCATTTTGAAATGATTAATGTAGTGAAGATTAAGCAAAATTTTTGGTGTACCTTTTATAGGTTGGAACTAGCAGGCAGCCACCAATAATCCATTTGCGCTTTTTGGTTTGCGTAAGGAGCAGGACCATTTATTCATTCATTCATTCAACAAATATTTATTGAGTGGTACTCTGTGTCAAGCACTTGAAATAACTGTACAAATATATTCCCTTTTCTTAAAATATTAAAACACAATAAGGAAGAAATAAACTAGATAACAATTTAATAATCTGAAATATAATCTATAATGGAGAAATAATGTAGGATGTAAGACACTTATAAGTAATACCTAAGCATGATTTAGAGACTAAGGAATTGTTTTCTGAAGAGATGGCTGTCCAAACAGATTTCCGAAGGACAAGTTGAAATTAAACAGATATAAAGACAAGGAAGAGATACGGACTGATTAAACGTGTAAAATTTAGAAGATAGTAAACTTATACAAAAACCTCAAAGTTAATAAGAAGCTTAAATGTAAATTATAAAGCTATAAAACTTTTAAAAAATATACATGGAAAATCTTCAGGCAAAGAGTTATTAGATGTGACATGGAAAGCATGATTCATAAAAAGGAAAAATTGGCAAAAGACATGAAACATATCACTGTAAAAGACAGAAGCATGTCAAATGAGCACATGTAAAGATATTTAGTATGTTAGCCTTGGGGAGATGCAAGTTAAAATTATACCAAGATATCACTGCATACCTTTTAGAGTAGTTAAAATAAAAGATAGTGACAATATAAAAAATGCTGGTGGGGATACAGAGAAACTGGATCCTTTGTATATTATTGGTTGAAATGTAAAATACTAGACCTGCAAAATAGTTTGGCACTTTCCTCATAAGTAACTTCCACACGCTAGCAATTATAACAATTGTACTTCTAGAATTTCATCCTGAAGAAATGAAGATACACCTTTACACAGAAATCTGTACATGAAATTTTATAATTATTATTATTTATAATAGTCAAAACTGGAGACATTTCAAATGTCATTTAATGGTGAATAGTTGAACATTGGTACATCTATACTATAGAATGCTATTCATTGAAAGGAACAAAAACACGTAGCAGCCTGGATGAATCTCCAGAGCCTAATGTTAATTAAAAAATCCCGAAAGTTAAATACTGTCTGATTCCATTTATACAACACTCTTGAAATGATAAAGTTCTAGAAATTCAAAAGAGGAGGGTAGTTGTCAGAACTTACAAAGGAATTAAGGTTCTGGGGGAAGTTTGGGTGGCTACATAAGGACATCCTAAAGGGTCTTTGGGCTGATGAAAGGGTTCTGTGTCTTAACTATGTTAATATAGTGGTTTATATAGTATCCTTTGCAAGATATTATTACCATTAGGGAGAAATTGGGAAAAGGATATCTGAGATGTCTCTGTATTATTTCTTACAAATGCTTGTGTATTCACAATTATCTTAAAATAACAACAGAAAAGTAAAAATATTAATATAATTTATGTACAACAATATCAAGGTGGCTATACTGGCTTTTTTGAACCTGGCTGAGTTACTGAATCTCTTCATGAATACAACATCTGTTGTATGAGAAGGTTCTTTATAGTCTTATCACAGATATGAAGATGATGGATCTGTGAAACTTTTATGCATACTTTTAATTTATTTATTTGTAAAATTTCTATAGTAAAATCTTAAATATGTTATAAGCATTTTAATTCAAAATTAAATTTATACTAAAATGACCACATGATGCCATAAAAGCAGTTTTTAGTTATTTTATTTTATTTTTTTACTTTGGCTAATCATTTCTTTTAAATTAAAAAAATGAAAATCTAAAAGAATGCTGCATGATTATAGGGCATTTAGTGCAATTTGTGTCAGAAAGTACAAGTGAAAGTAAAAAACTTTAAATTTAAATAATGAAACACAAAAGGCATGTTCTAAGTTGTCAACTGACAACTTTTCAGGTAGATGACATATGCACTGTAGGTATAAAATTATACTTTATTTTTAGACAATTGCAGGCTGCCTCTCGTTAGTTGAGAAGTTGACAATCATTTATCTTTTATTATTTTATGCAACTTTTATGTGTGAGCCAGGCCAAAGTAGCTTGAATTTTAACAGGCAAAAGCTAATAGCTACAAAGGGGGCCAAATAATCATAATAATAATTATTATTATTCATTGTGCATAAATAACTTAATTATAATGGCTACCTACTAAGTTCTCAAAATATAGGATACTTATATTGGACAGATGTCAGCATCAGTACTTTTTATTGTCATCATCATTATTTTTATACTGCAGTCTTTGTGTTGATAGATAAAGGAAAAGTTTAGTAATACCTGGCCTAAAGAATGGTATTAAAAGTTAAGAAGCAAGAGAAAAATCTGATGTTCTTTTGTCAGATTTTTATTTTTCAGAGATCACTGAAGTAGGTAGCTTTGTATAGCAAAAGGTGAGGTGAGGGGGAAGAGAAATAACCTTTCTTTTGTTTTTCTTTCCCCCAACATATATAGACACATCTTTTTTAAAGGGTATCTGTAACTGTTGCATTGATAAATTCAATAAATAAATTAGTTCTAAAAAATTATATATTAAATAATATTATTAAATGCAATTTAAAATGAGAAAGACTGTATTTTTAGATAAAAGATAGTTTTGGGGGCCAAATGATGATGATGAAACCTCTAAAGTCTTGTGAAAACTTTCAAAATACTATAAAATAGCATGAGTTTTTTCATGTTGCAAACAGCAGGGTATTTATTTGCAATTTGGGTGCTACAAAATAAATCTCAGAAAAACTCCCGAGATATGGAACATAAAAGTGTATCATTCCTGCTAAAAAAAGTGAGAAATTATAAAGAAAATACTGACATAGGAAGAAAAACATGAAAATGATCAACTATAGTATGTCAAATTTTCAGTGAAATGTAATCAGAAAATAAAGAAGTTAAAAAAACAAACATAAAAAGAAAAAGTAAAGTGAAGACTTAAAAGGGAAAAAAGTTTTGCTCCATGTTAGGAAACACTATATGAATTTTATAGTAGCTCTTAATGGAATACTAAAGAATTTCTATTTGCAAGTTCACAAGCGTGCTACATGAATCCCCCAGTGACTGAATTCACAGCCCTGTGGTTTTTAAATTTGGCTTGCATTGTGCTTTATGCTTCCTAGTTCAGTGTTGTATTAAATTGTAGCAAAAAGAATTTTTTTCTATTTCACATTGTTCATATAAGATACATTTACTTCTTTGTAGTGGTTCATATGTACTTTTGAGATAAAATATTTATAATGAATTTAAAGGTAATTATTATTTTAATTAAAATGTGGTTAGGTATGGAATATGTGTACATTCAGCCAATTGTTTTTGTGATATTTTTTAAATTTTATTTATTCATTTTTAGAGAGAGGAGAGAGAGAGAAGGAGGTGAGGAGCTGTAAGCATCAACTCTCGTATGTGCCTTGACCGGGCAAGCCCAGGGTTTCAAACCAGCAACCTCAGCGTTCCAAGCCAACATGTTATCCACTGCATCACTACAGGTCAGGTTGTGATCTTTTCTTATGTCAATGAGGTTGTCTTTAGAGTGTGTGATTAGAATTTATTTTGTTGTTATTTTGTTGCCATTACTATTGTTGTGTCACTCATCTGCCTTACTTTTTTCTTTCTTTTTTTTTAAAAAAATTGTTAGCCATTGCTATTGCTCTGTGCTCTATTCTGTTTATAACTGAGCACCACAGATTGGGTGGCTAAGATTAGACATGACATCAGAGAAAATTACCAAAATCAAGTTCTTCATATAATAAAGGAACAAAATCTGAGCTATTCCTTTAAAGAAGCAGAACTGTTAACAGATTTATGTCTTGGCTGGTAATGAAAATTAACTGGTTATTGCTTTGGAAACATTTTACCCACATTAACCTCATAAATAGGTACTCCTTATTTATCTTTACCTATCTCATCAACTAACGTCATCGAAAATAAAACAGTATTACTTCTGTGAGCAGAAAAACACTTATGAGGTATAGAGTTTTGAAAATATAAATATTGTCCTGTGATTTTTTTTCTTTTCAAATAAAATAAATAACATGTACTATCATTCTGAAAACATATAGAGGCAGTAAAAGTATTGAAGTGGACAGCTAAATCAAGAGGTTCTTAGTGATGATGGATGGCAGGTAAAAGTAATGTCAGTGAAAGTAGAGAAAAATGGATTCATTTCACAACTAATTAGGAAACAGCAGAGCTTGATATTTAATTAGATATATGTTGCAAGTCAAGATGTCTTTGTTTCCTGACTTGATAATTCTGAGAATTATAAGATATATTGTTTATTACCATTAAACCAAATAAAAGAAGAAGGAAAGAAGGAAGGAAGGAAGGAAGGAAGGAAGGAAGGAAGGAAGGAAGGAAGGAAGGAAGGAAGGAAAGAAGAAAGAGGAAAGAAAGAAATTTAAACTATGAGGACAAATTAGGGACTGGTTTTTATCATCTTTTTTCTGGTTGTCATAACTTTCTAGTTTTTCTATTGATATATCAAGAGATTCAGTTCATGAACCACAACAGCTAAGCATACTTGTTTCGTCTCTGCAGAATAGCCTTAGTAATAGCTTCCTCTGTTTTTGTTGTTACAGACAACTCTTGATAATGTTGTCACTGCAAAGAGACTCACAGTGACTACTGCTCCAATATCATTGCGGTACTTATTCATTGAGCTGGCAGTACATTGCCTCACCCTGACCAACAAAAACTCGAACTTTCTTTCCTGTAGGCACTGAGGTTCAAGACACTGTTGGAGCCAATTGACACACATTTGTACATCTCAGAAACACAGTATTATAGATTCTTCAGAGGCAAATTTTAAATATTTGGAAACAAAAACAAGTAGATAAATTGTACTGTTAAGTTTATTTTATTTTTGAAATGTAGTTCAATTGTAGTCTTTTTAAATGGATCCTGTGAGATTAAGAAATCAGCTTGTCACAAAGCTGTGGATGACATCATAAATAATTCCTTGTGCTAATGATTTTTTTCTAGATCATCGTACTTTTCCCCATTCTTACATCCCTAAGAGTGACACCTGATATGCAGTGCTGGAGCAAACTTATTATTTAAATCTTCATCATTTGGGATGATAAAATACTAAAGACTACAGTCACATTGTCTGTCTTACCCCCAGGGCTGTATTAACTCTCTTGCTCTCTGTCAAAATATGGTTTACAGAGATCTTTGATTGTTCTAAATTCCACAAAATATTATTCCAATCCACTATATTTATATCATAATTCTAATTATATCTAGTCCATTTCTTACATGCCCTAATAACATAGGTGTGCCAGAAGAAAAAATAAACATACACTAAGATTAACACGTGGAACAGACCATTACAACAATATAGCACCCCTATACTGTTGTGACTTGTGAAAAGAAAAATAACATAGTAGAAGAAGCTATGAGTTGTACCTTTGGTCATTTACTTCATCTAGAAGGAGAGGTAACCACTGGTATAACTACATACTTGGGATATTGTGAAAAGGTTCATTGGTTAAAAGTGTCCTAAAAATAAAGGTGATAAAAAAAAGGCACGTGGAAGGAATGTATGGAATCCTAAAAATTAGTATCAGAACATGAGGGCAGATTCTGATGAAGCTGAGGACTGTGAACACTTAAAGTTTCCCATGTCTTAGTCTGACCAGGCGGTGGCGCAGTGGATAGAGCATCGGACTGGGATGCGGAAGACCCAGGTTTGAGACGCTGAGGCCGCCAGCTTGAGCGCAAGCCCATCTGGCTTGAGCAAAGAGCTCGCCAGATTGGACCCAAGGTCTCTGGCGCCAGCAAAGGGCTGCTCGGTCTGCTGAAGGCCCACGGTCAAGGCACATGTGAGAAAGCAATCAATGAACAACTAAGGTGTTGCGACGGCAATGAAAAACTAATGATTGATGCTTCTCACCTCTCTCCGTTCCTGTCTATCTCTCCCTATCCATCCCTCTGTCTGACTCTCTCTCTGTCCCTGAAAAAAAAAAAAAAAGTAAGTTCCCCATGTCTTCTTCACTATTAGTCATCATCCCAACACTGCCTGAGGAGTTTAAGTCCACCTTACCTAAGGAAGCCAGATGATCTTCCATGAAGTAGTTGCCTTACAAAGCATTGCTGATCTTCTTCCAAACCTGCTTCTATCTCTGTTCCTTGCTTCTCAAACGAGTCAGTAACTTACATACATCTATAAAATTATTTTATTTTATAACAATTGAAAATTTACATAAATGTAAAGATATACAGAGAATATCCCTATATTCTACATGCACTTTCCCCTATTAACACATATTAATAAGTATTGCATTATTGTCACAATTAATAAACCCGTGTTGAGTTATTATTATTAAATAAAGCACATACTTAATTTAGATTTTTTTTTAATTTAGATATTTTGAGTTGTCATCTATTCTACCTACTTAGAATTTAGGATCTCATTCATAATGCCACATTACACTTAGTTGTCATGTCTCTGTAGGCTCCACTTGGCTGTAACAGTTTTTCATATACATTTTGTTTTGTTTTCACAACTTTGATAATTTTGTGGGTTGATTAGGTGTTTGATAGAATGTTTCTCAATTTTTATTTGTCTGACATTTTTTTCATGATTAGACTGGGGTCAAGAATTTTGGTTAGGAATGTTACACAGAAATATAGTGCTATTCCTACCTAATTTTATCAATATGACAACTTGCTTATTTATATAATAAATTGTTTGTTAAAATTTAATTTATTTTGGTTAAAATTCAATATCACTTTATATTTGCTCAAATCACTCTGGTTTTGCCATTGGGAGCCCTTTATTTGGCCCTTGTATCTCTTTGACATATGCAACTCACTGTCATTTTACTTTTTTTAACTCTTTTTAATTTTCTGATACTACAAGATGCTCCAGAATCCCTTACTTATGAACTGTGGGTTTCTCAGAGGCACTCTTATAAGATTGAGGAAGTTGCCTTATATTTCTAGTTTATTGTATAGTTTGTCAATGAAAAAGTGTTAGATTTTGTCAAATGATTTTACCTAATTTACAGATATAATAATGTGTTTTGCTTTTTATTCTATTATATGGTATGCCGATTCTATTAATTTTTGGATGTTAAACCAATGTTACAGCCTTATGGTAAATATTAGTTGTTAGTGATATAAAATTATTTTTATATATCTTGCTGGGTTTGATTTTCTGTAGTTTTCTTGTGATGTCACTGTCGTTTCATCAGAGTAATACTGGCTTCATAAAAGGAGTTAGGAGTTATTCTTTTAATTCTTTAGAAAAAGTATGTGAAGAATTAAAATTAATTTTCTTTAAATGTTTGATAGACTTCACCAGTGATATGAGTATGTGCTTTATTCTGTGGTCACATTCATAATTGCCAATTCAATTTCTTCAGTTGTTATCGGTCTAGTCTGTCTTTATCTTCTAAAATCAGTTTCAGTAGTCTATGACTTTCTGGGAAACTGTTCATTCTATCTAAAGTCATCAAATTTGTTGTTGCATAATATTTATTTATTTATTTATATTTTTTTATTCATTTTAATTTATTGGGTTAACATGAATTCAAGTTTCCCACACAATATAACTCCTTCACCCTACCTCTTGTCTCCCATTACCCCCCACCTACCCTTTGGGATTTGCTGTCCTATTATCTGTATCTATGTGTTATGTATATATAATTTCACTAATTCTTTCACCTTCTCTGATCCCATTCTGCATCCCCTTTCCCTCTGACAACTGTCCCTCTGCTCTCTCTGACCCTGTCTCTGCCTCTATTCCATTACACAGTTCACTTTGTTTATTAGATTCCACATATAAGTGAGATCATATGAGATTTGTTTTTCTCTGCCTGGCTTATTTCACTCAGCATAGTAATCTCCAAGTCCATCCATGCCATTGCAAAAGGTAAGGTTTCCTTTTTTATGGCCACATAGTATTCCACGGTGTATAGGTATCACAGCTTTTTAATCCACTTATTAAAGAGACTGTCTTTACTCCACTGTATGCTCTTACCTCCTTTGTCAAATATCAATTGACCATAAAGGCATGGGTTTTATTTCTAGGTTCTCTGTTCTGTTCCATTGATCTATATGCCTGTTCTTATGCCAGTACCAAGCTGTTTTGATTACAGTACCAAGCAGTTTTGTAGTATAAGTTAGTATCAGGAAGTGTGATACCTCCCATTTTATTCTTCATTTTCAAGATTGCTGAGGCTATTCGGATCCTTTTTTGGTTCCATATAAATTTTTGGAATATTTGTTCTATATCTTTGAAGTATGCCATTGGAATTTTAATAGGAATTACATTGAATCTATAGATTGCTTTGGGTAATATAGACATTTTAATGATATTTATTCTTTCTATTCATGAACACAGTGTATGCTTCCACTTGTTTATATCTTCCTTGATTTCTTTTTTCTAAGTCTTATAATTTTCTGAGTACAAGTCTTTTACTTTCTTGGTTAAATTTACCCCTTAGTACTTCTTTATTGTTGTTGTTGTTGCAACAATGAAGGGGACTTTCCTTAATTTCTCTTTCACATAGTTTATTGTTAGTGTATAATAATGCCACTGATTTCTGAATATTAATTTTATATCCTGCCACCTTGCCGAATTTTTTTTATCAGGTCTAGTAGTTTTTTGACTGAAACTAAAACTTCTATGTAGAGTATCATGTCATCAGGAAATAATGATAATATTATTTCTTTTCCAATTTGCATGCCTTTCTTTTCTTCTTTTCTGATTGCTGTGGCTAGAACTTCCAGAACTACATTTAAATAAGACATATGGTGAAAAAGGACACCTCTGCCTTGTTCCTGATCTCAAGAGGATTGCTTTTAATTTTTGTCCATTGAGTATGATGTTGCCTGTTGGTTCATCATAAATGGCCTTTATTATGTGGAGGTATGTTCTCTGTATTGACATTTTGCTGATAAATGGGTGCTAAATTTTATCAAATGCTTTTTCTGCATCTATTGATATAACATGTGATTTTTAACTTTACTTTTTTATGTGATGAATCACATTGATTGATTTGCGAATATTGTACCAGACTTGCCTCCCCAGAATCTCACTTGATCATGATAGTATACCTTTTTTTTAATGTATTGCTGGATCCAGTTTGTTAATATTTTTTTGAAAATTTTAGAATTTATGTTTATCAAGGATATTGGTCTATAGTTTTCTTTCTTTGTAGTTTCTAAACCTGGTTTTGGAATGAGGATAATGCTTGCCTCATAATAGGAGCTTGGAACCCTTCCCTTCTCTTGAACTATGTAAAATAGCTTGAGAAGGGTAGGTGTTAGTTCTTCTTTGAATATTTGATAAAATTCACCTGAGAAGCGATCCAGTTCAGGATTTTTGTTTATTGGGAGTTTTTTGATAATTGTTTTGATTTCATTTGTTGTAACATGTCTATTTAGGTTTTCTGATTCTTCCAGATTGAATCTTGGAAGGTTGTATGTTTTCAGGAATTAATCCATTTCTCTCAGATTGTCTGACTTTTTAGCATATAGATCGTTACAGTGTTTTCTTACTGTCCTTTGTATTTCTGTGGTGTCAGTTATTACTTCTTAGTTTATATTTCTAATTTTATTTATTTTAGTCCTCTCTCTTTTTTCCTTGGTGAGTCTGGTTAAATGTTTGTTAATCTCATTTCCCTTTTCAAAGAACCAGCTCTTGATTTTATTAATTTTTTGTATTGTTTTTTAGCCTCTATGTCATTTAATTTTTCTTTGATCTTTATTATTTCCTTCCTTCTATTTTATTCTATTTTATGGTATGTCGATTCTATTAATTTTCCTTCCTTCCTTTTTATTCTATTATATGGTATGTCGATTCTATTAATTTTTGGATGTTAAACCAATATTACAGCCTTATGGTAAATATTAGTTGTTAGTGATATAAAATTATTTTTATATATCTTGCTGGTTTGATTCCTCTGGGCTTTATTTGTTGTTCTTTTCCTAGTTCTTTTAGATGCAGTGTTAAGTTGTTTATTTGAGCTTTTTCTTGCTTCTTAAGGTATGCCTGTAATACTATGAACTTCTATCTCAGGACTGCTTTTGCTGTGTCCCATAAATTTTGAATTGCTATACATTCATTTTTATTTGATTTAAGAAAATATTTTATTTCTTCTTTGTTGTTATGGTTAACCCATTCATTATTTAATAACATACTATTTAGCCTCCAAGTGTTTGAATATTTTTCACTTTTTCTATTGTAGTTTATTTCTCGTTTCATGACTTTTTTTTTTTTTTAAAGATTCTTTTTTTTAAAAAAATTTTTTCTTTTTTTTTTTACTTTATTCATTTTAGAGAGGAGACAGAGAGTGAGAGAAAGAGAGAAAGAGAGAAAGGGAGGGAGGAGCTGGAAGCATCAACTCCCATATGTGCCTTGACCAGACCAGTGCAGGGTTTTGAACTAGCGACCTCAGTGTTCCCAGGTCGACGCTTTATCCACTGCGCCACCACAGGTCAGGCTCATGACTTTTTGATCAAAGAAGATGCTTAGTATGATTTCAATTTTCTTAAGTTTATTGAGACTTGTTTTATGTCCTAACATATTGTCTATCATAGAGAATGTACCATGAGCACTTTAAAAATATATATATGTTCTGCTGCTTTGCAGTGAAAGGTTCTGAAGATATCTATTGAATCCAGTTGATGTACTGCAGTGGTTGGCAAACTCATTACTCAACAGAGCCAAATATCAACAGTACAACGATTGAAATTTCTTTTGGTAACCAAATTTTTAAACCTAAACTGTATAGGTAGGTACATTCCTTATAGAGGTAGCACCTGCATCTGGTATTTTGTGGATGAGCCACACTCAAGGGGCCAAAGAGCCACATGTGGTTTACGAGCCATGGTTTGCTGACCACTGATTTAGTGTGTTATTTAAGGCTGCTGTTTCTTTGTTAATTTTCTGTCTGGAGGATCTATCCATTGATGTTAGTGGGGTATTAAAATTTCATACTCTTACAGTATTGCTATTGATCTCCTCCCTTAGGCCCATAAAAATCTGCTTTATATATTTAGGTGCTCTTATATTAGGTGCATAAATATTTACAATGATTATATCCTCCTGTTGGATTTCTCCCTTTGTTATTATATAGCGATATTCTTTATCCCATACGATAGCCTTTGTTTTAAAGTCTATTTTGTCAGAAACAAGTATTGATACTCCAGCTTTTTTTTCATTTCCATTTGCATGAAATACTTTTTTCCATCCATTCACTTTCAGACTATGTGTGCCTTTTTTCTGAGGTGGGTCTCTTGTAGACAACATATATATGGGTCCTGTTTCTTTTTCCATGCAGCTACTCCATGTCTTTTCATTGGACCATTTATTTTTTTTTACATTTAAGCTTATTATTGACATGTACTTATTTATTGTCATTGCATTCTTTAAATCTACAATCCTCTTTTTCTAGTTTTTTCCACCCATTTGTTCTTTTTACAGTGGGCTCCTTAACATTTATTGCAGTACTGGTTTGGTTGTAATGAATTCCTTTAGTGTGTTTTTCTTGTCTGTGAAGCTTTTTATTTCTCCTTTAATTTTATACAATAGCCTTGCTGGATAGAGGTCTTGGCTGTAGGTTCTTGTTTTACAGCACTTTGAATACTTCTTGCCAATCCCTTCAGGACTCAAGTGTTTCTGTTGATAAGTCAGATGTCATTCTTATGTAGGCTCCTCTGTAGTTAATTAGCTGCTTTTCTCTTAAAGCTTTTAGTATTCTTTTTCTGTCTCTTAACTTTGGCACTTTAATTATGATGTGTCTTGCTATAGGCTCTCTTAGGTTCCTATTTAATGGAACTCTTTGTGCTTCTTGAACTTGTGTGACTTTTTCCTCATCAATTTAGGGAAGTTCTCAATTATGATTTCTTCAGTCAGGTTCTCTATCCCTTGTTTATTCTCTTCTTCTTCAGAAACCCCTATGATTCGGATGTTGTTTCTCTTCATGTGGTCACAAAGCTCTCTTAGAGTTTCCTCAGTCTTTTTGAGTCTCTGTTGTTTTTGCTGCTCTGTTTATTTGCTTTCCTTTATCTTGTCCTCTAAATTGCTGACTTGATCCTTTGCTTTATCCAGCCTGCTATTGATTCCTTCCAGTGCCATCTTCATTTATGATATTGTATTTGTCATTTCTGACTGGTTATTTTTTATGATTTTGATGTGCTTTTGATCCTTGCTATCTCTGTATGTAGGTGCTCATTATGTCCATTTACTGTAGCTCTAAGATCTATGAGCATGCTAAAAATCATTTTGTTAAATCTGCATCTGGTAGTTTGGTCACTTTCATCTCATTCAGTTTTTTTTCTGGGGATTTCTCTTGTTGATTCATTTGAGTTGCATTTCTCTACCTTCCCATTTTTTTCTGTGCATTAGGTAGTGCTGTCTGAGTTTGAAATTTTTGTGTTGTCTTTATGAAGAAAATGGGCTCGGTGGTACGACCTCTATGACACCTGTTTTTCTTGTTCTAGGAATGCTTTTTGAGGGTAGTATTTTTCTTGTTGTATCACATGCAGTTGGTCCTTTTGTGGGTATGGTTATCCATTGAAGTTGGCTGTGTCTAAGAGTCAACCTTAATCATGTGCATTACACACTGTGTAATATTTATCCTGTTGTGCATATTTATTCTCCACAATGTCTGATGCATGCTAGACTCCTCCTTTGGGCATGCTGCTTGTGTAGGTAGCTGACTCTAGTGTTGATGTTGTCAGCCGTCCACTACCAGTAGTTTTGGCTCTAGTTTATCTTGCATTGGTGTCAACTGTTGTGTATAACCTGCTGTTCATTACCAATTTGCAGCTACTGCACTTTTCACTCTTTGTTTTGGCGTTTTTTTATGCCTGGGTACTGTGGGAGGGGCCATCTTTTGTATAAGGATCAGCTTCCTCCTGCTTGGAGATGACAGCAGCTTCCTAAAAACCTCAAGTGTTGTAAGATTTGTCTCCTCATTTCAGCTGCTCCTCCTCCTCTTGCAGCTGTCTAGTCTTCCACAGAGTCTTCTGTAGTAAGATGTAGTGTGGGCTCAGGCTGGCCTTACCCAGCCAATTCCTCTACAGGTTACATGCTTTGTGGATTAGCACAGCTGAGGTTGTGAGTACAACTTTATTGGAACACCCTGTGTCAGGTGTCTATTGGTAAGGAGCTTATTATGAGGAATGTGGCCCCTAATCAGACCTTAATCCCTCAGCCACTGCTAGATTCTCAAATTTTATTTCTCCCAATAAGGTGAGCTGCAGGCTCAGACCGAGTGTGGCCAGTAGTCCCCTCTACAGAAGTTCTTTCAGCTGGTGTGACCCTGGTCTCAGGGAGGAAGCTGAGAGAGTCCTCTCCTGGAGTTGACTGCCTTTCCTGAAGGTGGCTAAGCCTCTTGACCAGATCCAACAATAGACTCACAGGGACCCACACATTAAATGTCCATACTCCAAGCCTTTCTCCCTTTCTCATGTGGAATCTAGACTATAGCAAGATAGGAAATCCAGCACCCAGGTTGGCTGCCTGTAAAGCTCCTCCCTATCCAATATACATGAGTCACTGAGCCACTGCTGATCACAGAAGGTGGAACTTGCCTCAGCTGGGTCATGTGTGAGGAGCCTTTCCTTAGGATACCACTCTAGCAAGGGTTGTTAGGTCCTGAACTGATGCTTTCTGCAGCTAGCCCCTGAATATTCCAGCCCTGGACCTCCCTAGTAGGAACCCAGCACAGATCAGTGGGAGACACTGTCTGTGACTGGTCCTCAGCAACCTTCCTGAAGCTACAAGCATTTCAGAGTTTGTGGCTGCCTCTGCTGAGCCCAACTGTACTCCTAGGCTGGCTTTTAGCTACACTGGGCCTGGAAAGTTCTGTTTAAGGTCAAGTTTCCTTTAGTACTACCTCCTGCAGCCTCCGTCTATTGGCTGCTTGTTGGGCTCAACTTCTGAAAAAAACCTCTGCTAGAGTTTAGTGCTTGCAGCAATTCAGAGATTAGGGAGGATAGGGGGTTTGGCTCTACCCCTCGGCCCCAGATGATAGTCTGTCCAGACTTTTTCACAGGCCTTAGTAGAGTGTGGCCCCAGAAGTCTGGTGGGTGTGTCCTCTGAGACCAAGAGGTGTGGTCTGCCTGCTCTCTGAACAGTTTCTACTGAGTCTCCCATAAGGTGGAAGCACCAGTCCTAGAGTCAGGAGCATGTGGGGGAACACTCTGGTCTCAACACCAGAAAACTGAGCCACTGATGTGCCCCCCACTTCCTGGTCTCTCAGACTACCCATCGCCATGACTAGGGTAGGAGAGACTCCTGAGGGCAGAGCAATTACTTTCCCCCAGCCTGATGCTGCGCAAAGGGGATGCTCTATCCAAGAAATATGGTGACTACAGTACTGGAGAATGAGTCAGCACAGGGGTTCTGGTGGTCATCCCCCATAGGCTCTCTCCCTGGGCCTCCAACTTCACACTTTCTTCATGCAACTCCAGTCCTCTCAGCTCTACCTCCAATGGAGCACCGGGTAAATGGCTGTGAACAATATTTTTTCTGCAGGCTCTTTAAGACGACAGAGCCTGCAACTCAGAAATCTCAGTCTCTTTCTCACTAAAACTTTGCTATTTTAATTGCTTAATTCTGTGTGGGCTCCTCTTCTAGGCTCTGGGGCACTAGGCCTGGGGCTGAGCACCCACACTTCTCAAGGCAACCCTCCTTGCAGTGAGAGTCCATCTGGAACCTCAGCTACCCCTTGCTCCCGGGAGCAGGGAAGCCCTTTCCATGTCTCTGCCCTTTTTACCAGTGTTTGTGTGGCTTCTTCTGTGATCCTTGGTTATAGAGTCTTCTTCCTTTAGTCTAAAGTTGGTTTTTCAAGATGATTGTTCTTTTCTAATAGAGCTCCTTTGAAGTTGATTTGTTTGTTTTCTTCTCAGTTTTCTTAACTGGGTGGTAGTCTTGTTTACTGATCTCAGCAGGGGCCTTATTTAAAACAGTATCCAGGAATGCGGTGGGTGTAACCTGAGACTCTGAAGACCTGATCTGCCAGTTACTCTCTCTGGGGTGGGTGCTTTCTCCACTTCAGTAGGAGGAGGTGTATCTCAGATCTCCATAGAGACCTAAGTTACTACCCCTCCTCCCCACTTCTTGTTTTCAGCTGTGTTTATTTTTGTGCTGATTGGAGCTGGAGAGATATCTTGTGAAGATTGACACAGAACCACTTTAGTCTTGTGTTCTGTGGAAGGATCAGTCCCTCCCCTTGCAATGGGCACCTCCAGCACCTCCTCCAGCATATGGCTGCTCAGGTCCTCCCATGCATTCCACTGTTTGTCACCAGCTGTCTCTCTCTCCCCCTTTCTTTTGGAAAACAAGCCAGCTCTTTCAACACACCTTGTTCCCAGCTTCCCAGGGACGTGGCTGTGAGTGATATTTTCTACTGTTTTCCTTAAATTGATTGAGAGCCTTTCTGGGTTCTCAGCCTCACCCCCACCCCTTTGTTTCTGTAAGCGGGGGTGGGGGGGGCGCTCCCCATCAGACTCAGTGTGGCTTCTTCTTTGCTCCTTGGATTTTGAGAGCAGTTCTTGTAGTCCAGAGTTGTTTTTTTCACGCTGGATGTTCCTAAATTAATTTGTAATCCAGGTTGGTGGTGTGAGCTGGGAGTCTATGTGTCTGCCTACTCTGCTGCCATCTTGTCTCATTTCAAGATGATTGTTCTTAAATTAAGTTGTAATCCAAGTTGTCCTGGGAGGTGGCCATTGGAACATATGCCTACTCTGTTGTCATCTTGAAATCCAGTGTATAATATTTCATAGTATTACTTTATATAAGTTTTTTATTTCTCTAAGGTCTGTAGATTGTCTTCTTTTTAATTTCTTATTCTTGTGATTGGAATATGTTTCATGATCATATGTGAAAGAATAAAGTAGACTCCTTAATTAACATTTCAAACAAGAATTAATTCTAAATGGTCTAATGACTTTAGTATAAAAGTTAGCATCATAATATTATAATTAAATCTCATTACTTAGTGGGCCTGTGCTTTTTGAGATATTACCTTATGTTTCTCCAGTGGTATCGCCTTTTTTCTTTTTGTCTCCTGCTTTGTACTTCTGGCTGCATTTTTCCAAATTTACTTCCTGAAAACCCTAACCTCAGTTGACCACTTGCCCTTACCACTACCATCACCCTCCAACATATACTTTTGGTGAGATGAAATGGCTAAAGAGGACTGTGGTAGATACAATGCCTTATCCCCAGCTGGAGGAAAGGTCTGAAAATGTTTCCAGGTTGGTAGACCTTTGTTTTGAAAAAATCTCTAGGCATATTTTACAATATATACTGTTCTTTGCCACTGTTAGAACTATGCATGATCTTCACCTGGAGAGCCTGTTGGAATTTCTGAAAGCAAAGGCTTGCAAAGTGTGTCTCCCTATAAAAATTATGTATCTCTTTTAAAGACTTTCTCATTCTCAATACTAGTCTCTACTCAGACTTCAGCAATTATTCATAATTGACGTTTAAGTATTCTTACCACTTTATGGCTTAGTAACTCAAGCTACACATAAACAAATTTAGCAATGTTTTTCAAGTTTTTCCTCTTTCTCCTAATTTTATGTTTTACCTTGAAAATTCTGTTCTTTGATGTATCATTGATTTTCAGTCTATCCATATTTTTCTTGTTGCAAGGACTGAAGTGACAACATCTAAGCTCTTTTAATGTTGTTAAAAGGGTGGAATATATATATATATATATATATATATATATATATATATATATATGCAGGTTATATGATTTCTATCATGACTACTTAATGGTGTTGTTGCAGTAGAGAATAAATGGGTTTGAGTGCATTCTAATAGAATTTTATTTACAAAAACAAGTTTTTCTTCATGTGGTATAGTTCACTGATTTCCACCTTAGAACTATACCCAGATTTTACAACAGGCTCTAGAGATTGAAGTTCCAAATAAGACCCATTAGAAGGAGTGATTGAAAGCAAAATATTTGTATAATTTGGCCAATTTATATAGGCAGAATACTAGAAATAGGTGTGGAAATGATTTCCTGATTGTGGGAGTAAGATAAAAGGATATATAAAGATTTATTAATATTTTGCCTTTTAGAACAGATATTCTGGATTCAATGTTTTAGCTTGATGAGATAAAAATGTCTCTTAACAGTTTGCCTGATTAGTTGACTGAAATTTGAACCTAACCATAATGTATACTACATGAACTTGGAATGCTCATTCTCCCTTTATATATTATAGAGGAGGGCATCAACAGATTTCGAAAGTTTGGAATGCTAAAAATCACTTACCAATTAAGGTTTAATCATTTATTTTAGGAGGGGCAGACCATTTGCCACTGTCATAAATTTATAAGAACTCTAATTCACAGAACTAGAACCTCTTTAAAATAAGAGAGGCCAGGTACCTTAGAGTAAGTTTCTTGGAAACTCTTCGAAAAACTTATAATGTTGGTCACCATCACTACCATCTCTTTTCGTCTTCTTTTTTTCTTTTTTTATGTAATGAGAAGAAGGAGGCAAAGACAAGCTCTCGCATGCTCCCCAATGGGGATCCACCCAGAAAGCCCACTAAGGGATGATGCTCTGCCAATCTAGGTTCCGTGCTCCATTACAACCAGAGCCATTTGTTAGTGCCTGAGGCAGAGACCATGGAGCCAACCTCAGCTCCCAGGACCAACTCACTGTGATTGAGTCATAGCTTCAGGAGAGAAAGAGAAAGAGAAATGAGAGGGGAAGGGTTGGAGAAGCAAACGGGAGCTTCTCCTGTGTGCCCTGACCGGGAATCAAACCTGGGACATCCACATGCTGGACTGTGCGTGGCTCTACAACTGAGCAAATCGACCAGGGCCTCTCCCTACCATTTCTAAGGGGCACTGCAACCTGATTATGGATTAAAGAAGAAAAAGCAATGAAAATTCTCAGGAACTAATGGACACTGATTCTGTAGACCCAAAGCATCACTGTTGTCTGTCTGCCAGTCAGAGTAGGTTCTTATGGAGGTCATGTGATTAAGGAAGGTTTTTTGAAAATAGTGGTTTCTTTTTATCAATAAAAGTTTGCTTTAAGTCAGTTTCATAGCCAGTTCAGTTTTTCTAGGATATTTCTTTACATTTTCCCACTTGCCTATTTCCTTAATAAAGTAATATGGGCTGAAAGAGTTCACTATTTCCCAGGGGTAAATATTGCCTTCCACAGTGTGACTGAAAAGCATCATTAGATCATTGTAATTGAGTATGATGACCTGTCCTATGAACAATACATTACTTGGGAGGATATATGGAAAATGTGGCATACTCTCCAACATATCCCTTTATCTTGTCTGGCCATTAGGTGTTCTGTCATCAACATGTGCAGTTTATTTATTATGAAACTTGTAAGTGGATCTATCCAATTGGTCAGAAACAAGGACTTAAGAATAATGCATTTGGTTTTATGAAATGCAGCTACATTACTCATGTAAAGCAACCAGATGGAAAACATTGTGAATCAATTAATTTTAATTTCCATCAAAGCTGTTATATAGACTTAAAAATGTAATAGCATTTACTTTTCAATGAGTATAGATATCTAATGGCATAGCACAAGCACTTTCCTGATATTGCTAATATATCACATTGATTTTGAAATTATAATCTCTACATCAATCACATCATTATCAGAATTGTACAAACTTGTCTAGACTGATAGATATAAATATACTTTTCAGTGCTTAAAAACAATTTCCACAGTTGAGTGTATTATTTAATTCAAAGTTAAAGGGCTTATACTGAAGTTCAGATTATTTTAGTGGGTTAGGTGTCATTATATGAGCATCTTTGTCAGCAATTACTGGGTATAAAAATATAAAAACAAGTACAATTTGTCTAAAATAGACATGTTTCTTTTGAAAAGTAATCTGAGTGTTTCTTTAGTTATCTTCTTTCATGAAGAACAAGAAATTAGATTCAGCCCAAAGAGTGTCAAAAACTTACCTTAACTTCTCCTAAACTGTAGTTTAATTGAGCTTTAACATCAAATAAACAGCCTTTACCTTTAACTCCAATGTACCCAAAAGACCTTTTCTATTCATTTTGTATGATTAAAATGACATTAGGAATATAAATGTATTAATTTATAGATACAGATACTAATTGCTTAAATATTGAGTTCAAAACCAGGCATTAATATGTATGGAATAATTGGTTCTTGCTGTTGAAGGAAATCATAATAAAGAACTTGAAAGTGCTGTCACATTTTACATAACTAGTAAAATCTCTGAATATTTGAAAAATATTCTGGAAGAAAATGTCTTGGGGCTTTCTTAATGAGAATGAATGTGGTTTGAAAAGATCAAATAATACTCACATATGTCAAATACAGGTTTTAATAACAGTTACAGATAATGAATAAAGTAAAAGTAGGTCAATTTAAATCATTTATTTTCCAAAAGTAGTTACACATCATAATCACTACTTGTTAAGATATAATTAAAAGCAAAATGAAATTTACCAGAGAAAGCTCAATTACTAAATATAAAAAAGTCAACATGAGTTATTTTATCATCTTTTAATTTTTATGTTCATCTGTTTTATTAGCAAATCAGCATTTTGTAGTTAATGGTCATGTAAATATGTTAATGTAATAATAATTGAGGTAATAAATAGCAGTCATGAAAATAGCGCCTTTACTTCATCACTGATGTTTTAACTGTATGCTTTGTGTTTTGGAAACAAATCAAATGTTTTTTAGCACAGGTTGAAAAACAAAATTGGATATACATATTTCTGGGAACAAAAAAAACTGAAAACATTAGTTGGATTCATAAAAATAATCTTTATATATTCATAAATTAAAAAACACAAGGCTATATAGTCTTTGCAGTATCAACTTTACTCTTTGGAAATAAGGCTCTAATACTTAAACCTATGAGATTATGATTTCAAAGAGTTTTTCTTGTTAGGGAGGACAAAATGCTTAATAAAAGGCTACCATAAATATAAATACCTGTTATTTTTTAAAATCAAGCTCCAAGACACTGTTTCTTCAGAAAATTTTATTTAACTTCCCAAATCCACTGAATTTGCTCTATGAGATAATTTTCTATAAAAGTCATTATTTATAGGTGCTCATTTTAAAGAAATTTTATTTATTTATTTATTTACTTACTTACTTATATTTATTTATTTATTTATTTATTTATTTATTTATTTATTGTGGTAGAGACAGAGAGAGGGACAGATAGGGACAGACAGGCAGGAAGGGAGAGAGATGAGAAACATCAATTCTTCACTGTGGTTCCTTAGTTGTTCATTGATTGCTTTCTCATATGTGCCTTTATCAGAGGGCTACAGCAAACTGAGTGACCTCTTGCTCGAGCCCATGACCTTGGTCTCAAGCTGATGAACCTTGCTCAAATTAGAAGAGCCCGCGCTCAAGCTGGTGACCGCGGGATCTTGAACCTGGGTCCTCCACTTTCCAGTCCAATGCTCTATTCACTGGGCCACCGCCTGATCAGGCTTAAAGAAATTTTAAATGACCAATTTGTGTTTTAAAAGTTACTGCTATAATTTCTTAATTCTTTAAATGACATGGAAGAAATATAAACCATAGTCAACAGAGGAATTGATAGTTTGAGTCATGAAGGCAAATGTCATTATCTTTACTCTCAAGCATAACATGTGAAAATAAATGTCTTAAATCTGTATTATAGGCAAATTTCAAAGAATAATTTGTTTATTCTTATTATTTTAAATAACTATTATTACAATTTCTGTCTTAATATGTTACTTTGGCCAAAATATTTACTTAATAAAATTTGATTTAAGTCTGAGAATAGAAAGAGTTTTGCAAATTTTAACTCAGAATTCATGATTAATTAAATAGAGTTTATTTGGATTAATGAAATTATATAAAAATTGTTTTGATTAAAACGTGATTTTTATTTTATTTATTTAATTATTTTTTTACAGAAACAGAGAGCGATAGATAGGGATGAACATACAGGAACGGAGAAAGATGAGAAGCATCAATCATCAGTTTTTCATTTTGACACCTCAGTTATTCATTGATTGCTTTTTCATATGTGACTTTACCGTGGGCCTTCAGCAGACCGAATAACCCCTTGCTCAAGCCAGCGACCTTGTACTCAAGCTGGTGAGCTTTTGCTCAAACCAGATGAGATTGCGCTCAAGCTGGCGATCTTGGGGTCTCGAACCTGGGTCTTCCACATCCCGGTCCAACACTCTATTCACTGCGCCACATCCTGGTCAGGCCATTATTTTGATTTTCAAAAAGAAAAAATATTTTAGGCAACATGAATATAAAAATAAATATTTTCTATACCTTGGAAGTTTTTCCAGCAAGTTCACTAGAAAAATTATTATCCATCTGTGAAGACTCAAATTATTTATAAAATTAATTATAGGTTATAACTGTTTTATCATTTTAAGTTCTCTGGTGTTTCAAAGCATGAAGTGTCTTGACTTGTTTATTATGGTGGTTTCTGAAGCTATCTGAGTTAGATTTAGATATTTGTTAGGTTTTCTCATTCTTGAACAGAGCAACCTTTCATAAGGTTTCTTCATACCATTAAAGTTTTTCATTACTTATCGACGCTTGGTTTCATCCTCAGAGTTTAACTACATTGCCAAGTTCTTGATGTTTGTTCTCTAGCTTTCTATAGAAAAACTACTGAGGCCTATCACTGTACCTATATGAGATGAACTAGTTATCTAAGACATTTCTGGTGCCTGCAATGTGTATGCTTCCTTCTCTTAGTATAGCCCAGATTTTATTTAATTACACAGCCATGGGCATGATGAGAAAGAAACTGTCTTTGTAAAGCACATCTGCTTTTAAATAAGGAAAATGTCTTATTTCTGTTTTTTTTTCTTCTAAAATTTCCTATCTCTAGGGTATAATATTACCACTTTTAGAATCCTAAAGAGAGCTTGCATATGCATATGGCATTCCATGTGACATTAGTAGCTGCAACATTGCTTTAAAGACTGCAGTTAGGCATTGTTAAATGAATGTGAAATGCTTAGGGAACTCCAGTCCATTTGATTTATGCTAAAGGATAGTTTCCACTTGGCTTATTCTTCTATATTAAAAACACTTTGTATCTGTATCTTTTTTATATAATGATATCAAAATAGACCATTAGTAGTATATTCTGTAAAAAAACAAATTAATTTATATCCATTTAAAAGAACATAAGACTAAGATATTTAAAAGATTTCTGGAAACAGAAATTTGGCATGTCTTCAGGAAAATACCATCATAATAACTCTGAACAAAAGCAAGCAAGACTTCTGTGTCCTCTCTGTCTAGATAAAGTTTTAAAATATCTGTTAAACATCCAGTCTTAGTTTTCTGTGTAGTCTTAATTGATTCATTTTTAAGTCAGTCACTACACTCTAGTAATTATTATTTATAGGTAATCATTCTAGGACTCATTGGGAATTCCAAAATTGAACATGTATTATCCCTAGTTTACATTTAGAACCTTAAAAGGCTTAAAATTTCACACAAAATGATCAGGTGTCTTTATATTTACAGTCTCACCTTACCCATGATTTCCCTTTCTGTGTTTTCAATTACGCATAGTCATTCAAGGTTCCTAAAACATTAAGTGGAAAATTTTATTAGTAAACAATTCCAAAGTTTCAAAGTGTGTGCCTTTCTGAGTAGCATGATGAAATTTCCCACCATCTTGCTCTTCCCCACCCAGGATGAAAATCATCCCTTTGCCCTGTGTCTCCACAGTGCATAAGCACTACACTACCATTAGTTAGTTTGTAGCTGTCTAGGTGATCAGATTGACTCTGCTTGTGCTGCAGTGCATATGTTCAGGTAGCCCCTATTTTACTTAATAGTCCCAAAGCACAAGTGAAGCAATGTTGACAATTCAGATATGCCAATGGGAAGCCATAAGGTATTTTCTAATTAAAAAGGCAAATACAGTCTGTCCAAGCAGTGGCACAGTAGATAGAGAATCAAACTGGGATGTAGAGGACCCAGGTTCAAAATCCCGAGGTCTACAGCTTGAGTGTGGGTTCATCATGCTTCAGTGTGGGCTCACCTGCTTGAGTATGGAGTCACCTGCTTGAGAAAGCAATCATAGACATGACCCCATGGTCGCTGGCTTAAGCCCAAGGTCACTAGCTTGAGCAAGAGGTTACTCGCTCTGCTGTAGCCCCCCAGTCAAGGCACATATAGAAAAGCAATCAATGAATAACTAAGTTGCAGCAACAAAGAACTGATGCTTCTCATCTCTCTCCCTTCCTGTCTTTCTATCCTTATCTGTCCTCTCTCTGACTCTGTCTCTGTCACAAAAAAAAAAAAAAAACACAAAAAAAAAAAACACAATAAGATATTTTGAGAGAGAGACCACATTCATGTAACTTTCATTGTATGTATTTTTACAATTGTTCTATTTTATTATTAGTTATTGGTAATTTCTTACTGTGCCTAATTTATAAATTCATCTTTATCATAAGCATACTGTGCATAGCACATATAAAATATAGATAAGGTTAGTACTATGTGAAGTTTCAGGCATCCACTGAGATCTCAGAACAATGTATTCCCCATGTATGAGGGGACTACCGTATAGTTGCACATATAGAGTAGAAAGTAATGTGTGTCCTGCAGTTACTTTGTGATGTGTCAAAGTGAGAATTTATTGCTTTCTTTCTCCCTCTTTACTTTGTCTACCTCTCTATCTCTCTCTCTCTGCCTCTTTCCCTCACCTCTCTCTTCCTCTCTATCTTGCTTGAGATTTAGTGGACTTCTTTAGTGTGGCGGTTAGTGTCTTTCATAAGCTCTGTTAACCTATCTCAGAAGTAAATATGAGTTTACTTCTAATTCATCTTAACATGAGAATCCTTTGGAGTTCCAATTAAATGGAGGAAGAGTATCCTATTACTTTCCCTTGACTTTGTTTTAAACCTTTTGTTCCTCTGGTCATCATTAAATATAATACATAATTATATGGGTTGTAAATGCTCTCAAGACAAAAGAGCTTACAGTGTTCTGCAAATCCTTCAAAATTTTTGTCTTCAACTTAATGTTGATTTAGTAATTTTTAACTACTATAAAATTTTCTAAATAATTTGCAGATTATTTAAAATATATACCATTTTAGTTCCTTTTAATTAGAACTTAGTGATACATATTACCTGAAAATGTGGTGACAATTAAGCTAGTATTCTTAATTACTGTGCAATGCATAATTAAAACATCTATTATTCACCAAATGTAAGTCTCCATCTTCTATTTTTTAAATACCTATTATGAGTGAAACACCTTTTTGGTTATATATGATAGATCAATGAACAAAAGAAGTATCCCTGTGCTCATAGAGTTTATAGTCTAACTTAATTTCTATTTTTAGTTATTTTTAAAATTTTTTATTGACTTTAGTGAGAGAGGGAGAGAGATAGAAACACTGATCTGGTTCTGTATGCGCCCTGACTGGGAATTGAACTGGCTACCTCTACTTTGGTGTGATGCTCTAACCAACCAAGCTATCTGGCTATGGCATGCTTTTCATAGTTAAAAGGAAAACTAAATTCTCGCCTGACCAGGCGGTGGCACAGTGAATAGAGCATCAAACGCAAAGGACCTAGGTTCAAAACCCCAAGATCTCCTGCTTGAGTGCGGGCTCATCCAGCTTGAGTGCGGGCTCATCCAGCTTGAGCGCAGGCTCACCAATTTGTGCGCAGCGTTGCCTGCTTGAACGTGGGATCATAGACATGACCCCATGGTAGCTGGTTTGAGCCCAAAGGTCACTGGTTTCAAGCCCAAGGTCGCTGGCTTGAGCAAGGGGTCACTCGAACTGCTGTAGCCCCCAGTCAAGGCACATATGAGGATGCAATCAATGAGAAACTAAGGTGCCAAAATGAAGAATTGATGCTTCTCATCTCTCTCCCTTCCTGTCTGTCTGTCCTTATCTATCCCTCTCTCTGACTCTCTCTCTGTAAAAACAAAACAAAACAAAACCCACACCTAAATTCTCTAAGATAGTACACCTTTGGGAGGTTTACTACTCTTCAGGTAATAGGAATAACTATACTAGGTGTTGCTTTGAAAATTGCACATACAAAACAACTTTATTCTTATTGTTAAAGTTTTTCAACACACACACACACACACACATATATATATTTAGAAAACTCTATTTAACAGGGTGACATTGATCAATAAGAGTACATAGGTTTCATAGTATAATTAGTTTGCTGCATGTTTCTTTACTCTTAGGTACTCATAATTTGATTACGTAGTTTAGTTGTACTTTCTTTTAAAACACATTATTTTCCTAAATCCAAGCTTTTCTGAACATGCACAATATATTTTTATTTTGTCTCTTCCTGAAAGGCTTGCCAAGACATTTGTTATTGATTTATAATTAAATCTTTTAATTGTTTACTTATTTATGCTTTATCTACATCTATTTCTGATTTTTAATAATCCTTTATTCCTATCTTATTTGGATTTCTTTCTTTCTTTGCCAACAATATTTTAAAACTGTCATTTGACCAGCCTAGTGCTTCCTCTTTGTCCTTGTTTCTTTTTCACCACAATTGATTTTTAACCATCCAAAGATAAACTGTGGCTTCCAACAGCTCTGTAGTTTTAGCTGTTGCAATTCCTTCTTCAAAAGGGCTGAGTGAGCAGAAGATGACTCAAGTCATGAGCAGGAAGCAAATGATTTCTTCTCTCATGAATCTTTGACTCAGCGTTTGACAAATTCTAGAGATGTTGAGGTACTTCCAATGGTTTCATTCTTCTACTCTCCCTAGATTGTTTCAGCATTTATAATCAATCAGAATTTCAAGGAAAGAGTTATCTTTTTTCACTACTTATTGAATGAAACTAGTTAAAAAATCTGATAGCATGTTTCGGGTGATAGTTGCAATACCGAGGTACAAGAAGAATATCACTTGAGGTCATTTTAATTTATTTGCTAATTTAAAGATTATTGGAAGACATACGACTTACAACAATCATTTTTCAAATAACTATTTGATAAAGAGTTGAATAGTGAAAAATTGTTAACCTAAAGTAATATAGTATAGAGAAAAATAAGTTGATGCAGCTTCAGGAAACTTCATGCTTTTCCCAGCTTTTGTAACCAACCAGAATTTTAAATGTAGTCTCAGGTTTTCTTTTATATGTTTGTATAGTTTTAGTCACCTGATTTGTATTATCAAGACTTTAGTTTGGTCATATGTGGAATAAGGGTTTAAGCTAGTTGTCTTGTATGATCCTTTAGAGTGTCCATCTCTATATCTCTTTTGGATGTAGGAAAATTGACTGTCTCCTATACTGTCCTAAGAAATTTATTACATGTATAAGTTTGTATACCTACCATCATTAATCAGGACATAGAACAGTTTTATCACCCCAAGGAACTCCTCTTGCTCTCTTTTACAGACATAGCCTCTGCTATACTCAATCCCTGGTACTCATTGATCTGCTCTCTATTTCTAATGATGTGCTTTTGAGAATGTCACATAAAGTGAGTCATACATCATGTAACCTTTTAATATTGGAGTCTCACTCAGCATAATGCCTTGAGATTCATCCACGTTGTTGTACATACCAATAGCAGGTTTTATTTTCTGAGTAGTATTCTACCAGTTTGTTAATTCATTCACTTGCTAAAGGATGAGTGAATTTGGTTTATTTCAGTTTGGAACAATTATAAATAAAACTTTTTTTTATAAACACTCAGGTGCAGGATTTTTAAAACATAAATTTTATTTCTCTAGGGCAGATTGCTCGGAGAGAGTTGTTGGGTCATATGGCATGCGTATATTTAACTTTATAAGAAACTACCGAATTAATTTCTAGAATGGCCCTATCATTTTGCATTTATACCAGCGCTGACACTGAGCCAATTACTTCCAGTTCTGACCAGCATTTAGCACAGGTGATTTTCTAAGACCATCAGATCTTAATAGACATATAGTAATAGCTTATCGTAGTTTTAATTATATTTGGCTAATGATGTTAAGTATATTTTTGTTTTGTCAATTGTATGTTTTCTTCAGTAAAAGGTCAGTTATATCTTTAATCATTTTTTAATTTTTTTGACTTTTTTATGACTGAGTTTTTTTAGAGTTCTTTATATTAAGGGTGTGAAACCTTTGTTAGAAATATGACTTGTAAATATTTTATTCCATTTGGATAACTTGTTTTTTATTTCTTTTGTTTTTAGAGCAGTATTAGGTTTACAACAAAATGGAGGGGAAGTTACAAAGATTTCCCATATACTTCTTGCCTCCACAAATGCATAGCCTTGCTCATTATCAATATCCTCTTTAGTGGGATACATTTGCTACAATTGATAAATGTACATTGAAACATCATAATCCCCCTAAGTTCATAATTTACATTAAGAATCACTCTTGGTGTTGTATATTCAATGGGTTAAGACAAATGTGTAATTACATGTGGCCATAATTTTGGCATCGGAGTATTTTATTACCCTAAAGATCCATTTTTTTTTCTGCCAGTTCATCTTTCTGCTCACCCAAATCCATGAAAACCAGTGAATTTTCTGAACTTTTAAATTTATCAATAGTTTTGACTTTTCTAGAATGTCATGTAGTTGAAATCATACACTATGTAGTCTTAGATTAGTTTCTTTCACTTAGTAATAGTCATTTAAGTTTCTCCTATGTCTTTTCATGGCTTAATAGCTCTGTGTGTGCGTGTGCTGAATATTCTATTGTATGGATTTATCACAGTTGATATATTCTAACCTATTGAAGGACATCCTGGCTGCTTTGATATTGTGGCAATTTTGAATAAAACTTTTAGAAACAACTGTATACAGGTTTTTGTATAGACATAATTTTTCAATTCTTTTGGCTGAATACCCCTCCCCCCCAAAGAAAAGCAATTGCTGGATTGCATGGGAAGAGTATGTTCAGTTTTATAAGAAACTAGAAAACTATCTTCTCAAGAACCTGTATCATTTTGCATTTCCACCAGTAATAAATGAGAGTTTATCTTGCAATATGTCCTCTCTAGCATTTGCTATTGACAGTGTTCTGAGTTTTGGTTATGCTAATATGTGTGTACTATACCTACTTGTTGTTTTGTTTTCATTTGTATTTGCCTTATCACATGTGATGTGGAGTATCTTTTCAGGTGTTTATTTTCAATCTTCAAACCTTTTTTGGCCTAGTGTCTACTAAAATCTTTGGCACATTTTTAAAAAATAAGATTATTTGAATTTTAATATTAAGCTTGAAGAATTTTTTGCCTATTTTGAGTAACAGCTCTTTATCAGAAGTATTTATGATAAACATTTTCACCCAGGCAGTAGAATGTTTTTTTATTATTATTATTATCTTAACATTGTTTTTCACAGAGCAGAATTTTTAATTTTAATGAAATCCAACTTGTCCATCATGAATGCCTTTGGTTACACAAGCTTATCTAGGCATTCTCTTATGTTATCCTCTAGTAATATTAAAGTTTTGTAGTTTACATTTAGGTATGTTGTCCTTTTTTTTTTATGTTGTCCATTTTGAGCTAATTTTCATGAAGGTGCATTTCTGTGTCTAGAATAATTTTTTTCATGTGTATGTCCTGGACCATTTATCCTGGAAACGCTCTTTGCTCCACTGCATTGCCATTGTTATTTTGTCAAAGAGCAGCTGATTATATTTGTGTGAGTTTATTTCTGGGCTTTCAATTCTGTTTCATTGATTTACTTAGGTATTCTTCTGCCAATGCCACACTGTCTTAATTATTGTAGCATTATAAAATGTCATAAACCTGGGTAGTGTCAGTACTCCAAATTTGTTCTTGCCCTTCAATATTATGTTGTGTATTCTGGATTTTTTGTCTCTCCATATAAGCTTTAGAATCAGTGCATTATTATTCAGAAGATAATTTGTTAGCATTTTTATTGAAATTTTATTGAATTTCTATAGAATCATATGCAACATAATGATGTTTTAGTTAACAATAGAGTACATATACAACAGTGGCTTTATAACATTATAAAGGAGCTAAAAATGTTAACACTTAATGATGACATAGTAGTCATAAAATTGTATTGTAATGCATTACCAAGTCTTTGTGGTGGCGCTGGTGTAAATAAACCTACTGTGCTGCCAGTCATTTAGAAGTAGATCATACCAACTAATGCACATAATACTTGATAATAACAAGTGACTGTTACTGGTTTCTGTATTGATTATCTATACTTTTTATAATTACAGTATTTAAGTGTATTATTTCCATTAATAAAAAAGTTGTATAATATGCTGTATTAGAGAGACTTCAGACAGTACTGGATCATTTTCATACAATAGGTACTATTTAAAACTTTAACAAATATGCTGATATTTTTATTTATTTATTTATTTTATTTTTATTTTTATTTATTTTTTGTATATCTACATAACAATCTCTTGGCTACCACTAGTAATAATTTGATGTAGGACCTACACTACTTTGTTTTTGTCAACAATTTAGTTGGTGCAGGTTTAAATGGGAAAGAAAGTTATTCTGGAAAGAAGACATAGTGTTTGTAAATATAGGGAAGCACGGAAGACAATGTTATACATCTCTAATCGATAGCAAATAAATTTTGAAACAGAGTATAAAGAAGATAAGGGTACGGTTGTAAATAAAAAAAATAAGAAACATATTGAAATATTTGGATAGGACATTACCTTGAGAACTTATATGACTAGACATATTTTATTTTATTTTTATTATTAATTTTTAATTATTGATTGATTTGAGAGAGAGAAACATTTTTTCCCACTTATACATTCATTGGTTGGTTTTTGTATGTGCCCTGACCAGAGATCAAAACTGCAACTTTGGCCTATTGGGATGACGCTTTAACCAACAGAGCTATCTGGCCAAGGTCAAGATTTATACTATAAAAAAATGAAAAAGACCACAAGGATAATACTATAAAGTGAGAAAGAGCATGGCATTTTTGAAAACTTATAAACATTTTCATTATAGCTAGATTTCTGAGTGTTTCTAATATGTAGAATGAAGCTGCAGCAGAAAACGGAGACCACCTGGTGATGGGTATCTTCAAGTTATGCTAGTGAATTTGCAACTTCTAAAATTTTTGAAGCAAGAGACAAAGGTTTCTGAAGATTTTTTTTTTAATTTCTTTTTATTTTATTTATTTTAGAGAGGAGACACAGAGAGAGAGTGAGAGTGAGAGAGAGAGAGAGAAAGGGGGGAGGAGCTGGAAGCATCAACTCCCATATGTGCCTTGACCAGACCAGTGCAGGGTTTTGAACTGGCGACCTCAGTGTTCCCAGGTCGACGCTTTATCCACTGCGCCACCACAGGTCAGGCACTTTCTGAAGATTTTGAGTCACATTCACTATTTATGTAGTTATGTCTTTATTGCTAAGTCATTAAAATTACAATGACTATTAGAATCTGATAAAATGTATCTTATTAATGTTACCTTTTATGAAGTATACTAATTGAAGAAATTTTACATAAATATATTCAGTCTTTTCTTTTACAAAGGTATATTAATCATAACACAGATGTGCATACAATTTTCTAAATTATAGACCTTTAAAGGAATAATTTAACTTAATACTAACAAGGAACTAGGTAGAAGGAAAACTTTAATACCATGTTACAGATATAAAAACTATGAAATTTTAAAGAAAATACGCTCATTATCACAAAGTTAGTAGATAATATTAAATTCAAAATGTGCTCCTTGGATCATTTTAATCTGAGTCTACTGTATTTTAAACATACTCTGATATTTTGGTTTCAATGATTTAAAGCATCTGTACTTATTTTACTACAGTAAAAGACTAGTTAATATGGAAATAAGTAAAACCTAGTTATTTTGAGGGATTTATATGATTGAATATTGTTGTGAACTTTAATCTGAGTTTATATTTCTGTTCAAACAGAAATATTTGAAAGAATATTACACATTAATTACAAATAAACATATTGTATATACCCAAAAACTTTTATATGAACTATTTTTAGCTTTCTAATATTTATATATCTAAATAGTGTACTATGAAACTAACATATTTTCCTTGCACTATAAAAATGTCTTTTATAGCACACATGCATTAAAGTTGATACTTTTTTGAGAGTTATGTGTGTGTGTGCATTCACATGCATGCGTGTGTGATTTTCAAATTTCAAGCATTGTTGGTTTTTCTATGTATTTTAATTCAATTTCCAACTTTTAAAAAATTCAATTTCATTACTCCCATTGCTTTTTAATACCTTTGAAATGAATTTATTGGTTTTTATGGGAAGTATTTCTGTCTTTCAGGTTGATTGATTTCAACATGTAGATTTAATACTGTATTTGTTTTTAATGTTATATATTTTTGCTAGTATTCATCACTAGTTTAGCAATTTTATTCGCTATTTGTTAGAGATTCTGTGTACCTATTCTTTTAAAAAGTGTACGTGAAATGGACATCTCAAGAATCTATTTTTCCCAAGCAGTGTGTATATAGTGTATATTCTTGGACTGCCATTAGCTAAGACTTTGGACCAGAATGTGACTATAATATCTAATTTAAAATATCACTTCATGACTGCCATTTCTTATTTTTGTTTAACATGGTTGGTGAGAGCATTCTCCTAGGATATTTTTATTCAGTAACATGGTTGCATACAGATCTCAAATTACCATCTGTTTTATCAACAATTACCAAGTGAATTTGAGCAGCAATCCTTTCCACCTGACACATAATGTCATTTTTCTATTACTCAGTTAAACTTATAGTTCAGTCTAGTCATGTTTTCAATAATATTGATGTTATTCTAATTGCATGTATCAGTGTCCTTATATATTCTATTGACTTTGAGCAGTAATGAGTTGGAAATAATTCAATGTCTTCAACTAAGCAACCAATAATATATAGTGTATTGGACATATATACTACATTTTAGAGTATAAAATATACCACCCCACTAGTCATATCATAAAAAATAGTCTAACCTTGAAAAAAAAAGAGTCTAACCTTGTTAATATATAAATATATAACAAGAAATATTGGATAAAAGGAGATACAATAAACAGTAAAGAGTTTATTAATTATAGGTTAATGAATGTTAAAGTTAAACACATTTTTTTTTTTTTTTACAGGGACAGAGATAGAGTCAGAGAGAGGGATAGATAGAGACAGACAGACAGGAATGGAGAAAGGTGAGAAGCATCAATCATTAGTTTTCGTTGTCGTTGCGACACCATAGTTGATCATTGATTGCTTTCTCACATGTGCCTTGACCATGGGCCTTCAGCAGACCGAGCAACCCCTTGCTGGAGCCAGCGATCTTGGGTCCAAGCTGGCGAGCTTTTGCTCAAGCCAGATGGGCCCATGCTCAAGCTGGCAAGCTCGGGGTCTCAAACCTGGGTCTTCCGCATCCCAGTCCGACGCTCTATCCACTGTGCCACTACCTGGTCAGGCTAAACACAGTTTTTTATAGTACCAGATCCAAGTTGCATTGACAGGTGTGTAGTTGAATATTTGAAACCAAGGAGCCATGAAATTATTATCAGTGCAGGCAGCAGTATATTTAAAAATAGATTTAAAGTGGCAATATTGTCAACATTAAAGAAGGAGGAGTGGAAAGTACTGTATATAAGCTTACAAATAACAGATTATCAAAATAAGAAACAATAAATACATGTTCTCTAACATAAATGAGAGCAAAATTACAATAAAAATGATAATATAAGATAGGTCACTTTAATAACTTTTAAAATTTATAATCTCTATCCCAGATTAAAGGTGTATAAAATAATGGATTAGATATATAAGGTAATTTGTTACCATATTTACATTATAGTCAACAGATGAAGTATATGAATTCTTTTCTCCTTCCTACCACTCTAAATTCACTAGTTTTTTACTAAAACTGGATGCTTAGAAAAAGTAAGTAAGGTGACATAAAGATAAAATGTCAAAATATATATCATATTTCCAGAGGTCTAAAATCTTTTTCTAGTCATTAACTAATATATTGCAATTGAAAGTTGTAATGAAAGACTTTGATATTTGAAAGAGAATGAGGTGAACTCAGAATACTACAGCATGGAATGGTCCTGAGGGCCACTATGAGGCAAGAGTGTCATCAGTCAAAAAGCAGTCTCCTTTGAGATGTTGGTAATCAGTAAGAGAATATTGGGTGAGGTGTATAGAATGAGTGCATGGTCATCTCACCAGAAATTAAGGTATAATGTAGGTTTCCCTGCAATCTTGCTTTGGAGAGTGTATTAGTCTGCTTGGGCTGCCATAACAAAATACCACAGATTAGGTAGCTAGACATTAAAATTTTATTTTTTTTAAAATTGGAGACTGGAAGTTTAAGATCAATGCGCAAGCAGGGTTGATTCTAGTGGCAATCTCTCCTTCTTATCAGATGGCTACCTTTTCATTGTATCATCATATGGTCTTTTCACATACTCCTGGTGTCTCTTCATCTTTGTATAAGAACATTAGTCCTATTGGATTAGGGTCCTAACCTTATGGTCTATTTCAACCTTAATTATCTCCCGAAGGACCTATCTCCACCCCTCTAAAGGGTTTAGGTCTTCAATATATGGATATGGGGGGGATACATTTTAGTCAATAAGAGGAAATTTCAGGCAAGTGAAGGGATAATCTTGCCTAGAGTATATAGAATTTTAGAAGATATGCCTTTCTTTTTTTTTTTACTTATAATTGTTGCTCCTTTCATTCACATAACCATAACCAGTTTCTCCTTTGAATATCTTCTGGGTAAAAGTCTCCAAATTTTATGACAACTTTCCCTTGGTGCAGTGGCTCTTAACCTGGGTTCTATTGAACCTTAGAGGATCGATGAGTCGGACTCAGGGGTTCAGAGAAGCCTCTGCCACAGAGGCCTGAATAAAGTAATACCGTAATTTGTTGTGAGTTCATGCACTTTGTTGGTTTTGTTCTATGAGCAAGGTGATGTTCATGGATGGCTCATTTTGTGCACCAGTAAGAAAACATATACCTATGTCTTGAATTTGGGAAAAAAAACCATATTTTATTTATTACTAAAGAAGGGTTCGGTGAATGCGCATATAAAACTGGTGGGTTCAGTACCTCAAAAAAGGTTAAGAACCACTGCCTTGATGCAACTTTTGAAAGAGCGTCTTCCTTATACCTTCTGCATTTTATTTTTTGGAGATTTCTTTTTCTTATTTACCTCTAAACTATACCTGTATTACTGGTGCCTCAAGGTTATGAAAATGAAAAACTCATGTGTGTGTGTGTGTTTGTGTGTGCCTACATATATAAAATGAATATATATATATATATATATATATATATATATATATATATATATATATTATATATATATATATATATCTTTTTATCAACTGGTTGAAGGAGGTCTTTTTTCTCAGTTTAATTTGGCATTGATAGTTTCTTATCAATAGATTGTAGTATTTGTTGGGGAAAGTTAACTAGAAGATAGAAATGATGGCCTTAATGTTTGGAAATAAGTTAATTATTCAAATAAACTAATGAATGTACATTTAATTTCAGAAGCAATAGTGCCTTTGCACTAAAACACAGTGAGTCAGATAATATAATATCAAAATCTGAGTTTTGTATTTCATACTTTTCATCAAAGATAAAAAATTCTCTAATTACAGGCATAAATTATTTAGCAAAAGAAATTAAACACAAGATTGTTTCTATATAAATTCATATTATAAATTTGTACTAAAAATGACTAGTTAAACCATATAATTATATATGTATTATTTTTTGTTTAGTGGATATCACTCACTTGTATTCAGTTTAGTCTAGGCTATATTTAGGGAAAAAAATGTCCTTCTAGGGACTTATTAAAGAAGAAACATGAAAAATGATGCAGAACTAAGACATAAAGGTAGAACCTTCATGAAGAGGAATGAATCATTGCACATTCAACAATGGATCTCATCAAAATTGTTCTTAGCTTCACATACTTTACATTCAATGGTCAATCTATGAACAAACTAGTGACTGAACTATGGGCTCCCCACCTCATTTATCACAGCAGAACTATATGTTTCGCATTTCAAGAAAATTACAGAAAATAAAACTGCAATAAAACCAAAAAGCTGGAAACAGAGATGACACCCATGACAACATTAAAAAAGGATACTGAAGTTGTGCAGCCATTCACTCAACTTACAATTAATGCAGTACAAGATCAATGTCTGACATTTCCTGGTGCAATATCTGAGTGAACCTAAAACGGGACACAATGGGAATACACCTAAGACATAAACAAATGCACGCCAAAATAGATTTTATTACTAATTATAGCCAATGTGTATATCACAAACACACACACACACACACACACATATAGTTATATGTGTGCATACATATCATTTCCCTGTGGCTCAACTTTAATTCAGTTTAAATATGTAAATATATATAACATTTATTAATCTGAACTATTGCTGAGATGAATCTGTGATTTAGAGCTGAGCTAATACAATGCATTTCTCCCAAGGTGCTAATTCTAGGCTATAATCATTCCTCATCTGAGGGGTTTCAATTAGGTAGAATTGTCCTGAAGTAGGAATTGGAACTAAAAAATCAGATTATGTGATTTTATATGGATATAGATAGAAGAGAAAGGGGGCAAGTTAAAAACAGGGTGAAGAAGGCAGTATGCTATTAAAACTAAACCTAAATCATGCAGAATGTTCTAGTAGTACTCTAAAAACTAAGCTGCCCTATATTCTTGCAATACAGTAAGTCAGCTGTATTCAAAATGGAGATTAACGTGGTGCAGAACATCAGCATAAATTTTCAGGATTTTTATTCAACTTTACACTTTTTCAACTTACATTTTTATATGAAACGAATATTGTAGAAAATATAAATTTTATTAATAATAATCCATATATTGACAGGACATAATTATATTTTCGTTAGGGGATCACTGCCAAACTTCACCAGTTGGGCTGTATCTGACATCACACATAGTAGGCAGGGTACAGAAAGAGAGATCTGCTTCTAAGAAAAATATCTGTAGTCAACAAGTCGTATTAGACAATGGATATGGACTTACAACTCAATGGATATGTGCTTATCACTGATAAGAATATAGTGAATCTCATTTAATTCATTGTTTGCTGATTTTTGAAGGCTTATTTTCTATATTTGTAGTACAGGCCTGAATTCTAACTTAAGAGATTCAAATGACAATATTAATGGTGGCGGTGACAATGCTAAAAACTTTTTTTGTCTGCTATTTTTACCACTATAAAGTATTAGATAAAAGAGAGATCCCAGCAGGAGTTATCTGGTTCCTGTGACAGTAAATTTGGGTTTATAAAACATATGTTAGAAATAAGACCTATCACTCACTTGGATCTATGTATAAAATTAACATTTATATAAAATAAATAGGAGACATATTACTGAAAGTAATGTTAACCAAATAATAATAATAATAGTACAACTTTTTACAGGTTCTATTTTTACCTTAAAAATAAAATATTGAACTTAAATAAAAACTTAAAATAGGAACATTATATAAGTCAGGAAGAAACCTGAAGGGAAATCTACTAATAAAATATCAATGTTTTAATATTTTCACTCTTGAAGGCGAAAGATATTCTAGTAAAGATAGTTCATTTTAAAGTCCATGTTCATGTGTTTTACTGGCCTTTTGTAAGTTAGTTTGCAGGTTTTGAATTTGCTTACCACATACCTATCACTAATTCTAGTGGTTCATCAGGAGAGAGGACAGTGTTCTATGAGAGGGCTTACCTGAATTACCTCTGCAATCTTCTACTTCCTCCAGTACCATTTATCACCTTTGGTTGGAAATCCTTGTACAATGAGATTTTTCTTCTGATGGCATACATGGTAGTCAGAAAAATTTGAAAAACCCTAGGCAGATAGGGTGGCCTGTTACTATCTCATTTCATTTCCTGTTATCAAAGCTAGAATAAAACTCTATGTTTTAACATGTAGAGTTCCAATGGTTCTCCTACTCTTAAACCTAGGTAAAACTATTAACAGTCTGTTCTGGTTAAGGTTTTTTTTGTTGTTTCTTTTGCTAGAAACAGAGAGAGAGTTAGAGAGAGGGACAGATAGGAACAGACAGACAGGAAGGGAGAGAGAAGAGAAGCATCAAGTCTTTGTTTCAGCAACTTAGTTGTTCATTGATTGCTTTCTCATATGTGCTTTGACCAGGGGGCTCCAGCAGAGTGGGTGACCCTTTGCTCAAGTCAGCAACCTTGGGCTCAAGCCAATGACCTTGGATTCAAGAAAGTGACCTTGGGCTTCATGCCAGTGACCTTTGGGCTCAAGCCAGTGACCATGGAGTCACGTCTATGATCTCATGCTTAAGCCTGAGACTTCAGAATTTCAAACCTGAGTCCTCTATATCCCAGTCCAATGCTGTAGTTATTGCAACACCACCTGTTCAGACCGTTCTGGTTAAGTTTTAAGAGTGTTTTAAATACTTAGAATGTTGATTGCATTTAATAAAATGTATTAAAAATATCTCCCTCCTTTCTTCTTGCATCAGTGATCATCCTGATGATCATGTATCTCCTTCATGTATCCTTTTATCAGGTTCCAATCAGAATATAGGAATCATATCATCATTTCAACACAGACAATTTATATAAAGAGTTGTTAACCTTAAGAGGCAATTATCTCTAAAAGAGTAAAAAGAACCCTAAAGACTACTTTAGGACTAAAGAAAAATACCCAAAGAAAAATCATTCGGAAGGAGACCCTCCCCAAATTCAGACTTTGTTGGACAAAGTGTGGTTGTGGTTGTAGCTCACTGCATGATGAAAAACTTTTCTGTGTTGCCTGAATAAGAGCTGGTCTTCAATTACCCAGAAAACTGGATCTATATATAAGATTTGTATAAAATTAACATGAGCAAGCAACCAAGACAGGAAACACTTATCTGAGGTGCAAATGGACAGAAAACCATGGTTGAGATTGTCAAATAGAAAACACCCTTTCTCCTGAGAGCTGGAGGGTTGAGGTCAAGATGCCACATACAGGGGTAGGGGTCGGAAAAACTCCTGGGAATGAATATGTGTGCAGTGGACTACAGACATGATTGAAGGCATCCTCAAGGCTGAGTACCATGGGTCATCCTTCATATGTGCCTCAGGACCAAGAAGAAGCAACCAAAGCACACCAGAACCAGAAAAAAACAATTCTTTTATCAGTGTTAGTTCTTTGTATAGTACTAACAAAATGAAACACAGTTTTAGCTACAAAAGGAAAATATTTAAAGGGTCCATCCAGTTCCATTTGTGCAAAATAGTCAATGAAGTGAGAATTGGCCAAGGGGCAAGAAATTAAAATTTGTTTTAGGTTACTCATGCTTATCTGTCTCTGCTTTTTTCCCCTGTCCACATAGACTGGAGATTTTCTTCTTTTCCCTCACCTCATGACCAAAACAATGTTTTCTATAAAATGGAATGATATTAGATATTTGTTATTGAAAAAACCCCACACCACTGAACATATCACTAGTTAGTGTAGTGATTAAAAGCTCAGCTCTAGCCCTGGCTGGGTAGATCATTGCCCCAAAGTACAGGTGTTCTGGGTTTTATCTTTTGTCAGGGCACATACAGGGACATATTGATGTCCCTGTCTCTCTTTCTCTCTCTCTCTTCTTCTCTTGCTAAAATCAATAAATAAAATTTTTCTTTAAAAGTTCAGCTCTGGAGCTAAACTATAACCACATAATTCTATCTCTGCAATATCCTAATTATATGACTATGAGATAGTAACCTAAAATAAATTCTGTATTTTCTCACTATAATTTGAGGACAATAATTCTACCCACTTCATAGGCTTGCTGTTTTCATTAAATAAGCCAACAACATTGCTCAGCAATCTCTAGTTCATGTTATTATTATTTCTAATTTATCTTTTGATTTTTCAAACATTTAACATAATTCCTTATATACTTAATACTAATAAGTTCTGTTGAATAAATGAATGCATAAAGGCCTATGGATGCTCGTGGAATTTTCCTCTTAATCACAGCCTGAAGAAATGAGTAAGAAGAATAGAGGAAACTTTTCTGATTTTGGAACATGTGATTCACTTTTGATTAACTACTCAGCTCTGTCTTATCTCTCAGTACATAAACTACCAAATGATTTTGTGGACAACATAATAGTCTTGATAGTTTTATTCTGATTGAAAGACTTTGTCTAGCTTGAGATCATACTTAGCAATGGCAAGAAAATACAAGTTGCCTGTTCTCATCCTTATTTTTTGAGAACGGAGATAAGGTGTTAGAGATAGTATTATGAAAAAGAATAATTACTTGCAAAATACCCTAGATTTTGTAGACAAAGTCAGGTTGCATATGGTACAAAAAAGGTGCAAACTATATTTTTTAAAATTTGAATTTGAATTTGTTGAGGTGGCACTGCTTAATATAATTATACCGTTTTTGATGCCCAATTCTACAACATATCATTGTACGTTATATTTTGTGTTTAAACCCTCAAGTCAAGTCTTCATCTATCAGCATTTATCTCTTTTACACCCGCCTTTTCTCTATACCCTTACTTTCCCCTATACTGCCACCCCCATCAATCACCATCACACTTCTGGTCTATTTTTAAACAACCCTATCTCTTACTCATCTTGCGTTTGAATAAAGTTAAAGCGCAATATTCACCAATAAGTGCTTAAATTATAAAAGTCTAAAATGATTAATTTTCTCAATGAAAACATACCCATGTAACCAGCCCCTTACTATGCACTGATTCTCACCAAAGGAAAACATTCTTTTGATTTTTAATATAGACTAATTTTGCCTGATTTTAAAATTTACATAAATGGAACCATAGAGTATAAATATATTTTGTGTCTTGCTTCTTTTGCTAAACATCATTTTTTTAGAGATTCATTCATGATTTTTATTCTCACCAATGTATAAAATATGCCTGTTTAATAAATATACTAAATTTTTAGTCAGGCAATTGAATTATTTATCTTGTTTATCAATAATAGTGCTACTGTAAATATTCATTGACATGCATTTTGGTGAACACTAAGACATTTAATGAGGCATATACCTTGAACTTCAGTGCCACAAAATATGGCACATTCATTTTAAATAAATACTCTATTTTCCCATAGTAGTTGTACAAATTTATACTTCACCAACAGTTTATGAAGCTTGCAATTGTTTATATGCTCTCCAAACTTGGTATTATCTACTTTATACTTAAGCATTCTAACACATATTAAATATAAATTTAAATATATTTTCTTGATAAATAATAATGCTCATATCTTCATTTATGACTTTTATGTTTGGCATTTTCCTATTTTTCTTTTGCAATATGTGAAGATCTTATATTGCTTTATAGATATTTGTTATATATTCTGCATGAGTCCTTTTTCAGATGTGAATATTATATATATTATCTCCCAGACTCTGCTTTTCCTTTGCAGTCTCTTAATAGTATCTTTTGATGAAACAAAGTTCTTGATTTTAATGTAATTCAATTGATTTTTATTTTCCTTTGGAATAAGCACTCTGTGCTTTAAGAAATTTTTACATGTCTCAAGGTCTTACAGATTTTTATCTTATGTTTTATTTTAAAAATTTTAATGTTTTAAAGTTCACCTTAGGCTATAAATATTATCTGGAATACTTTTTCTACATGATCTGAGGAAGAGTAAAGATTCATTTTTTGTTAAACATAGACATGCACCTGTTATTGAAAAGATTATTGTTTTAGAGCTTCAGTGCAGTGCCAATTTAGAAATATCAAGACTATTCATTCTACTATTAGATAGTAAGCCCAGGAAGGGCATGGCAATGTTTTATAACTTCTGTTTCTCTGACTATATTATTAGCACAATCAATGGCTGAAACTGGTCAGATGAGGAATAGTGGATTAATACATTCTATGTAGTACATTAGTATCTTTTAAAATATTTATTCTTCTTAGTTATTAATTTTTCACTATAAAATTACATTTTATTATTCCATCTGATCAAGAATAATTCACAAAATCCTAGAACTGAGAAAAAAAAAATATATATATATATTTTAAGTGAGAGGAGGGAAGATAGAGAGACAGACTTCTGCATGTGCCGTGATCGGGATCCAACTGGCAACCCTGTCTGAGGCCAATGCTCAAATCATCCGATCTATCATCAGCACCTGGGGCAGATGATCAAACCTATCCAGCCACTGTCTGTGAGCTAGGAAGAAAGAGAGAAGGGGGAAAGGGTGGGAAAGAGAAACAGTTAGTCGCTTCTCATGTTCGCCCTGACCAGGGATCGACCTGGGACATCCATAAGCCCAGCAACACTCTATTCACTGAGCAAACCTGCCAGAGCCATTATTTTATTCTTTAATTGAATTATTTATTAGTTTTTTATTTTGTTGATAAACAATAATTAAATTAGTTAAGTATTTACAATACTTATATATTTATAGAACCTAGAAAATAGATAAAAGAAATATTTTTGGAATTTATTAATAAATAGAAAATCCTATTTTCCACATCATCTTATGCTCATAAAAAAGAAAATAATGAGTTAAAATTAAAAGATGAAATGAAACAATATTCTTTAAATTTTTAAGATGCTTGTGCAAACTTATTGATTGCAAGTTTATGTGTTTCTGTGTATGCAAAAATGTATGTTTGTATATATATCGTGCTATACAATCCCTTCATACTTATTGATTGATAAAGATAACTTACAAAAAAATTAACATTTCTGAAGGTTAGGGGTATATTTTAATGTGTTTTATGTAGCATGATAAAATGTCACGTTTTCTGAAAGACAATCCTTTAGCAAGAGTTGACAGTTGTAAACATTATATAGCCATTTTAGGATGGTTCCTTTTTCCAATACAGTTACCTTAGTAAGGTGAGAAAGCATTCTTAAGATTCAAAGAAAACTGTTAACCAAAATTTAAAAGTGCTACTTGAAAACTACATCAGTGAAAAACCTAGTGAGAATGTAGTCCAGTAGAAATGATTTACTTATTTATTTATTTATTCAAGCAAATTGTTTCACCCTCAGGAAAACAATAATAAATTATCCTCATGTGCTTCCTTTTCACATACCTCTGAGTGACAGGTTTCTGTGTGACAGGTGAGAGGTAGGTAAATTCTGAGGTCAGGGATGCCAGAAGGATGCATATTTAGTTGGGGTTTCTACTTTCAGGAAAGAAATCTCTCTCTCTCTCTCATATAATTTCTTTTCTTTAACTGAAGCTGAGAGTTGAGTTCTACCCACTTATGGTGAATGCATACAAATACTGAAAAGACAGCTAGAGGTCTTTCTATTCAGCTTGTTGAATATGCTTTGCCAAAACTCAGGTACTGTACAGAATAAAAATATTGTATACTTGATATATGGCCCTTCGTACTCAAGGTATCTTAAAGCACTCTACAGAGCAATGACTTAGATAATGTAGTGCAGTGATTGTGTTGGCAAACTTGACTGTCATTACTAACTCAGCAATAGATCACACTATAACCTTGAACATAATAACCTGTTTGAGTGAGAGAAGCAAAGTTTACAAAATTTTAAGAAATATACCCTGATAAATTTTTAAGTGACTTCCTGTATTATTTTTCTCCTTAGTCGGATGGCTTATTTAAACAACAGACCATACTTTTGACAAAATTTCATTTTTAAGATGGCATAGGCATCAGTGCAACAATTTTCATTAGAGTATATATTCAAGGAAAAAGCCTGATAATTGAAAATTAGAATCCAGTTCAAGTTTTAGGGAATTAAATTTATTTTGTAACAAATGTTTCTGTGTTCCACATATAAAGTGGGGAGAAAATTTTTTTTGGAAGGGTATCAAGTTCTGAAAAAATATATACATACTATAGTTCATTTTATTGATATCTGTGATGCACAGGTCTAGGATTTTCTACTTTCAATCCTTATAACAACCTTATAAACTATACAGTATATCAGTACTTTCTTTTTGCAGGTAAACAAACAGATGCAGAGAAATTAAATACTATTCTCAAAAAACTTATTCTAGTTTATATGTGTGCATAAATTTCAAAATTTAGGAATTAATAAAATGAAATAACAAAAGAAAAATAAAGGAAATGCAAAAAATAAAATAATATTTTCAGCAGGGAGATCAGGGGAAACTAGTAATCAGAAAGTATATTAGCTGGATAAGTATCTTAGTCCAATGACAGAAATCACATGCATTATGCCATTTTACCTCGCAGATGTTGTCCTGTACTCTGCTTTTTTTTTACTGATTAATAATATCATCATATATTTAGTCAGACACTTACATAAGAAATCTTTACTTTCCCTTTTTCATTATTTTTCTTAAATATATAGTCCATCCAACATGGAATACTGTATATTCTAGCTAATAAATGTGTATTTCTTTTCTACCAGCTTAACTCTTTTTTCCCCATTCCCATGATATTTCATATTTCCTTTATCTCTCTTAGACTACCCTTAAGTCTACCTCCATCTAGATTTGCCACATTCTAATCTTCTCTTGACATAGTTGTCAATGTTGTTTTCACAATTCAAATATTACTATGTCACCCCCATGCTTAAATTTTCCTCTAAGTTTTCAGTTTAAAGTTCAATTTCTTAATTTATCGTAGTGGATCATTATTTTATGGCAACTGCTTATTTTTCTATTTCTCTAGTGTCATGTCACCATTTTTCACCTTATCTGTTAAACTCCAGTTATACAAATACTTGAAATTCTTAGAACATACTCTAATCCCTAGTATCAAGACTCCTACAACAGACTGTTTCTATTGTTCGTAATGCTCCCTCAACACATCTGTTTCATATTTCAGTTAAGCATTCACCCCTCCCAGCCTTAACCTCACTGAGATTTATAAGACAAACACACAAATAGATATACCTTCACCATATCTTTTCTAATAATACTTATTCATACTCTTTGTAGTCACTCTATGTGCCTCACTACACTTTAAGCATCACAAGAACAATTCTGACATAGGGAAGCTGCAATGTACCTATTAATAAAATGAATTAACAAATGTATTCATTTTCTGCCTCTCTTCAAGATTGTCATTTAATTAGTTAAAACTGAGCTACATGCATATCATTCTGTCAATACTGTGTAGCAAAATTTTAAAATGAAGAGACGAGAGTTTGTCACTACTCCCTCAATATCATATTATTCTCTAGAACATAAACTCAATTCATAATGTGGTAGGAAGAACAATGACCCCTAAAAAGATATTCATGTCCTAATCCCCAGGATCTGTGAATAACTGCCTTATTTAAAAATAGGATTTTACATTTGTGATTAAATTAATGATCTTGACTTGGATAGTTTATCTGGGATTATCTACTAGCTCACTATGACCACAAAGATTCTTATAAAAGGGAAGCAACAACATCTAAAACAATCAGAGATATAGCATGATAGAAACAAGCTATTAAGATCATGTGAGGAACAAAATCAGTGAGCCAAGGAATGCTGGTTATCTCCAAAATCAGAAAGTAAAAAATAAGGTAAGAAAGTGACTATCTCCTCAAAAGCTTTCAGAAAAACTCAGCCCTGCTGACACTTTTATTTCAACCCAGTGAGACTGATTTTGGCCTTCTGAATTGCAGAACTTGAAGAGAATGAATGTGCTATTTTAAGCCACTAAATGTTTTGTAACTTGTTACAGTAACCATAAAATGCTAACACACATTGTGACTGTTACAAAGTATGGGAAAAATGTATATTTATCAGATAAATTAAGGTGAACCAAACTCTAAGGGCGAATACTCCTGAAGGCATAACTGAAGGAATGTCTAAAGGGCAAAGCAAAAAGTCCAAAGTCAAGATTATTTTCCCATTTTCTAAAAATGTTGATTAGAAATCATTTAAAAAATATATATGTACATATACAAACAAAAATACCTGAAGAATTGAAAGATGTACAATAAAAGCAGAAGCAGTGTTTCTTAAATTATTATGTATGGCAGAAACACCTGAAATGCTGGACCCAGCTCCCAGATTTTTGATTCAGTAGTTATAGAATAGGCCTGAACCTTCCTTTTTTTAAAAAAAAAAGTTAGAGTAGGGGAGATTCAGAGACAGACTCCTGCATGTGCCCATGTGCCCCAGCTGGGACCCAACTGGCACTCACTGTCTGGGACCCATCTGAGATCACTTCCAACAGAGCTATTTTTAGTGCCTGAGGTAGAGGCTCCACAGAGCCATCCTGAGTTACTGGGGTCAACATGCTCAAATCAGTTGAGACATTGCTTTGGAAGGGTAAGAGAGAAAGAAAGAGAGAAAGGGTAGGAGCAGGAAAGAGAAGCAGGTGGTCACTTCTCCTGTGTGCCTTGACTGGGAATTAAACCTAGGACTTCCAACAACTGGACCAATGCTCTACTACTGAGGCAACTGGCCAGGGCCAATGAATTTCCATTTTTAATAAGCTTTCTGATGAAGCTGCTGTTGCTGGTCCCTGGGCCTTACTTTGATAAAAGTATTAGGGTAGAAAAATATCTGTTAGTTTTAATTCTTCTTGTTTTCATCATCAACTAATTTTAACTGTTGTTCTGTTTCATGTTTTCAAACATATTATGTGTGGCTTTAACACTATACTTATTTTCCAAATATTTCAAAATATCTTTCTTTGCAAAAATATTAGATTTTGTTCATATTATATGTAAAAGATTTATATTTATTTTAAGTTCACAAGTATTTGAAATATTTTATGAAGTCATCATTTTTTTTAAAAAAGGAAGCCTTATAAATACACTCTACTGCAGATCCAAAAGTTTTCATTCTAATTTCTCAAATATAGATGAAGAGAGACATTTGAAGAAACCATGGAAAAACTTTAAATTAAAAAAGTAATGTTGAATGAAGCTTCAGGCCCTTTCTGTGATTTTATTTGTCATGTTTAAAAACCCAAAGAATGAAGTGTTTGTGACAGAAGAAAGAAGAATGGTTTATAATCTTTGGTGGGAGAGGCAGGTAATAGCTGGAAAGGAGTCCAAGAGTGATGATGGAACTCATGGTCATGTTCTATTGGTTAATTGAATTGCATGTACAACCTACAAGTTCTAGATTACCTGTGTATTTTTATGAATGTATTATATATCTTAATAAAAAGCACTTATTACAAAAAAAGACTGAAATAATTGTTTCACATGTGTTTTCTACAGTGTTTTGCTTGTAATTTGTTCTTTCTGTGTGTATTACCTTAAAATAATTTCTCTCCTGGCAAAATGATTTGCAATGGATATTGTGACATAACTATTTCTTGATATTATTCTCTGGCACAAAAAGTTTTTGAAAAGTGAAAAAATCTACTGCTTTCCAACAGTTTCAACAAGAACTTTTTATTGGATGTTTAAAAAATTTTAACTACATGAATCTTACAAATATATGACAGGTACAGATTAAAAACATTGAATTTAAAGTTCTTTTATATAAAGAATTTTTGAATATCTCTCTGTTAATACATGCAACATAAAATAAAATAAAAATGCATTAAAATCATGAGTATTTTATTTTAAAATTATTTTATAATATGGTGAAATTGAGAGCTCATTATTGTGTTTACCTTAGTTTTTAATTTATTTCTTTCCTTCTTTGACTATAATCTATTTCAGGAACATTGTCTCATAGCTGAATTATAAAGAGGTGAAATAATTGGTTATTCAGTCAGTGATTCTACTGGATTAAAAACAAGACAGGTTGGTAATGATTCAGCCAAAGTGAATAAAAAGAGAACAGGTAAGCACATATGGTACAACATCTGCTTTCAAACTTGAAAAATATCTTCTCTAATCCCTGAAGCTTCCTTGGCTTTTCTTCTTAATTCTCTTTCCTTACAAAAGCACTGTGAAAACACATCCTGAACATTTTTTTTACATTTATTATAGTTTTTCAAAATATTAAATCACTACAATTTTCATTCCATGGTTTCTGATCCTATCACAAAAGCTTCTGAATACTGAAGCAAATAGATTTAGAATAGTTAAACATAATACGGAATCTGAATCGCAAAGAGAATCTTTCTTTTCTTTGAGTGGATTTAGACAGTTTCATTCCTAATCTTTTGTGATAAAAGAAGAAGTTTTGATTTTTTAAAAGCCTGTCAATTCATTGTAGGAATATTATCCAAACAATGTATTACATGTTTCACTCGTATTATTTTTCATTTCACCAAAAACAGCTGAATGTACCCAGGTACCATTGTGAACACCATACTTTGCAAATATATTTTAAACTTTTCTTTTTACATGACTTTAATTTGCTATCTTCTTAAAAAGATAAATAAAATTTACTTTTAAAATGCAATGTTTTGATTCCTGAAAGTTAAAAATTGTTGAAATTTAGAACGTGCTGATCTATAAAAACTATTTTCCTGTTTATAAAATGAATAAAATGGTCTCCATAGGCAAGAACTTAGAAAGAATCTTCTAGATGCAGAAATATTTACTATGCAATTATTTAAAACATAATAATTTAACAATATTTACTTATTTAGTACTCTAACATCAACACATGGCCTTTTATAATTGTACTACATTTCTATCTAATTAACCAACCTTTTTTTGTTTATTTGTTTTAAGATCTTATTTATTGATTTTAGAAAAAGGAGAGAGAGAAAAAGGCTAGATTGGGTGGAGAAATAAGAAGCATCAACTCAAGTTGCTTCTCTTATGTAAAGATTTGACCAAGGTTTTGAACCTGTGATCTTTGTGTTCCAAGTCAACGCTTTATCCACTACACCACCACAGGTCAAGATCTACCTTTTAGTAGCACCTACTGCACCATGAGTTTTTCTAACATCTGTCTCATTGACCCCTTCATAAAGATTCCATCCTTGCTACACAAACAAATGAGACTTGCTGCTGGTGAAATTGTGAGTCTGAAACATAGAGCTGGGTCAGGGGAGGCTGGCTCTTCATTTCAATATCAGTCCTGTGATTCCATGACTCATCTACCCCTGAATCAGTGCTAATATATCTATGTAACTTCTGAATTTTAATACTTTCCCTATTTTAATTAAATAAGGATAAATATAAAAATTCTGAATTCTTTATGGAGTGAAAAGAATTGCATTCATTTTTAGAATCAGGGTGAAAACCATTCCCTCAGAAACAGCACTAGAAAAATATTGTCTATCAGGAAGCTGAAAAACATAATACAAGCCAGTGATGGAACCATTTTTGGAAGACTTAAAATGTTGTGGCAGATTTTCTTTATTCCTAATGATTAAGATGAATTTGCAAGATGCACTAATTATTTTTAGTCCTTGGTTTTACAGTTAGAAAAATATCTTTTTATATTCTAAATATAGATAATATTTGGAAAAGGTTCTTTATATTTTCTTGTCTCTGAAACAGAAAAAAGACATATGTTTAATTTACTTTAATGTTGTCCTTAAATGTTCTCATGCTTTTGCTTTCTTTTATATTATGACCTCACATGAGGAAACATAAATATATAAAAATGGATTTCTAACATCTTTATGTTGAATTAGCTTTTGAACTTCTGAATAATATTTATTCCTTTTCTATAGCTAATCCTATTTCTTGCTGCATGATAGTTTTTATATGGTAAAAGTAAAACTGCTAGCTTCTTTTCACTTGTATATTTAATTGATGCAGTGTGACTGACTTATAACCAACAAATTATCTGAGAATAAAATGTTCATATTATTATTATTAATCCACCATTTTATATTGTCAGCATTGCTTCAATATCATTCTCAGATTATTGTAATCTAATCTATTGTCTTTAGGTGAGGGTTTTTATTAAAAAACATAGACATCCAGCTTTAGAAAAACAGAGGAAGAAAGATTCTATTCAGAAAGAAATACAGTGTACGTGGATTTGGTAGTATACACCAGGTGATATGATGCTATTGTACTGTATTTCATACACACCGATACACACACAACCAATGAATGACTCCTCAATGCATTTTCTAAAGAGAAAACTGAATGAAAGAGAGAAAGGAGACTGATGGAAATAATCAGCTCTGTTCTCCTGGCAGGCAGGAGTCCTAAACTAATTTCTTAGGAATAGAGAATATCATCTTCCTGCCTGTGTAGGCCTAAAACTGCTGCAGACCAGAAATCTATGGCGTTCCTCAGAACTGTCACTTTTATGATGGGAAAGATTTAGGGGAGTTATCCAAAAACCTGGAACAGCACATAACATAGGTACCTTTTTTCTTCTTTTTTTTTGGGGGGGGTGTGATGCAATAAGACTGCCTTCTTGTATGACCAAGAGCTTTGACCATAATTGCTGTATTCTTATAAAAAAATGTTTCAGTAGTGGAAATGAGAGGAATCTCTCTTGCTTAAAGTGAGTTTGTCTTTCCTTGAGTGGCCTTAAAACAATTTCTTCCACAATGTGAATGGGATTGCTGATTAAGCCATAGAGTGAAATGATTTTCAAATATATCATATATATACACACACACATACATATACAATAGCCATAGAAATATGGTTATTAAATTTATGTTTAATGCTATTTATTATTTATATAAAATAACCAATATACATATGGTTATTTTATTGTTTATGTTTTATAATGGTTATTTGTTTATAGCTACATGGATACTTGACATATAGTTATATATGTTTATGTTCCATTTGTAACAAATTCCAATATAGAAAGTTAAAATGCTTGCCTGTATAAAGAAGTCTACAGGCTGCATTTCAAGTTGGATTTATAAATGCTAATATTTGAGTATAGTAGAGACCAAAACACATAAGGTGGTTTATCTAATATCTTCTCATGAAAACAGATCTAGCTATTAAATATAATGCTAAGTCTATAAATGTTCAAAAAGCTTATCATATGCTTCCTACTTTATGCATTTTAGCTAATTATTTAAATATAAATATATTACTTAAAACACACATATGTTTCCTCTCAAAGACACTTAGCATCTTCAAATTAACAAATAATATGGGTCGACTTCTGTTATTAGACTGTGAAGATGCATAGAGCTGCTTCCTTTAATGTTCTGCTGAGTACAGACTTTTATACATATATGTACACAACTTCATTTTGCTCTTTTTCAGAATTAACTTTTCAGCTCTTGGTATGTTCTAAGATTAGAATCTTTTCTTCTTTCAACATGATCCATGGCTATTCAGAAAAGTCTTCAGAACCAGCTCTATTTGTTGATCCTAAGGTGATCTGTGTAATTAAAAATGGACAGTCAAGTTTTTGGCTCATCATGAGATTGTTTAAGACTTAAATATATCAGAGATGAATTTACAGTTAACTTCTTATCTTTTCTGTAAATTATATAAATAAAAATAGATTAGAATAACAAACATTATTGCTTTCATCTATATTAACAATTCACACATTATTTGCCAGGACATTTTTAAATCTTAAACTGCTAAATCTCTTCTCCTTGCTTTTTAAAATTCTTTCCGCTGAAATCTCTATTGAGGGCATTCTAACTCTTTTGACCTTCCTTGCCACTTAGTAACAGAATCGTCTCAGAACTTTGAGTCTCCTTCTAGGTAAGTATCTTAGTCACTGACCACTCTTATGCTACTTATATAATATTTATATGTAAAGTCTTTTGAGTGTTTGGGTCTATTGATATTCTTATGACTTTTAATTAGTTGGCCTTCTTCCTTATAAATGGCTTTTGATGCTAACAGAAAAAAACCCTAAGTGAATTTGGTCCTAAGGTATTTAATTTGATGCAATTAAATTGCAATTAAAATATACATGATCTCAGAAATAACTTTTGATCAAAGTTAGTTTGGCTTAAAACCAACAATATAGGTGTAGAAAAAACCTGTTACAAGGTTTTTCTTTTTTATTTTTAGAGTAACTTTCTTTGTGTTATACAATTAAATTTAAAAGAAAAAGCCTACATACAGTGGTTAATAAGCACTTTTTTCTTTTGTAAGAGCAACCAATTTCACGTAGTTTAAAAATGTATGCATTTGTTAAAGTATTTATTTTTTTAAAAAAACTATGATACTAATATTTATTGATAAAAGTCATGTCTTTTACCTTATTAGTATATATTCAGTTAATATTTGTTTTTAAAAAAAGGATAGTTATTTCAAGTTTGTAGCATCATTATACATTACTGGTATAATTTACATATCTCTGCTACATGTTATTTGCTACCTAAGATGCATAAAACAAGTTATCATTATCACTTTTTGAGTTCATATATATTATATAATTATGCCTAGATTAAGAAGCTAAGTTTTAATTTTAAACTCTTTTTCTGTACTTTGACTTGTATAATTACCTAATATATAGAGATAAACCCAGACTGGATTTCTCAGAAAAATGATTGTATCTGTTTTCAAGGGAAATATATCAATGCTATATATGTATCATTTTTCTTTCATTTATTTTCATATGGTCTGACAAGGGCTTCTCTCAGGATAGAAGAAGATAGTGAATACCTGCCTGAAAGTGAAGATAGTATGCCTTGTGAAATAAAATAACTCAATGTGATATGTCTATATTTGCTATTTTTAATAGAGCTGTTTTTTTATCTTCTATAGCTTTCCTTTCTAATAATTGATACCTTTACAGTCCATTGGAGGGACAGGAGCACACTGTCAACGTTTTCTAGGTAATACCCTTATTACATGTGTCATTGGAGGATGTTTGCCATATGTGCTTTAACAGTACAGACATTTTAAGTAGGTTATTTCATCACTTTGCCATTTTGATTATGACAACAAAATGACACCATATTGAAATGGATTTTGGAAAGAAAGGCTAACTGTCCAAAGGGGTCCTTGCTCATTCTAATTAAAATTGGCTTAGGTGGCACAACCTTCATAATTCAGAGTATGACTGTGAAGGATACGCATGTTGAAAACCTTCTTTGCTCATTAGTGCTATTTCTGTCAAACACTACTACCTGCTCTTTTCTTAATGAATGCTAAGCCATCTCTTTAGAAGATTGTACTGCTTCCCTGAACTGAAGGAACTGTCTTATTTCCTTCCAAGTTTGTCAGGAGTAAAATCGGGGAGTCACCTCTTTGACATTTCTCAACCTCTGTACTTATTTATCTCTTTGAAACCCTGTGCTCCAGAGATATCACTGTCTTAATTAAGAAGAAGGATGTGACCATGGTAAATTGACTGATTTCATTGATTAAAGACTAGCTGTACAAGTAACATTGATTTTAACAGTGGTCTACATAAATGTAATTGTTCGAACATGGAGCTGCATAATTATGGTGATGTACGAGAATAGTTGGTTTGTCCTTTTCAACCTTCACTAACATTCTTTTGCATGATAATGTACCTTGTGCAATTAGCAGAAATTTTAAATGTTACAAAATGTCTTTTGTGAGACATGAAGCAATAATTATATTCTAATTTAATTCAACAATATCCGACAGTTTTTCTTTTCTTTCTTCTCTTTGTACACATAAGATCATGTATATGGTAACACAAATATTGCTTTTTACCTTCTAATATCAACAATCGGTCCATGCAGATTTATTTGTATATATTTCAAAATAAATTTTATATTTCAAAATAAATATACACTATATGTGTTCTGAAATGATAACATTTACTATTAAATACACTTTTAAATAGTTTCTCCATACCAGTGCTTAAATCCAAAGAAAGTACCTATTATCTCCCTACATATATGAAAATATATGTAAAAATCAATGAGTTTATAGAAGATAAAATATTATTAAATTCTTTATATTAAATGGTTCTTTAATAGAGCAAACATAAATCACAGTATGAATAAAACAGCATGATCATTGTTTTATTTACTCTTATTATTTTTAAATGAGATGACAAAAATAATTTTTTTCAGGATATCACTATTGGGGACTTATCAAATAAAAACTATAATTCTAAGTACTAGTTTGTCTAAAGGGGTCCATGTATTCCATAAGTATTAGTTTGTAGACAATCAAGTATTTTGACAGTTTATGAACTAAAGAAAGAGAAAACTTCTAACCTTGTATATAGTAAAAATTATTAAAAAATAAAAAAAAGAATCACAAATATATCTGGATTTTTAAAAATCTTGGTTAGTCAGGAGCATTTGATTTTGGTTGTAAACCGGCCACTAATTACTTATGTGACCTTTAGTGACTGTGTATTGTACATAATAAAAAGTAGCTCATAAAATAACTCAAGGGTTCATTCTTCATACAGGTTTTCTCTTTTATCCACTGGTAGGCAAACTAAAAGAAATTCTATAAACTATTGAAAAAAATGTAAGTGACTGTGTTTGTATGTGTGTTTGCTTGTCTGTTATTGGTTGGTTTTTAAATGGTCATATCGCAGCTTGAACCGGGATGGAAGGTGATGGTTAAACTGCAAGCAGCACCAGTACCCCGCCTGCTGTTTGCATCACATGATCACTAGCTGATCTCTTCCAGTATCTTTTTATGTGTGTAACAAGACAATATTTTTGAAATGCCATCCAATTTATGTTTCCTTATAAATAAAACAATTTCTCTTACATCTCTCCTTCATTGAAACTAAGCATACCCACTTTCCTCTTCCACTTCTACCTCAGAAAAAGGACGATATAATCTTACTGAATCTTACCCAATAAATCCTACCTAATATCTATAGGAAGTAGAAAATATATAACCTTGTGAAATATGGAAAGAAGTTTTTATTGATTGATTTTAGAAAGACAGAGGGAGTGAAGAAAGCATTCATTTGTTGTTCTATTTAGTTTTGCATTCATAGGCTGCTTTCCCATATGTACCCTGATCCAGGATCAAACTCACAACCTTGGCATTTGGGGATGATGCTCTAACCATGGAGCTAACCAGCCATGGCAGGAAGGTGGAGGTTTTTAAAGCAAGCACTCTGACATGAATGTTCTCACTTCCTTTTATTGGTCAAGAATTCCCAACTAGTGTGAAGTGTGTGTGTGTGTTTGTATATAATTTGATAGGTGATGTAGATGTGAAAAGCAGAAGAGGCTTTTGTTAAGATCCTTATTTGGAATCTGAGGGAATACCCATCTTCAACTAGCCCAGGCTAAGTCAGGATAGCCACACTAGAGTAAAAAGAAACACCATAGCATGTTAGAGAGAACTAACATTCTCAATCTTCCGTAGCTCCCACAAGGGATAGAAAAGAATACCAGGTGATATGGAAATGCCATGGGCATAAAAAAAGTTAGACTAAATTAAAAGATGGCATAACTCACTTGAAGCTAATGTCACAGCAGCAAAATTACCCTGCCACGAAGGCCACGTGTTGCCAGCCCAGACACAGCCTGGAAAAAAGAAAAGCTGCTGAAACTTAGAACTGATGTTTCTATGAAAGTCAAAGAGATGCTAATAAAGCAAGGAAGTACTACTGGTCTGATTCAAGAAAATAAACTGCATATCTGTCAGCTGCACCTCAGAGGATAGCTGTGCAGAGGTCTGAGAGAGCAGACCAGGGTGAATCTCAGCCCCTGAGAAAACAGAGGTCTAACCAAAGCTCAGGGACAATTTGAGGACTTCAGACTCTCTTCTCCCTTACAACAGACCACATAACACCCAAAGCATCTGTGCATTTTCTTGAAGGCTGTTTTAGAGAGATTATTTAAACTTGAAGAAAAAGAGAAATCAAAAGGCAAAATGTAAAATTATACCTTTGTCCCCAAACCTCAGAAATGGTTAACTACAGGTAAGTCTGCTCAGTTAAAGTGTGTCATTCATACAAAATAAAGTCACATTTTCTCTAAAGTAAGCATAATTATTTCAAATGGTGTCCACTAATTTTGTCTTTCTTTACTATTATGTACATTCATTTTCTCTTGGTCAGGATTTAATTTTTTTAAGTTATCTTTATTTAAATTCAAATCATCAAGAGACCTTCCCATTGGGTGGAGGGAAGACTGGAGAGGAAGATACCACTTTTCAAGAGCATACTATGTCCCAAATACTGCACTGAGCATTCGACATGCGTGGCTTCATTTAATCTTGTTCATACCTGAATTAATACATCTTAATCCAATATTAGTAATAAAACAATTCATCCCAAGGTGTTTTGAGAATATGGGAATATAACCTTACCTAAGGTCTACTTCTTTAATGTACATGTGTGTGTGCGCACACACACACACACACACACCTCTTTTTTTCCCAGGATAGAAACAATTCAACTATACTTTCAGTGAAAAACACATAAAACCTATTCATAAACATTTTTCTTTCACACTCTAGAGACATTTACTCACTTTTCATAGGGCTGGAGTCAGAAAAGGAGTTCACTACAAAAGTTTATTCTTAAAATATAGTTTTTGTTTGTCAGGCAGAAAAGACTGAAAGAGTAGAAGAAAGGAGTAAGACCTGAACTATCAAAGGAAGTTTGGAGACCTGCTAATTGTTTGGCAAGTTTGGAACAGCAATATAACATGTCAGTGTCAAGATATGCAGCTGACAAGTTATCAAAGCCAAATTTTGAGTAACTTATGCTTTACTGAAAGGAATTCAGACCTTATCCCTAAAGACAATGCAAAGCCACTGAAAGTGTTTAAGCAGGAGTGTGATATAACCAAAACTGCATAAAAACTTCTCTGCCACCAATGTAGATTTTAATATCAATAGAAGAAACTAAGAGGTATAAACTTTAGTTCAAGGATTTCAACCCAAACTCTTAAAGTGAAGCAATATCTATGTGAAATAATTCTTTGGCCAGTGAAAGAAGAGGTAAAATATATTTGAGGGATAAGAGAAATTCTCATCATCAGGTAGGAACTCAACTTTTTTATTCTACCAAACTCCATAAGGGAAGGGTGAGTAATTACTGCAAGAAAAACTATAGAAACAGTTTGTAGGCTCTGGGTTCTCTAGTACTCCCTTGATTATGCTTAGGATCGCCTGAGACAGCAATTCATGAATTTTTGTGCTGTTGGCTGTCATTTGAGCAACGGATCACAGCAAATAAGGTCAAATAAAATCTTTAATTTTTTCATATGATCAAGTGTGGGTGAAGCCATATTCAGCACATTTTGTTGTGTTTTGTTTTATTCTCTTATTTCTGTAGATGGAAAAAGACTTCAACATGTTCATAACATTGGGGCATATATAATATATATGTTTAGGCATATGTATTTTAACATATTTTATATTTATTTTTATTATTTTATATATTACATGGATATATTTAGTTGAATTTAGACATTTTCTTCAGAGTTTATACTAAATAAAACTCTACTATGTAAATGTACATGTTATTTAAAAAAAACTTTTAGCAAGACTCAGAAAGGGAGAGAGATTACTAGCATCAAATCATTGATTGTTCTTTCTTATGTGCTTTGACCAAGGGGGCTCTAACCAAGTCAGTGACCTCTTGCTCAAACAAGCACCCTTGGGCTGGGACCTTGGCCAGGGACCTTTGGGTTCAAGTGTGTTGACCATGACTTTATGTCAATAATTCCACACTCAAGCTGTGACCCTGTGCTCAAATTTGGTGAGCCTGTGCTCAAGCTGGCGATCATGAAGTTTTGAATGTGGAACCTCAGTTTCCCGGGTCAACACTATTCTCTGTGCCATCACTGGTCAGGCTAAATGTATACTTTATTCTTCACAATTGATTTTAGACATATTTGTTTATGTAAAAACAATAATAATAAGTAACATTTATTAATAATTTTGTATGTATTAGGAATGACACCAAGTACTTCACATGAAATTTTTCATTTAATCTTCACAAGTATCCAATGAGGTAAGTGTTATTATAAAAAAAATAAGACTAATAAAGTTGTCCCTATATCATAAGTGGTAGTAAGAACAATTCAAATCCAAACAATCAGACTCTAAATTCTCTGGTACATGTGGATTAATTTGCCTGCCCATGCCTGGGACATAGTTTTTCAATATATATCTGTTGAAGTAATGAATAAACATATTTTGATCATTTATAAGTATGTCAATCTTATATTCATAGAATGATTTTTCCTAAGAACAATGAGTAGACATAGGGCAGAATAACTGGAAAGTTCACAAAAGTATATTTGTTTTATAATAATACAAAGCCTGGTTTCAAAAGGAAAAATGCATATGACCAGGGTAATACAGAGGACACAAATTTTATAAAAGGGCTATTTCAATAATTTAATGAGAGCTTCAAAAATAATAATGGCCTGATCAGGTGGTGGCGCAGTGGATAGAGCATCGGACTGGGATGCAGAAGACCCAGGTTCGAGACCCAGAGGTTGCCAGCTTGAGCGCGAGTCTATCTGGGTTGAGCAAAAAGCTCGCCAGCTTGGACCTAAGGTTGCTGGCTCCAGCAAGGGGTTGCTTGGTCGGTCAAGGCACACATGAGAAAGCAATCAATGAACAACTAAGGTGTCGCAACGGCAATGAAAAACTAATAGTTGATGCTTCTCACCTCTCTCCGTTCTTGTCTGTCTGTCCCTATCTTTCTCTCTCTTTGACTCTCTCTCTGTTTCTGTAAAAAAAAACAAAACAAAACAAAATAATAATGACAGAAAGGATGGAGAAAAATGAATTTTATACACATCAAGGATTAACAAAAGTGAGTAATACGATGTGGATTAGGAAAAGAAATGTGTTCATTTTTACATGGTATTATGCAAAAGTATCTAAACTTCACAATTGCTTTCCTTTAGTGATATTTATGAGGTGATGCCTTATAATTTTCATGACTTACAGAATTTGTTGCAATAATTTTGGAATTAACACATAAAGAGAAGAAATGTCATACTGAGAAACTACCAAGTGAGAAAAAGAGAAAAGACACTATTGAAAAAGAAGATTAGGATTTAGGTATGTAACATCTGAATACTGAGATATCCTAATATTTCTCTGCTATAACCTCTCTGAACTTAGCCAATATTATTGTTCTTTTCAAGTCAAGTAAATAAGTACTGGTGAAAGTAAACAAGTAATATGTTTATTCAGCCATTTTAAAGAGTAAATACTTATTAGGTGGCAGGTGTTATAACAAATACTTTACCTATTTAGTTACTTTGTTAAAATGTAAAAAATATATCTGTAATTTTTAATAAATTTACATGGGCAGAAAAGTATCATGTAAACTCAAATTTCCTATAAATCCAAGAGGAGAATGAAACAAAATGGATTGTTGTTTAAGATGACATAGAAAGCAAAGTTTTGGTTGAATTTCAGTAGTTCTTGTGACTATTCCATACCTGTCCTTTTAGTCACTGCAAGGGATTACAAAGACGACTTCTACTGTATCTACTTTTATGATGCTTAAAACTTCCTAAGAATGTTTAAAACTTTTATTGGGAGGAGCAGAGGGATAGGACAAAAAAGAAAAAAATGATGAACATGGACAACAGTGTGGTAGAGCACGGAGAGGGTGGAGGAGAGGGTGGAGGAGATGGTGGAGGAGATATGGGAGGGTACAGTGGAGATAATGATGATGGAAGGAGACTTGACTGGGTTATTGAATGCACAGTACAGTACAAATGATGTATTGTGTAATTGTTTACCCCAAACTGGTATAATTTTGTTACCTTAATAAATTCAATAAAAAGAAAATAAAAAAACTTGTCAGAAAACCAGAGGAGAGTATCACAAAAAGGAAATAATATTTGTCAAATAATCCTCAGGAAACCAACATTGGGAGTGGAGAACCATATTGGGAAGAATTGAAAGATAGTCATAGATAAACAAAATGGGACCATTTTATGGTGAGCTCTTGGGCAGCATGTCAGGTTCTTGGGAAAACTTATCTTGGTGTAGTCTACATAATAGGGGATCACTTGTTCTTTGAAATGAGACTTTGAAAGAAAATTGCAAAGAAACACCAGTTCAACTTTAAAAAATCTCAGAAAGCAATATAAAACTTTATTTTAGAGTTCCTTGAAGAAATAGACAGATGCTTTACAGTGTATCAAATAGAAAATCTTGTAACTTTTCTTTAGATGTCTCTTTCTCTCCTCTATGCCCTCTTTCTTCACAGACCCCCTGCTCTCTTCAAACACCCCCACACTGCACACTCCTTATTCATTCTGCAGTAGAGCCATTAATTCCTACCTCCTGATAAAAACCAATCCACCTTACACAGAGACCTTCTTCATCTTTTCAAGGACTTCCATAACCCTTGGCCCCATATGAGTAACCCTCCTAGGATTCTGGTGAATAAAAATGTTCATCTTACTATATCATCCTCAGAGAAATATTTTTTTTTTCCATCAAAACTATTCCACAATTCATTTAGACTAGGTGGAGAGAAAAAAAAAATAGTTGAAAGAGAAAATTGCATGCATTCATGGATATATTGTTCTTTGTTGTTATTGTTTCTGTCTGTCTGTTTTACTAACAACCCACTTTCTTCCCTAATTATTTTTGCATTGGACATTTATCTTTTCTTGTTGCCCTTGAGATTTCTACTTACCAAGTAGAGTTTGCTAAAATTTGTTTCAGAAGACACTATAATTTTTCTGGGTTTCATGTCACTTCAGTTACTTTTCACAAGGTGCAGTGGGCCACAGGATGCCCCTTCACAATGCAGTGGAGACATAAGTGAGGAAGGCACTTGGATGATTGATCCCTTGAGGGTATATTTCTCCTCCTCGTGCTGCAACAACTGCAGTTGAACATCTTGTCAACAGAGACTATTTTTGCCCAGCCTTGCTGATGAAAGCAAATTAGAAGATGGAGTTTCCCCTCAAAACCCTGGACAGTTTTAATATGGAAGTCATGCTTATTTTACATACTAAGACCTTACTTGTTCAACTTCAAAAAAGGAAGGCTTGGTTGTATTATTCTAGTTAGTGAAGTCCTTCAAATAATAGGTTGTACATATTTTTAATGTTTGAAAGAGTAATACTGATACAATTTTTGCACAGTACATCACTCAGCAAAAAATCTTCCTACAGAACATTTTTCTTACAAAATTATAATTAATAAATGTGGAATAACTAAGGGAAATAGCAAATCACCTTTAGAATGATATCACAGCCATAATTGCTACAGGTAAGATCTACTAATGGATATTAACAGTACTGCTTGAAAGTTTAAAGATAGATAGATATTTTTAAGTCTTACTATATTTTCTCCCAAATATTTGTTAATTTACTCTAGTGATTTAAAATAAACTCGCATTTATTTCCCCAATAGATAGAGCTTCATAATTCTATCCTTTAATGTAGGCCAGACTTAGTAGTCACTCAATACATTGAATAGGACAAAGAAAAAGTAAATTTGCAATGAAGAAAGCTAGCAGACACCACCTTAACCATAAGTTCACCATTAACATCACTAGTAATGCGATATAATGCTTACATAAAACCTCGATTTGATACGTTAAGAAGAAAATAATTTCTCTGTGGTATTACCCCCTCAAACTTGTAAACTCATTTGACTCATAACAAAACATAAAGCAAAACCATATTAAAGAATATTCTTCAAAATACATAAGCAATACTTTTGAAAAGCATAAGAAAAAACAGTTTCTTCCATGAGTATGTGTTACAGATTGGCAAAGACAAAGAAAATATGGTAATTGAATACAAGATGGTATCTGGATTTATTCTAGGACATTAGCATAAAATTTTCCCAGTCTGAACAACGTCTACATTGAATTTACAGTGTTGTACCAAGGTTAAATTCTTAGTTTTGACAATTTAAGATATTACCTATTATCATGATAATGCAAGATACTATCATTAGATCAAGCTGATGGCTGGGTATATGAAAACTTTTTGTATTAACCTTGAAAGTTTTCTGAAAACCTAAAAGTATTTCAAAATAAAAGTAGAAAGCTCAATTAAAATTAAAATATATGTGAAATTACTTGTTTCCCATTTAAAAAAAACTCAAAATCTTTTTTATGTCTAAAATTTTATATCCACAAGAAGTATTAAATTAACTATCATTTTTCTTTGTATGCACATTTCCTCATCCAATGACATTGTTTTTTAAACTACCTATCTCTGGTGTTATCTTTTTTTAGAACATGTCAAAAATAAATAGATGAAAACCAAAACCTCATTGAAGCAAAAAGATAGGCTGAACAGTTGACTTTCTCTATCATGCAAAGATCATTGGAGCTATTCAAACTATAAGTCTTGAATTGAGTCTTGACTAATTTGCCCTCAAATACTGATAAACAAGGTCTTTCTATTTTGAGAGTGGGAGTGGGGGGTTGAGATAGAATTAGAATTAGGTTCTGTTGCTCACTTTCTAATTTTAAGTTCATCCCTGAAAAGATCTGGAACTCTTGCAATGATAATGTATAATATCTGGGTTGTAATCTTTACTCTCTTTTTATTGACTCTAATTTCAGAGGAATAATTTAAACTCTTATAGAGTTAATTTCTTGAACAGATCAGTTGCTATCACATGTTTGAACATCTTATCTTCCACTTTTTGTTTCCACCAACATTCACCCTATCCACACATTTAATGATTTCCCCTCTTAATCACTGTTACAGCTTCTAAGCTGACTGACTTACAACCACACTAGACATTATTCAATTATTTCCCCATTTGTGATAAAAACAACCAGTCCAAAACACAAAATCATTCCATCTTTCTAATTAAAACTTCCTTCAATGGTTGTAAGAGAAACACAAAATTTCTAAATGGCCTGAAGTTCTTACATTTGCAGACTTCTCTGTATTTCATTAGGCCCACCAATGTTATGTTCCTTCAAGCCATTTAAATTAATGTCTCAGCATTTTTCTTTTAACTATGTGTACTTACCATGTACTCTACGAGCACTTCTTAACAATATTCATTCTGCCTGGTTGCTCTTATTTACTCTGGTACCTCAATTTTAACTCTCCTCTCCATATCTCAGCATAGGTCACTTCCTCAAAAAAGACCCCTTTCATTTCTTTTTTTAAAATTATGGTAGAAATATTTATTCTGCTCTCTTCAACTATTACTTAACATCAATAGAAAGTGATAATATTTTATTAATGCCTATAACTTATTTCATATGAACTATATAACTAAGCTTTCAAAAAATAAGGTTATTTCTGTTTTGGGTTAATCAATGTTTAAGTTCTTGGCACATGTTAGTACTTGAAAAATATTTGTTGAATTATTAGTTAAAAACATTTGCCACTGCCTCACCTGGCAGTGGCACAGTGGATAGAGCATTGGACTGGGATGTGGAGGACCCAGGTTTGAGACCCCGAGGTCGCCATCTTGAGCACGGGCCCATCTGGCTTGAGCAAAAGCTCGCCAGCTTGGACCCAGGGTCACTGGCTCGAGCAAGAGGTTACTTGGTCTCCTGAAACACCATGTTCAAGGCACATATGAGAAAGCAATCAATGAACAACTAAGGTGTCACAACAAAAAACTGATGATTGATGCTACTCATCTCTCTCCGTTCCTATCTATCCCTCTCTTTCTGACTCTGTAAAAACAAAACAAAACATTTGCCATGTGAAGAATACCATATAAATGTGAATACTCTCACCACATTACCACCTAAACAGTATCTTTGATTTCTGCAATCATGATATTTTAGAGTTTAAGAATAACTCATGTTAAGACTAGAAACCCTGAAATTGTTGGAGAAAGGATAGTGTCTTAGTCAGTTTAGTAATAATGATTGAGAATAAATTAGAGTCTGTTCTCATTATTCTTGTTATTTATGCTTTATAAAGTTCCCTCCCCCACAAAAAAAAAAACAAAAATAAAAATAAAAAAGGCTATATACAATTTTCGCCTGACCAGGCGGTGGCACAGTGGATAGAGCGGCGGACTGGGATGTGGAGGACCCCGGTTCGAGACCCTAAGGTCTCCAGCTTGAGTGTGGGCCCATCTGGCTTAAGCAAAAGCTCACCAGCTTGGATCCAAGGTCGCTGGCTCCAGCAAGGGGTTGCTTGGTGTGCAAGCAACCCCTTGCTGGAGCCAGCGACCTTAGATCCACCAAGCAACCCCTTGCTGGAGCCAGCGACCTTGGATCCAAGGCCCTTGGTCAAGGCACATATGAGAAAGCAATCAATGAACAACTAAGGTATCGCAATGAAAAACTGATGATTGATGCTTCTCATCTCTCTCCATTCCTATCTGTCTGTCCCTATCTATCCCTCTCTCTGACTTTCTCTCTGTCCCTGTTAAAAAAAAAAAAAAAAAGGCTATATAAAGTTTTCCCAAACACTAACTTAGCAAATATTGAGCAATGGCTCCTAGGAGAGACAGAAAGTTAGGTTCCTGAGTGCCTCTGTTCATAACATTTTCATCAACTGATCTATAAATAACTTTGTTTTATGTGTGTGTGTTTTTTTGTTTAAAGAAACTGTATTTAATATATATTATTTCTTTATTAGCATTAAACTCTTGGCCAACAGCATTATATTCATGCTTGAATGAAGCTTATCTAACACATATTTTCTGTGTCAGGTACATCACAGCCTTCTTTCACTTTAACACTATGATTGGGGGGCATTTTAAATCCTAAATCTCCAACAAAAACCAAAATATATAGAAAAAACTTGGCACTAAATGAACTGCAAAAGGAATACTTGTTTACAATCTGAGAGTTGAGCTGAATAAGATGGTAGAATATTATTTTGTTTGCAATCAACTGGGACTATGCCCATCAGGCAACTTAAATTTCTCACTGCTCTGCATATATGTGACCAGGTTACTATGCTGCTCATATTGATTTTGGCTTTACAAATACAGTTTAACAAGCTGGTGAATTCACAAATATGAATCAGGGAAATATGAGGATAACCGGTGCCTTCAAGTTGATCTAAGGTGATTTCTCTAGTGTTTCCTCTTAAAATTTTCAAAGTGTCATGTAGTCTGAGAAAGTTTAGAAACTTTGTTCTTTATTGCAAAAAATCCACTTAATCCACTCTCAAAAAAATAACTTACTTTTTGAAATATGACTGACTGTATTGAATTCCCACCTTTCATAACACAGACTCAAGTAAAAACATTGTCTGTAGAAAGCAAGCTATATTCCAAGTGTACAATTTTATAATACATCATCTGTATATTGCACTGTGTTTACCATCCAAAGTGAAGTTTCTTTCCGTCATCATATATTTGACCTCTTTTACCCTTTAGTACATCAGTGACATAGGCATTTCAAGGATAACTGCAGCAAAGGCACATTCACAGTCAACTCTGGGAGTCAGAGAGGAGATGAAGAAAAATTGCTGCTTTACTCCCAAACTGAAGTCATATGGATACCAGCTAAAAAAAAAAAAGGTTAAAATTTTATAATTTTAAATGCATACAAATAATTTTTATGTAATGTACATTTTATTATATATGTCTTATAAGTTATATGTGTAATATATAATGCAATTTAAATGTTTATTCACTTAGAATGCCATTAAGTAACAATCATTTTCTAAGAGAAGTAATGATCACAAAAGACCTTTATGCAATTAATATCATGCCAGTTCAGCCTGGCCTAGTAGTGGCACAGTGGACAGAGTGTTGGCCTGGAATTCTGAGGACCTAGGTTCAAAAACCCGAGGTTGCCAGCTTGAGTATCGGCTTATCCAGCTTTTGTGTGGGCTCACCAGATTGAGTGTGGGCTTGCTGGCTTGTGTGTGGGGTCATGTCCATGGCCCATGGTGGCTGGCTTGTGCCCAGAGGTCACTGGCTTGAAGCCCAAGGTCGCTGGCTTGAGCAAGGGGTCATTCACTCTGCTGTAACCCCCTGGGCAAATCACATATGAGGAACGAGTCAATGAACAACTAAGGTTCCACAACTAGAAGTTGATGTTTCTGCCGGTTTGACATTTTCTTTTTTAGAAATAAGTTCATTTTCAACAGAGATTTTTGTCTGTGCCCCTTAGATAAAAAATACAGTTTTGTAGCAAAACTGTAAAATACATCACACTTTTATTTAAAAAAACAATAATGTTGTTCATTAAGGTGTGCTTGAGTGAGGACTTATATGTATAATACTTGAAAAAGAAAGACGTCATAACAAGCTAATAGCACATCTTTACCATTAGAGAACAACAGCATTAGATGATGAAAACATGGTCAATAATATAATTTGAAGCAATAGATGTTTTACATTGTGCTTTAGGTTCATGTTGCACTGATAGTACCATTAAAGACCTTATACAAATGAGCAGCATCATGAGTTTGCCCAGAGAGGAGTAGAAGCATGTTAAGCATCCCAGCAAGGTGGAATAATGTGTACCTTTATCTTTAAGTTTCTCTATTCTGTTTGCACTACTTTTTTTTAGCATATACTATTTATTTGCATCTTAGTGACTATGGTAAGGAATTGATGTTTTCAAGTCTTCTAATAGTGGTAGTCTTCTATTCACTTATGTCAGTGTTTTCTTTAGCCTTCTTGGGGCGAGAGTGGGAGATTAGAAAAGAAATGGAGTTGACAGAATAGATGAAATTGTTTTACATTGGTTTGTTGCTCTTGGAAATTCTTACAATGATCTAAGTCTTCTTACATTTGCCATCTCTCTCTCCCTCCCTCTCTCTCTCTCTCTCTCTCTCTCTCTCTCTCTCTGTAACAAGGAATCTATATCTTTTATTCCATATTCCTTACCATTAAAAATAATGACAAAAAATGAGAGTTTCGTTGTTTTTTTTCACAGAGATAGGGACAGACAGAGATAGCAAAGAGGTAAGAAGTATCGATCATCAGTTTCTTTTACTGTTGCAACATCTTAGTTGTTCATTGATTGATTTCTCACATGTGCCTTGACCACGGGCCTTCAACAGACCGAGCAACCCCTTGCTGGAGAAAGCAACCTTGAGTCCAATCTGGCGAGCCTTCGCTCAAACCACAGTCTTATAGCTGTTTAGGGTAAGTTCTAGGTACAGTATTTAGCTGACTGCATATTCTTGAATACACATTAATGTGGCAAATAACAATTTGAAGACAACTAGCAGAATCTGTAACTAAATGTCTCCACTGGCAGAGTAGATCTAGCAAGGTGACTTTTCACACACTCAAATCGACCTGCCTCATCTGATATTAAAGAATAGCCATCTATATGAGACATGGACAAGAGAGTGGTGGTTATGGGATGGGGGGAGGGATGGAAGAGTGGGATAGGGAGGAGGGGAGGGACACAGGGAAAACCAGATAGAAGGTGACAGAGGACAATTTGACTTTTGGTGATGGGTATGCAACACACTTGAATGATAAGATAACCTGGAGATGTTTTCATTGTACATATGTACCCTGATTTATTGGTGTCACCCCGTTAGAATTAATAATAAAAATATATATATATAAAGAATAACCATCTCTGCTAATGCCTAAATGAGAAGCTGAGTCTGTAAATTAAAGCATTACATTTATATTCACTTTGGGGTGTTTGTGAGTAGCTATGTTTATATGCCTACTTTGTGCATAGTACCATATACAGAAAAAACAAAAACACTTCAGTTTTTTGCTTAGGCAGCCTATTAAACCTACTGATATTGATGAAAATACTGTAATGACAAAGAGTTACAAATCTAGAAAATCACAGAATTCAAAATTCAATGAAGTATATGTCCAATACATGCACAAAATTATTTCAATAACAGAATTTTTTTTAGATAGTTGTAAAATACAAATGTTTCTAAGTGATGAAACAACCCAAGTGAATTTTAGAAACAAGCAATACTTAGATGTCACTGTGTTTAGTTAAATGTTTATTGAAAAAGATCTTTCAGAACTCTGGCTGCAAATCAAATGTGAAGAACATAATAAGTAATAGCTATCAGGACTGGGTGGATAAGATCTCATCTGCTTACATAGGCAGAATCTTAGTGATAAATTAGTTTTTTCTTTTGTGGAAACACTATTTTATTTTTGATAAAAATAACATAATTCTAAAACTTACATATAAAAAAGAAACCAGTTATTTATATTGGGTATTTGATGATTGTGAAAAAAAGTATAAACAGTTTTAATTTTTTTTCACAAGGTAGGAATAAACAGAGGAATTAAGAGATATCATTAGATGTTAAGAGAGATCATTAGATGGCATGTGGTGTCTATGGAGGTGATACAGGGAAATTCTCAGGTTCTCTATCTGTGTAGTTAGAAATAAAATATAGTTATAACTTTTTGAATAATTCATTGCTTTTCTCAAGGATGATACAAGAATGATCTTCATTCTCTAAATCACCCTATTTCACTTAATAATTACTTCATATTCCTCTAATATACCTCACACTATTCCACTAAAGAAGCCACTGAATGTTTAGCATACAAATACAATCTAAATTTTGGATTATGCCTTCATGGTGGCTGTAGGAACTTTGTCTTATTATTAACTTACTATTTATTTTATACATTAAAAAGAACTCTTGCTAGTATTGACAGTTACTCAGCATAATACAGGAGTCACTGAAGATTATTGTAATGCTCTCTGTTGTAAATCGCGTTACACTGCATGCATCTATATATCAAGACACATACAACATACCTTTCATGATAATATGCTTTTATACCTGGCCCCTCCACTAATTCGTAAGTTTTCTGAGGACTTTGCCACTCGTTCTGAACCTCTAGCTCAGTATCTCTTGCAAGGAAGGTGGTCAATAAATATTTGTTAAATGAATGAAAGTGATAAGTGAACTCTACATTTAAATTCACTATAAATTCACTTAAAAAACTCTGTCCATTAGTCTGTGTTTTTCATTCAATTTAAGAACAGAAAATCAAAAATCTTAAAATGTCTTTTTTAACTATTCTATTAATAGTTTTCTAAAAATGCTTTTATATTTTCTTAAGCTTAACATTCTATGTGTTTATGTAATTTGCAAATTTGTTATTCAATAATGATATATTTTGAGTGCATTATTTTTGAAAAATCTATCAAATATTTACTGCATATATCAGTAAGAAAATTGAATCTCCTTTATTCTTACTCTGATAATTTGCAAAATCACAAAACTAACAACGACAAAAAATCTTGGAAATTCAAATGTAGATGTACGGTTCTATGTAATAATTACAGAATATTTATTAGATATTAAAAATAATATTAGATAAAGTTACAGTTGTCCATACCTATTATTCCAATGCTACAGAACTTTGTGATTAATGATACTTGTCTTTTGTTAATTTACTACTCTAAAATATTGTATATACCAATGAGATTTGATTATAATACCTTAAGAAATTAATTTCAAAGTTTTTTAAAAATGAATAATCTGTTAGATTTTCCCAAAAAGATTCTGTGTTTCTTTGTTCATAACTAAGTTGATGTTGAGTATCTTATATTACATACATAGAACTAAAAATGTGCAAAATTGTTAAACTCCAGAAATAAAATTTCAATTTTTTCCTTATGTAAACTAAAAGCTTGGAAAATATAACTTTGAAGTTTTCTCCCTTAAAAGCTAATACTTACCCAATTTTTTTAAAAGAAATGGTCATATTTAACTTAATACAATTATGACCTTTTACTAGTAATTTGCAATATGTATTATTCCTTTAGGGGAATACTGTCATGCTTCCTGGTTAGATGAGATTTACTATGTAAATGCTACCTTTTTAAGGTCAAAAGCTGTACTCACTTAATGACAGCAAACTAAAAATTGTCAGGTGTTCAGTATAAACAACAATGAAAATTCAAAGCTTTGTAATAATCTCATCTATTTTAAATCTCAGCTATTTTAATAAATCGATAATGATGTACACTTATAAATATGGTTATATATATCTATACACACAAAGATATTGGTTTCTACAGAGTATGGCACAAAATATCAATTTAAGACTTAATCTATATTAACAAAATTAGTAAAAACCCTTTTAAATATTATTAACATTGTATTTTTAGTATTTTTCTTTAATCAATAGACATATTGTCTGTTTTATCATAAAGAATCTAAAATTCACATTGAATCATACACCCATACAACATAAATGTTTTCTATGGAAGTCACTCTTTTACATTCACAATTCAAAATTTATCTTTAAAAAAGATTGAGTCTCTTAAACAATTTTGTCTTTACTTATAATCAAGAAATTTATGGCAGGCATAATTCATAATCTTTATCTTCTGTTAGTATTAGTTTAATAAGGTGTGCAGTCTAAACAAAATAAATGCTAACATATTATATCTACTTTGGGTACAAACCAGCCTTTCTATGTAAAAAAAAAATAAAGGTAAAAAGCACATAAATAGAGGGAAAACAGAACTTGTTCAGAATAAGTTTCAGAACAGCAGTTACCTATAAAGCTGTTAGCTATAGTAATTTACTCTATAATTTAATGTAATCTTGACCCCTGTCACATGTTAATACAGCATGAAGAATAGTGGATAAAAAATGGACTTATTAATGAATTAGAGCTATAATGTGACATTGTTTTTTACCACATTCTTTGAAATATCTTAATATTGAAATTAGTGAAGCCTAGACAATTTCAATATGTAATTACGTCTGTCCATATCTTGCTAGTTAGTACTGTGATTAAGAGACATTTAATTTTTAATTATGCCATAGATCGCGGGTTGATTTTTGAGTCAGGAGAACTGTGGACATTAACTCTGTGACAAGGATAGTAATTTGTATGCTCGGAAAGTTTCTAATGGAAATTTTCAGCAGAAAGACAAACGAGTTAAGAGGGAAGAGGCAATTGCTTAGCTGATAATCTCCACTATTTTAATGATATATCTGGTTAAAATACTTGCATTGCAAATAAGGTAAATGCAATTTGTTTAGTCTTGTGTTGACAGATCAGTCCTATGACGTATTTCATTCTCTATTCTTTCTTTTTCTTTCCATTTCACATCACCCCACCAAATCCATATATACATATAATAAATGACTAACAATGATGCATACTGCCAATTTCTTCATTTTCAATTTCTTTACAAAAGTTCCCCTTATCTCCATTATAGAATTTTATAGGGAGGAAAGAAATAGCTTTTCTATTTAGAGAAATAAAGATGAAATCTTCTATTAGAGGGTACTAGGGGGGTAGTTACCCTTTTACTTTTGTTGTGATTTTTCTCAGCCTTTAATGCTCCATTTAATCTCCTGCTGCAATTATTAATTAAAGTAAACTTATTAAATTAGTGTGAAAAGAAAGAAATGTTCCTTAATTGGTCTGTGCAAAAGGATAGTCACTGTAATCTACTAAATTAACCGGCAATCTCATGATAAAAGTTTGTTGAGAGCATGGGATAATTAATTACCTTCTGATTTTTGTTACTTTGATAATACTGGGCAAGTTACCGAATAGAAATGGAAACAGAGCTAGGTGAGACTGAGAGGTTGCTTGATTATACAAACCTCATTTACCTAAGTCACTCAAAAAATAAATAAATAAACACCTATAGCATATAAGAAATTTTTTTAAAAAATGATCTGAGTGTAACGAGAACACTCTTCTGTCTTCCTGACAGAAGGACTACCTGTTGGGAATGGGTGAAATGGGAGTCAGCACTTTATTCACTTTTATGAGTCTGTAACTTCTCTCATACTTCCTTAGTAATGGATTTTCACCTGAAGGTGACTGATACAATTTTGTACTCTACTGAAAGGAGCCATCACATGACCAACACTTTCTACCAAAGCCCACAAGGAGATGCTTGACTTGCCTACCCACTAGCCACTGACTGACCAAACATTCTAGGCTGCAGTGTAGATACAGGAAGCTCTAAGAAGACTCAACAAATCTCAAACGAAACTCACAGTATAAAAGAATCAACAATTTACATGCAAATGTAACTTTCCTTTGGGCTACATAAAGGAAGTATAGACTTTATCAAGGAGAGTTTTCCTGTGGATACTCATTTAGAACTAGACTTGTATTTTTCTCTTCTGGTTCCTCTAAACTCATTGACAGTCTCTTTTAAGAGTATCAGTCGGAGGACCATCCCAAATCTCCTTAAAAAATATTAATCTCCTCACAGGAAATTTCTCCATCTTGATTCTGATGTGGGTTTTTGAAAATGTTATCAGTTCCTCCAGATACAGTGAGAATTTTTTCATGTCCCCTTAGGGACTGTAGCTTAGTGCAAAAAACAAATATGGGTGTACTGATTCCTGTTCAGTCCCCCAACAGAAGTATGATTAATTTGTAAAAATGCACCATTTTTTTCTGTTAATAAGTACACATTTTCCTTGGAGACAAAACATAATATTCTAAGAAGTGAATAATTGTCTCTTTTTACTTTTTGTTATTTGTAAACCTCTTTCTTTTTACTTGGGAGAGGAGTGTTTGGCTCCCTTTTGCCTTTCCTGAGACATGCTGCATTATTAGCAATCAATGCTTCCCATGTGGTGCATAGAGATAGCTACTTGTCTAAATAGATTAATTTCATTTTAAAAAATCTACCTAGAAATGTAGAATTTATGGACATAGATAAAAGTGAGTTGATTACCAAAGGAAGTAACTTATAAAAATAACCCTTATACATAAGATAAGATTTTATAGGGAGCAAATAAATAGCTTTTCTATTTAGAGAAATGAAGATATAATCCTCTATTAGGGGGCACTTGGGGGCAATTCCCCTTTCCTTTTGTTGTGATTTTTCTCAGCTTTTGTGGAGAAAGAGGTTGGGGAAGGGGAGTGAAGAGGGACAAATATAAGGTGATGAAAATCGAGTTGACTGGGTGATGGGTAAACAACATAATCAACAATTCAAATGCTATAGAAATGTTCACCTGAAACCTATGTACTCTTAGTGACCAATATCACCCTGTTATAGTTAATTTCCTAAATAAAAATTTAAATATAATAATAAATAAATATTGTGGAGAAAAAAATAGAATTCTAGAATCTAAGAAAACGTTTCTACTATTAGCAGTTAAGAGTTCGGGCGCCAACTCAAACCAGCTGAATTTTAACCCGGTGGTACAATTTTCTTTATTACATTGGCAATCTACTTAATCTCTTTAGGCTGAGTGATTTTTTCTTGTGAAAAATATTACTTCACTTATATAAAAAAATTGAAAGATTTAATCTATATACAAATATGAAATATATAATAATATACATATCTATATATATGTACATATACACACTTACAGAAAAAAAGATGAGACAGAAATAAATCAATGATACTAATGTTAATTATAAGAGCTACCAATTACACACACAGTTCTTGCAGCTACTTGTTCTTATATGCTCTCCAGTTTTCATAAATATAGTTTTCTTGAAAAACAATCAAACACATTAACAATGGATTGTCTGTAGCTGCTTTTGCACTTATGTAACAGGTTTGTGGAGTCTTAAGTGACCATGTGGTCTGTATAGCCTGAACTACATAATATTTTGTCCTTACAAAACATTTGTCATCTCTTACCATAGACATTGAACCTGCTAATATACCATTGTTTCATACTACATTACTCTCACCAGCTGGTCATCATGGGAATATTTCTTAATATTTCTGAAATTTACATTCTTTATCTTTATGTAACCTGAAAAAAATCTACATAGGGTTTTTCTGGCTCCTCCTTGCACCATGAAACATGCAAAATAACTCAAATACAATATGAAAGCTTTGAAAGGAAATTTAAACCTTTTTTGAACTCTTTCTAAGATGTGTTAATAAGACATTTTATTGCATGCCACAAAACACAAACTATTTTCCATTATTTCAATCACACACAAGAATGCTCATTTTATCTTCTCAAAAGTTTTAACTATCATCTTTTTCCCCATTTTCCCTACACAGTAACTTTCAACAGTTTCACTGACCCAATTTCTATTACTCCTTTTCTTCCATCCTTCTTATTCTATTGCCTCTACAATAAAGAGTATTGTGTTTATATGTTTTATGTTATAATAAAAAAAACAATCATTTTTTATTTTACTTATTTTAGCTCCACTGTCTTACCAATGATGCAAATAGAAACAAACTTGGATGAAGAAAGATTCTGCAAACTCATATAAAAATATTTTTGTTCTTGTCACTCATTATTTTATTATAAATTCTGCTTATTTGTCTTGCCATCAACATACTCAAATCCTACCCAACTCAATATATATTTTCATTAAATATTCTGACATGGTAGAATAAGTAGGTTGATCACATAATGAATAGCTTTAAAGAAAAGAATGAATAATATTTAAAAAGTAACTATAAAAAGCAAGATTTATTGTTTTCTTTTAATCTACAATATTTAAGGTATATTTATTAAGCAAAAGCACTATATTGGATAGTGTATGTAGATGTAAAAGAATTAAATACAAGGGGGTTATGGTCTATTGTGGAAAATAAGTTATGAAATATTAGTAAATAAGAAAATATAAAGTTCTATTCTGTGATTAGGAATATGAACCTAGAATATTTGCAGCAGACCAACTAAGGTGACAATGTTAAAGTTGAGGACCCAAAATTGAATGAGTATATATATATATATATAAAATCTCCATCAAAAAATCACAACAGCATAATAGAAAGTCTTAAAGTTAAAATTATACCATTTATAGTACATAGTACTATTATATACTACATATATATTATAGCATATAGCATTATACTATACTATACAATACTATACAAAATTATATACTATACAGCATTACACTATACTGTACAAAAATTAGGGGGTATTTCAAAATAAATATGAAGCAATAAAAAGAGAAGCATTTTATGTTTTTATTAAACAAGAACATCAGAAAACCAAACGACAAGTGAACGTTATTCAATTATGCAAATGAGATGCAAAACCAACTTTTATTTCATTGGTGAAAATGCACTATACAAAAGGCTAAAAGTACTGGAGTATCTGCATGTGTACTATCCCCTAATTTTTTATGAGCAGTGTATATACTATATGTATATGTATAACATGCATATCAATATTACCAATTATTCCAATTATTATTGTGTAATAGTAATTGGAAGTAGACATTTTACTCAAAGATTGGATATTTTAAGAAAATTATTTATGACAAATAATGAGATGAGACAAGGTTCTGTATTTAAAAAGATTTCTTAACACTTTTCTCTATATTTCATACATAAAGTTACTTTTTATTTAGAATAAATAAACTGACAAAAGTCATTTTATCTCTGGAACTCATATTTTTTCTGTTCCTCTAGATAGCTTGAGATTAATGAATGGTGGTTCACAAGATGCACAATTTTTGGAAAAATAATTTTGAGACATTTCTATGAGAACCATCAGTGAGCATTTGGTTAGATTTAAGTGTAAAACATTGAAAAAATAATAAATATAAACGTGTCTCAGAAGAAACTTGTAAATATTTTTGTTATATCTAACCTGACATATTGTCATTTTTCAACTTCAATTAAGCTTTTAAAAAACCAGATAGGACAAATCACTTGTCTAACATACAAATTCTCATATTTCTGTGAAAATGCAGTTGTAGATGTCACCATGAGTACGGACTTTTATGGTGTCATAAAATTTCAGTGTCACTATAAATTTATACTGCTGAAAATGTCGACATTTATAGCAAGTTCTACAAAGGCATACTAAAACGTGATGCATCCTGCCCTGTGGTGGCGGCGTGTATAAAGCGTCCACCTGGAATGCTGAGGTCTCTGGTTTGAAACTCTGGGCTTCCCTGGTCAAGGCACATACAAGAGTTGATGCTCCTTTCTCTTCCCCCTTCACTCTATCTCACTCTCTTACTCTCTCTCCCCTCTCTGTAAAAATAAATAAAGAAAATCTAAAAAAAATGGTTAAAATGATAAGTTTAAAATAAAAACTTGATGTAGCAACTTTTATTTAGTTAAAATGATTATAGAACAAAAACACTTTAATTTTGAAACAATATGAATGATTTTTTAATTGTTAAATCATATATTGGTTTTATGGGTACTTAAAAATCAAATTACTCTAAATTAAAAGTATTATTCAATTTAACAGTAATTGTCTGTTTTTATTATCATTAATGAATTTAATATAGACTTTTAATATCTGATAAAAATATTAATACACACATACAGGAATGCTTATTTAAAAATTATAGATAATAAAATATTTCTACCAGTAATCAATTTATACTTACTTCATAGCCTACAGCAAGCACAATTATTATTTTGATTAATAAAAAAGAAAAATCTTTATAATAAGAATGTCTATATCTACCAATTTATGCAGAAGAATTCTTCCATTTTTAACAATTAAAGTTCTTTTGCAAAGAGGAACAGTAACTTCATTAATTGGTATATTTTTTGCCAACTTTAGAAGAACCATAGAAACTTCACATTCAAACTTCATATTTAAATCACAAAAGATATTAGTTCCTGGTAACAGAGGGAAAGAATACCATGGAGTGTGATGTTAGCTATAGGTTTTTGTAGATAACCTTTACCAAATTAAAGAAGTTCTTATTTCCTAGTTTTTTGATAGCACTTTTTAAAATCATAAATGCATATTAGATTTTCAAATCTATTTTCTGAATCTAATATAACAGAAAAGTTATTAAGAATCTGGGGAAAAAGAAAATCTTGAAACTTAACTGCATACAGAAGATATTTAACTGATAGAAAATTAAAAATAAATAGCTTGAGAATGCTGCTGACTTTTCAAAATCAAAACTATATATTTGCATAATTTGGTTAAGCAGTAATTCTAAGTTTTGAGCCCTATCATAAAAGGTGGAGCATTCATTTTTATCATTTTCATTACACTTATATTTGTATTAGAATTTCTGAAGTTGCTTAAAATCAAAACTAAAAGCCAGCTACTTATTAATAAATGATGTCATATTTCTCTCCATCTATGCTAACAATGAGCAAAATAATCCCTTTACATTACTTACCAAGCTTAAACAGTTTCTTTCATTGCATTGAGAAACTTATTTACAGCATGATGGTTCAAACATTCTTATTTATATTTAAAATTCTGAAATATAATAGTATTATTTTATTTTTATCTTATCCATATGGTTATGGTTTTATGACAAATAATATTGATTTTCTATGTATAAATTTGAAATTTTTGTTTTAAAATAAAGTTTTTGGCATGATTGTGAATAGATGTAAAATAAGTAAATAAATATGTAAAGGTGCAGGTCATAAGACAAGTGGTGATGGATATGGCAAACTTTTCTAATATGATATGATAAATGGTGTTAGTTTGGAAAGCAATGTCTTAGTGTGAGAAAAACCAAAGTACTAGTAACATTAAATGATGGTGAAACACTGGACTAAAAAATGCTCTAATATAGATAGAATACAATTTGAATAGTATAAAGATAAAAACAAACACACACAAAGATACACACAATAAATGGAAACAAACAGCTCTTTGATTAATAATATAACTGAAATATTTTTCTTTATTCAAACATATAAAACCATGTTTTTGCATTCTTCCCTCAGATCTCAGGTGCAGATTGTCGACTTTATCACCTTCCATAGTTCATGATATATCTTTATTAGTTTGTCAAGCCTTCTGCATATTTAGAAATTTCCCCCTATATCTTCAGTTTTAACAGAATCACTAACACTCCCCATGTAACATTTACTTTAATGTATTATAAATATATCTTTGGATTTGGATATAGCCATGTGAAATAAATAGCCTTATGTCTTATATGTGCATGCACTTGAACATTACAAAAATTACATTTGTTTTAGATTTTATGCTGTGTAGTTTTTTTAACAAAACACTAAAATTTTAATTTTAACTAAATTTAAAATTTTTAATTGTTTTTGCTTCTAAATGGTTTATAGTAATTTATTTTTTCTCAAAAATTGAAACATAGTTAATCTCTAAGTATCTCAGCTTAAAACCAGTATTTCCTTTGAAAATGCTAGGTGCAAAGTCAGTTTTTAACATCTTGAACATAGTTATCTATGCCATTTAACTAACTAACTAAAGCCTTAAAATTGTTGTTTTGGTAACAAATTTGATCCAAATATTTGTCTTCTTTATTTAGCCAAATAACATGTTAATAAATTTCTGTAATATATCAGTTTTATATAATTTACCAATAAAAGTAATACTTCTTAATTAAATATTTTTATATCTATTTGGGCTTGGAAGACTTCTGGTCCTCAGAAAAGTTCTGAAAGTGGAGAAACATTTCTGATGTCTGTCTTTATGCCCTGTGTTTTTTTCTTTTTAGTAAATTTGTTTTCAGAAACCACATCATCTCAATGCAAATTGTATTTGCACTAAAAAGAAATATTTAAAGTACACAATTTAAAACAGTATTTAAAAACAATTAGAGTGGTCATATATAGACCAGTGTAAGCAGAAAACTAATTTTTTCTTATAATTAGTCTCCTTTTTTCATTTATATAAGTTAATGTGTATTACTTATTTTACAATTTAGCATAAAGTGCCTATTTGCATTTTACAGTATAACATAAACAGAATTTTTATTAACATTACTGTTTCATTTAAACAAATTCTTAACTGAATTATTAAGATATTGTATTTTTTTTTGTCTTAATAAGTAACTGGCTCTGGAATCTAGACTTCAGAGTGTAGTTTACAAATCAGCCTGTTGCAATTTGATCTAGTAAATTGATTGGCTCTTGTCAAATGTTAAAACTTGGACAACCACATAATTTCTCTGTATATTAATTTTCCTATCTACAAATATGGGAGGCAATGATTTGGTTCTCAAAAGACTACAGAGGTTATAATGCTACCGAACACAGAGTATGAGTACATCAAACTAGTAAGTATTGTTAAAATTGTGAAACATATATGGAAAAATGTGCGAGTGTATAAATACCATGATAATTAAGTGCAAATACTATGATTTTAATTTTTCTTCATCATTTTACATTGAATGGGGGAGTATGATCAATAAAAGACTGAAACTTTTGTTGGTTTTACTTTTGCATCACATCTATCTAAAAATTCTGCATTCATCTAGTTCCCATTTTCCTATTGGAACTTTGACCATTTAGGATTTTCAATTTTAAAATGTATGTAAAAATAATTTCCATTATTTTTAAATTGCAAGCTATTTGTCCAATTATTTTATGCCCTAAATACTTAATGATAATCTGAGTCAAATAATGAGTTCAAGAAATATTGTAACCGAAGTTATCCCAAATAGAAAAATAATATTTACCAAAATATTGCAATTATAATGATAACAAATGCCTCATCATTGGAACTCCTATTTTTCATTAGTATTCCATTCTTTACTTGTAAATTAGATATTACTCTGACAAGAATATTACTCAGGATTTAATAAGGGATGAAATTTGTAAAGAAACATGATATGCCAAAGAACAAATTACACTAATTTGTGTCTGCCATATCATATGGACCAGATATAAGAACAAACGACCTTTGCTGTTTCTCTTACATGCAAGAGACTAGTGAGACTATAAGCATATGTGTAATTATGTAGTGCTGCTGCAGAAACAGTCCTTACCATCAACATGAATGACAGTCTACAACATTTCTTCAGAGATGTCCCTACCTGTAGGAGGTATTTTCCTCATCAGTACTTAATAGCTACATATAGCAGGATTTTCCAAACAGATTTTAATATCTGTAAAAATTATTTAAAATGTTTTAAAAGAACTTCTAATTTAATGAGTACAGTTTCCTCACCTCTAATCTAGAACTCAAATGAGTCAAACATTTTTTACCAGAAATTCAAGAAAAATATGTATTCTCTTTTTTTCTTTCTTTCTTTCTTTCTTTTCTTTCTTTCTTTCTCTTTCTTTCTTTCTTTCTTTCTTTCTTTCTTTCTTTCTTTCTTTCTTTCTTTCTTCTTCCTCTCTCTTTTCTTTCCTTTTTTTTTTTTTTTTTTTTTTTTTTACTAATTGAGAGGCAGGGAGGCAGAGATACAGAATCATGCAAGCACCCCAACCAGGATTCACCTGACAAGCCCTTACTAGGCAATGCTCTTCCCATTTGGCCTGCTGCTCTGTTGCTCAGTAACCAAGCTATTTTAGCTTTTGAGGTGAGACCATGGAGCCATCCTCAGCACCCAAGGCCAACTTTGCTCAACAATTAGAGCCATGGCTGTGTGTGGGGGAGATGACAGAGAGAGAGAGAGAGAGAGAGAGAATGGATAGGGGTGATAAAAGCAGATAGTCACTTCTCCTGTGTGCTTTAACCAAGTATTGGACCTGGGACTTCCACATGCCAGGCCGATGCTCTACTGCTAAGCTAAATGGCCAGGGCTCTCTTTCTTTTTGATATGTCATAAGTTTTACATCTAGCAATGAGGGGATACTCATTTAACACAAGTCCTCCTACTGAGAATAATTAAATATATGTATAATATACATTATATATACATATATTTGCACAATAATTATATATGTACAATATTGTAATATACTATGTTATACATATATTTGAACTTAATATATTTATATATATGTATATCTCTATATATGTTTGAAATTTACAGATGTATATTTATTTAAAGCAGTGGTTCTTAACCTTTTTTGAGGTAACAAACCCACCAGTTTCATATGTGCATTCACCGAACGCTTCTTTAGTGATAAATAAAATATGATTTTTTTTCCCAAATTCAAGACATAGGTATATGTTATTTTATTGGTGCAAAAAATGAGCTGTGCATGAACATCACCTTTCTCAAAGAACAAAACCAACAAAGTGCATGAACTCACAACAAATTATGGTATTACTTTATTCTGGCTTCCGCGGCAGAGGCTTCTCTGAACCCCTGTGACCGACTTTTCGAACCCATAGGGTTTGATAGAACCCAGGTTAAGAACCACTGATTTAAAGACATCAGAGAACCATCTGGGTGTTAGGACTTACAGACAAACATAAAATTCTAGAAGAAATGGAAGCCCAGTAAACAGAGCCTAACATTGGCACCACTTTCTCTCTGGAATGGTTTTTGTTGATTTCATAATTATACTTGAAATATTAAAAAGTTTTTGAGAGTCTCATGGGTCTAGAAACACAAACTGAGAGTCTAAAATTTACCAAAGGAGGTGTTGTGGTAAATTCTATGAACTTCAGAATAAGATCCTGAGAACTACTTTGTAAGAAGGTAAACAGAAAATAGAGTTATCCTCACAAGGTCTGAAGCCAGTTTTTAAGTCACCTCAATATCTGACTATATAAAGGTGATGTACTCTCAACTTGACTTTGTGCCAAAATCCAAACAAGACCTTCTGTGAATGAAGATAATATAATTCAGAGCTTTATATGGTTCCTAAACATATTTTTAGAATTAAATATTTTGACTGTAAATGACCACCATTCAATAAAATATAACCAGGTATACACAAAAACTAGGAGTAAAACAAACAATACACCAAAATACTAAAATTATTAAAGGAATATTTAAATAAAATGTGATTACTGTATTTAAGATAATAGAGGACTTTTGCAAATAATTCAAACAATAAAAAGTAGAAAATTTATAAAAAATACAATAACTGAAATTAAGAATTCAGTGAATAAGTATAATAACTTTTAGAGATACTGAAGAAAAAAATAAGCAACCAGAGTAAAATGTCCAGACTAAAGCATAAAGTGACAAAGAATGTAATACAAAAACAGTACAAAAAACATATACATTGTGTACAGATTTAAAATTGCATGTAATTTATGTCTCATGAAAAGGAGAGAAAGTGAAAGAAATATTTAAAGATATAAGGTCAACTTCTGCAAAATGATAAAATATATCATGCACAATGTCAAGAAACTCTAAGAAGCTGAAAAATACCACATGATGGTACATCACACAAAACTGATATTTAAAACAATAACACATAGATGACTTTGAATGAAGCAAGAAAATATAGTTTATTGGCTTTATATTATCTATCATACACTAGCTGATTTTTCAAAAGAAGAAACAATTAAAACCAAAGAACACCAGAATTTTATTTGAAAAATTCTGAAAAAAATGTCAACATAATTCTGTACCTAACACAAATGTTATTCACAATAAAGGCAGATAATAGGCTTTTCTTCTTAGTCTTGCTAAAATTTCTTGGCTATTAATAAATACAGATCACAAGCAAGATATATATTTGTGCTGGTCAAAAAACAGAAAAATTGTTATTTACTAGAAATTTGAAATAGCTTTTATCGTTGAAGTAGCATCATGGAATGGTGCTGAGGACAAATGTCATGGTCAAATTTCCTTTAAGTCTTTGTTTGATTCAGCATTAAATATTTTTCCTCTCCAGCCAGATAGAGCCTGTTTCATATTGGAACCCCATTAGTATAAGGGAATTTGTTGGTTTCTTCTTTAGCTATACCCCTGGAACTTCCTTTTATAACCCTATCTCAACCCTGTACATTGGGGTTTTTTTTAGCCAGTCTGAAATACATGAACGGTCAGAGAGGAAAAAATTGAGAAATGATAAAAGCAAAGGAAACACTTTTATACTCAGATGGCACCCGGTAAGCTGTATCTGTTTCTCTGAACCTGGTAGAAGTTTAAATTAGACTCATTCTTTCCAAGGTCCAACTGTGATTCAGTTATTCTTTCCCCATTAACTCCTTTCTGCAGTAAAACTAATGAATCTTTTTTCATCCCTAGCTTGTTCTAGGTCTTGATACTCTTTAGGTAGCCCTTTTAGATAGAATTCAAGATGATACTAAGTTAACATTGTTCTGGTGCATAGACACACTTGCATCTTTATTCCAACAAATTTAGAAAGTGCAGTGCTATATCACCCTAGTGACAGTTTCCTGAGTCCATCACTGTAAGAGTTAATCTCTTGTTTCTAGGTTTTTCAGGCAGAGACCAGACCCTACCCTATCATGTGCCCCAAATGTAGGGCAGGAAACTGCCTGGAGGCATCATATCCTATCGCCCAAAGTGAAGGTTGCTCACAGCTCACCTTCCTTGAAAGATAGCCTCCTCACAAAAATATTCTAATTTCTATGGATTCTGATTCCTATTTATAGTCGCTAATATGACTGGGAGATTCAGGAATTATGAAACTTCTTGTGAAAATGGCATATGTGTACTTCCATTCAATTTGAACCATAATTCTATAATGTTTTAGTGCCTAGCAATATTGATATCCTATTCCTATTGGCTCTTTCTATATGTTTTTGAATAGTTTGATTTATAATAATTTTACTTTTGTCTGACCAGGTAGTGGCACAGTGGATGGAGCATTGGACTGGGACACAGAGGACCCGGGTTCAAAACCCCAAGGTTCCCTGCTTGAGTGTGGGCTCATCTGGTTTGAGCAAGGCTCACCAGCTTGAGCCTAAGGTCGCTGGCTTAAGCAAGGGGTTACTTGGTCTGCTGAAGGCCCACGGTCAAGGTACATATGAGAAAGCAATCAATGAACAACTAAGGTGCCACGATGAAGAATTAATTGATGTTTCTCATTTCTCCCCCTTCCTGTCTGTCTGTTCCTATCTGTCTCTGTCACACACAAAAGAAATAATAATAATTTTAATGCAAGAATTGCAAACACTTGCTTTCTATATTAAATATAGGCAATTTAGTATATTTAAAGTTCAACACCATACAATATAATTAATGTAATAAACATAAGTATAGAAAGATGTTTGAAACTCAAAAAAGTTATGGCTTTTAATTTCATGTACATTCAAAATAAATATTACTCCTATTTCAAAATAATAGTCAAGAACTAGTGGGTAGAAATATTCTGGAAAAACTATAGAATTCCAGGTCCTATCTGTGTTATGAGAAATTTTGTCAGAGAATATATACTCAAGAGTCAAAATAAAAAGATGTTTGGCAAAGTTGAATAGTCAAGACATGAATCTCAACTTGTGATACTTACCCAAAGTAAGGCTATTTTGAGTTTTGTCTATCATTTGCCAGGTAATTGTGACATTGTCTTTCCAGTAAAGAGCAGCTTTAAGTGCAGTAAACCTATTTTACACATCTGTGCATTAAAGAGCATACCTCTATAAAATATGATTGTCATGGTTGTCATCATGTCAGTGAAAAAAGTAAAGAAAGTCATAAAAGAAAGTTTACTGAGCATATCACAAGGGGCGGGAGAAGGGGGAAACCTCTCATACAATTAAATGCATGGCATTTAGATATGTCTCTGGGCTTTACTTTTTTATTCCTTCAGAACTTAACCTTACAAAAAAAATTTTAAACCAACTAATTTGAAGAAAAAAGCAATCCTCACAAAGAAGTTTTTGCAATTCTGAGGTGTATATTCTGACAGTCATGTTTTATCATCAGGGAATTATTGAGTGGCTGAAAAAATAGTGATTTATATACATTTACTGATGCTCTTAAAAGTGGCAAATTGAATGTCCCTATTGTACATACTTACTGCAGTTTGCACTTTTATAGTATAATTCCCTTTTTTTCTGAATCCCCTACCTCCAGCCCAACATTGCTCTGAAGGAAGGGGAAATATATGAAATGTTTGACACCAAGAAGATTTTCTTCTAATTTTCAGGTCATATGCATTGTCTTCAGTGAGTATTATGAATTTATTTCAAGTGGGTAAGGATACTTTGCATAATGAGGCAAAGCTTTTAAACAAGATGGTTTTGTGTATAAGGCATTGTTCTATTTTTTGAAAGGTTAGCTCTGTCTTAGTTACACAAAATTCAAGATTTAAAAGCATGTAAACCAATAATAGTTATTCAATCTAAGCTGTAAGCGTAACTTACTCTGGGCACTGGAGGTTGAGATGGGATATTGTATTTGCATATATACAGTATATGGAAAACTATTCTACCATTTTATGGAGCAGCAATCATATTTAGTTTAATGTCTTTTAAGACCCATAAAACGATATTAGGAAATTTTGCTATTTGGATGGTGAGCAATCAAAGCAGTAGTGTTAACTCATCATAACACTACTAGGTTGACTCTTTAGGCTTCATTAAATAGGGGATATAAATATGCCAGATCAACTAAATGAAATTAGAATACTTTTATTTCAGGTTTAAGGTAGGCTGAATGAGCTTGCTTCCTTTTTTATGTTTGTGGTTAGGTAACACACTTGCCGATCCTGTGATTGCATGGCCATTTCTACAAAAATCAAGATTAACATGGATCAGTAATTTCCAACTGTATACCATAACTAGCTTCAGAATCCTGTAAAATATGCATGCCTCAAATCTTTTCTTTCATTAATTTCCTCATTCTTTTTCTTTGGTACACCTACCACAAGCGTAAAATATGTTTTGTGGCTATTCCAAGTAATAACATTTCAGAGCTGAACTGTGGCAGCCCTGTGGAGAACTTGGAAACAGTCTAGAAAAAATAAAAGATCAAGTCACCCAGTTCTTATATATGTTTTGCCAACTGAATATTTGAAGGTTGGAAGTTCTATCTCTGCCACCTTTCTTGGAGCTCATTAATTGGTTCTCAAAATGAGCAATATTGATTGGCAACGATGTTAAAATAATTAAATGATTTAGACATTTAGACTTGAAGCTGAGTGAATTGCTTTTTCATAATTTTAATAGGTTTAAAAATTAGTTACTTAAATGTTGGAGAGAACAATGCTGTAAAAATACAATATTTCTACTCTATTCTGGGGTCTCTATATGATTTTCATTTTAATTCTCTATACTTATGACAGAGAACTCAAAAGTCATTTAAAAATTATAATTCTTTCTTACTTTTAAAAATATAGATATATTTAGTGATTTGGATTTTGTTTTATTTTGTTCTATTAAGAGAAATGCTTCAGAGCCAACCACATAACTTACTTGTGATCTGTACACATATAAAACTAATAACGTTAAGACTTCTTGCTTATCATAGGCATCTGTGAAGTAATTTGAAGGAGACAGTTAAACATGAAATGCAAATTCTTATCTATTACTGAAAATATGGAATAAAATACACGTGGTTTCTAAACTCAAAACTGGAACATATACTACATTTTATAAAAGCAAGCACAAATATTAATATTCTTATAATTGTAATACATATATTGTATCATAGTAACATTTATTACTATTTTTTTGTAAATATGCACATTCAATTTTAAGTTAAAATATTTAGGCATTTCAGCTTAGAAATATAATAGATATTTGTAAATTTATTTAATAACAATGTATATTTTGAGTTCTAAGTAATAACTTTATTAAATGTTCATGTGAATTTATTTGTTGATCAGTGATCTGTTGGAACCCATTCAACAAAAGATCATAGTAATCCTAATAGATGTCAGTAAATTTTTTCACATGCTTAAAGTATTTCTAATCATCTCTTAGTTCACTGCTAAAATATATTGACAAATACCATTAAATAATAGTTAATAGATTTTTAAAAACATTTCTGGTTTCCTACAAATTTTTGAGCTTGTTTCAGAGTAACTACTATTACAAAAAATAGACATCAAATGAGAAAAAAAATAATTTTCTTTGTAGAAAACTAGCAATAATTAAAATTTATGAATAAAATATACATTAGCTTAAATAAAATTGTTAATGATTGCTGGATTATTGTAAATTGTGATCTAGATTCCTCAGCATTCAAAGTTTATTTTCAGTTGTGTAATTAGATTAGGTTAGCTGATTGCTGGTTAATTTTTTAAACTAAAATTTATTTCAATATAAATGATTCAGTGTTATATGTAATTATTGAAATACAACAACAATAAATAAAATTATAGTTATGCTACTGTAATGTAATAGCAGGTTTGACTTTTTTTATTAGATTATTTATTTTATAGGTAAGCATAACCAAAGAATATTACCACCTCTTTCTTTAATATATAGAGAATGCAAACCCATTTCTTTGGAGGAAAATTTATCTCATCCTTATTTGCTTACTAGGAACATTGTTAGAAAAATCATTTCACAGCTCAGATCCATTATGTCTTAGAATGTCAATTGAAAGTTGTTTGCTTGGTTTCCAGGAGAGAGTTAGTTATTGTGTATCTGGCTGCACTATTCTTGTTGTGAGTGACAATCATAGACTATTCTGCTGAATACCATCCCTGTCATTGCTGGCGTTTGCTACTTGAAGATTTTGTCTTTTTTCGCCTAACTCTTTACAAGTGGATAGAAAAATCAAGTAATTCATCAGAAGAAATACAAAGTAAACTCAGCTTTTATAACCCTGCCTGCTGTCATTTTCTATGGTTAAGATTTTTACCTGAAATATTGAATGTCTCACCCTGATATCAGACTGCAGTAATTAATCATTAAATAGTGATTGAGGCAGTGGACCACAGAAAATATTTCCATACACCTCCATATGCTGGAGCCAGCTGCAAGCTCGTACTTAGAGAGAAGCAGCACAGAGGAGAACAGTGTCTGACAGTTCCCTGCTGTGAAGTCCAAGTACAGTGTGCTTCTAACTAAGGGCCAAAAACAGAATGTTTGCTGGTGTTGACCTTCATCACCTGACACTGTTTAAAAGATAAAATGTCAGTGTTAATGTACTGGAAGTTTAAACATTTAATCACATTTTTATGAGTACACCAGCATTTTTTGCACTTCAACATTTATTTTTTAGGGTTTTTTTCCTTAACAACAACAAATCCCTTTAGCAACATGTATCTGTTCTCAAAAACGGAAACTTAAAACTGACTATTCACTAGAAAACCAAATAAAACAAAGATAATATATTAATTATTTTTTATAATTAAGGAACAACTGGAGGGGGACATGGATATTGCCTTCAAATATTTAAATGGCTATGGTGTAGAAAAGAAAGTAAATCTGGTGTGTGTTTCTCCATAGGCAGTTAAAAAGCAAAAGTGCAAGTTATAATTGGTTATATTTGAACTGAAAGTAGAATTTACTAACTATTAAAAATAATAACGCTATAGCTTCTGTCATGAGGTAATGAGCTTTACATCACAGAAAGGGACTCACCTTTGATAGAAATGTTACAAGAATCCTTTCAATGTGTAGGATGGCATATCGTTTCAAGAACCTTAAATTCAAGTGTACAAGTAAAATTTACCAATGACTACATACTTATTGCATGAAATGTTTTATTGACTTATTCCATTTAAACATATATCTCAATAATAGATAACCTTTTCTGCTTATTGATTAGAGAGGAAGACCCTTGTTTACAATAAGAATTTTATTTTATTTATTTTTATTATATTTGTTCTGGAATATAAATAAAGTGTTTTCTACTTTCATTAAACTTTATATATTGACTCTAATCTTATGCATACATATGTAACTGCCAATCACAAACTTTCTTTTGAACACAGCCATCAATCAGAGATGATTGCCAGATTTACACCTGAAGAAAGTTTTCTAGTTAGGGCTTTTGTCGTAACTGGATAATATTGTTCAAAATAGATAAATAAATCTTACGAAAGAAAGGCTACAGAAAAAGCATATGCCTGAGAACCTCTGTCTTTAGGTAATATTATTTTTTTCCCATTACACAGATGAAACCACCTACACATCACAATGGTGAAATGAGTCTCCAATGAGCGGGATAGAACGTTTGAATACACAGTGGAAATATTTGAACATGACAAATTTCTCTCACTTCAGTTTATGGGATTTTCCTGACAACTATTTTAGTCCTTATCATAAAGGCCAAGCTTTGCTCACCACAGATAAGAACACATGCATAGATAAGGAATAAGGAGTTTATTTGCAATAAATAAATAAATTAATTAATTTTTAAAAAGATGAATTTTTGCTATGTTAAATATCTAGAAAATGTTTTTGTTTCCTTGTCTTCTTAATACCATACTGGAGATGTTTATAGAATGAAAAAATATAAGTTAGTATATTTTACAACTCTATGCACAAAAGTAGCAATGCTACCCTCATGAATGACATTGCTTGGCATTTAGTAGTATTTTTTATTACTGTGTGTATATGCAACTGGTGCATAATTTCTTTAATCAAGCACCAAAAGATTTAGGTAAAATAAATATTTGAGGTTATCTTTTGATTTACTGAAATTTACTAGTTCTTTCTTTTTTTATAATAGTAGAATGAAAATTTAACTCAAGAAGGGTTCACAAATGGAAATTATTTCATAAGACAGGTGAACACAAGCTTTTTGGCAGTTAAAAGTTCTGGTCATGATGACCTATAATATATATTTTTTTTTTCTTAAGAATTCACATATGCTAATTTCTTGTGTAAAATTTTAGATTTAAATTCTTAATGCTCTGTGCCTCCTCATTTTGCCTTTAAAAATAACAGCTGCTTATTTGAGGTCTTCAGTTAGTTCTGTAGTTACTGATGTCTGCTTTTATGTAGAGCTTCTATGCCTTTCATGGTGGGCAGATGTCTCTAGTTTTCTTGTGATTTTCTTCCAAAATTGTACATTAATGCACAATCCAAAAGAACAAAAGGAAAAAGTGATATATAAAAAGTAAATTTTCAAGTGTACTATTGCTTGTAAATTTCTTAGACTGATTCAGGGTTATATTTCATTTTTATGCATCTAATTTCAGTCTATGTTTTTAGTCATGTAACCTTCAAGTATGAATATTTTCCTAACAGAGCATATTGAAAAACAATTCTGGAATTAAGGACAAGCACTAATCTACATTTTCATAATGAGTTAATGCTTATGTCCAGATTAAGAGTGGTAAAATGCCCGATTTTGGACTGAAGTATTTATTTTGTATGAACATTCAGTGTATGAATAAATATAGTTTAAAAAAATTCAAAAAAACTCAGATCTCTACTTTTAGAAAATGCAGTTTCAATAAAATCAGGCCCACCTGAGAATCATTTATTAGTGTTGTGAATGAGGCGATACAGAAAAGAATAGCACTAAGATGACATCTTGTCCTTTGTCAGCTTCTTTGGCAAACTGCTGAAAAAAAATATAGAAAATATAGTTGTTTGTAAAATACATTTTACAAACATTGACTAATAATCAGGCCTAAACTGGCTTATGCCAATAATAAGCACACACAAATTAAAGCCCTTTGTGTGGCATAAATCCAAATAAGTACCAATATTTTTTAAGTCAAATGGAATGAAATGAAGCTACTTGAAAAGTATTGTACATTTATCTAATTTAATTTTATGTGAAGAACAGTTTCACTGTAAGTTTTTCACAGTATAAACATGAAATGATCAAATTATTATTATTATTGTTTATTTTTCTGAAGTGAGAAGTGGGGAGTCAGAGAGACAGACTCTTGCATGCACCTGACCAGGGTCTATTCGACACACTAGGGGTGATGCTCTGCCCATCTGGGGCATTGCTCCATTGCAACTGGAGCCATTCTAGCACCTGAAGCAAAGGCCATGAAGCAATCTTCAGTGCCCGGGCCAACTTTGCTTCAATGGAGCTTTGGTTGCTGGAGCGGAAGAGAGAGACAGAGAGAAAAGAGAGGGAGAAGGGTGGAGAGGCAGATGGGCACTTCTTCTGTGTGTACTGGCTGGGAATTGAACCCGGGACTTTCCCACACTGGGGTCGATGCTCTACCACTGAGCAAACTGACAAGGAGCTCAAAATTATTTTTAATTAAAGTTCTTCTACAATTCATTGAGGAATGCTGAGAGAATGCCAAACTATATTAATGTACTTCATTATAACTTTGGCTATATTTTACAACTTAAAAAAATGTCATTTTTATGATGCCATCAGCCTGATACTTAATAGAAAATATTTTATTGACATTTATGTTTTTTTCCTAATGTTGTGTACTTAAATGATGGCTGCAATCATCTTCAGAAGTGACTGTTGAAAGAGTAGTAAGAGGGCAGGGAAACTTGGTATTCTAATTGAGCAAACAGAATATAACCTCGAGTTAAATATTTTACCAATATTTAGTTCCAGAGCTTAATTTAAAATACCAAAAGCTTCAACATTGTATGACTGTTTTATTGTGGTTTATTATTTTTACTAATCCATGAAATACATATATATTTTGTTTCCTTTATTACTTTTATTAACATTAATCAAAATAGTAAGATAATTATTCATTCCAATCACCATTTCTTTGACTTGTCAACTTACTATTTTTAATCTTTTGCTCTTAAAATTTGTTTGGCACCATGTTCTTAAATAAAAATTTATCAATGAAATTTTTATTACCCAGAATAGAGAATCTGAATAAAAATATATTAAATATTATCAAATTTATTTTATTCAAGTTTTATCTCTAAATCTGGCTATATTGTATAATTTCACTTGTATTTATTAAAAAATAATCTACCTTCTCACTAAAACTTTAGACAGATATTTGTAATATATTGAAAAGAAAACAAAAACAATACTTCTAAAAACTGACCACTCATATACCCTATTTCATCTTATTAGAAATAAAAAAATATATGTTTCCCCAGAATAGTTCCAAATTAAAATTTGTATTATTTCTTCAAATATAATTATGACTTTATTATTATTTCTGGACTATGTTCCTACCTTATATATAATGTCACTGTTGCATTTATATATTGTTTTATGAATATCCGTATTTGATTTTTCTGGTAGCCAGTTTCTAAGATAGCTTCAGTGGCCAGGTGATCTGTGTAGCCCACTTCCATATTGAATCATGGTCATTCCTGTAGGATAAAATGATTGCAAAGTAGTAGGTAATAGTGTTTGACTTATTAAGTTAGTTTATAAAAGCCAATACAGTTTCTACATTGTCTTCTTGAATTACTTGCTATGGGATAAACCAATAGTCCTACCCTAAGAAAACTCAAACAGCTTAATAGTGAGTTATAGGTGGAGAAAAACCAAAGCTTCCAGCTAACAACCATCACCAACTTCAAGCCATGTGAGTGAGTCTTATCAGTCATCCTAACCAACATCTGGCTGTAATCTCATGAAACACCCCACATCGGGTCCAGCTACTACAGCCAGTACTAGACTTTCTGACCCACAGAAATCACGAAAACAATACACGAGTATAGCTATTTTCGGTCATTATATTTTTGGAGTGAATTGTATTAGATAACTAATACAATTCCTTTTGCTTTATAGTAAGTTTCTTGGATAGATGGACTGTAATTTTCCTTCAATCTATATTGCAAATGCTTGTCACAATGAAACTCAATTTTGGCTGAGTTTAAATGAACAAATTTAAATGTGATCCTTTTACTGATGTCATAGGTTCAGGAGGAGTTTATATACCATGAACATCTATTATTCAAATATATAAAAAAGAAGAGCTCCATATCAACTTGGCAAAAAACCCAAAATATTATTGTAGGCAAATGTAATACTAAATAATTTGATTCAGCAGGTCAATTCATCTAGTCACTCTGAATCAGTTAACGCATCCCAACAATCCAGCCATACAAAAGTTTACTCAAAATTACATATTTTTAAAGAAGTATCTAAATTGTTTAGATGGTCTAGGAATTTAATTTATAATACCTTGATTTTAAACTTACCAGGTTCAGGTGGGTTTTTTTTTCTTTTCTATATTCAATGCCACAGGAGTGTTGGATCACAACTTTCCAGGAAACATTGACAAAAACAAAAATCCTGCATCCCCACCACAAAAAAAGAGCTTTGCAAAAATCACTTGAGTTCTGCCTAATATGATACTCGAACATGACAATTTGAATCCAAGGCTTCTGCCTCAGAGCTAAGGCTTGAATTAATTTTGACCAGCTGTCAACTCTTTTTCTGCATCATTAGATTCTCAGAAAACTGGACCGAGTTAATATCACTCACCTCTTCATTGACTATAGTTTTTGAATATTTTCTTGTCTTTTATTGAGAGATATTATAAGAACTAGTCATATTCAGAATGCTTCTGTATAATAAATAATTTTGAATAGAGAAGTTTGTTAAAGTATCTCAATTTATCAAAATTGAGTCTAGACATTAACAATTCATTGTGGATTAAACAAAGAAAAAGTAAAGAATTTGTTAGATTTAGTAATAAATAACAGTTTAAAAAATAGTGAACTAACCAGGATTAGACCTAGCATCTGAACATTATTATACTTTTTGAAAAGTCTTTATATATGAACTAATAAAATAATTGGGATTGAATAGCAGTATATCACACATATCTTTGTCAATTATTTAAGTGACAAAAAAATTATCTCATGTTGCTAGGCTGTCAACAGATCATTTTGTTGTCTTTCTAAATTCTCATGTTATAAAATAATTTTGAGTATACATTTTTTAAAATTTTTCCATTGATTTGAAAGAGAAAGAAGAAAAGAGAAAGAGGGTGGAATGAGAGAGAAAGAGAGAAGTATTAACTCATTGTTCACCTGGTAGTCTCATTTATCTGTTCACTCATTGATTGCTTCTCTCACATGCCCTGCCTGAACAACAATTGAACCCATGACCTTGGGAAATCTGGAAGTAGTTTTATTCATGGAGGTACAGATCCAGGCCTATTCTGAGTAACTTTAAAAAGAAATCTCTACACTTCAGTGGACTCTAGTAACATATGCCATTGTCCTAAATTCTAGCAGGACTGAGTCCAGATTAGGAATAAGATTTACATAGTCAATGGTCCAACAATGGAAAACCTATTTTAGTCAACTTTACATAAATATGCCATTGATTTGCAGATTTAATAATTACAGTTTCTCATATTGAACATGTCTGAGGCTTTTTTACAAATTAAATTTGGTCCATTTGATACTGTTATTTGATTATTTAGTGATCACTATAAACAGAAATGAAGTAATAAAGTAATGGCTTTGTGCAGGAGCAATTTGCTTAATGCCTGTACAGAAAGACAAACCACAAGGGCAATGCTATAAAAGCAAAATAACTTGCTAATTAATATTAATGACTATAAGTAGATGTGGTCACAAAACGGTAGAGAATATAAATAAAAAGTATATTTAAAAATAGAATATTATATTTAGCATAAAAATAAATTTGAAAAAGAAACGGGGAAACTCAGAACATGATTCAGATCGGGGCTATTTCCTAACTTTCTTTAAAACCACCTTTTAACTCAGTCATTTTCAAAACTGTCATTTTTTTCCTTGCCTTTTCTTAGTGATCATAAAGAACAATAAACTGTCTAAACAATTTTTCTTGCAAGTAAATATAAATTAATTTCTTCTTTTTGGCCTTTTTATTATTCAGGTAAAAATATACGAACTCACTAGTAAACAACTCAGCCAATTAAAGAATCAACCCATATCTCTGAAACAATTTCTCAATTGTGTTTATTTTTATTAAAAAAGAATAATATTTCTTATTTGTACTGTCTTATTATTTGGAATAGATAATGATATTTATAAGGTTATGTTTTTTTCCTTCTCACTCATTTATTTTCAGGATATTTTCTGTTCCTTATTTTTCTGGTAGAAGATATAGCTCAACCCATTAATCAATATCTTTTATAATTTTTATGTAAAAGCTATTGTTACCTTTAATTAGTTTTACCAACTACGTACCACTTTAATACTGCATTTATTTATTTCATAATTATAGTGCTTTCTTTTTATTATTTAGTGTTTGTCATTTTCCCATTACAATATCAAGAACATGAGATAAAAAGCCTTGTCTCACACCTTATCACAGTGATAACTTCACAGTAGTAGCAATGAGTGGACAAAAAGCTGTGATATATTTATACAATGGAATACTACTAAGATGTAAAAAGAAGAAAATCTTACCTTTTGTGATGGCATAGATGGACCTGGAGATTATTTTGCTCAGTAAAAAAAGCTAATCAGTGAAAGACAAGTACCCTATGATTTCAGTCACATGTGTACTCTAATGAACAAAATAAACAAACAAAATAGAAACAAACTCATAGATACAGTGGACAGCCTGACAGCTGTCAGAGGGAAAGAGGGTGGGCTGCTGGGAGGAAAAGGTAAAGAGATTAAGCAAAAATAAGACAGCTTATTGTTGAGCAAATAAGTGTGTTAGGCTTGATCGCTTGCACTTTGGTTGATTGGTGCTTGAGCACAAGGCAGCACCACGTGTGTGTAGTTTCTGTAAAGCTGCAGGTGCTTGCCCTCAAGGCTGTAGATTGCAGATTGCCTGCCATCATTGGGAAGGGCCATTTTTGCTATTTTTTGCCAAAGAAGGGATTTTTCCCTTTCTGTTTGCTCATCATCCTGAAGAGAAGGAAGAGGTTTTCCCTGCCTGCTTGCTCATCTACCATTGTGTGACTCTAATAAATGGAATGGCCCACCATTCTCTAGCTCCACAGTTCTTTACCACCTGCCTGAATTAAATGTGAATCTGCATGGCCATGGACAATGGCCTTCGCTCATGGACACAACAACAGTGTGGTCATTATGGTAGAAATAAGGGGCTCAGGGTAGATAGAAGAAGGTAAAAGGGAGATAAAAGGTGGTCTAAAGAGACTGAACTTGGGGTTGAGAACACACAGTGCTGTATACAGATGATGTATTATGGAATGGTACACCAGAAACCTATGTAATTTTATTAACAATGTCACCACAAAAAAATCAATTAAAAATATTTGCTGAATAAATAAAGTAAGAAATAGTGAAATGATTAAAAAAAACAACTGAAAATATTTGGTAGTGCAATAATTAATGTTAGAACATTGGCAATATTTATTATTTTTAGAATAATTGTTATTGGTGCAAACAATTGATAAAATGTTTGACATTTATTAATATCCTTGCCAAACTATTGAACAGAAACAACTCATATCAAAATTATAAATGGTTCTGTCCATTTATAATTATAAGATAACCATTTATAATTATAATATAAACTTATTAACTGAACTGAGTTCAGTTCTTGCTAATCTCAGCCTGAAGGCTTTTCTTGTTGGTCCATTCATTGACTAACTCCTTTTATGTAAAATGTTTCAACAGTTAATATCACTGACTGGTTTGTTTCAATTTTATTTGTTTTCAAAATTTAGGGTTGAAAATTACCTGAATTATCATGTGATTTCATATTTTAAAATAAAGAATCCGAGGCCTCTTAGGTCCTTAAAAGAGCTGGCAGTCTAGTCTAGGGCTTGGACAAGCTTTTGAGCTATTCCAATGCTAGTTATGTTATTAGACTGTGGTTTCCCCTCCAATACGAGAGAGATTAAATGTGTTTAGAAACAATCGGAACTCATTCCCATTGAACCAAAACAAGTATTTCAGTTGGACCTTTCGTAGGTTAGAGCATCATCTCAAAGCTCAGAGGTGGCTGGTTCAATTCCCAATCAGAGCACAGACAGGAACAGAATAGTTCTTGTCTTTCTCCCTATCTCCCTTCTTCTTTCATTAAAATCAATATTAAAAAAAAAAATAAGAAACAATGGGAACTGAAAAGTTTACTTCTTAATTTTCACACAATCCATATATCTTCGTGAAAAGTATTCATCATAGAGTTATGGGAAGTAAAGATTTATTTAGTAACATAAGCATTTTGAGACATAGAAAAAACAAAAGGAGGCAGAAGGTATTAACCACATAATAAAATGCAATACAGGGCGGGGGGGGGGGCAAGATAGAGATGGAGTAAGTGGATGTACCAACTTCCAACTCCCAGAACCAAAGTGGATTATAACTTGATTTTAAGAACCATCATCTGGATAAATCAACGCTGACCTGGACTAAGAAGACTCTTTAATCAGGGAACACTGAAGAAGCAACATTGAGACTGGTAGGAAAAGCAAAAATGCGGAAAGGGCTGCCCAGATCCCCAGAGCGAAAGGCAGCCTGGAGAGATGCATGTGGTGGGAAGAGAGGCCAGTGGAAGTGTAGGGACCTGGGTCCCAGGAACAAAGTCCCAGCCTGCAGCCCCAGAGCTTAGAAGAGGCGATTGGACAGTATTTAGCTGGGAAACAGGTTAGGATACTGTTTGTGAGAAAGAGACAGTTGTCTCAGACCCAGGATTCTTATTAAAGGGATAGTGCAGAAAACCTCTCTCACAACCACTCACCTGGGACTCCGGGAGACAGGGAGAGAGGAGAGGACTGGAACAGCAGGAAGAGAGTACGGTCTGGAAGTCACAGGGAGAAAAGCTTTGAGGGACAACCACCCTAAACTCTGGGCTGAGTCAACCCACAAATCTGAAACAATATTTCCCCTGAAACCAGCAAGGGGAAGCAGGACACCAGCTGTAAGGCTAGGATCCGCCATTGTGGCCATTTACATACAGGTTCCCATTGGATTGGGGCTGACGGTGAAGAAGTGGCAGAGTTGGAGGATGGTAGGCCATTCTGTTTATTGGTGTCTCACCAATACAGGCAAGCCACAAGAGAAGACAAGGGAGAAGCAGAAAACCAGCTTTTCCCATGGAGGGCAAGGGATCGAGGAGGCCCCTGCAATGGCGATAGCAGGAACCGAGAGAGAGATCAAGCTACTGGTCTCTCCCACTCTATACCGTAGAATCAAAACCTTTAATCCAATTATACAAACAAGGAACTCTCTCTATAATGGGATTCCTCAGGAGAGTGCACCACCCTACATTATCCAATCAGTCAAGGGTGTGGGGAAAAGCTTACTCTTAAAGCCAAGCCTTAGGTCATAACAACCTGGCCTGCTTACATTACAGCCTTTCTCCCACACCCATCCGAAGCATAAGGGCAAATAATATCACCTGGGTGACGGGCATCCATGTGGGCAGCGCCATCTTTAACAAAGTGAGCATATTATATTTTATCTGCCCAACAATCCACCCCTATGCTCACTTTACTACCCACAATTTACACCTGTACAAGGAAATTAAGTACATTACACAAATTACAGCAGTAGTACAAATTATACAGTTTCAAAAATTACAAAGGTACATTACATAAATAGAAACAGTACCAACTACAGCAATAAGATTAACAAATCAAAAGCTATGGGCAAAATGACAGAGCTGTCAACGGCACCAAGAGAGACAAATATTTTCCCTCTGGCAGAAGACAGGCCAGAGTTTTGTCTGCAGACAGCACCGTAGCTGGTGCCAGAGGCCGCCATGAGCAGGCATACCAAACCTTATTGGCCAATACACCAGCATCTGCTGGTTCTACGTGTAGTAAAATAGGAGAACTCATTATCGGCCATAAAGAAATTACAAAGGTGCCCTTCATTATGCTGTCCCCCTGAGCACTCAAAGAATAATACACTTCTATCTTAGGTGGCCAGGTGCTGGTTGCCCAAGGAGTTAACTGGAGGTCCACCTCTAGCCCCTTTCCCCATGGTGCCAACAAGGCCACCCATCTCAGATGGGAGGCCTGGACACTCCAGGGCCAAGTCCTTAGAAGCCTTTGGCCTTTAAGAAGGGCTGTTGTGGCAGGCAAGAGCACATTGCCCTGCTTTCAGGCAAGAGCACAAAGCCCAGCTTGAGTAAAATGTCCTTGGTGTGTATCTGCAACTGAATGGGGGCAGCTGCCCGATGCAGGAGTGCCTCTACTGGAGCTGGGCTCCCACGTCGAGGTCTCTCATCAAAATTCGGAGTACTTTCCATAAGTGGCGTGTCCATCCAGTAAGGGAGCTGGTGCCCCCCTCCTGTCGCAGTCCCTGCTTTAAGAGTTCATTATACTGCTCAATGATACCAGCAGCCTGGGGGTGGTAGGGAACATGGTATTTCCAGTCCACCCCCAGCCCTTGAGCCCATTGCCTCACCACTGAACCAGTAAAGTGGGTACCATTGTCACTTTCAAGGACCAGTGGTCACCCATATGCAGCACTCAGGCGGTCCAAAGCCTGTATGACTGCCCTCTGGTCAGGATTATGGGCAGGATAAGCAGCAAGCAGACCTGTGGCAGTATCTACACAAGTGACCGCATACTGGTACCCTTCTGACTTTGGTAAGGGTCCAATGATGTCTATCTGCCATTGTGTCAGTGGAACATGACCCCTCTGGATCTGTCCAGGTGACACCAGTGGTCTCCAAGGGTGCTCCTTGGAACACACTGCACGTTGCTCACAAGCTGCAAGTACCTCTGCATAGGACACAGGCAAGTTCCACGCCTTAACCGTAGCCCACATAGTTTTCTGTCCTGCATGGAGCAGGCACCAGTGGAGCCATTGCACCACATCACCTGCAGGTGCAGTCTCCAACCATTGCACCTTTGCCAATGTATCTGCCTCATCATTCCCAGAATGGGCTAGAGGGGCATGCCCCATGACATGATATACAATCACATACTTCTGGTGTCCTATTTCCCATAAGTCCTGCCACATGGCCTACCCTATAGTGGGTGGTGCATTACCATCCACTGGTTAATGTGCCAAGTATCCATCTAAAAGGTCAATCCACAATATACAGCCCAGTAGTCAGTACAGATCACCAGAGGTGAAGGTTCATTATGGGCAACTAGCCAAACAGCTCTTAATTCTGCCCATTGGCTGCTTTGGCCTGTACCCGTGTCCATCCAAATAGTCTCAGTGGCCGGATGGAAGGCTATGGCCGTCCACTTGGCAGGTTGGCCCCTGCTGAAACCATCAGTATACCAGGCATCCTCAGGGATGGGCACCCGCCCCTCATGGTAGGAACTGACTTTAGGTTCTGCCTCTTGAGCCCCAGCTGTACCTGACTCTAAGGTTGCATAGGTGACTGGACCTAAGACTTCCTGCAGTTCTGCCCTCAATGGGCTGGTGCTAAGAGCACAGCATTGTTGCAGGTAGGCACCCCAGTTGGCCAGGGTGGACATTTGGGCCATACCACTATGTGGTTTTGTCACCCAATCTCTCACCCATCCTGCAATAGGGTATGTTGTCTTGACTGTAACTGGTGTTGTGGTTGTAATACTCTCAGTGGCCAGGAGGGCAGCATACACAGCTGCCAGCTGCTTCGCTACTAATGAGTAACGAACTTCAGTACCTTTCCACAATTGGGACCAAAACCCAGCAGGTTGCCATAAGCGCTCTGTTTGTTGCCACAAACCACATCCAAAACCCTCCAAGGTTACATGAACATCTAGCTCACAGGGCCTGGCAGGATCAAACACATTCAAGGCCTGTGCCACCTTGACAGTTCTCTTAGTTGCTGCAAATGAACCTTGCGCCTGCTCAGTCCAATCCCAACGAACCCCCTTCCGAATGAGGTTGTACAAGGGGCATAGTAACTGAGCCAAATGGGGTATAAATGCTCGCCAATACCCCAACAAACCTAAGAATTCCTGTAACTGTTTACCGTAGTGGGCACGGGGTATGCTTGGATCTTATCTAAAACTGCGTCAGGGATAACTTTTGTCTTACCCGACCAGACAACTCCCAAGAATTTAACAGATAACCCAGGTCCTTGTAATTTGTCCTCATTGACTGCCCAGCCTAATGCTTTCAAATGGGATAGCAGGGTAGGGACTGCTTGCTCCAATTCTGGAAGAGAATCACTAGTTAACATAATATCATCAATATAATGATACATGCGAACTGCCTCTGGCTGTTTCCATTTAGCCAGGTCAGCAGCCATCAGCCCATGGCACAAGGTGGGGCTATGCAAATAGCCCTGGGGTAATACTGTAAATGTCCATTGTCTCCCTTCCCAACTGAAGGCAAATTGGTCTTGACCCTCTGCAGCTATATCAATGGAGAAGAAAGCATTGGCCAAGTCTGCCACAAAGTGGTACGTCTCCAACTCATGGCTTAACCGATCCATCATGTAAGCTATCGAGGGAACAGCAGTGTGCAAAGGGGGAACAACTTTGTTAAGTTCTCTGTAATCTACTGTCATTCTCCAGGTTCCGTCTGGTTTGCGCACAGGCCATACCTGGGAGTTGTAAGGACTGTGTGCTGGCCGAATGATCCCCACCTTTTCTAGTTCGAGGATTGTCGCTGTGACTTCTTCATAACCACCTGGCAGGTGGTACTGCTTGGTGTTAGTCACACGCTGAGGGATGGGCAATTGCAAAGGGGAATGTGATGCATGTCCCCGCAACACTGCCTTCACAACCCTGATCTGTAGCCGGAACTCCCCAGCTGTAGTTTCCAACCATAGTCCCTGCAAGACATCTATCCCCAAAATATATTCAGAAATAGGAGATACATACAACTTATATGGCTTAGGAGGCAATCTTCCTATCCCCAATGGAATAGTTATTGGCTTCACTTGAACAGTTTGGCCCCCATAGCCATCAATGGCCACTGGGGTCCCAGCAAACCGCTCTGAGTTCCCATAGAGGAGGGAACATTCTGCACCGTTATCCACCAAGGCCAACACCCATTGTACATTGGAAGGGGACCAGTGGATAGCCAGTTCCACGTGTGGCCTCCGGTCCCCACCCATCCCCGTTAGACGGGTCCTTCGGCCTTTTTCCTATTCAAACTGGTACAATGGGTCTTGGGAGTTCTCCTCTCCCTTGGCCGTCTCTATCATATAATCTTGTAACCGAGCTGCCTGCGCACCAAACATTTTATTGGTAGCTACTGGGGCCTTTTGTCTCAGTGGCTGGAACTTCTGTTCTGGTTTAAGCTGCCGCCAAAGCTCCAAAATAATTTTATTAGACTGGCCATCAAATTTCCCCTTATCTGCTCCAGCCACAATCAAATCTACCCACATCTGTGTTCAGGTAACCTTTATAGGCCCATTTCCCTTATTAGTTGGGGGGCAACATGGGCAGCAGCCCTCACTGCTTTATGATCTCTAGCGGCTTCCAACTCTCCCAAATCTGCTACCATCTGTGTAACTGCATTGATGGGCTGCCCCACAAAGGGGCCCAAGATAGCCACAAGTGACCCAAAAAGGGCTGACGGGGCGCTAGCAAGAATAAGTTCTCTCATTTTTGCCATAAACACTTCCTCATCTGGCCCACGGGACCCAGGGTTGAAAACAGCATTCTTCATACCTAGTTCCCGAAGGACCTTTACTAACTCGCTGTAGCACTGCCACCGACTCATTGCCCCTGGCAATTCTCCAGCATTCTGCCAGACCATACGAATGGCAGCCATCACCCATTCTAATAGGGTATGGTCTCCTGGGCTGCCATGGCAGTTCTGAAGACGCTGCCTCAAGGAGGAGTGTGTGGTAATGGCGGCCAATTTCTCCATCTCTGTTCCAGAGAGCATGATGCCATCTACCCTATGTCCCACAATCGTAGTAACCAGGCTACCAAGGATTCAGTAAGTTTCTGCCTAAATTGTGCCCCCAACTCCATCAGCTCTGCCTGCTATAAGGCCAGACCACAGAGTGTTCCATTACCTGGGCAGGAGGCTTAGGCTGCCCCTTAAGGACTCTACGCTGTTGGGTTTTTACCTTCTTGGCGACCACTGGTAGGGCTCTCAGTGTGCATATGGCAGCTTCCGCCTGAGCCTTCTCATCCTCAGAAGAGGAGTTGCAAGCGCCTGCTCCCGCTGACTAAAAACCAGTCCACCGGCACGGGTGCTGCTGCTCCTTGGCGACTGTTTAGGCTCCTGTGACTGCTGGCTTTTGGCCGGAAGCTGAGATTCGAGCTCTTGAATCCGCAGTTGTTTCTCCAACAACTGCCAATGCAAACGTTCAGCTTCCAGGGCAAACTGCAACTCATGAACCCGTAATTCCTTCTCCAGTGCTCGCTCCAATTCCAGTCTTTTCTGCCGTTCAATTTGCAATTCATCTGAAGCTTTCAACCTCGAGCAGCTTCTTTCACAGAACTCTTGGTATCCTCTTGAGTAAAAAACATGCAGCCAACAGCTCCTAAAAGGATAGCCATGGGAAGCCAGAACTGCAACCAGTCCTCTACCCCACCCCAACAGGGTGGTGGCCCCATACTGATCTCCGAATCCTGCCGCAAACTACGCCAGTTGTAAGGCCAGGAACCGCCATCGTGGCCATTAACATTCAGGTTCCCATTGGATTTGGGCTGACGGTGAAGTAATGGCAGAGTCAGAGGATGGTAGGCCATTCTGTTTATTGGTGTCTCACCAATACAGGCAAGCCACAAGAGAAGACAAGGGAGAAGCAGAAAACCAGCTTTTCCCATGGAGGTCAAAGGATCAGGGAGGCCCCTGAAATGGCGATAGCAGGAACCGAGAGAGAGATCAAGCTACTGGTCTCTCCCACTTTATGCCGTAGAATCAAAACCTTTAATCCAATTATACAAACAAGGAACTCTCTGTATAATGGGATTCCTCAGGAGAGTGCACCACCCTACATTATCCAATCAGTCAAGGGTGTGGGGAAAAGCTTACTCTTAAAGCCAAGCCTTAGGTCATAACAACCTGGCCTGTTTACATTACAGCCTTTCTTCCACACCCATCCGAAGCATAAGGGCAAATAATATCACCTGGGTGACGGGCATCCATGTGGGCAGCGCCATCTTTAACAAAGTGAGCATATTATATTTTATCTGCCCAACACCAGCCAAACAGGCTCCCCTGCGGCAATTAGAGCACAGTCGCTTAGAACGAAAGAGCTTTCAGGACTACAATATGGAGTATTAGGGTCTGAGCTGCAGCGCCCCCACACACACTGCTGAGGGCTTGCTGGAGGGCAGGTGGCAGTGGGATGCGGAAGTGCAGTTTTGTTCGTTGGCAAAGACAGAGGTCGAGTCAGCTGGCATGAGCTCGGTCTAGTCCAGCGGGGGTGAAGGGGATGTGCAAAAGTGGTCAGGCTACTGTGAGCTCACCTGCGACCCCACCTGTGTGGGAAAAGTGGGAGCCCAGAACAGGCAGAGATACGCCACTGGGTTGGGGTGAGCGGGCGCACAGCCTCACCCGGCCTTCGAGGCTTGAAGCCCTCTATGAACTGGCTTTGCCCGCTGAGGTGGGACAGAAGCCAGGGCTCGCAGTAGAGCACTCAACAGCAGCCCGGCTGAGGAGCTGAGATTGGCGGGGGCAGGGCAGAAGCCCGGCTAGGGGCTGAGCACAAAGCAGCAGCCCCAGCCCAGCCAAGGAGCCAAGGTTGGCGGGGGCGGGGCAGAAGCCTGGCGCTTTGCTGAGCTTGTAGCAGCAGCCCCTCCTAGCCGAGGAGCAGAGGTTGGTGGGGGTAGGGCGGAAGTCTGACTTGCAGCTGAGCAGGCACCAGAAGCCCCTCCCGGCCAGAGGAACAGGCTTACAGGGACCTGCAGCTGAGCAAAAGTGCTCACCCTTGCCCTTGGTGCCAGGCTTGTGACCTGAGTGTGGTGCACAGTCCCACCCATGGGAGAGGGGCAAAGGCTGAGATGGGCTGAGGCTTAGAGAGCCTGGCATGAGAACATAGATTCTTCCCAAGAGGTCAGGCAGAAACCACAGCAGCAGCCTCAGTGGCCAGCGCTGGCAACACCCACACCCAACTGCCCTAGGCAGCGGCAGAGGGGGTGTGGGGCCTGCAGACAGACCATACCTAAGGAACACAGAGCCAACACCCATTGGACTCCAGTAGCCAAACCCTTCTTACACACAGACAAAATGGGCAGGCAGAGGAATGCAACCCAAATGAATCAAGAGAAATTCCCAGAGAAGGACCTGAATAAATCAGATATAAACAAAATACCTGATGCAGAATTTAAAATAATGATAGGATGTTCAAAGGCCTTAGAGCAACAATGGATAGTCATTATGAACACCTAAATAAAAAGATAGCAAGTATAAAAAAGGAAATTGAAATAATAAAAATTAATCAAACAGAAATGACAAATAAAGTATCAGAACTGAAGACCACAATGGAAGGAATTAAAAGCAAGATGGATGAAGCTACGGATCAAATCAGCAAGTAAGAGGCCAAAATAAACAAAGGCACAGAAGCAGAGCAGACAAAAGAAAAGAGACTCAAAAAATCTGAGAAAACTATAAGGGAGCTCTGTGACAACATGAAGAGAAATAACATCTCATCATAGGGGTTCCTGAAGAAGACGATAAAAAACAAGGGATAGAAGAAACTCTGTTCAATCAATACATAGCTGAAAACTTCCCTAAATTAAGACTGGAAAACGTTTCACATGTGCAAGAAGCACAGAGAACTCCATTAAAGAGAAACCCAAAGAAATCTACACCAAGACACATCATAGTTAGAATACCAAAGTTAAGTGATAAAGAGAAAATTTTAAAAGCTAATAGAAAAAAAAAGGCTACCACCTACAAAGGAGCCCCCATAAGGATGACATCTGACTTCTCAACAAAAACACTTGAGGCCAGAAGGGAATGGCAAGATATATTCAAAGTAATGCAGAACAAGAACCTACAACCAAGACTACTCTATCTAGGAAGGCTAATGTTTAAAATTGAAGAAAAAATAAAGAGCTTCCCAGACAAAAAAATCCCTCAAGGAATTCATTAAAACCAAACCAATTCTGCAAGAGATACTAAGGGGCTTGTTGTGAACAGTTCAAAGGGGGAAAGGAGTATAGCAAAATAAGAATGCAGCTTTAAAGAATAAAATGGCAATAAAAAACTACATATTAATAATAACCTTAATTGTAAATAGATTAAATAATACAATCAAAAGACATGGGTTAGCTGCATGGATAAAGAAACAGGACCCATACATATGCTGTCTACAAGAGACACACTTTAAAACAAAAGATGTTCATAGACTGAAGGCAAAAGGATGGAAAAAAATATTTCATACAAATGGAAACAAAAATAAAAGCTGGGGTAGCAATACTTATATCTGACAAAATGGATTTTAAAACAAAGGCTGTAGTAAGAGATAAAGAAGGACACTACCTAATGATAAAGGGAGCAGTTCAACAGGAGGATATAACCATTATAAATATATATGCACCAAACATAGAAGCCCCGAAATACATAAAGCAGACTTGATGGATATAAAGGGCAATATTAACAGCAATACTATAATAGTAGGTGTTGGGCAGATAAAATATAATATGCTCACTTTGTTAAAGATAGCGCTGCCCACATGGATGCCCGTCACCCAGGTGATATTATTTGCCCTTATGCTTGGGATGGGTGTGGGGGAAATGCTGTAATGTATGCAGGCTGGGTCAGTATAGACGAAGGCTTAGTTTTAAGAGTAAGCTTTTCCCCACACCATAGACTGATTGAATGATGTAGGGTGGTGCACTCTCATGAGAGATCCCATTATGCCTCAGATGGATGACTTAGTACCAGAGAATTTCTTGTTTGTAGATTAGATTAAAGGTTTGGATTTCTACAGTATAAAGTGGGGCAGGCTGGGAGCTTGCTCTCTTGGTACCTGAGGTATTAAAGAGGAGAGCAGATTAAGGCCACGTGGAGGCCAGGAGAAGCAGTCAAGATGGCAGAGTGCTGAGGAAGAAGGCAGTTTGAGCAGAATTTGTACAGAAGGAGATGGGAAACAGAGGTGAATAAGTCTGGTGAGCTAGAAACCTTTTCAATCTAGGACACTCGGATAAGTCAGTAGCTTTGTGAGCACTGAATATGTGGGTTTTGGAGCCCTGTGTGTGTTTTTGCTTGCCCGCCGGGTGCAAGCTAGAATTAAAGCTGGTGGCTCACCAGGTCTTTGCTCTGGTGTTTCATTACCGACTGCCCGAATCTAATGTGAACCTGCATGGGTCAGGTGGCTGTGATAGTGATCACGACTACTGGCTTTACAGTAGGGGATTTCAATACCCCAGTAACATCACTGGATAGATCCTCAGGAAAGAAAATTAACAAAGAAACAGCACTTAAAGGATACACTAGGTCAACTCGAATTAATAGATATCTTCAGAACTTTTCACTCGAAAGCAGTAGAATATACATTCTTTTCAAGCGCTTATGTTACATTCTCTAAGATAGACCATATGTTATGACACAAAAGTGGTCTCAACAAATTTGAGAAGATTGAAATCATATCAAGCATTTTCTCTGATCACAATGGCATGAAAATAGAAACTAACCACGAAAGAAAAACTGAAAAACACTCAAACACTTGGAAATTAAATAGCATGTTATTAAATAATGAATTGGTTAACAATGAGATCAAAGAAGAAATAAAAAAGTTTCTAGAAACCAATGATAATGAACACACATCAACTCAAAATTTTTGGGACACAGCAAAAGCAGTACTGAGAGGGAAGTTCATAGCACTACAGGCATACCATTAGAAGCTAGAAAAAGCTCAAATAAGCAACTCGACGATGCATCTAAAAGAACTAGAGAAACAACAGCAAATAAAGCCCAAGACAAGTAGAAGAAAGGAAATAATAAATATCAGAGCAGAAATAAATGACATAGAGGCTAAAGAAATAATCCAGGAGATCAATGAAATCAGGTGCTGGTTCTTTGCAAAGGTAAACAAGATTGATGAACCTTTCACTAGACTCACCAAGAAAAAAAGAGAGAGGAATCAAATAAATAAAATTAGAAATGAGAGTGGAGAAATAACTGACACACAGAAATACAAAATATTGTAAGAAAATACTATGAAGAGCTCTATGCCAAAAAATTAGACAACCTAGGTGAAATGGACAAATTTCTTGAATCATATAATCTTCCAAAAATAAATCAGGAAGAATAAGAACACCTACACAGACCACTTAAAACAAATGATATTAAAACAGTTTTCAAAAAACTCCCAACAAAAAAAGGTCCTGGGCCTGATGGTTTCACAAGTGAATTCTACGAAAAATTCAAAGAAGAACTTTGAACTATCCTCCTCAAGCTATTTCAAAAAATTCACAAGGAAGAAAGACTTCCAAACTCCCTTTATGGGGCAAGCAAAATTCTGATCCTGAAACCAGGCAAAGACAACAGAAAAAAAGAAAATTATAGGCCAATATTCCTGATGAATTTAGATGCTAAAATTCTCAACAAAATGTTAGCCAACTGGATCCAGCAATATATGAAAAAAAATGATACTCCATGATCAAGTGAGAATTATTCTGGAGAGGCAAGGCTGGTTCAATATTCACAAATCAATCAATGTGATTCATCACATAAACAAAAGAAAGGACAAAAATCACATGATAATTTTAATACCTGCAGAAAAGGCATTTGATAAAATCCAGCACCCATTCAATGGAGCAGAACAGAGAACCCAGAAATAAACCCACACCTTTATGGACAACTGATATTTGACAAAGGAGGAAAGAGCATACAATGGAGTAAAGACAGCCTCTTTAACAAATGGTGTTGGGAAAATTGGACATCCACCGGCAAAAAAATGAAACTAGACGATCAACTTACACCATTCACAAAAACAAACTCAAAATGGATAAAAGACTTAAATGTAAGCTGTGAAACCATAAGCATCTTAGAAGAAAACATAGGCAATAATCTCTCCGACATCTGTTGCAGCAATATGTTTGCCGATTTATCTCCACGGGCAAATAAAATAAATGGCAAGATAAACAAGTGGGACTATATCAAACTAAAATGTTTTTGCACAGCTAAAGACAGTAAGAACAGAATAAAAAGACAAACCACACAATGGGAGAACATATTCAACAATAAGTCTTATAAGGGGTTAATAACCAAAATTTATAAAGAACTTGTAAAACTCAACACCAGAAAGAAAGACAAACAATCCAATCAAAAAATGGGCAAAAGAAATGAATAGAAATTTCTCCAAAGAGTACATACAGATGGCCAATAGGCATATGAAAAAATGCTCAGCATCACTAATCAGTAGAGAAATGCAAATTAAGACCACAATGAGATATCACCTCACACCAGTCAGAATGGCACTCATATGCAAAACAACACAGAATAAATGCTGGCGAAGATGTAGAAAAAAGAAAACCCTCCTGCACCGCTGGTGGCAATGCAGACTGGTGCAGCCACTGTGGAAAACAGTATGGAGATTCCTCAAAAAATTAAAAATTGAACTGCCTTTTGACCCAGCTATCCCTTTTTTAGGAATATACCCTAAGATCACCATAGCACTGTTCTAAAAGAAGAAATGTGCCCCCATGTTCGTGGCAGCATTGTTCACAATAGCGAAGATCTAGAAACAGCCCAAGTGTCCGTCAGAGGACTAGTGGATTAAAAAGCTTTGGTACATATATACTATGGAATACTACTCCGCCATAAGAAATGATGACATCGGATCATTTACAACAAAATGGATGGACCTTGATAACATTATACGGAGTGAAATAAGTAAAACAGAAGAAAGCTGAGAACAGCATGAATTCATACATAGGTGGGTCATAAAAGCGAGACTATGAGACATGAACAAGAGTGTCGTGGTTACGGGGTGTGGGGAGGGAGAAGAGGGAGAGAGAAGGGGGAGGGGAGGGGCACAAAGAAAACCAGATAGAAGGTGACAGAGGACAATTTGACTTTAGGTGATGGGTATGCAACATAATTGAATGATAACCTGGAGATGTTTTCTTTGAACATATGTACCCTGATTTATTAATGTCACCCCATTAAAATTAATTAAAAAATGCAGCATATTACTTTAATGTAGTGAAACATAAATTATAGTAATTCAAAATAAAATAATATAAATAAACATGAAAAAATTAGGTATTTTATTTGAAGTTATTACATTAAGGTTTTATATTTCTTTAATATAATTATGTGAAATTTTTGTACTATTTAGAGAGTTTTGCAAAATCAAGTAACTTTAAGGTAGATGAAAAATATATTTTCCTTCTTGACCAGATGGTGGCAGAGTGGATAGAATGTTGACCTGGGACGCTGAGGACCCAGGTTCCTGGCTTGAACACAGGCTCACCAGATTGAGCGCAGGGTCGCCAGTTTGAGTGTGAGAAATATAGACATGATTTTATGGTCACTGGCTTGAGCCCAATGGTCGCTGGCTTTAGCAAGGGTCACTGGATCGACTGGAGTCCTCACCCCTCTGTTAAGGCACAAATGAGAAAGAAATCAATGAACTAAAAAATTCTGCAACTATGAGTTGATTCTTCTCATCTCTCTCCCTTCCTGTCCTGTCTGTGTGTCTCTCTTTAAAACATATATATATATATATATATATATATATATATATATATATATATATATATATATATTTTTTTTTTTTCTCACAATCTTAATCCCCAAATTCCTTTATTTGTGTAGTATTTTAAAGAAAAGTATAACATAACAGTATTTCTTAAAATATATCAGAAATTTTACTATGAATATCTTTATATAATGCATTTGTGTAGATATACGTAAATATTTGAGTTTTAATATTTGAGTAAATATATGAGTTTTAATTCAGGATATAAGCTAAAATTAGTACTTAATACTTAAGGCATCTATTCTTATCTTTTTATGAGTGATTAAAGGACAGAAACCTAGCCTTATTTTAGAATTTAAAATGTAGAATATATTAATTTTTAAGATTTTATATTTTAATAACATATAACATATTATATACTCTCAAAATAACCTAGAAGTCCTAAAACCCTTAGGAATTCATATAAATGACCTTTCAGCTTTTTTAGAAACTGTCAGGTATTGTGGAGGGTATACTGAGGCAAGAAGTATTTCTTTTAGTTCCTTTAAATTAAAATAGAAAAAAAGCCTGACTTATTTATATGCGATGAAAATCAAGTGAGAGTTATCTCAGTCTCAAAACTACATAGTGGAGCTACAAACTAATAGGTCCAGCAAAGTAATAATGCAAAATACCTAATAGCAAAAACTTAATAAACATTTGTTAATTTATTAAACAAACTTTTCAGTAACAGATATTTTAGAAATTCAATTCTTAACTTAATAAAATATAAACAAAATGAGGGAAATATGTAGATATATACTGGGGGGAAGTTAATAATACATAAATGTCTAGAAGAGATGATTCTTACCATAGATACATAATATCAACCCTTTCTCCCTTTTATCCACCCTTATTCCCCTCACCCACTTCATGCACTATTTAAAGCAAGAAAGACAAAGTCGCCAAGGATTGACATTGAAATTAAATGACTGGCAATGGATGCAGCATACTCCCTAATTAGAATGAGCAAGAGAGTGTTGAATATGTGACTATTTAAAGGTCTCTTGTGGGATAAGTAATGTGCAGCAGGAGAGAAGAGATAAAAGGGATAAAAAAAGAATAAAAACAGGACACCTGGATTGAAAGGAAATTTATTTGTAGGAGAAATACGAATCTTACAGGGGATTTTGAAGTCAAAAGGCTGTGTAATAATAGGTGACTAAAAAATCTATTTTGGTTAACAGTGTACTTGAAGCACCTAAACTATTTGCAAGAGACTTAAAGTGAAAATATTAAAATTTCTATTGCTTTTGGTCTTCCTTGAACAAAATATTGTTCCATGACTTGATAAAATGTGTCACTGCTTTTTAAACAATATACAAATAGCAAAAGTGTTATAATTTTACACCTAGGAAATACTGAAAGAGGTCCTATCTTGGAAAAAATAGATGATGAATTTAGTTTACATATTTGACTTTTAGACACTTTTGAAATGTCAAAGAGTAGATTTAATGTAGGTTAAATACGATGGCCTGAAGCTCAAAAGAGATGTCTGAGAGAAGGACAATCAAGCAGGGTTATTAACAAGACTTGGGTAAAGAGAAAATTATTCCCTGATTCCCATTCAGGATAGTAATACATAATCTTTATAAAATTGATATGTGGCCCTTGCCAGTGACTCAGTGGATAGAGCATCAGCCTGGCATATGAATGTCTCATGTACAATTCCCAGTCAGGGCACACAAGAAAGCAACTGTCTGCTTCTCTTCCTCTCTTCCTCCCCTTTCTTTCTCTTTTCCCCTCCCACAGCCAGTGGCTCAATTAATTATTTCAAGCATGGCTCCGGACAGCTTAGTTGGAGTGCATCAGCCAAGGGGATAAAAATAGTTCAGTACTAAAGCATCAGCCTCAGACAGGGTTGACGGGTGAATCCTGGTCTGGGCACATGTGGAATTCAGCTTCACTATTTCCCCTCCTCTCACCTAAAATAATCATTATACCTAAACTTCAGTTAAAGTCTTCTATATAAAACAACCTTTAGGAAATAAAGAAGTAATATTTCTTTAATTTCGTAAGCAAATTTTTACAAAAGAACAAGAGCTATAGAGTTTTATACAAAAATATAAAATAAAAATTGAGGAAAAGTTCATTTGAAGCAAGAGTTAACCATGGAAGTTTTAGGTTCCAATTATTCCCAAAATCTTTAAGAAAAGGGTACACACTGATATTTCCATAAATTATGGAATTAAATGTTGAAATTATTTTATGTTAATTTTAAGGAGAATTGTAACATTATCAATATAGAATTTGGATTATTTTATTTATATATTTAGACATCAGCAAGATGGTGAAGTACGTAGTCTCAGTCTTTGTTCCTCCCAACAGATACAGTGGCTTTAAACAACCACATAAGCAAAAACATAGCTTCAGGAGAGGTCTCAATTCCAGCTAAGAAGTTAAGTATCACAGTTGAGCACAAAACCAGGATCAGCCATACTAAAATGGGTAAAAAAAAGGAAAAAAAAAATCATTTTATGTCATCTCCCTTTAAACCAGCACAGTCCAGGACTACGATTACAACTTCTCCTTCGTAATGGAGGAGGACGGAAGAGGGCATGAGCTGAATTTCCTGTTCCCTGACCTTTCAGTACACTGCCCAAGGGGTGGGCTTTGTCTTCTCTCACATGGACCTGAAAGTGCAAACTCATAGTTGGAATGCTGGGGGCAGCTGGGCAGAAGAACACCTTCTTGCAGTTGGCATAGTTCTAGTCTACTAGGATTGCAGAAAGCTCAGAACTTTGTCCTCTCCTCCAAGAGAGTGAGAGCAAGGAGTGAGGTCACAACGTGCCACCTTTCACTGTGCTACCCAAGGGACTCGTCTCTGCCCAGCCCCACGCAGAGTTCCGAAGAAAGGAACATCACCCATACACCAGGGAAACGAGATTAAACTTCTTTCTTCTTGCTATAGATTCCTTAAAATAGTCTTTAAGTTGGAGAAAGGGGAATGCTGGGAAGAGGACAAAGTTATGAAGAAACTATGAATGAGAGTATGTGAAAACTGTGTATAACTAGTGCATTATTTTAAACAGGACAATCATTTAAATATGTTGTTAGGAGCCCATAATTCATTATCCGTTTTTAAGATATTTGGGGATGTAAGCCTGTAGCTACACTAAGCACTGAAGATGCTGACGGAGTCATCAAATCACACTTATCTCCTAAATGGCTCGTGCTGATTTGTGAATTGAGCTGCTGTCTATGCGAAGCAGGATTTGATTTGATTTTTTTTTATTGCGCCTTCACTCTGCTGAACACACAAGGTACCAAAGGAGAATTAATCATATATTCTGATATATAACATTGAAACTTTTATTTTTAAATTAAAGTTCAAGTTGGTAAAAGTGGACACAGTAGACAGTTGGACAGCCAATTTGGCAGGAGCTGTATTTGAGAAAAGAAAAAGAGAAACAATTTCTTTACATGACTCTTTTTGATCTCTCTTCTCTCAGCCTTCTTGATGCATAAAGTGAAACTTTACCTCACATGCATACTATTTAGACACAGAAAAAGCTTTGTTTGTTGATGGGTACAATGGAAAAAGCATAAATCAACCTTCACGATTTGGATGACTAGGTAATTTGCATTCATTTGTTTAAAGAGAGATATCTTTGGAGACTTTCTATTTTTACATAAAATTACACTCAGCATCTCCCAGCCTCTTTTGTTCATTAAATTTAGATTTGTTCACTTACACAATTCAGAGGACCTAATTTGTTCAGAGGGAAGTTACATTTATTTACAGCATGCCCTCTTCACACCCACATCCTTCAAAAATATACACATATGTATGGACTGCCGCCCCTCCCACAGCAGCGTGCATGCCTTAGTGATTCATGGAGTGCACACTTGTGGGTGAAAGGCCACCTCTCTTTTACAGACCAAAACAGAAAAATCGGCAAAAGGTAAGGTTAACAAATACCATGGGATTTTGTAAAAGTAATTACCCTGGCCTTCAATATTAATGAGCAGTTAGAGGACCATCCATGAAACAGCCTTCTGAACCTGTGACTTTCACAGTACTAGTCCTGTGGCTTTGTCAATAATAGAGTCTTCACTCTGTGCTGGCACCTAAAAGCTCTTAGATTGCTGTGGTTATTACGTCTGTATTGCAGTCTCCTTCCCATCGGATGTGTAAACCTACTCTAATTTGGAAAACTATTACAGGAGAGCAGCAGAAAGATGTGTACCTTATATACTATAACAGGGAGGGATTGTGTCATGAGACAATAAAAAACAAAGCACATGTAAACATTTAAATCTTAATTTTAAAAATTGAATGTGTAATACTTCTGTGCTCTCAAAGCCCTTAAATAAATGAATCACATAGTGAAATGAAAAGAGCTAGAGATTTAAAGTTATATATATACATATATCTGTTCTTTACAAGGTATGCAAACTTGGGCAAGCCAGTCAAACCTGTCTAAGCCTCATTTTACTAATTGTGGAATAAGGATAAGGGTATGTACTGCATAGCATTCTTGAGGGAACCAATGTCAAATTAACAAGGCCAGCTTCGTGAACATATGATTTGTACAGTGACACAGGGCCCTGTGTTCAGAAGAGCCCATTTTTAATTTAATGCCCTAATGTTTCTGTCCTGAAATTTTAAATATGTTTAATAAGACCCCTTACCTTCATTTTGTACTCAGTCCCATAAATGATGGAGCTTGTCCCTCAAACTAATAAATAACCCAGACCAGTGATTACCATATGCAAGGTGCTCAGTATATATTGTTCTCCTCCTCTTCCTAAACATATAGGGTCAAGGGCAGTCAGAGTGTCTATTGCTTTCATAATTGCTTCCCACACACAAAGAGGCCTATTTATTTTAGTAACTTCCTTCTCCGCTCGATCTTTGGAGTCACATTACCTAACAGTTTTCTAGATCCACATACCCCCTTTCCCTGGCTATAAAGCATGCATGTAAAACCTTAGAAAATAGTCATTTGATCCATTATCATGGTAAAGAACTTGTCCTAATTATATTAATAGGAAGGTAGAAGAAATGGCACTGGTGCATTGAAGTACAGTTTGGTTTTGGTGTTTAATTCAAATCTAATTTTTGGCTTTGGCTTTGGCTTTGGTGTCATGTCAGGGCTTTGGAAGATGAAATCATAGGATGTCTATTTAATATTATTAGTTTTAGCCCCATATGAACAATGCTTCATCAGTAATCTGGTAATCTCACGGGTTCCTTCAGAGCCAATCAGTGTAATGGTGTCGGAAATACAGACAAGGTTGGTGTTTGAATATATAATTAATATCTGAATGTGCATGTTCATGGACAGGCAGGCATTTCAAATGTAATTTTGAGTAAAACTAGGTTTTTTTGTTTGTTTGTTTTTTTTAACAGGAACATAGAGAGAATCAGAGGGAGGGATAGATAGGGTAAGACAGACAGGAATGAGAGAGATGAGAAGCATCAATCATCAGTTTTTCGTTGCGACAGCTCAGTTGTTCATTGATTGCTTTCTCATATGTGCCTTGACTGTGGGCCTTCAGCAGACTGAGTAACCCCTTGCTCTAGCCAGCGACCTTGGTTGGGTCCAAGCTGGTGAGCTTTTTGCTCAAGCCAGATGATCCCATGCTCAAGCAGGCGACCTCGGGGTCTCAAACCTGGTTCCTCCGCATCCCAGTCTGACGCTCTATCCACTGCGCCATCATCTGGTCAAGCAGAGTAAAACTATTTTTGAAGTGCTTGATATGTTGAAATCTTAGATGTCAGTGATTGTAAATGTTTACTTTTTATTCTAAGAGAAAAACGCTTCAACAATTCAATATCATAAAAAGTGTTCACTGTATGTTCAAAACAATAAAAATATTTAAATGGATGAGAAATAGTGAAATAGATTGAGATTTAAGGAACTATTAAGAAAGTGAATTATACAAAAATTTTAGAAAAATATATCCATTTGTGTCAAGTGTTAATATAATATAAATGATAATTTAAAAAATAATAAAAATTTGATTCTTATAAAATTTATGATTACATAGTCACTTAGTATAATAAAATTTTTAACTTCTAAGAAATTTAAACTATAAATATTAGTTAATTATACTTAGAATATGAGTCTAGACAAGGTATGAAGATTAGCTAAGTGTCTATTGATGAATAAGTAGATAAAAAATGTGACATACCTTTAATAAAATATTACTCAGCCATGAGAAATTCTGTCATTTGTGACGAACATGGATGAATCCAGAGAACATATACTAAGTTAAGTAAGTCAGATAGAGAAAGACATATCCTTTATCATCAAACTTATATGTAAAAGCTAGAAAAAAGAAGTTAAACTCATAGTAACAGAGTAAAATGGTGGTTATTGGGAAATGGGGGTAAAGGAAATGAGAAGATGTTGGTCATAGGATACAACTGGGTTCTATATCTGCTATGGTGACTATAGTTACTAATTCTATTGTACAATTGAAGCACCCACTGGTTTGATCTTTTCCATACTGTGTTTCAAACAGAGGTCTTTTGGCAATATCTTTTAAGTTCACTGTTCTTATGGACTGCTTCTCTTCCTGGGCAAAAATCTCTTAGCCATGATTCTAGAACTGAGGGCATGACAATGACCTGCTTCTTTTGGAAGGAATCTTGACAATGAGCAGAGTACTCAATGAATACAATTGTTTCCACCTTTTAAAGCTTACTTCTCCCATACTGGAACCTCTGCACTAAGAGTCAGCTGATATAAAGGCAATATTGGTCTTAATATTTTAGTTTGCTATGCCTGGAGTTCAGCATCTGTTATAAAAGAAATGGTTGAGTATAGAAAGAAAGCCTCCAAAGTTTTGGTTGCATTTTCCAGGAATTTAGTTTTTGGAACTTGGAGCTGTTGAAATAAGTAATGTTCTGGCTTGCCTATCCCAGGAAGAAAAATATCCTATGACTGAAAATGAAGAGAAAGACCTGTTTTTAAAGCCAAATACAAATAGACTTGAGCATCTAGGCACTGAGATGAGGTGGGAAAAAGGAGGAAGTAAATCATAGTACAAATGCCATAGACTCTATTTTTACCAAGACTTAGTAAGTTTTCTTGAATAGTATTTCTCTATTTTCTGTATGCCTTTAGAACAGTGGTTCTTAACCTTTTTTGAGGTACCGAACCCACCAGTTTCATATGCGCATTCACCGAACTCTTCTTTAGTGATAAATAAAATATGATTGTTTTTTTCCAAATTTAGTTTTGCCGGTGCGAGACTAGAGTTGCTCAACTTGGCATTGCATATCATGAAGATAGGACACTGGCTCCCATCCCGTTCCGTGATACATGTGAATCCATGTTATACATATTCGTCTGACCACTTTCTTTTTTTGCTCAACATATTTAGTATGGATTAAAATATTAAAGAAACCACATGACGTACAACTATGACAGCCGTTGACTACTGCGCGCACTAAATTCCCCGCAGGACTGGTTGGCCAAGCAATGTAACGTGATCCTCTGCAGCAAGTGATAGCCAAGCGGGGCGTGTCATCACGACTTTACACAAGTGTGTCTTTACCTCCGCAGCAGAGGCTTCTCTGAATCCCTGAGACCGACTCATTGAACCCCTAAGGTTCGATAGAACCCAGGTTAAGAACCACTGCTTTAGAATAACGTCCAGATACTTTAAATGGTTTGGTTTTTCAAAAATAATTTTCAAAAAAAATTTAATAATTTTCAAGTGTTATGGTGTTTTCTGAAGCAGGTTTATGAGGCTCCTCTGCTATTCTGGAATTTATTTATTTATTTCTTCGTTTGTTTGTTTTTAAATTAAGGATTTAAGGAAGTTTGGGAAAGAACAAACTTAATCTTTTTTATACCATGTTTTCATACCATTAATTTGACTTCATCTACTTCCAAAATTGCTATTAAAACTATAGTTCTAGGTTTCTAATTGTAAAATATTCCAATGTATAAGGACTATTAGAAGAGAAACTACTAGAAAGAAAATGTTCATTATTCCAGTTGTTTCTATGTAAGTTGAGACAATACAAATCATGTTTGTTTTTATTTAATAATATTGAAAAGCAATGATAGTAGTGATGTGAAAAGTAATCAAATTTATTTTAAAGACCTCTTTGAATTAGATGTGAAAAAATATGGGAATCAAATTTAGAGATTAAAGATAGAATAAATACTTTTATCAATAAATAATATTATTAAATAAGCTTTAGCATTAAGTATGTAGTAAGTATTATGCCCTTTCTACTACTAAATATAAGTTATATTTTTCCAATTTTTAGTGGTACAAGCTATGAAATTTAAAACTATAGTGTTATAGAATAAAAAATTTGGGGCCGATAACATACTATTGTTAAAAGAATCATGTGATGTCACTCCAGAGAATTGTCATTATCTCTCTCTCTCTCTCTTATTTTCTCTTAACATTTTTGTTCTTCTTATTCTTATGTCACTTCTTATTTGTAGGTAATTAAACATGTCTACTGTTTAAACTCCCTTGGTCAGAGATAACATTTGTTCCTCCTTTTGCCTCTTATACGTCCTTGCCTGTTATAGACACTTGAAGAGTATGTTTAATATTGAAACACACAGTTACAACTTCAAGATCACTTATATTTGTGTATACTGATTTATCAAATCTGTATTGGATCTGGATGTTACACTCACCTTTTTTCCAGGACCAAACATGAATTACAACTAAAATATAGAACAATCAACCTGAATGACCAATTGAAGACTAGCTGAAGAGAAGTCTTATAATCAAGAATTTATAGAAGAAGCCACACTGAGGAAGGGTGGAAATGGGAAGAAGTTTGGCCTGCTCTAACAGGTGGATGCTGAGATTCAGGTTTCTCCTAAGGAGTGTGGGGTCTCAATCCCAAGCCAGACTCCCCAGGCTGAAGCATCTGTGGCAGGGAGAAATTCCTACAAAATGCCTAGCTATACAACTCATCGGAACTTTCGTATGCTGGAGAGAGACAAGAGTCTTCTACAGAAACAGGCACCCCACTGAGGAGCCAACAGAAAAATCTTATTCACAGGCACTCATCCTGGGCTCCAGGTTTCTGACAAAGGGAAGGCATATAGCTTCATATTGATAAGTAGAACAGAATGAAGTGCCCAGAAATATTAATTGCCTTTATGAACAATTAATATTTTACAAAGGAGACAAAATGTACAATAAGGTAAAGGTATTCTATTCAATAAGTGGTGATGGGAAAATGGGACAGATGCATTAAAAAGATAAAATTAAACTAGACCACCAAATTAAACCACACACAAAATAAGTCAAAATGAATTTAAGACTTAAATTTAAGATGTGAAACCATAAAAATTCTAGAAGAAAACAGGCAGTAAAATTTCAAACAATTTTCATTGAAATATTTTTTTTCTATGTCTGTTCCAAAAGGGACAAAACTAACTAAAAACCCTAAAGTCTCAGTTAAAAAACTACTGGACCTTATAAATGAATTCAGCAAGGTGGCAGGATATAAAATTAATACCCAGAAATCAGAGGCATTTCTATATACAAACAATGAACTGTCAGCAAAAGAAATTAAGGAATCAATCCCCTTCACTATTGCAGCCAAAAAATAAAATACCTAGGAGTAAATTTAACCAAGGAGGTTAAGGACTTGTACTCGGAAAATTATAAAACATTGATAAAAGAAATCAAGGAAGATACAAACAAGTGGAAGCACATACCGTGCTCATGGCTAGGAAGAATAAACATCATTAAAATGTTTATATTACCCAAAGCAATTTATAAATTCAATGCAATACCAATTAAAATACCAATGACATACTTCAAAGATATAGAAAACATACTCCAAAAATTTATATGGAACCAAAAAAGAACACGAATAGCCTCAGCAATCTTAAAAAGAAAAAATAAAGCAGGAGGCATCACTCTTCCGGATATCAAGGTTTACTACAAGGCCATTATACTCAAGACTGCCTGGTACTGGCATAAGAACAGGCACAGTGATCAATGGAACAGAACAGAAAACCCAGAAATAAACCCACAGCTTTATGGACAACTGATATTTGACAAAGGAGGAAAGAACATACAATGGAGTAAAGACAGCCTCTTTAACAAATGGTGCTGGGAAAATTGGACATCTACCTGCAAAAAAATGAAACTAGACCATCAACTTACTCCATGCACAAAAACAAATTCAAAATGGATAAAGGACTTAAACATAAGCCGTGAAACTATAAGCATCGTAGAAGAAAACATAGGCAGCAAGCTCTCCGACATCTGTAGCAGCAATTTATTTGCCGATTTATCTCCACGAGCAAATGAAATAAAAGGCAAGATAAACAAATGGGACTACATCAAACTAAAAAGCTTTTGCACAGCTAAAGACAATAAGAACAGAATAAAAAGACAAACTACACAATGGGAGAACATATTCGACAGCACGTCTGATAAGGGGTTAATAACCAAAATTTATAAAGAACTTATAAAACTCAACACCAGGAAGACAAACAATCCAATCAAAAAATGGGCAAAAGAAATGAATAGAAATTTTACCAAAGAAGACATACAGATGGCCAAAAGACATATGAAAAAATGCTCAACATCACTAATTATTAGAGAAATGCAAATTAAAACCACAATGAGATATCACCTCACACCAGTCAGAATGGCACTCATCAGCAAAACAACACAGAACAAGTGCTGGCGAGGATGTGGAGAAAAGGGAACCCTTCTGCACTGCTGGTGGGAATGCAGACTGGTGCAGTCACTGTGGAAAACAGTATGGAGATTCCTCAAAAAATTAAAAGTCGAACTGCCTTTTGACCCAGCTATCCCACTTTTAGGAATATACCCTAAGAACACCATAACACTGTTCGAAAAGAAGAAATGCGCCCCCATGTTTGTGGCAGCATTGTTCACAATAGCGAAGAGCTGGAAACAGCCCAAGTGTCCGTCAGAAGACGAGTGGATTAAAAAGCTTTGGTATATATATACTATGGAACAATATTCAGCCATAAGAAATGATGACATCGGATCATTTATAACAAAATGGATGTACCTTGATAACATTATACGGAGTGAAATAAGTAAATCAGAAAAAAAGAAAACCTGAGAACAGCATGATTTCAAACATAGGTGGGACATTAAAATGAGACTATGAGACACGTACAAGAGTGTGGTGGTTACGGGATGGGGGGAGGGAGGGGAGGGTGGGATAGGGAGAAGGGGAGGGACACAGGGAAAAACAGATAGAAGGTGACAGAGGACAATTTGACTTTGGGTAATGGGTATGCAGCACAATTGAATGATGGGATAATCTGGAGATGTTTTCATTGTACATATGTACCCTGATTTATTGGTGTCACCCCATTAAAGTTAATAAAAAATAAATAAATAAACAAATGGGACTACATCAAACTAAAAGGCTTTTGCACAGCCTGACCAGGTGGTGGTGCAGTGGATAGAGCCTCGGACTGGGATGCGGAATACCCAGGTTCGAAACCCTGAGGTCGCCAGCTTGAGCGCTGGCCCATCTGGCTTGAGCAAAAGCTCATCAGCTTGGACCCATGGTCACTGGCTCAAGCAAGGGGTTACTCGGTCTGCTGAAGGCCCGCAGTCAAGGCACATGTGAGAGAGCAATCAATGAACAACTAAGGTGTCACAACAAAAAAGTGATGATTGATGCTTTGCATCTCTCTCAATTCCAGTCTGTCTATCCCTCTCTCTGTCTCTCTCTCTGTCCCTGTAAAAAAAAAAAAAAAAAAAAGTTTTTGCACAACAAAGAAAACCATCAACAACAAAAAACAATTCACTAAATATGGAGAACAAATTTGCCAATGATACTAAGTGGTTAAGTTTCAAAATTCACAAAATAATTTAGAACTGAACAGCAAAAACAAACAAACAAACAATTCAATTAAAACTGGGCAAAGAACCTGAATAGACACTTCTCCATAGAGGACTTACAGATAGCCAATGGACATATGAAAAGATGTACATCACTAATAACCAGAGAAATGCAAATTAAAATCACATGAAATATCACCTCACACCTGTCAGAATGGCTATTATCAATAAACAACAAATGTTGGAGAAGATGTGGATAAAGGAAACTCTCATGCTTTCTTAGTGGTAGTTCAGATTGGTGCAGCCACTATGGAAACCATGGGGAATTTCTTCAATAAATTAAAAATAGAACTGCCTTATGATCCAGCAATTCCACTTCTGGAAATATATTTTAAAAAACTGATTTAAAAAAGTATATGCACCCCTATGTTCAATGTAGTGTTATTTACAATGGTCAAGATTTGAAAACAGCCCATAAAACCATTAGTAAATGAGTGGATAAAAAAACTGTGGTACATTTACATAATGGAATACTCCTTGGCTGTAAAAAAGAAGAAAATCTTAACTATTGTGACAGCAGGGATAGACCTAGGGATTATTATGCTAACTGAAATAAACCAATCAGAAAAAGACAAATACCATATGATTTCACTTATATGTGGAATCTGAAGACCAAAATAAACTGAAAAAGAAAATAGAAGCAGATTCATATGTAACTAGAAAACAGACTGACAAACTATTAGATGGGGAGGGTTGGGGTCTGGGTAAAAATGTCGAAGAAATTAAGGGAACAAAAATCTCTCATAGAGAGTCAACAGTATGACGAATACCAGAGGGTAAGGGGAGTGGTGGGAGGAGGTTGGCAGACGAGGGTAAAGGCAGACAAATGATGGTAGAAGGAGACTTGACTTGTGGTGAGCGCTCAATACAATATACAGATAATTTATTGTAGAATTCTACCCCTGAAACCTATATAATTTTATTAACCAGTGTTACTCCAATAAACTCAATTTAAAAAAAAATAAAGAAGAGAAGGAGATCTGGACACAGACACACACTGAAGGAATATCATATGAAGAAATAGGAAGATGATGGTCATCTATCTATAGGCCCAAAAGGGAGGTCTCAGAAGAAACTAACTGTGCTAGCCTCTTGGTCTCAGACATCTATAGTCCCCAGAACTGTGAGAAAATAAATTTCGGCTATAAAATAAAAATAAAAAAAAAAAAGAATCTGTATTTTTTAACAACTTTACTATCACAAAGTTTACTAACTGAGTATCTTATATGTAATACTATTTTATTTTATTTTTACTTTGTCATACTCTTTTATCTCTAATGTATAAATATTTCTTAATTTCTAAATCTACTATGATTTTTCTATGCTTTATGCAGCGAGATATTTAAGATAGGTAATAAAACAATAATGCCTTGCATGTCACCTCATCTATTTAAGCTATCTTTGACCTGAAAAAGAGTCAATTAGGTACTCTATGTTCAAAAAGTTTATCTTACAACTAATGAGTAAAAACAGCATTTTTGTAAAATGTTGCTAAAATTGATTATTTTTAAACGAGGCATGAAATGCCCTATGTCAGATTAAATTTTTCAAATAAAACATTCTTTCCCCATGTTTTGTAATCCCATGCCAAAGGAAGTGCTATTCTAGGATATATAAGAATTGGTGTGTGGAGGGTATGTCAAACATACAAATTCTACAAATGTACATGCATTTCTACCTACAGGCTGTGATTCTTTTTCAATAAAGAATATTTGAACAACTTTAGCTGGTAGCATGCTGCCGCTTTCTGTTCAAGGATTAATTAAAACATGTTTCAGTAAAAACCTCTAGTGTGAATACATGGAACCAAAGCATGTTCTGTGTGTAGTGCCTTCTTATGTGATAAGCTGTACTTGCCTTCAGTGGATGCACATTGCCTCCATTTTTAGAACTATTAAACTAGGATAATTATAGAACAATCTAGGCAATGTTCAATAGCTCATGCAGATGCCTGACAGGGCATGTTGTCTCTTAATTAGGAATTTGAATGCCTAATGCTTGTATATTAACTGAAATAATTGAATAGATGTTGCACATTTCTTTCACTTTTACGGTCATCAAAGCCAGACTAACTAGATTTGTGTTTTCAATATAAAAATATATTTATTATATTTTGCATATAAACTAAAGATATTGTTGAATATTATATTTAACAGATATTGTTTTAATAATTTTGCTTTCATTTATGAGCCTAAAATTCAACATGGCATTTTACAGATTCTGATATATCCTGTATCACCACCTCCTATTACTAGTGAAAACTTATGTTAAACGTTTTACTTTTTTCCTACATATCTGTTTTAATTAAGTTGTATAAACATTCTGAATTTGTGTGAGAAGTGTGTGACTGATATTATACAAACATATGTATTGCTTGTAATGAAATGCCTGATAACTTAGTGTTTATTCACAACCATTTATACAAAAGCTGTTTTTAAACATAACAAATTGCTCTTGATCAGAAACATAATGACCTATTTCCATAAACGTTTTTAATAAGAGATATCTTCATGTGCAAAACTCTGCAGACATTTTATGGAAATTAGACAGTGTTGTGCAGAAGTACATAAAAACCATATTGTTTTTGCTTAATATTTTGAGAGGCAGATTATTTTTTCTTGATATATGATGCAAAATAAAGGACCCTACTAGAGGTGAATACGATCCTTTGTATATTTTGATATTATTCTCCTTTTGTTTTGCTCATGAATCTGACCTATTTGCAAGATTTTATGCATATAATAAAAAAGATATTACTTGAGAACTATGTGCTCTGTGTGCCCTCACATGTACAATCAGATTAATGTTGATTATATACAGAAAAAGAATTGCCTTTATGGACTAAAAGACTCTTAAGAGATATGTTTTGGTAAAGTAAATATTTAGCAATCAAAATGCTCTATATTATTTAGTTCAATTCTTTTTTAAAGAACAATATAGAAGTTGACACTAGAGAGTTGTGGGATTTAGAAATGTTGAATGTCAAATAAAAATATATTTCTGGCCGGGTATATTCAGTCAGTTAGAGCATCGTGCAGAAGCAGAAAAGTTACTGTTTCGATCCCCGGTCAGGGCACATACAGGAACAGATTGATGTTCTTGTCTCTTTTTCTCTCCCCATATCTCTCTCTCTAAAATCAATAAAATAAACATTAAAGGCCTGACCTGTGGTGGCGCAGTGGATAAAGCGTCGACCTGGGAGCACTGAGGTCGCCAGTTCAAAACCCTGCACTGGTCTGGTCAAGGCACATATGGGAGTTCCCCCTTTCTCTCTTTCTTTCTCTCTCTCTCTCTCTCTCTCACTCTGTGTCTCCTCTCTAAAATGAATAAATAAAAAGAATTTTAAAAAAATAAACATTAATAAAAAAAGAAATGTTGAATGTCAAATAAAATATGCATATCAGCTTTCCTTCTAAACAATGTGACTTATTCCACATTAGATTAATATGAGTAATACAAAACATAGTTTTTAGTTGCTGTGTAGAAAAACAAAGCTATTATTCAGAAGAAGTTGAACTCTCTTTGCAAGAAAAGAGTTAGAAATCATAAACTATCCCAATTCTGTGCTATAATTCAGAAATGCAGACACTCTTTTCATTTTTAAGCAGCGATTCAGCATCTTTTATTTTTTGCATTTTTTTTGCCATTTCAAAATCAGAGAACACATTTTAATAAGTTAAATTGATTTAAATAATATATCAACTCTTCTTTTGTCATTTTTGTTAGAATATATATTATTAATAAGGCATATGTTGGCTAATATTTGATAGAAAATGATATATGCCATATGAGAAAATAACAGCAAAATTATTAATAGAACAGGAAATGCTCAAGGCCCACAGTCATTCCCTCTAAACAACAACAAAAAATTGAATCATATTAATGTATTCATCAGTGCCTTGGTGACACATCAGATGCCATCTGTCATTACATGCTTATTATGCTGCTGAAATAGAATTATGAGGTTTTGCTGACAATTACTGCAGAACATAGTATGTCACATTATTCTTTTTTGGGGGGTGGGGGTGATGTATTTTATTTCCTCTTTGTTTACAGACAGCCTAAAAAAAGAAAAACAAACATATGAGTCATATTAAGATTTAACTAAGAAATCACATTCTGTGACTTATCAGATATACACTTAAATATAGAAATACTCTCTTCTTTGATTCTTTATTCTTCCTTTAAAAAATTTTTTGACATATAATAATTACATTTATAGAAATTTAGAAAAATATATTTTTAATTCAAAATATTCTTAGTTACCAAGCAATAAATCCTTTGGAATAGAAATTTACAGAAAGAATTATTGACATGAATCAACTATAATTACATATAATTCATGTTGCAGCTGCTTATAATGGTAGTTTTCCCAGGACTTTCCCCTACTTATAATCACCTGAGAATTGCTTCTTTGCAAATGGTTCATCAAAATAATAATTTTTCTCTAAGTAGATGCAATGGTATTAAATGATTAGTAAGAATCCTGTTTTTCCTCCATAATCAGTTGAAAAGATAAAATTTGATTTGACAGCAGAAATTTCATAGATACCTATATTGTGTATAGAAAACTGAACAGGTTGATGCAGGTTGGGATGCAGGATGAACAAAAATCACAGCCTCTTAGAAGAATTTAGAATCTTGCTGAAAGATTAAAAACATAACCATAGATAAAGACAATATAAAAATATTTGTAATGCATAACACTGAGAAAGTACAAAACATAGAGTTATCATTTCCTAGCAACTAGGCCTGTTTCTTTCACAGAAATGGATGTTAAAAATTTTTTCAAATAAACTAGCCCATGAGAAAAATGTGATGGTGGCTTTTTTTTTTTTTTTTTTTTTTTTTTTTACAAGGACAGAGAGAAATTCAGAGATAAGGACAAACAGACAGGAATGGAGAGAAAGATGAGAAGCATCAATCATCAGTTTTTCATTTTGACACCTTAGTTGTTCATTGATTGCTTTCTCATATGTGCCTTGACCACAGGCCTTCAGCAGACCGAGTATCCCTTGCTCAAGCCAGCGACCTTGAACTCAAGCTGGTGAGCTTTTGCTCAAACCAGATGAGCCTGCACTCAACCTGACGACCTCATGGTCTCGAACCTGGGTCCTCCACATTGCAATCCAACGCTCTAATCACTGCACAACTGCCTGGTCAGGCACAATGCTGGCTCTTTATGTATATTTATGTTGTTAGAATTCTAAAGACTATGTGATGCAGTGTAAGTTAAATACATGGAATTTGTGATTAATCAGAATAGAGTTCAATATCTATCAGTATTTTGTGATTGGTCAAATTATTTAACTTATTTGGAGCAAATTATCTAACCTTTTGATAATTTTCTCTAGTTAAAAATAAAATAAAATATCTGTCTCTTGACTCTTATAAAGTTTTATTCAGTTACTATATATGAAAGTCAACTTGTAGCATACCCAAGAAAAAAATATAGGCTATTATGATGCTAGAATTTCATAAGTGGTGACACTAGAATATTTTATTATATAAAAAAAAATTTAATATTATTTTTCCATACAATACCTAGGGGTATTTAATAGGGGTATTACTTTATTTAGTAATTTATGAAAAATAAAGTATTTCTGGAGAGTGATTGAACCTATATTATATAATTAAGTTTATGTAAAAACTAATATATATGTATATGTAATATATATTTATAGACATATTTAATATATATTTTATTTTATAGAACAAACATAAAAAAGTATTCAAAAGAATCTAAAATAGAAGAATATATCTCTGTCCCTCTGAAAATGGTAATATGCTTAGAATCTATTCAGACTATGCCATCTTCTGTGTGTCCAAATAGAGGATTATTATGACATGTGAAGATATGCAAAGCACAAACTACGTGTACTGAGTCTCTCAATAAGTTGCTCCTCCTGGGGTTCAAGTAGTCTTCTCTGCTAATTAGTATGGTCTGGCCCCATTACTCATCTGGAACAACAGAATGTAAGAAAGTATCTCCGCAAGACTTCCGAGGATAGATTATTTTTAAAAAGCGCCTTATAGCTTCCTACTGGGTTGGAAGAAAATCTTGCTCTGTGAGTGGCCCAGTAACCACATAAGGGGATCCATCATCGTGAGACAAACAAAGAATTCCTCACGTGACGCTGACTGTCAAGGAGAAATTTCTATGCCCGTGTTGTGACTAGTGGTCTCTTGAAAGTTATGGTTTTTCTAGCAGTTGCCTTGAAGGCTCTGACAACCATTTTTTCAGGGCCAAGATTAAGAACATATGTCTTAAATTACCTGGGAAGAAACAGGAAATGGTAAGAAATAAGAAGATAAACTGCTTGCTTTTCCCTTTCTGTTGATGGGTTGTTCCAAGATGGAGCAATTTTACACTGCTTCCTCGAAGGTATCCCAAGAGACACAGAGACTGTGTTCATGGAGAACCCATGGCTCACTCAGCAGTAGACCATGGCTTACTTCTCCCACCACTGCTGCTTTCTGGTTTCTCAGTCTCGCTTACTGCTGTTTCTCTGACTTGTCCCCTTCAATAAAATGCTAGCGTGTAATCTTTAACCACACGCCCAACTTTCTAGAGAGTCCAAATATGACAACCAGGAAATGGACATTATAAAATACACTGATGTGTAAGGATAGATTAGAGTGAAACAGATTGAGATCTCAGGCATTACGTGACCTAAAATGCTTTATTTTGAAAATTTTATATTTTCCAAAACATTTGGAAGTCTAAGATTTACTAAGTTAAAATGTTTGGCTTGGTTATGTAGTACCCACCGGGACTCTGTTCTGACACCTGATCTCAACTGATGCCTACTCTGGGTTTGATTTTAGGTTTTTCTGTGTAAATATGCTAAATTTAGACCCTGAGTTTCACTTTTAAGAGGAAATTTAAATTTCAAAGTTTGTTACATTAAGGCCATGTGAGTTCATATGAGAAGTCTGCTGCAAATACGATTGTGAGCTCTTAAGAGATGTCATTTTTCTTCAGTAAATGTAAACATTCGATGAGGTGGGAAAGTACGGCTCCAGTCTGTACCACAGCAGATCCCAGACCAGAGCTGGAAGTCAGGAGAATTGGCTGCAGGTGCTTAGGGTTTAGAGAGTGCTGAAGGGACGGAAGGCCAATGTGTTGGCTTCAGGTTAGTTCTTATGATCAACTATTCCTTTTATCTTCCCATAAGACCACCTCTCTCGTTTGTTGCCGAGGATGGGAGGGATAAGAGCAGGGGGCCACGAAGGAGTTAGAATGTTTAATTACAAATAGGAAATGGAATTCCTCAGATGATGGCCATGTTAGCAATGAGCAAAAGCACATTAACTCAAGTAGGCAGTGGAGGGCAGCAGGGGCGGGCGTTAGAATTATTCACATAATTTAAGGCATTAAAAGGAAATCAAGACAATGGCCTATTCAGTGTTAAGACCTGTGCAATTTCTGGTCTCTTTCCATACACTTTTCTTTTGTTTATCTCTAGAGAGATGCCCACATGTGTACAATACAAAGAACTGAGTCATAAAAGCAGAGGCCTGTTAGCCTCCCGGAGGACCAATTAATGGTGCTGCAAGTCTTGTGGGCAGGCAGATAAAAAGGGTAGAGCAAGCGAAGGGGACGAGGATGAATACTCAACTAGAGTAGTACAGGATCTTTTATTTTTCAGATGTTGGAAGGGACTTCTTTCGTTATTCTTATCTAACTTCTTTGGGGGTTGTGGGCATTTTTTTTTCTTATTTTTTCCTCTCAACTGCTTCTGTAGTTCTCCCAGTTGTAATGTAAACAGAGAAAAAATAGTGCTTCAAAATATCAATTAGGCTTTTGTCCAAACTGATGACAGCACGGTCTGGCTGAAAAAATAAATAAAAAAGGCCATTTAGAATGTTTCTGTTCCTCGTTTCATATATTGGCAGTTTTATTGATAGGTGCTCGAGTGCATATTACCATTTATATCTCCAAGCTGGATATTACTGTGAATGCAAGGAGCTTTGTAGTTCAACCTTTAACTCAATCTCACCCCCTACGAGTCCACAGGCCTTTGAACCGCAACGGAGTGGCACTTTGAAATCAGGAGTTGAAAGTGTTTGACATGGAAAGGGGAGCTTGAAAGTCTTGCTCTTTGAAACTTTTCTTTTCAAAGTCCCACAGAAAGTACAGGCAGGACAATAATGGGCAGGCTTGGGGCTCTGTGGGTGAAGAGGGGATGTGTGGTAATGAGGATTTAAGTGTTTCCCTAGCTTCATCCTACGCTGCTTCCTCTGTGCCAGGCAATTAAAACTGCCTTTGAGATAACACAGTTGTCCTTTTGGTGGCAGTAGTTGAATTATTTTTTACATGTTAATTTGTTGCTTAATGACTTGAGGAAAATCTGTCCACCCAGTGAAAATTAGAAAGTGGACATCAGAATTCTCTCTTGCCCAGGAAAGTTAGAAGAATGAGGCCTAATGCCCCAACTTTGCACTGACAGGCGGTGATTTATTCTGGTGCTGATCATGGAAGGGAAATGTGCTGTTTCATTCCTTGGAAAGGGACTTGGTCATTCCTGTTCCATTTCCTCTGCTTGAACAAAACACTGGTTAAGTTCTAATATACCAACATTTGTTTTTATTTTTAATTTATTGTGGCCCTGGCTGGTGGCTCAGTGGATAGAGCATCAGCACACTGTATTGACATCCCAGATTCGATTCCTGGTCAGTGTGCACAGGTGAAACAACTATCTGCTTTTCCTCCCACTTTCCACTTCTCTCTCTCTTCCCCCCTCTCTACCAGTGGTTCATTAGTTTGAACATTGGCCCCAGTGAGGGTTGCTAGGCGGATCCCGGTCAGGGTGCATGCAGGAGTCATTTTCACCATACCCGCTCCTCTCACTGAAAAAAAGATTATTCTGTTGACATACTTTCCAGTGTCCCACTCAACATAACATCCTCTACACGTGGCTCTGTGCTTTCTCCATGTCCCATACAGAGTGTCATTCCACTCTTTCTCACTAAATCCAAATCATTGTTGAGTATAGTGAACTATTATACCTGAGTTTTGGAAAATTAAGCTCTATGTCAACAGAATGTAAAGGTAAAGTTGCAAAAAAAAAATAACTTTACATGGATTTTCCATTTCATTAACTATTCTTTGGATATGAAGTTGCTTCTGACTCACTACCAGCATATCAGCCTTTAAAATGTTTTCCAGCACTGAAGCATTCAATCTTTCATGAAGTCCATCTTTCGACCAATGCACACTCCCTCCATACAAAATCCTGTTTATGGTGATGGAATGTGGGAAGCAAAACAGATCACATAGCAAAGAAATTGATGACATTGAACTTCTTTTACTTATTGATTTGAGACTGAGCCAACTGAGCCATCAGTGCATACTGAGATAATTTCTTTTAACAATGACAATAATATTACTATGGTGATATCAGTAAATTGTTTTGTAAAAGAGAAATTAAAACAAATTTAGCAAAAAAACCCTACATTTAGCATAGTTTTAGAAATTTGAGAAATTAAGGGCATATCCTAATTCAAAAATTGAACTCTTTCCAAACATTCTGTTCAACTAACAAAGTGACATAATCTAGTTTTTGAGAATAGTTGAAATGCACATGATTGGGAAAAGCTACCTAAATTCCTTATATAGATACCTGTTAATCCTAAATTGTTTCTGCAATTATTATGAATATAAAAACAAATGTTCATCAAAGCAAACCATTCTGTTGTACTTAAGTATCAAATTAATTTTTCCCATTTTGTTTGCCATTTCCTGAAGAACAAAAACAACAAAAAATTATGGACTGAATATCAGAACTCTGGATTGCTATAATTTATTGATTGGATGAAAAGCACTTTTTCTTTTAAGCTTTGACTTTCAAAAAACACACACTTATTTCTTATTATCAAATGGTGTTTTGTTTGCATAACTAACAGTCACTATACTGTGACTAAATAGTGCTCACCCAGCTAAAATAATGATGGTTACTCTAATAAGCATAGATCTTTGTAAAATCCCTCTGGCAGTGGAATGTTTTATTCCCTCCACAGATTTTTTGGATAACTCATTTGTGGTTCAGTGTTTTCTATTTTCTGACCTATCTGAAATGAAAATACTTTGTTATAGTAAAAGTATTTTTATTATTTAGTTTAAGCACAAATATTTGTGTGTGTGTGTGTGTGTATTATAATACCAAAATATATACAGACATATGCCAGTATATTAAATTAACAGGAGTCCTGAAGACAGACTGCCTAAGCACTGGGTCCTGACTCAGACATTTTTTAACTATGCAACTTGAGACAAGTTACTTAAACTCTCTGTGCCTCTCCTTACTCCATCGCAGAATTGTGGTAATTAGTACAGTAAATTTACAGAGCAGTTGTGAAGATAAATGAGAATACCAAAATAGTACCAATAAGCCTGACCAGGTGATGGCACAGTCGATAGAGCATCAGCCTGGGACACTGAGGACCCAGGTTTGAAACCCTGACGTTGCTGGCTTAAGCGCAGGGTTACCAGCTTGAATGTGGGATCACAGACATGACTCTATGGGTGCTGGCTTGAGCCAGGGGTTACTGGCTCTGCTAGAGCCCCCTGGTCAAGGCACATGAGGAAACAATCAGTGAACAACTAAGGTGCCGCAACTCTTGAGTTGATGCTTCTTATCTCTCTCCCTTTCTGTCCATCGGTCTTTATCTGTCCTTCCTTCTCTTTCTCTGTCTGTCTCTCTTGCTAAAACAAACAAAAAGAAACAGTGCCAATAAAAGTTAGCTATTGTTGTTATCAAAGGTAACATGTCTTTATTATGTGCTGTAGTGACCAAGTCACCATAGACACGAAGAGTCTGAATGTAACTATATAACGTGAATATCTTACATCTCAATTTTTTTTGTCCTGAAAACACTGAATAATTGTAATTATTATATTTTTAGTCTATTATTGTTATTATTACCATTGTTACTATATATAAACTAAGTAACTAAGACAAAAAGTTTAGTTAGTCCAAGGGCACTTATACGTGTTTAATATTATTAAAACACATTTTCTTACTAAATTTTATCTTGCTACAATACTGATAAAAAGAAAAAAAATCACCTAGTAATTTGACCAATTCTGGCATGCATAGATAAATCCCAAGAAACCTGTTGATTGAGATTTTGCTTTGCAACATAACTTTAATGTGTGTGTGTGTTTATATTTAATCCAGCTACACTTTTTTCTTCGTTTTTAACAAGAGAGAAAGAGAGACCTACAAGAAGGGACAGATATGAGAAGGTTCAACCTGTAGTTGTGGCACTTTAGTTGTTCATTGATTGGTTTCTCATACGTGCCTTGACTAGGAGGCTTTAACTAAGCCAGTGACCCCACACCCAAGCCAATGACTTTGGGGTTTCCAATTGGGTCCTCAGTGTGTCAGGTCAATGTTCTATCCACTGTGCCACCATCTGGTTAGGCATAATCCAATTTACTTTTGATTAACAATATTGAAACCTATCTGAAAAAAAAAAATTCAAATTTTTCTTTTCTTTCTAAATGGTGAAATTTGCATAATGATATGTAGAGCAGAGGAGTAGGTTTGGAGTAAATGAAAACTGCAATAAAAAGTCCAAGCAGATAAAGTGTCAAACTATCTCCAAGGAAATACTTTAGAAAATTAGCTAAAAATGAGTATGGTTCTCTGTGTAATAGGGCTATTTCAGTTTATTTAAAACTCTAGAAAAATAATGGTAATAAATTAACTTCTTTTATTTGCTATTACATCTTAACAATTTGACACTATATGTGTTGACAGTGGCCCTTTTTTACACATTATTGCCTTGTCTAGATTCTAAATTCTAAATGCTTAAAATAGTCACTATTTAATCAAACTTTCTTCATAAGATTTTCTTGTCATTTTTATACAACTTTAAATCCCTTTTAAAATAAGACATCAGATTCTGAAAGGGAATGAGAAATTTAAAATTTAAAATATTTTATTAAATTAGGAAATGTAAAATCTTCCTTTATAATTTCTTTATTTTTGAAAGTTATCATACTTTCCTTACATTTAAAAACTAATTTTATTACCTGGTATATTTTGCACATACAGATACAGATACTGATACAAATATATATAAATCTCAATATACAACGTTGTTATACAAGCTCTTTTGAGTCTTAAACATGTGTCTTTTTTTTTTTATTATTTGACAGGGACAGAGAGAAAGTCAGAGAGAGGGATAGATAGGCACAGACAGACAGGAACAGAGAGAGAGGAGAAGCATCGATCATCAGTATTTCATTGCAACACCTTTGTTGTTCACTGATTTCTTTCTCACATGTGCCTTGACCGCAGGCCTTCAGCAGACCGAGTAACCCCTTGCTCGAGCCAGTGACCTTGGGTCCAAGCTGGTGAGCTTTTTGCTCAAGCCAGATGAGCCCACGCTCAAGCTGGCGACCTCGGGGTCTCGAACCTGGGTCTTCCGCATCCCAGTCCGATGCTCTATCCACCGCCTGGTCAGGCAACATGTGTCTTTTCTTGATTGACCTTGTAAACTATGTAGTTGATAAATATGTTTCTTCCTGGTGCATTATTTTAATATTACAGTTTTAAAATAAACAATTATTTTTACAAGTCAATCATTCATGCTTATAACAAAAACCAAGATGTATATTTTTTATAAACCACATGATTAAATGTTATTTAGAAAACAGCAAGTTTTTATATCATATGCAAGTTTTTTTCCCTATCTATAATTGTTTAATAATTACATATTAGAAAAACATAAGTAACTAACGATTGGTTGAACTCCTTCTACCATACTTAAGCTTTTCAGAGAGAATTGGCAAGTATATTAGATTCAAAGTTCAATTCCAGCTTGTTTACTTTCTGTTTATCTTAGTTGCCAATTGCCTGTTTTGATTATTCATTCTTGTAAAAATGGCCTGTTTGTTTATCATTGGAAGACAAGGAGGCAAGACAACTACACACTTTTCTGTTTGTGCATTAGCTGAATAACAGGTATGCAGTGATCAATCACCAACAGTATTTATTGGTAGTGATGTGACTACCCATTAATCATGCTGTACATCTATTATTTATGCAATCACTTGTGATTAAAGAGCTAGGAGTGAAGCTTTTGCATTATACTGTATGTGGTAACTGAAATTTGAATCTTAGCTAAGGGAACTGAGTCATTTAACCTGAGGTTACTGAAATTTGTTCTTACAGGAAAACTGCAAAAGAAGGGCTGCCTATATTTTGACTGAAGCATTTGGGATTTTTTTACATAAAACTTTGTCTCATTTGTGAAATTTCTCCCAGATTTTGAACTCTTCTAATCTGTGTGGGTTCTGTTTTACACCTGTTGCACCACTCTCCATCGTAGAATCTCCTTACATCTTCATCGTTCATATTATTTTTTAATTTATTTCTTAACTCGTGCCTGTTCTTGTATCCCTTGTTGTTTCTTTGTGTTTATTTTATTGCCTAAGAGAAATACATTCATCTGTTCTCAGAGAAAGAAACCCTGGGAAATACAGTGGTCCCTTGTCTAATGTGGGGGTTAGGTTTCAGAACCTCCCAAGATAGGTGAAAATTCGCAATGTAGTAACCTTATATTTATTACTATTTATGTATATTTTAAGGATTTATTTCAATTGAATATTCCCTTAATATGTTTTAATTAATATTTTTAAATATAATTTTAAATATTTAAGGCTAGAAAATGCTTATTTTACCACAAAATAATTAAAATAATAAATATAAAAATTATCTATATACCACGAATCCCACAATATAATGAAAAATCCATGATACAAAATTAGATATATACAAATTTAAAAACTGACACAGTGAGACTTTGAAAAGTGAACCACGATATGGCAATGAATGACTGTAATTTTTTTGAGAACTAGAATGTTTCAGATTTCTTTTAAGCATGTAAATATAATTCAATCATCTTCATTTAAATAGAGCAATATTTTTAAAACTTTATTTATTCATTTGACAGACAGAAAGAGAGAGAGAGAGAGAGAAAGAGAAGGGGGGGAGAGCAGGAAGCATCAACTCCCATATGTGCTTTGACCCGGCAAGCCAGTGTTTCAGGTCGATGCTTTATCCACTGCACCACAACAGGTCTGTCAGGCCTCTTTCTTTTCTTCTCTTTTCTTTTCTTTTCTTTTCTTTACCTTTCTTTTTTTCTCTTTTCTTCCCTCCTTCCCTCCTTCCCTTCCTTCCTTTCTTTCTTTCTTCTTCTTTTCTTTCCTTTTCTCTCTTCCTTTCCTTTCCTTTCCTTTCCTTTCCTTTCCTTTCCTTTCCTTTCCTTTCCTTTCCTTTCCTTTCCTTTCCTTTCCTTTCCTTTCCTCCTTTCTTCTCTTTCTCTCTTTGGAACTCTTGCCCTGTGCCTCATCTACTCTTTACTGATGACCCTTATGGGTCACCTTGCTTAGTGATTAAGCCTCTGATATTGTGACTAAGAGAGATAGAAAACTAAAAATTCTAACTTCTCAAAAAGAAATTCTCTTCTTTTCAGCTCAGTTTCACCTCCATTTCCAGAGGCGGCTAGTGCTACCAGGATTTAAGCTTATACATGTTCTGTGGTCATGTCAATGCTCAGGTTCCTGCTCTATCAGTTCCGAAGTCTTCATTCCTGAGTCTGATAAAGTAGGTACCTTCAAGCATCTGTCTTTCATCAAAAAATTTTCTTTTTTGCATATTTTGCATATTTTACTGATTTGTTAATATCTGTTAAAATGTCCATTACTGTCATTTTAGTAGAGTTTCAGTCGACTTTTAGGAGATGGGAAATTAAATGTGTATGTTCAATTTGTCACCTTTAGTTAGAAGGCTTCTTGTGATTTGTTAAATTAAAATAAACTTAAAAAAAGAAATTTTAAAAGGTATTTTGATCTCCTTGATCGATACATCTAGTAATCCTTGGAATTCAGAACCTTGAATCTTAACCTTCTAGTCAGACAGAAATGGTCCTCACTCGCTGTTTAGAAGAGAGCATCCTACCATTGCCTAGAGACAATGCACTTGAGCTGGATGCTTCAAAAAAATAATGTTTTCCTCAAGGTCCACACCACTTTTCCTCATGGTCCTAGACAACTTTTTCTTAGGAACATACAACTGGATCAATAACAGTATCATTCTCTTTGAGAAATTGTTAGATCTGGATCATCTGCTAAATCAGAATCTCTGGAGCGGTGCCCAGCAATCTGTGTGATCAAGCCTTCTACATGGCTCTAACTCATACTAAAGTTTGAGAAACACAGCTCTTGACAAATAATTAAGGTCAGATCTGAACATAACACCTGTGTAAAGTGGCAGTTCCAACTGTGGAAAACAATTGCTTATTTATCAAAAGAATTGCCAAAATACATCCTGTATTCTGAATAAAAATTCCAAGAAGCTGATTATAGATAATAAATACTTAAATATGGAGGGTTGTCAGTCTCCTCATATTCTCATTCAACTCACTGGGAGGATCCCCACCAAAAATATACAAAACACAGATGAATGATGGCACCACCCTAAACCTAACAGTCAATCTCAATCTCAGTGATTGTGCTAAATGCGTTAAATTTACTAGAGCAATTCAACATAACCTATTGCCAGTTGGTATGTTATTAGTACTCTTCTGGTGAATTTTATTTTGAAATTTTACTAAGAAAGATAACACTGGGAACAATTTTTATTTTCATTTTCTTTTGCATGAGGTTTAAGAACTTTTATATATATATATATTTCTGCACCACTGATTCCAAATCTGAAATCTGTTTTTTGGTGCATGCTGTAGTTTTTATGCAATTTTAATTTTTTTTTGTTACAGTTAATGGCATACATTGGTTTTTAAATTGGAGTTAAAGGGCAAAAACTCTTGGATTGAACATAACCACAAGACAATTAATGTTTTACAAACATCACTTTTACAAACATTACTTTTACATAATTGTAGTTGTTTTTAAATGTAAAAAATTATTATCTGATAAAAACACCCTCTTATTTTGTTTTAAGATTAAATCATGGCTTCTTTGAGTAAGTATAAATTTAAGAATAGCCCTGACACCTTTTGTTATATATGTGGCTGTTACACACTTCAACGTCAATGGCGCAATATTTCATCATTTGTGACACATGCATATATCACCTATTTTCAAGTTCCCCTTGGCGATCAAGACAAGAATTTGGCTCCTCATATTGTGTGTCATAATTGTGAGGAAATGCTTCATGACTGGACAAAAGGAAAATGCAAAGGAATGCCTTTTGGTATTCCCATGGTTTGGCATGAACCTAACTAAGGACCACAGCAGTGACTGTTATTTCTTTTTTTTTATTTTTAATTTTAATAGGGTGATATTAAAATTAGGGTACATATGTTCAAAAAAAAAAAAACATCTCCAGGTTATCTTGTCATTCTATTATGCTGCATACCCATCACCCAAAGTCAAATTATCCTCTGTCACCTTCTATCTGGTTTTCTTTTTTTTTTTAATTTATTTTATTTTATTCATTTTAGAGAGGAGACACAGAGCGAGAGAGAGAAAGAGAGAAAGGGGGGAGGAGCTGGAAGCATCAACTCCCATATGTGCCTTGACCGGACCAGTGCAGGGTTTTGAACTGGCGACCTCAGTGTTCCCAGGTCGACGCTTTATCCACTGCGCCACCACAGGTCAGGCTATCTGGTTTTCTTTGAGTCCCTCCCCTTCCCCCTCTCCTTCCTTATTCTACCTTCCCTCAATCCCCCTGGTAACCACCACACTCATGTCCATGTCTCTTAGTCTCTTTTTTATGTCCCACTTATGTATGGATTCATGCAGTTCTTAGTTTTTTTCTGATTTATTTATTTAATTCTGTATAATGTTATCTAGATCCATCCATTTTGTTGTAAATGGTCCAATGTCATCATTTCTTATGGCTGAGTAGTATTCCATGGTATATATGTAGCACATCTTCCTTATCCAGTCATCTATTGAAGGTCTTTTTGGTTGTTTCCATGTCTTGACCACTGTGAACAATGCTGCAAAAACATGGGGCTGCATGTGTCTTTACGGACCAATGTTTTTGAGTTTTGGGGGTATATACCTAGCAGAGGGATTGCTGGGTCATATAGTAGCTCTATTTTTAGTTTTTTGAGGAGCCACCATACTTTCTTTCATAATGGTTGTACTACTTTACATTCTCACCAACAGTGGATGAGGGTTTCTTTTTCTCCATCGTCTCTCCAACACTTGTTATTACCTGTTTGTTTTTTTTTATATAATAGCTAATCTAACAGGCATGAGGTGGTATCTCCATGTAGTTTTTATTTGCATTTCTCTAATAGCTAATGAAGATGAACATCTTTTCATATATCTTTTGGCCATTTGTATTTCATCCTGGGAGAAGTGTCTGTTCATGTCCTCTTCTCATTTTTTTTATTGGATTGTTTGCTTGTTTGTTGTTGAGTTTTATGAATTCTCTGTATATTTTGGATATTAGCTCCTTGTCTGAGTGGTTTGAAAATATCATCTCCCATTTAGTTGGCTATCTGTTTATTTTGTTGTCAGTTTCTCTTGCTGTGCAAAAGCTTCTTAGTCTGATGTGGTCCCATTCATTTATCTTTGCCTTCACTTCCCTTGCCTTTGGAGTCAAATTCATAAAGTGCTCTTTTTTTATGTTTTTTGTTTTTTGTTTTTTTTTTTTACAGGGACAGAGAAAGAGTTAGAGAGAGGGATAGATAGGGACAGACAGACAGGAATGGAGAGAAGTGAGAAGCATCAATCACTAGTTTTTCATTGTTGTTGCAATATCTTAGTTGTTCATTGATTGCTTTCTCACACGTGACTTGACCGCGGGCCTTCAGCAGACCTAGCAACCCCTTGCTAGAGCCAGCGACTTTGGGTCCAAGCTAGCCAGCTCTTTGCTCAAGACAGGGGGCTCGCACTCAAGCTGGCAACCTCGGGGTCTCGAATCTCCGTGTTCCGTATCTCAGTCCAATGCTCTATCCACTGTGCCACCGCCTGGTCAGGCCATAAAGTGCTCTTTGTAACCAAGGTCCATGAGTTTAGTACCCTATGTTTTTTTTCTATGTACTTTATTGTTTCAGGTTTTATATTTAGGTTTTTGATCCATTTTTTAATTAATTTTAGTAAAAGGGGACACACTGTAGTCGAGTTTCATTCTTTGGCATGTGGCTTTCCAGTTTTCTCAGCACCATTTGTTGAAGAACCTTTCTTTTCTCCATTGTGTGTTCACCCCTTTATCAAAAATTATTTGACCATATATATGTGGTTTTATTTCTGGACTTTCTATTCTGTTTCATTGGTCTGAGTGTCTATGTTTCTTCCAATACCATGCTGTTTTGATTGTCATGTCTCTAAAATATAATCTGAAGTCAGGTATTATAATGCCCTCAGCTTCGTTCTTTTTCCTTAGGATTGCTTTGGCTATTCGGGGATTTTTATAGTTCCATATAAGTCTGATGATTTTTTTGTTTTATTTATTTAAAAAATGTCATTGGAATTTTGATGGGAATTGCATTAAACTTGTATATTGCTTTGGGTAATATGGTCATTTTGATTATATTTATTCTTTCTATCCAAGAACAAGGAATATTTTTCCATTTCATTGTATCTTTTTCTATTTCCCTTAACAATGCTTTGTAGTTTTCATTTATATAGTTTCTTTACATCAGACATCTTCAAACTTTTTATAAAGAAAGCCCACTTTTTCAGTGCTGGTCAACCTGGTCCCTACCGCTCACTAGTAGGCGTTCCAGCTGTCACGGTGGGCCAATCGTGGTGCCGTTTGGTTGCTCCACTACTGCCCGTTGTGAAAACTAGACCGCCTACTAGTGGGAAGTACGGACCACGTTGACCAGCACTGCAAAAGTGGGTCGTTTTTATAAAAAGTTTGAAGATGTCTGCTTTACATTTTTTATTATGTTTATTCCTAGGTTTTTCTGCAACCGTGAAGAGAATTTTTTTTTTTGAGTTCGTTTTCTAATGTCTCATTGTTGGCATATAGAAATGCTATGGAATTTTGTATATTAATTATGTATCCTGCGACCTTACTGTATCGGTTTATTGTTCCTAGTAATCATTTTGTGGAGTCTTCGGGGCTTTCGATGTATGAGATCCTATCATCTGCAAAGAGTGAAACATTTACTTCTTCTTTTCCAATATTAATGTGTTTTATTTCTTTGTCTTGTCTTATTGCTGTGGCTAGAACTTCAAGCACCATGTTAAATAAGAGTGGAGAGAGCGGACAACCCTGTCTTGTTCCTGTTTTAATGGGGAAAGTCCTCAGTTTTAAGCCATTTAATATGATGTTAGCTGATGGTTTATCATAAATGGCCTTTATCATGGTGAGATATTTTCCTTCTATACCCATATTGTTGAGTGTTTTAAACATAATATTGTATTTTATCGAATGCCTTTTCTGCATCTATTGATAAGATCATGTTGTTTTTGTTCTTTGTTTTGTTGATATGGTGTATTACATTAACCGTTATACATATGTTGAACCATTCTTGATATTCTGGGATGAATCCCAATTGATCATGATGTATTACTTTTTTAATATGTTGTTGTATTCAACTTGCTAGTATTTTGTTTAGTATTTTAGCATCTGTATTCATTACAGGTATTGGTCTGTAGTTTTCTTTTTTTGTGCCGTCTTTACCAGGTTTCAATAGGAGAGTTATGTTGGCCTCATAAAATGTGTTTGGAAGAATTGCTTCTTCAATTCTTTGGAAGACTTTGAACAGAATAGGAACCAAATCTTCTTTTACTGTTTGATAGAATTCACTAACATAACCGTCTGGGCCTGTACTTTTATTTTAGGGAAGGTTTTTAATAGTTTTTTTCTATTTCCTCCCTGCTTATTGGTTTAGGCTTTCTGGTTCTTCATGACTCAGTCTAGGAAGGCTGTATTCTAGGAATTTATTCATTTCTTCTAGATTGTTGAATTTGGTGGCATATAGTTTTTCATATTATTCTACAATGATTCTTTGTATATCTATGATATCTGTGGTGATTTCTCCTTTTTCATTTTGGATTTTGTTTATATGAGTCTTTCACTTTTTTTCTTGGTGTCTTGCCAAGGGTTTTTCAGTTTTGTTGATATTTTCAAAGAACCAGCTCCTTGTTTTATTAATTTTTTCTATAGTTTTTCTGTTCTCTATTTCATTTATTTCTGCTCTGATTTTTATTATTTCCTTTCTTTGACTGGTTTTGGGTTGTCTTTGTTCTTCTTTTTCTAGTTTCTTAAGGTGAGAAGTTAAGTGGTTTACTTGTGCTTTCTCTTGTTTGTTCATATAGGCCTGAAGTGATATGAACTTCCCTCTTAATACTGCTCTTGCTGCATCCCAAAGATCTGATATGTTGTATTGTCATTTTCATTTGTCTGTATGTATCTTTTGATCTCTGTGCTTATTTCTTCTATGACCCACTCATCTTTTAAAAGTATGTTGTTTAGTTTCCACATTTGTATGGGTTTGTTTACCTCTTTTTTTACAGTTGAATTCTAGTTTCAAGGCTTTATGATCAGAAAATATGCTTTGCACAATTTCAATTTTTCTGAATTTGCTCATTTTTCTGGCCCAACATGTGATTAATTCTTGAGAATGTTCCATGCACATTAGAGAAAAATGTGTACTCTGTCACTTTGGGATGAAATGTCCTGTAGATGTCTATTATATCCAATTGCTTTAGTGTTTTGTTTAAGACCAATATTTCTTGATTGATTTTCTGTTTGGATGAATGATCTAGAGCCATCAGCGATGTATTGAGGTCTCCAAGTATAGTTGTATTTTTGTCAGTTTTTGTTTTTAGGTCAGTCAGTAGCTGTCTTATATATTTTGGTGTTCCTTTATTTGGTGAATATATATTAAGAAATGTTATGTCTTCTTGAATCAGTGTCCCCTTAGTCATTAAAAATGACCATTTTTGTCTCTGATTACTTTTGTTGTCTTATAGTCATCATTGCTACATATGAGTATTTTTACACCTGCTTTTTTTTGGATGTTATTTGCTTGGAGTATTTTTTTCAGCCTTTCACTTTGAATTTTATTTTATCCTTGTTGCTTAGATGTGTTTCCTGTAGGCAGTGTACAGTTGGACTTTATTTTTAATCCATTCTGCTGCTTTGTGTATTTTTATTGGTGAGTTCAATCTATTTACATTTAGTGTAGTTATTGACACTTGAGGGTTTCCTATTGCCATTTTATATATTGCTTTCTGCTAGTTTTGTATCTTGTTTGATTCTTCTCTTTTGTTTTTCTATCATTTGTTTTTGTTTGGTTGTAATCCATACTTCTTTCCTCTGTTACTTTCTTTTTCAAGTCACCTGCTTCTGTGGTGTTTTTTTCAGGGGTGGTTACCATTAAATAACAAAAAGGGTACCTACCATGTTCATTGTAGTGTACAATCTTATGAGTGCTTCTGCACTACATTGTCCTTTGCTACTGTTAATCTTTGTCCTCTCCCCTTTATTGTTTTTGTTGTCACAGTTTAAATTTGGTTTTATTGTGTTCTTGGTGGGGCTTGTACTTGTGGTTTTGTTTTGTTTTGTTCTTTGTATCTGGTTGGAAAACCCCCTTTAGTATATCCTGAAGTGTTGGTTTTCTGATGATAAATTCTCTCATCTTTTCTCTATCTGTGAATGTTTTTATTTCTCCTTCATATTTGAAGGATAGTTTTGATGGGTATAGTATTCTTGGTTGGAAGTTTCTCTCTTTCAGAAATTTAAATATTGGGGTCTACTCTCTTCTAGCTTGTAGAGTTTTTGCTGAGAAATCCGATGATAATCTAATAAGCCTTCCTTTATATGTTATATTCTTCTTTTCCCTGTCTGCCATGAGAATTTTTTCTTTGTCATTGGTTTGTGCCAATTTCATTATAATGTGCCTTGGAGTAGGTTTGTTGGGGGTGAAGATGACTCGGTGTTCTATATGCTTCTTGAATTCTAGGCTTTAGTTCTTTCCACAGGCTTGGGATGTTCTTGTCTATTATTTGTTTCAATATGTTCTCCATTCCATTTTCTCTCTCTTCTGATATACCTATTATTCCTATGTTACTCTTTTTAATGAAGTCAGACAATTCCTGTAGGGCTTTCTCATTTATTTTAATTCTTGAGTCTCTCTCTTCTTCTCTCTGTTGTACCTCAAGTTGCCTGTCTTCTATGTCACTAATCCTCTCTTCTATCTGGCCTGTTCTATTAGCTAAGCTTGTTACCTTGTTTTTCAGTTCATGAATTGAGTTTTTTTAATCTCTGTTTGATTTGTTTTCATAGTTTCTATTTCCTCGGTAATATATTCTTTGTGTTCATTGAGTTGTTTCTGAGCTCCCTAAATTGCCTTTCTGTGTATTCTTGTATATTTCTGAGTTTTTTAGGATTTCTATTTTAAATTCCCTGTCATTTAACTCCAAGGTTTTCAATCTTTTAAAATTTTTTTTCTATAGATTTTTCCTCATCTATCAGTGCTACCTCTCTGTCTTTTGTATCCATGATATTCTATTTCCTTTTCCTTAATGGCATCTGATGATGATTTTTTTTAATAACACTAATGTGAATTAATAAAAAATAAAAGGAAAAAACAGACAATTAAAAAAGACAAAAAATTTAAACAAAAATTATTATTATTTCTTTTTTTTCTTCCTTCCTTCCCTCTTTGAGAAAATATCGTGAAAAACTGAGAATTATATTGTGCTAAATGGAACAAAAACTAACTATAATGGAAGGCCTGAGTGGGGGAGAAGTGATAAAGGGGAAAAAAAAGAGGTAGGGACCCACAAAATGCAAAAAAGGAAAAACAATGGATCAAGAGTATATATTTTTTGTAAATGATGGTCGATCGACAGAGATAGTGAAAGAGATAAGAAGGAAACTGAAAAAGAAAAAAAATTTATTGTATTAAGTGAAACAAAAACTATATAGAATGGAGAGCCAGCGTTCGGGGGAATGCTAATGAACTAAAAGGTGAAGTAAAAAGCACTCAAAATGCCACAAAGAAAAAAATTGAATTCAAAATAAAATAGTTCGTGAGAATCAAATGAGAGGAAAATCAAAAGAGAAAAGAAGAAACTAAGAGAGAGGGAGAGAAAAAAAAAGGAGAAAAAGAAAAAAAAACAATAAAGAGAGAAAAAAAAGGAAGAGAGTTAAGGGTTTTGGAGTGTAACCCTCATAGAGAGAAAGAGAAAAGAAAAAAAAAATATGGGAAATATAACACTTATGGGTAGTGTAGTTCAAGATGAAGAAGAAAGAATAAGATGAGCAGAGGATAAAAAGACTAAGGTGGAAGAAAAAATAAATAAATAAGGAAGATGAAAGAAACAAAAAAAAAAGTGGAAAAAGTTATAAAGCTTGTGGATTTTTCTTGATATTGAGAGGTTATCTTCTTCCTTTTTCCTTCCTCTTCCTCTTCCTGGTCGGTGGCACTGTACCCCAGTCTCTGCCCCTGTGGCACGCTTAGGTAGAGATTTGAAGTTGATGTGTCACTATGGTAATGTCATATACTAGACCTCAGTCTCATTGGTAGTCAGGTCTTGTTAGCATTTGCAAGCTCCAACAATGGAAGAGTTTGTTTTCTCGGAGCCTCTCTCCTAGTCTCTCCTTTCTGAATTAACAGCCTGGTGATCCAGCTATGAGGTTGCCACTGCCACTGCCTGAAGAGTAAGAGGCTCAAAGAGCTGGCAAATCCCCACTCTATCCCCAGTCAGTGTGGGGCTCTGAGTAAAGCTCTGTCAGTTAGAGCCACCAGTGTAATCAGGCAGGGTGGGAGCCAATTGCTCTCATGGTGTCTATCTATGAGCCTCCAGGTCTGTCCTGTATGCCTCAGCACTCTGTGGGAACACACTTCCAAGGTTTTTTGCACTTTGTTACCTGTCTTGGCTGAGAAGAAGATGCCCTAGTCCAGGGGTGCTCAATACGGCAATCGCGATCTACTGGTTGATCGCGAAGGAAGTGTGGGTAGATCACATGACATTAAAAAGACATTTGTTCTTTGATTGGCATACGGGATAGCCAATCTGACGTCTGAACTTTTGACACCCTACGCATGCCGTTAAACCACGCTAACTTGTTCAGTTACATTGCTGCGTAGTTGGCCTTTAATTTATTTAAACTAAATACAACAAAGTGTATAAAAATGAGTGCCATTGCTGGTCCGAGTAAGAAGCCTAAAACCTACCACTTTCATACAGAATGGGAGGGGATTTTTTTCACTATTACATATTCTAAGTGCGTTTGCCTCATCTGTCTGTTTGCCATTGCTATTCCGAAGAAGGGAAATGTGGAGCAGCTTTTTTGGACTGTTCATAAAAACTATGGCATTGACTTTCCTCCAAAAAGAGAGCTGAGAAGGTGAAAGGTGAAAGTAGAATACACAATATTAAATAGTAATAATAGTAACTTAAATAATGATAATATAGAAAAAATAAATTTATGTTTTGCATTTTTATTGTAGGTAGATCATTTTGACTTAGTCATCTTATAAGTAGCTCGCAAGCTGAAAAAGTGTGGGCACCCCATCCCTAGTCACTGCTTGCAGAACAGGAGGTCTTAAAAGCTGCCAAGTCCCTCTTTTTAGCGAACAGCCTTGAGTATGAAATCTCTGCTAATCAGAGCCACCAGCTTAAGCAGGTTTTCACCCTGTATTGGCAGACTGGAATTTGACCCCCCCCCCACCACGTGCAGAGCAACAGGCACTAAAAATATCATGTCTCTTGTCTTAGATCGCTGAGCTGAGAGAGACCTTGTCAGCCAGAGCCGCGGAAGCCAGTTGGACGGTGAACCGACTATGGGTTAAGCTAATTTCAGGAACTGGATCTTTAGATTTGCTCCAAAGACTCTCTGCAAGCTGCCTGCGTGCCCTTCCCCAACACGTCCATATTTTATTTCCCCGAGATGCTAGCCTGAATGGCTGGTGGGGCGCCCCACCTGCCTGGAGGAGTCCAGGCATAGGGAAGTTTGCTTTCACACATTCCCCGTGCGCTGTTGTTGGAGGAGCAAGGATTACACCAAGACTCTGGTCACAGCCCACACAGAAGTCTCTGACCCTGCCCCTCTGACCGAGAACGTGGGCGACCATGCCTGGAGCCCTAGGAGAAACCTCTTGCACACTATCTGCACTCGTTGACCAGGATATTGGGGGTAATGGAGAACACCGTTTGCCCGGCACATTCTTTTCTTGGCTTACACATCTGTGTCCCAGTCCGGCTTTTTCCATGCCACCAGCACTCTCTCTCTCTCAGTTCCAAGTGAAAGCAGCCCTTGCTCAGGTTAGTGAGGGAGGTGGAGTGTTCCATTCTCTGTCTTATTTACTTCAGGGTTGCTTATAAATTTAGCCAGTTTTTTGCCCAATTACAACTTTTTATTCAGTGTGTGGGACTCCCAAATGCTCCAGGGATCAATTTTTCTGTCTCTGTTTGTAGAACTTGTTGAAATTTTGGGGAGAGGTATCGGGAGCACTCCTCACAACGCTATTTCTCTGACATCACTAGTTACTTTTATTTCTGTCTGATCCATACAAAAGACATTGGCAAGAAAAAAATGGTATATGATTGCATATCCTAATATTCCTTCAGCAATACCACCTATCCCACACTCTGAGACACTCCCAGTTCTAGTTTTCAATGGTTTTATTTTTTTAAGGATGAAGAAAGTGAACATGGTGATCAAGAGTATTTTGATAAGATGCATGAGAAAATAGTTGTAAAATCTGAAGGGTCTTCTTCTGATGCCAAGCAGCCATTAACCCCTCAGCAGTTTAGCCAACTCGAATTGAATGATTTAGTAAGAGATTTGGGCCTATCAAAGAAAGCAGCTGAGTTATTAGCCTCCAAGCTTCAAGAAAAGAATGTACTTCACCGGTCAGCTAAAGTATGCCATTTCAGTAAGCATGAACAAATTTTTATGGATTTTTTTTCCAAAGACAAACACTGTTTACTGTCATGATATCAGTAGTCTTCTCAGCCAGCTAGGTGTTACCACTTATAGTCCAACAGAATGGTGGTTATTTCTTGACAGTTCTAAACAAAGTCTGAAATGTGTTCTCCTACACAACAGTAATGTTTATGCAGTGGTTCCAGCTGGTTATTCTACTCATCTGTGAGAAGATTATAATGACATAAAAATTATCCTCAACTTTCTGACATATGAGGAGCATAACTGGATCATTTGTGTGGATCTTAAAATGCAAAATTTTCTGCTAGGATAACAGAGAGGTTTTACGAAGTATCCTTGCTTTCTGTGTTTATGGAACAGCTGAGCTTGGGAAAAACACTGAACACAGAAAGAGTGGCCGAAATATGAAACTCTGGAAATAGAGATAAAAATATTATGAATGAACTTGTAGTTAATCGAGACAGGATCATTTTCCCCCCACTTCAAATCAAATTTAGCTTAATGAAGCAGTTTGTTCAGGCTTTAAATAGATAAAGTGAATACTTTCAAGATATTATTCCCGCTTTTCCTACCTTGTTTTTTGAGAAGATAAAAGAAGGTGTATTTGATGGACCTCAAATTCTAACCCTTATACGTGACAAAGAATTTGCCAGGAAGATGAATGAGAAGGAAAAAGCAGCATGGCAGTCTTTTGTGGCAGTTACAAAGAACTTTCTTGGCAACAAAAAAGCAGAAAATTAGTAACTTCTGATTCAAAGTGTGCTGTTTGCTTTCCGTGACATTGGATGTAACATGAGCATTAAGATTCACTTCCTGAATAGTCACCTTGATAAGTTTCCTGAAAATCTTGGAGCTGTTACTGATGAGCAGACTACTGCTATAGCATCAAACAAGATTATCCTCAACAAGTACACAAATGCAAGAACTACAAATGCAAATTTTTGCCTGAATAGAATTTAAATAAGTGTTGCACAAATTTTATGATTAAAAAAAGTGATTTAATATGTTCTATTTCAAAATAATAGATAAATTCTGATGCAAACATATCTTTTAGTGTTAGTGTATTTACTGCATTATATAAATTATTATATTTTCACAAAGATGATGCCCAAGAAGACATTCTACTTTATTTTGTTAAACTAAATGTTGAAAATTTTAAAATTAGATGAAAATCTAAAATCTTGAGTTGCAGAAAAACTGTAGATTACAGACAAAGTTTAATATCATATTTGAGATCCCCACACTCGAATTAGGTAAGAACAAGTGTTTTTGTGGATGCAACAAAAATTTTGTTTGCCAGTGTAATCAACACTACTTTGTAGTTATGTGGAAATGATAATACATAGTACACATTCACCTTTTTTGTTTAGAGCTGCAGAGAATATTCTGTTCTCAATTAAAAGAAAATTGTCCACAGGAACTAGATTATTATTTTATCATTTGAAGCACAACTCACTGGTCCCCAATAATAATAATAGCATACTAATTTTGCTGAACAGTAAGATATGGCAAGTTCCTTGGATGGCACAGAAACATATATGTGCTTAATAGTGATTGATAAACTCTGAAAAATCAAGGGTTTACCTAAGTAGCACAATATATGGGCATCCACTGGTTAAGAGCATGCTAGAACATATCCTCTATAGAAAAGTACAAGTTTCTGCACCTTACACCTCCTTTAATAATTAAGAAATGCATTGCATTTTAGGCCTCTTGGATGTCAGATCAGTATGTATCATATTTGTGAATGTTGATCTGGCCTTTGATCAAGTGACTCCTAGGTAGCTTATTCTGTACTGAAAGCTGATCTGTTACTTAGAAAAATACGATCTGAAAGATCCACTGGTGCTAGAGATATCTATGAAGAATATAGATGTTGTGTGAAATCTCTAGTAAGTCCCAGTAAGCTAGCCAGGTATATCATATACTACATACAACATCATCTGCCCCAATATCACACATAGCACAGTCTCTTAATGTATAAAGTATGATCGTTCCTTCTGCAATAAGGAACCGGTCGCTATGTGAAAAACATCTCCTGCTGACCTCTTGGGCCCTGTAGAGACTGAATACCTGAAATATAATTTTACACTAACATCATAATTGTTCATTGGTAGCTTTTTTTTATTTTAACAGGGACAGAGAGAGAGTCAGAGAGAGGGGTAGATAGGGACAGACAGACAGGAATGGAGAGAGGTGAGAAGCATCAATCATTAGTTTCTCGTTGCCATTGTGACACCTTAGTTGTTCATTGATTGCTTTCTCACATGTGCCTTGAACCGTGGGCCTTCAGTAGACTGAGTAACCCCTTGCTGGGTCCAGCGACCTTGGGTCCAAGCTGGTGAGATTTTTGCTCAAGCCAGATGAGCTTGTGCTCAAGCTGGCGAGCTCGGGGTCTCAAACCTGGGTCTTCCGCATCCCAGTCCGATGCTCTATCCACTACACCACCGCCTGGTCAGGCAGTAGTATCTGTTTATTTTTATATTTATCAAATTTGAAAACAGTTAGCAATCCATTTAAAGATGGAACTGCGAAAAAAAAAATAAGGAAAAGAAAAAAAAAAGAGGACAGAACTGCTACATAATCGTCTTCCCTAATTATGTGGTGCAGAGCATAAAGTGCCTCTTTCTCATTTCACAGTTATTGCTTTTAAATGACTTTTCGATGAGCAGATGAGAGAAGTGAAAAATATTTGATTTTGATCCATGCATTGACAGGTTAATGTAGTGATAGAAGCTGAAATTATAGTCCTGTTGCATTGATATGTGGGAACCATCCCAGTGGGAGGAGCTTTAAATAGTATACTTGGTTATCAAGTTTGAATGGAAGGTCAATAGTCTAAGGGAAGAATACACACAGACTTTGAATAGTGGCTAAAAGCTCAGCTGTTTTGTCAGGAAGGTGGTAAAATGAGATGACAATGTCTAAAGAAGAGGTATGTAGACAGACTTATGGAAGGAATCACAGAAATGTGTGTGTCTTTATGAGTCATGCCAATGCTCATCAGAAAACATTCCCTTACAGGTTTTGTTCAACCCTCCTATTATTTATCACCTTTTTCTTTTCTTTTTTTGGTTCCCATCTCTCTCTCTTTCATAGATTTCTTTCTTGTTTAGACAGATTTTATTTTCTAATGACTTCCTATGATAGCTGCTTAAGATTATAAGGTTTTTTATTTTGAACACTTCATATCTTTGGAATACCCTCATGGTTGATATTTCACCATGTAGTTAATGCTACATTTAAAATCATGTTTTTTTCTTTTAGAAATTTTAAAGTATTGCTTCTTTTTATTTGAATTGCAATGTTGCTGGTAAAAAAAAAATTATTGTTAATATTTTAGCAATTTTTTTCTACATTAGCCATTCTATTTCTCTGTTTTTCTCTATATAAACTTTCTTCATTCTAGGTGTTCTCAATTGTAAAGATGATGCAAGTTTTTGACATTTTTAAAAAGATTTAAAATTTTACTTATTGCTCTAGACTAGTGGTTCTTAACCTGGGTTCTATCAAACCTAGGGGTTCGATGATTCGGTCTCAGGGGTTCAGAGAAGCCTCTGCTGCGGAGGTAAAGACACACTTGTGTAAAGTTGTGATGACAGGCCCCGCATGGCCATCACTTTCTGCAGAGGATCACGTTACATTGCTTGGCCAACCAGTGCTGCGGGGAATTTAGTGCACGCAGTAGTCAACTGCTGTCGTAATTGTACGTCATGTGGTTGCTTTTTAAATATTTTAATCCATACTAAATATGTTGAGCAAAAAAAGAAAATGGTAGGATGAATATGTATAACATGGATTCACATGTATCACAGAACGGGATGGGAGACAGCATCCTATCTGTATGATATGCAATGCCAAGTTGAGCAACTCTAGTCTCGCACTGGCAAAACTAAATTTGAAAAAAAAAATCATATTTTATTTATCATTAAAGAAGGGTTTGGTGAATTCGCATATGAAACTGGTGGGTTTGGTACCTCAAAAAAGGTTAAGAACCACTGCTCTAGACATACAGTGAGACCTTTTAATCTAGAAATGTATGGCCATAAATTGAAAAATCTTTTGGATATTATTTCTTTGATAATTTTATCCTACTTATTTTCTCCACTTTTTTCATCTAAACATTGTATTAATTCAATGTTGTTGTTTCCATAATGATTGTTTAATCCCTATAATGATTCTTTATTTTTTCTATTTTTAACCCTATACTTCTTTGTGAGAATTTACTCAACTTTGTAATCAAAAGTTACTATTGCATTATTTTAATAATTATGTTTTGCATACTACAATCTTTATTCTATTCAATTTTCTCTTTAAATCATACCTTGTAATTCTTTTAGGAAGACTACTGCCTTTTTTTTTTTTTTTGAAATTTTCATTTGCTCATAACACACTTACTTTCTTTAAGTTTCTATGTTTTACTTTTTGGAAAATTTGAGCACCAAGATAAAACTCTAGGTAGCTTGAGGGAACTACAGCAACATCTTGTGCTCCCCCTACACACACAGAAGATCCCTGCAGCAGACCCTTCCTTCTTTCATTTAAAGCACTTCACCAAGAATAACAATATCAAATACCGGTAGAATTTTAAAGGGCCACAAAGGTTTCAGTGCAACATGTGTGCTTGAAATACTCATCGTTGCATAATGAGATTTGTGTTATATAGAGAAGTAAAATTGAATGTGTGAATTTAACAACTAAATTGTAACTTTAAAGAGGAACTCATGTGGTAGGTGAAAATAGCTCTAAATATATTATTTTCTAGCATTAGCGTTGTAGAATTTTTATTCAGAACACATAAAAAAACATGAAAACTGGGCTCATTCTTTGAGTCTCTGACTTTATTTAGAATTCACTTCAGAAATGCAATTTTAAAACGAGAATATATTAGTATAATTCAAAATCAAAAACCCTTACTTCATTGATCCCCTATCTCATGTGAACATCTCTCCAGATACTGTGTGGAAAAGATGAATGAGAAGCAATCATTGCATTAAAGATGAGAGCATTCTATTCAGTGATTAAGCACAATATTCTTGTATACTACTATCTGATAAATCGAACATTTTTATGATATAAGAGTAAGACAGATAAAGAACATCTAAACCAGTCTACGTATTTAGGTAAAGGTGTTCAGGAGAGAGTGCCCTCTAATTTGAGTATTCAAGAGTCAAATTCAAGTAAAAAAAAAGTTAAGAAGATTAGTTGAAACAGGTGCAAAAATACAGTGTGTCATATAAGAGGAAAAATTCCAAATCTATTAGTGATTGAACTCTAAAGTGGGAGACAGTTTTATTCTTACTAATAAAGTCCCAGTAAATAAAAAAAAAATACATCTGTATGGCATGCAAGACTTGGCCAAATGTGATTAAATCTCACTGGAGAAACAAAGCTGGAGATGATTTTTAATTTTTTCTTAAAGTTTACATTATACCTTTCAGATCATGATGTTAGATTAGTTTGCTTACATAGAAGTGAAAAAATTTTGTTCAGCAGGTTTTTTAAAAGTGGCACGTGGCTTAATAAATAAAGATTTTTTTCTTTTATATTTTGTCATTTAATGAGCTTTAATGTATATTTTTAACATCTACCTCAGATTCTTAGAATCAACTCTTGGCACGTAGAGCATATCTCAAAATCTAAGACATAAACATTTTTGCTTTGTTTTCATTAAGAAAAGTTTAGTGGAAATTAAGTAGAGTGATGAATCTTCTTTTAACTTGTCATTGTACTCATTCTCATGATGCCCAGCAGAAAGCTTTTTCTTTAGTGGTTTTAAATACAACATTGTGATCCTTTTCTAATCACTTGTAATAGCTCATGGCATATTTATGTTATCTCCAGCAAATAGGTGTTAGTATTGATTTTATTTTAAAAATAAATAACCTGAGGCACAGAAAGGTTAAATAGTTTATCCAAGTCCATATCGGCAGTAGTGCAACAGTCTGCTCTAAACCCTTGGATTTTAAATACTGAGTTATGCTGGCTTTGAGCATTCAATCTAATTTTATGAAGTGAATAAATTAGTGCAAAATAAAAAAAAGTTTATATAAATATTTCCTAATTGATTTCAACACTATGTCAAATTAAACTTAATAGATTTCTTATATTTTTGAACCTCATTAAATTACGTAGATTTCAGAAACTAATCAGTGTTTATTAAAGAAATAATACCAGATTATATTTTATTCAATGACCAAAACCAAGATAATTTTCTAGACATTTTTCACATGTTCAGAAGAGTTGAAAGCAAGCAGAATTACTGTACTCAGTCATGTGGGAAGAACGTATTTGTATTTCTGTTTTATTCTCCTAAATATGAGACTTCCATTCAGAGAACTCTGGTCAGGCCATGAATTTATCCAAGGTGTTACAGTGGTTCATTGCTATAACAGAGGAGAAAACATAAGTCAATACAGCCAAAAAGACTAGCATTTAAAAATGAATAATGATAGCTGATGAATCAATTCTGCCTATTACCATGTTATAGTAATAAGAGAGGAAAAGAATACTTAGAGTTGAAGGGCAGTAAATATGAAGCAAATAAACTAAAATGGTATAACGAAGTGCACCATAAACCTATGGAATATACTACTACAGAATGTAATATCATTGAATAATGTGGATAGATTCTTCACAAATTCAGGCAATTTTATGACCATAGACCACATTTGTCTTCATATAAGTTAAAAAGATGGTAATCAAATTGCATGCTTCTGGAAGGAAAGTCATTGCCTATTAGATATCATTTTGGATAATGTTTTTATTTGGTTTCTTCTGAATTATAAGCTAGTACAGGGAGGATATAAATTACTGTTTAATCTTTGTTTTTTTATGCTTTCTCTACTTTGTGACATTTATCTCATATTGCTTTCTACTGCAATTATTTGTTCACATAGCCACATATTTTAAATCCTTAAATTGTTAATTCCTTAAGGGGAAGAACTATGCTTTTTCAACCTGTTTTCCAAATAGGTAATGAAGTGAATTGCATATAACAGGGGGTCAAAATTATAGGCTATTTGTTCATTTATAAAGAGTGAGCTATTAGAAAAATTCAAAAGGCAATTTTAATGTATTTTGAAAATATTCAAAAAGAATATTTTTTTATCTATATTTAGTTTTTGTAACATGGTTAATAAGATATATTATAGTTATAATTTTTCATTGATTTTATTACTTTATGATTTTCTTCTGGAGACAGCAAGTAGATATTACCTCCACAATTTACAGAAGAGAAGATGAGCACTAGTATAATTTTGAAGGTAAATAAAAATACTCAAGAAGCCAAGTTTTTCCATTTCTTGCCAATGATCTTCCTATACAACAGTCTGCATCCTCAGCAATTTGTTAATGTCCAGAACTGAAAAATATCACCAAGGTAAGTAAATGGAGTCTCCCAAAGTAATCTTGATTTCTTTCATTAAAACTTCAGAGATATGCTTACTATTTGTTAATACAAAGTTTGCTCAGACATTTAGACACACACTGGTGGGAGAAAGATGTGAAGAAACACTAATATTACTAGAAAGAGTGACATCATTATATAATATAGAAGTGTTGATTTGTGTAATATAGAATTAGAAAATACTAAAGAAACAGTTGACAACTTCTTTCTTTGTAGATGTATATGTGCAAATAAATACATAGTAAAAATTTGAAAGATTATTGAGAAAAACTAACTCTTTTCTGTAGAAACAGTAGGAACTAGCCTGACCAAGCAGTGGCACAGTAGATAGGACGTAGACCTGGGACGCCGAGGACCTAGGTTCAAAACCCTGAGGTCACTGGCTTGAGCACCAGGTCTCTGGCCTGAGCAAGGGGTCACTGGCTCAGCTGGAGCCTCCCACTTCCCACAGTCATGGCACATATGAGAAAGCAATCAATGAGAACTAAGGTGTTGTAACTATAGGTTGATATTTCTCATCTCCCTCCCTTTCTGTCTGTCCCTGTCTGTCCTGCCCCTCTCAAAAAATAAAATAAAATAAAAAAAAGTCTAGCCAGGTAGCAGCCAGTGATTACCTGACTACACTCTGAAAGTCTTGTATATCCTATTGCTCACACAACACCTCACCTAGAATGCTATTGATATGTCAAACTTAATATGTCCCAAAGCACTACTATTTTATCCCAAGCCTCCTTTCTCCAGTTCTTATACTTCTGTTTTTCTTCTTTTCCAAGTGAGAGGAGGGAAGATAGAGAGACAGATTCCCACATGCACTCTGACCAGGATCCACCCAGCAACCCCCATCTGGGGCTGCTCTCAACTGAGCTATAATGTATTTTTAGTGCCTGAGGCTGAGGTTCCATGAAGCCATCCTCAGCACCCAGGCTGACATGCCCGAATCAATTGAGCTATGGTTGCAGGAGGGGAAGACAGAGAGAAAAAGAAGAGAAAGGGGAGGGGAAGGGGAAATATGCAGATGGTCACCTCACTTGTGATCCCTGACAGGAATTGAACCCACAACTTCTACATGCCAGTTTGATGCTGTACCTCATAATTTTATAAAATAATATTTCCATACTTTTAGTAGCTCATACCTAAAATCTTGGATTAAACTTCATCTTCTAACTCTCTCAAATGCTACATAAAATCCACTAGCAGATTCTTGCAACTACTCTTTAAAAATTAGCCTGGCCTGACCAGGTGGTGGCACAATGGATAGAGCGTTGGACTGGGATGCGGAGGACCCAGGTTCAAGACCCCAAGGTCGCCAGCTTGAACGCAGGCCCATCTGGCTTGAGCAAAAGCTCGTCAGCTTGTACCCAGGGTCGCTGGCTCTAGCAGGGGCTGGCTCAGTCTGCTGAAGGCCTGCAGTTAAGGCACATGTGAGAAAGCAATCAATGAACAACTAAGGTGTCGCAATGGCAATGGAAAACTAATGATTGATGCTTCTCACCTCTCTCTCCTGTCTGTCTGTCCCTATCTATCCCTCTCTCTGACTCTCTCTCTGTCCCTGAAAAAAAAAAAACCAAAACTACCCATGGCTTTCCATCTCATTTATAATAAAATTCAAAGGCTATATTCTTCAGGGCCCTACACAATCTGGACTCTTATTGCACATTAACTTTACTTCCTCTCACAGATTTCCTCTCTTACCTTGACCCAGCCATGTTGCTCTTTCTGATATTCTAGAAAAATACTTAGAATGTTCACTTTATGCTCCTCTTCTAGATATTCACAAGGCTGCATTTTCCAGTCTGATCAAATGTCATCTCCCCAGAGAAGTCTTGCAAGATTATCCCCATGTAAAGGAGGAACTCCAGTCTCAGTGATGCCATTTATGACTACTACTGACATTATATTTCATATGTTTTGTTTTTTATCTGAGTTCCTTACCAGAATTCATATCTAGAATCCACTGTAATACCTCAAATATTAACAATAGTAACTGTTTCATAGTAAGCATTATGCATATATTAAATGAATTAATGGATATTATATTTATTTATATAAATATGTTTAATGAATGAATATATTGCTTGGTAAACTTAGTTCAATCAATTTGAATGCATACACATATATATAGGTGCTCTAAATTTGATGGCTAGTTATATAAATGATAGTTTAACTGGGAGGAAAAAGCAATATAGCAGGGAAAGGGTAAAATGGAGAGATGTGAGTAACTGAGAGAAGAGAAATTCAAGGCCAATCTAAAAGAAAACAAAAAATAAAAATATGGCACATCATTATTCTAACACTCAGAAGAAAATGTAGTGTATATGGGGTCAATGAGGAAAACAAGAGAAATTTGTAAAGAAAGTGTGGTTTTATTTGATAATAAGTGGATATTGGGTTCTATCAATGGAACAAAGAAACAGGTAGTCAACCTGAACTGTAGGTTGTGTCCCTCGAAGTGTTTTCTCCTGGGTGGCCTGCCTCACCAAGCCACTGAGAGCAAGGTTGCTAGCAGTGTTAAATGACTCTGGCTCCTTTACTCCCCCAGATTCTGAACAACAAATAGCTTTTCTGCTCTGTAAGTCAAATAATGACATCTCTTTAAACTCATACATATTATTTTCCTGATGTCAGAAGTTGATGTGTCATGGAAAGATGGCCTACAGCTATGCTGTATAAAGCTGGAAAAAAATAAAATAAAGCACACATTGTTCCTCCTGTTGTCAGGCATTCTGCTTATAACTAAACTATGCACTCCCCCCTTCCTGCTGTTTGTTCTGACAAGTTTGCATGTCAGGCTATCTATTCTCCTTCAGAGTGCTCTATTGATAAAGTGCTTGGTCATACTAAAAGTCCTGGAGAGCTCATCAGTGTAAGATTTGCACTGAACCTGACGCTTACAAAATTTTTCATTGGCAAGTCAGCAAAGCTTAAGTGTGCAGCCATTGCAAGAGTGCAGCTTAAAAGAATCGACCAGGCAGTTGTTCTAAGGGCTGACTGTAACATGTATTCTGTCAAACAGGCTCAGTGTTTTGATGTATTTATAAATTTACCACTGAAATCCGAGCACAAATTCTTTTTTGTTTTTGCTGTTTAAGGAGTGTCATCATCATAACTAAATTTCATTTTTTGAACTTCATTTGACTCTTGATGTTATCAAGACATACCTCCAGGAAAGTACTTTCCTTGCAATATAAGATGAGTTGAAAAATCTTATTGGCTAAAGATGCTGTGTGATTTGCTAGACTCATTTCTGAATATCAACCTGAATGCTTGTGGTTCACCTGCCTCAGCAAAATGACCATGTATTTTAGGCCATGGACCTTTGCTCTTTTACAGATACTCAAATCTGAGAAAAATGCTCTTTATAAATGAATATTTTTACAGTATAACAACTTTATGTATACTTAACCCAACTTGTTTCTTTGAATAGCATGAACTGTACAAGCCAACCCTGGAAATGTGGAAATCAGTCATCAATTAAAAAAAATAGTACCTCATTAAATTTAATGTATAAATAAAAAAAATCTTTAAAAAATTAGTGAGGATCTGGTTAGTTTGGCTCAGCAGTACAGTGTCAGCTTGGCGTGTAGAAGTCCAGGATTTAATTCCTGGCCAGGGTACACAGGAGAAGCACCCATCTACTTCTCCACCTTTCCCTCTCTCCTTCCTCTTTATCTCTCTCTTCCTCTCCTGCAACCAAGGCTCCACTGGAGCAGAATTGGCCAGGGCACTGAGGATGGCTCCATGGCCTCTGCCTCAGGTGCTAGAATGGCTCCAATTGTAGCAGATATGGCCCAAAGGGGGGCAGAGCATCTCCCCCTGGTGGGCATGTTGGGTGAATCCCTGTCGACTGCCTCCCTGCTTCTAACTTCGGAAAAATACAAAAAGTACAAAAAAAATTAGTGAAAATAAAGCGTTTAATTTTAGGTCAGCATAGCACAAAGTCAAATAGATACTTGGAAATTATTATATGAGAAAATTATTTGATGAATTTTACAACTGTAGGACACATAGAAAATTAATTTGCTTAATCATCTCACTTTTTATTTTAAAATATTGAATTATGAATGGTTCACAAATAAACTTTTGTTTCAAAATTATTAAAATAATATGGTCTCAGAAAACTAGATTAAAATGTATTTATGCATACACAAATGAATCCTTAATTAAAACTCATTAAAAGTTATGTGGCCATATGCTTTAAACAGCTAAGGTTATACAAATTAAGAATAGAAAAATTTTGACATGTTTTAGGGATGTTGAAAAGATAATTACATTACCCAATTGGTTCTCTCTTCTATTTAAATAAAAAGAAATCAACATGAACATTTTTTTCTTTCAAATAAATTACTTTAAAACACTGAAAATATCTGTATTGATAGCTCATGTAATCTAAATTACCAATTTGACACCACGTATCACTCTTACTTTTGCTTATTCATATTACCCCTTTGAGAAAATAGAAGAAATCTTAAAACAATAATATATACTTTTCTTAAAAATTATAGGATAAATGTAGAGTACCCAATTGAGTTTTAGACATCTAAAAATTTCCCTCCAATTTTTCCTGTTTCAACTAATGTGATTTTATGAGAATCAGAAGGATTATTGAAAGATTCACTAGCTGTACACTTGGCAATATACAATTACTAGATTTTAGAAGTTATACAATGTTGGTATTCCAGTATTAGAGGCTTTTTAAATCATTTTTTAATAAGACAGATCACTATGCTTGTCTAAAATTAGATGGCAATTAGATTATAGTAATATATAAACCAGTAGTACACTTGTAGGTAAAACATTAAATTTAATAATATCCACTGCAATTGAAGAAAAGCATCAGATATAATTTCTTATGAGATCTAGACCAATTTAATCTTTGGCAGTGAGAAGAAAATTTCACTCATTCATTTAGCCATTTTTTAAAATAAATAATTCTACTGTCAAGTAGTCTAGATGTTAAACCTGACCTCACCCCATGGCAGTGATTTGACTTTGAACAAGTCATTTAACATCTGTGATCCTTTATTTTCTTATTAGTGAAAGTGGTCATAATAATAACAAGGAATTCACAAGATTGTGTTTTAGTATTAATTCATTTATCTCATGTAAGCACTTAATAGATCTCCTGACACTTGGAAAACATTTAGTAGTTCTTATTAACGTTTTAAAATTTATATTGTATGTGCCTAAACCTACAGGGGACACTGAGGTTGTAAAAGTAAGTAACAAAGATAGTCTCTACCATCATATAGATTAAAGCTAGTGGCTAAAATAGAAAATAGCTAGCCATTTACACACACCATATGAAATTATGATTGTCCTGAATGATAAAAAAGAGTACCAACTTCTGGGAGAGTTATACTAGGGAATTTGTCATAATAAGCATGAATAGAGTTATTTTGAATTTTGTTTTGATTTTTATTTTTAATGACAAAGGATAAAGAATGAGCAAAATATTTTCAACTTAGTACAGAAGGCCTTAGGGTAATTGTTTTTATACAAAAAAAAACAAAAATTGCAGGAATTCTCCATATTTCTACTTATTCAGGGAGATATTTGAACTTCAGCTAATAAAGAACCTGAAAACACTCCCTCCCATCATGAAGACATCTCAGCATACCTGGTGAATATAGTCACAGGCACACAATACTTAAATAAGAGACCCAGAGACCTGCAGCATAAGTAGCATTTCCCATAAATATTAAGGATAAGTTCAGCTTTCTGTGGAAGCCAAATTATTCATACTCAGGACAAGTCTAAGTTGAGCAGTGTGCATTGTCCATTGGGTTTGGGTGAACATGAGAGGCATCAATATTTTCAGGATAAAACCTACAGGGTCTACAGATAGATAACTTTCAGTTTTCTTAGTGTTCTTTGAGAAAGCAAACTTGGATACGAGTCTCTGGGCTCCTCAAGTTCCTCCAAAGTAGAAGCAGGACGTAACAAAACATTTCACCCATTTTATGTACAATGTTGATTTTCCCAGATTAGAAAAAACTTGATAAAACATTTAGCTACTAGTGGCTGAGCAGAATAAAAACAACATAGAATATGAAAAAAGGTCCCAGACTTTCTCAACTGTTTCTTTAGCTGATATTTTCCAAGATAACCTGACAGTTTTGTTAAATATGTTGTTTTCCAGATAACTACCCTGAAGATTCTAATTCACTGGATCTGTAGTGGGATCCAGTATTTTAGATTTTAAAAAGTATCTCAATTAAATATTATTATAAGAGAAGATATTAAGGAAAAATGCATGTAACCATGCTGACTATGGGTAGTGAAGAGAGAGGAGAGACTGGTATCTAAACTATGGAAATATAGTTTATAATTTGTTTAATAAATATTTGATAAAATGCATAAAATTCTTGTTACACGGTGTAGGCTTCTCTTCTCTCAACAAACTCTCTTGTTATATTCATAAAATTGTAAGTCTAAGAACTCCAGGATTCCTTACAGAGACACCAGTATAAGAAAGACTCAAGATTGTCGCACCTAGAATGAGCATCAATCATTGTCTGTAGATTTCTATTAAAGTGCTCTCCAATTTTTAAACATTCAATAAGTCTATACATTGAGCAGGTGTTAGGTTTTCTTATTTATACCAATATTTATTTATACCAAAATGTCAATGAAGAAATTAAATTTTTATCTTAGTTTTCATATATGCTTTGCTTTTTGCTCTATTTTTGCTGAGAACTTTGAACTGGTTCACCCATCTAATATTTTTTTTTCTTCACTCTTATAACTGAGAATGTTAGCGATTGGTCGGCATCATAAGGTGTAAATGAGCTATACACCTATGACTTACAGGTTGGAACCTTTTATCCCTGAAGTAACTACCTATGCTTTTCAGTCATTTGGATTAATAATACTTTATTTTTTCAAATGCAACTCCTACAATTCTATTGGAGAACATTTCTAGAGCTTTATAAGATATAGATTGTTAGACTCTCTCAGTATAGTGATATATGCTATTATATTTCCCCAAACACAATAAACAACAACAACAACAAAAACCATGTCTGTTGCTTCACAGGCAATCTTAACAGTAATATATGTATAAATGTGTAACATGTGTGTTCCTAATTATGTCTTCCACTTCAGGTTACAAACTAATAAGTTTAGTGAGTTCTTCTGTATTAGTACAGTGAGTTCTTCTGTGTCCATTAGACTACCATATATTAATATTACTATGGTCTTGTTATTAAGGTGCTTTTATTTTTTAATCTCTGTCATTAAAATATATCTATGTATGTACATAAATATGAATGAAGCGAGGAAATAAATTCCAGCTTTCTTGATATGTTTTACCATTTTCACATCTCTTCAAAGAATTTGGCTTAATTTGGGTTAGGCTTCCATCTCAGTAGGTCTGCCTACCTATGTTAATTCAACTTTGCCTTAAGTAGCATAGATATCAAAAGTATCTCCTGCTGCTTAGTATATTACACTCTTCATTAAGGATTGAAGGACATGTGTGCAAGGTAATGAGAACCTGTGTGAGTTGCACAGTGATCAGGCAAATAACTTGTCTTTCCATGGCTGTTCCTTGTATGCCAATTTCATAGCTTCAGCTATGCCTCTGTCGCTTTCTTTCTGTCACAATTGTTTCAATAAAAACTTCACTCTTTTTGTGATAACCATATATTTTAATGTTAAATATCTCAATGAGTATTTTAATTAAATGTAATTCTAATAAATTTAGTTTGCTACATTTAGGAAAAAGATTTGCACTCTTTTTGTTAATGAAAAGTACAGATTAAAAGAACCACCACTTTCCTCACCTAAGCAGTTCTGCTTCTTGGGTTCATTCAACTGCACAAAAACTTCTCAGTTATCTCAACAACTCTCACCTAACAAACATATTTTGAAATTTACAAAAATACAGAAATGGCAGTTTTGGCTCTGTTTGCTTTTTAGATGATGTAATATAAAGCTAAATGAAATGAAAACCTGATATTTTACTTATATATCTATGGTTAAAAAGTAGTTATTTTTTCCATTGTTCTTTACATCTCTCATACCTCTTATAATTCTTGGTAGGAAGGAAAAAATGGAGGCACCCTAAGGGCAAAAAAGTATTATTTATTCTGCTAGAGGAAACATTGGGGTCTAGCATAGTTCAATGAAATATCATGTGGACAATGGGGAAGTAGCCAATATTTTACCTTTACCCTTTTAAAGAATGAAGGATGTAGCGCCACTTGACCCAATTCTATAAATCCCGGAGAGAGGCATCAGATTTTCTGTGCTGAAAAGTGTCTTAGCTGCTGTGCCCAAGCATGGCCTACCCTAGATTCACATGGAGCTCTCATTACAAATAAGAATATAAAACTTCACCTTGTGATCTAAATTAAATATTTTCACTTAGATTTCATGAAACAATATTTACCATACAACAATTATTTTCAGAAGAACAAACTGTGAACAGAGGTTATTTAATAGTTTGGACAAGAACTTACTGTTTCAATGTCTCCATTATTTTTCTCACAATTGTATCATGTTGATGAATATATTCTATAAAACACAATAGTAAGAAATCATCTCATCAAACCACAAGTCTTTATAACACAGACTTTGAGAAATTATGGCACAATCAGTATTTCCATTGTATAGTCTTTATCCATTGCCGCATAGACATTTGGAGAAAGAAGTTTGTACTCTTTCTTATGTCCTAAATAACATGAATGCATTCCCAATATTCAATCAGATTTACAACACAGAAAGTACAACAGATTTTAAACCACATTGTTTTAGAAAAACAAAACAAAAGTATATCACAAATAATGGAGTATATTTTTCATTATTTACTAAATTCAGTTTTGTACTGACAAAAAAATAATCAGACATTTATAGCACAATTGATTGAACCAAATTTGTCACACATGATTCTTATTCTTGAGACTCTTTTTATGTTTACATTTATAGAAATGCACACAGAAAGTATGTGCATTTACATGTAAAATGTAAATTACTGTATATGAGAAAATTTTGTCTTTTCCAAGTATCACTCTGCATATAGTTTTTATGTGTCTTATGTTATTAAAATAAACTTCATTAGTATTCTATGACAGCTAGCTTTTAAATCGTTCCTAAAAAACTTTAGGACTATTTTTTAATATTGTGGGTGGTTCTTAAATCTAAGTGGTGGCTTTAACAACACAGAATATTCTGTACCAAAGAAAAAAAAAAAGTGGAGTAATTTGCATAATTATTTTCCCATCATGTGAAAACAAGAGTGTTAAGTCCTAAGCTAAAGTTGGTCCGTTGAGAACTACTGAGATGACATTTGCCTTTTCTTGTTTCGCCACTGTCTGGTAGAGTGAAGAAAGAGACAGAGTGATTGTTTTAAGCTCTGCTCAGTTGCATCCTTGCTTACAAAGGCAGGAAAAAACACAACCAAAACTATTTTTTCTTATTGTTTCTTTATAATTAACTCAAATTTTCATCTTTGTATTTTTTCTAGGGAAGCAAAACAAAATAAGCAAAAATAGCAAAGAAGCCCATACAACTTTGCAACTTGCCAATTATAAGCATCGATGCTTTTACATAGCTGCTGCCACCTAGTGGCTACGTTGTGGAAATCTATCAGCTAATCTTAGGGAAAGAACTAACAGTGAACAGTCAAGTAGAGCATAATTCAGCTATTATGTTAATCTTCATTTCACCAAAACACGGCCAGCCAAGAGAATGTTTCATTACAAAGAATTCTAGGTTCTTCATCAACAAAGAATAAAGAAGCCGATAAATAATGATGAATGCATTTGGGAAATACATTATCTGAATTGCATATACAAATCTACCAAAGGTTATTTTTCCATTAATCTAAGACTTTCTACTGCTATTTTACATAAGAAGTATTCTGGCCTCCACAGAGTAAAACAATTAGAGGATTAAAAAAAAGAAATAGGTAAAAGATGAGAAGTCTCCAATAAGCTGTTTTCTAGTAATGTATTGATTACTAAGTCATAAAAGTGATGATTATGTTTACCATTTTTGTTCTGAGCCTCCTCCCTTTCTGTTTATACTATCTGCATTGTAGAGAAAAAAATTAATCTTCCAAAGATGAATCTGAGTCATTCCCTGAGTAGGGCAAATGAGCCAACATCTTTAGAAATGCTTAGAGAAAATCAGAACATTCTTTCTGGTCTTCTAAGGTCATTTGATGTGAGAACTAATTTGAGTAATTAATTTTCTGAAAAAGTAAGTGATAAATCACTAACTTGAAAAAGGTTAAGTGTTTGGACCCTCAAGGGAAGATCAGAAGTTTATAAGCAAAAACAATATAAAAGCAAAGAACCAGATGCATGTTAAGGCAAAATGATTAAAAAGTTATATTGCTCAAAGTCTTTTAACCACTTATAGCCTCACATTGCAAAATTTTATTATAATTCAACTAGTCATGTTGCAAATTTCATGAAACATCACTCTACATACTAAATTTGTATTAAATGTAGGTCTTTGTCATGGCCAATATGGGTAGAAAGCCTATTGTAGGAAGAAACAGACAATATATATTTTTAAAATTAATGGAAAGGTAGAACATAATAATAATAGCATAATGACTTAGTCTGTGCTTGGTGCTATATCAATAAAAACAAAATAGTAAAATTAGAAAAATAGAAATAATTCTTTAAACAGGGAATTTCATGCAAGGAATTACTATACAGGAGAAACTCCAGTCAAAATATTAACAATTGCAAGAAGCTGCTACCACTTTTCATCATGAAAGGAAAGAGTCAATGTTACCCAAAAGAAAAAGATAAAACCACCTAAAAGAGCTAATACATGCTGTGCATGTATTTGTCTGTAGTCAAAGGAGTGACTATGGAGAAGATGCAACTGTTGCTCAAGAAACAAGGAGAAAAACCTTGAGGGTTCCTTTTTCCATGGCCCACCCCTTCCTACATCAAGGCATTAAGTTGACTAAAAAAAATGTCAAAAGCCAACTTACATGGGAGCCTAGAAATGCATCTTGCAACTGTGATCATCATCCAGTACAAGAGCCTATAAAGGAAAGGAATCAATTTAACATCAAAATAAGTCAAGAACTGGAATACGATAGGACAATGAGAAGTAGGTGAGTCAGGAGTTCTGACAGCGGAACATTAACTCTAAAAAAAGAAGATACTATAGAGAAGAAAAGAGAAAGGGAAGAGCACATCACAGCAACAAACAATGTGAAGCAGAATGAGGAGGAAAGGCTATGAAAAGTACAATCAAGAAATAAGGAGAAACCTAAGCTAGTGAAACAAGAGCTGGGGTAACCTGGACAAGTTTGGAAAGTCACAAAGCCTTGAATGCTGAAGTAAAAAATTTGAAATCAATCCTATAGGCAGAGCACTTCCAAAAAGCTATTAGGTATTATGCTAGTATTGGAGGATGATGGAAGGTCTTGTTTATAGAAAGGGTTTCATCATCAAAAGAGTTTGGGAAACATTAGGATTTCAAGGTCCTGTATATATGCAAGTGTGTTCTTTGAATTCATAAGTTGTATATTATAAGGTAAGTTTCACAAATGCTTCTGATTCTAATTTTTTTGTTTGTTTTATTTACTTGTTGTCATGAGCCCAGTATTTTGCACAAGACACTGAAAAAACTGCTAAAGAATTAAGAAATTCTGCCACTTAGCAACAAACTGAATGATGACTAAGAGGTTCACAGAGCAACTAAACCCCAAAAATTGAAGTAAGTAAAAACTATAATAATATTATAATTGATTCACATTTCAACTAATTCAGAGTTTATTATATATTATTAGCTGGAATTATGATATTAATTGGAAAAAGTGTTTGTTTAAAGTAATCAAGTGTTTTAATGGATTTTAACATAATAGATGTGATCTGTAAAAAGAAAGCTGAGAATTATAAATGAGATTCATTTCTTCACTGAAACACAATGGCAAGGCATCTTATTAAATCAGTGGGTTTAGTTGCTAAAATATTTTTACTGAAGCTTATTTAAGATTATGATAATGAAGTTATTAACTAATTCAGAAATTGTCTTAATGATGGGACCTCTTACAATACAAGTGATAGAACACATGAGAAACTCCAATCCAAAACAGCAGATGCAAGAAAGCACCACCACTTCTATACTTCTTTATACAAGGAAAGTGTCAACATTACCCAAAAGAAGAAGCTGATGCCAAAGAAACTGATACATAGTCAAAGTGGTTCTTGATAAAACCTTTCTTAATACTACTAAATCAAACAACATTATCCACAGGCATCCAGTAAAGAGTAAGATAGAGTTAGCATTGGACTTGTAATCTGTTTCTTCCCATACTGGGCACTGCATGAGGTGGTGGTGGGAGAGAGCATGACTTGGGCCAGACCTCTGTGTAAACATTATTAATAGTAGTATATTACTAGAAAAACAACAGAAAATCTTATCTACAGAATGTTTTCAGAGAATATACCTAGTTGGCCTTTATTGCTTATTGAAGATAAACCTGGAATTTATAATTCATGGAGAATGGTTGGCTACAGAATGGGGAGTAGTCACACAAACTATGTAATTAGTGGATACAAAACAAGGATGTTCCAAAACTGACATAGCTAACTTTTATGATCCATACTTCTAGATAGATTACTCATAAACTTCATGATATTAATTTCAAACCAATGTGGAAGAAAATAGACATTTTGAAGAACTGCATTTTGAATTCCTCCCAGGAAAGAATACCCTGATGTTTATCTGGATCTTTTGAATCATTAGACTTTGTAGCTGGTTTAAAGCTATTGTCTTTTCTCAGTTTGATTTGACAAGTCAACCCTTTGTGATAACACAGATTGATAGAGTGAGCATGCTTAACTTTCAGACCTGTATGTAATGATGTCTTAACAACTTTTAAAAAGAAAATGGACTTATTGTAAAAAAAAAAATTGAGGATTTGTTGCCAGGATAGTTACTTTTGTATTTTCTGGTACAAAATGGCCAAAAACTTTAGTCAGTTTATGAAGAAAAAGTATTAATAATGGAATTTCGGGGAAACAGATCTGAGGAACTTGCTAAATGAATAAATGAAAAAAAATATAGAACTAATGGAGACATACACCCCTTCAACTGCTAATAGCCTCCATGTTAAGATCTAGACAGTTCTAGAAAGATAGTAGAACAGAGGAAGAAGAAGTAAAAGACAGTTTTCTTGATTTAGTAAAAACAGTATAGTCAACCACAAAACAGGGAACCTCAGATTCCAAAGATTATTCCACTAAGAGTTAGAACACTGCAGAAATTTAAGAACAAACCTGATGAATTCTTGCTAGGATTCTCAGATTAAATGATCAGGCAGAAAGTCACTAAATTTAGAATAAAAACAGTTATTTAGGTTATGACTGATCCCCAAAAGACTGAAAGCTTTTGTGAAAATGTACTTTCAGATGGTTTAATAACTATCTTGTTGCAATAGGTAAAGGCAAGTTTTCTGCAGGCTTACACGAAAGAGGTAATTTTGTTATACTCTCTTTAGTCAACAGATTCAACAGATCGAATCCTACTTTCAAAATAGTATATGGAGGCAAGCAATCCAAGGTTGGCTTTATGATGAGCAGAGAGATTTATATAATTTAATGCCGTATGCACAGACTATACTTGATGCAAAGTGTATAATTATCTATTCTGTTACAGGGGGAGAAAAAGAGGAGATAATGGAAATATACTCAGAAGATGACAGACCTGCTACTCAGTGACCATGCATGGGGTTAAACAATGGGAGAAAAGATTCATGAGAGAAAAGGTGGCACTATGGGAAAAAAAGAAAAAGAATAGCATGAAGAGGGATTGGTACCTAGCTTAGCTGGATGAGGTTGTTCAAATGGTAACTGAAAAATAAGATTAAAATGAGTAAACTGATTTGTCTGATAATGTTCAACTGATGGGACACTGTAGACACTTTCAGACAAAAAAAGTGTATTTGGTCCTTCGGTACCTCTTTCTTTCTTTCTTTCTTTCTTTAGTAAATACTTTTTGAATGAATTTATTGAGTTGACATTGGTTGGAAAAATCATACAGGTTTCAAGTGTACAACTCAATTAAACATAAAGTGCACATTGCATCTTGTGCGTGCACTCATTGCCCCAAGCAAAGTCTCTTCTATGCCTCTTTAAAAGGCTTTTCAAAATTGTCAATACATTCCACCCTGGAAGAATGCAAAACCAATTATGAGGATCATGCATGAGAATGGAAAATACTTACTTTTCTTTGAAATAGTCCAGGAATGCTATGCAATACTTTTTGGAATACTGGAAGCACTCTCTCTTTATATACAGATTTCTACAGAGGATAGAAAGAAATAATTCTAAAAGGTTACAGGTAAACCTGGAAATGGTGTGGTAGTAGGTAATGACCATGATAGTTAATGCTAAAAATTAGTAAATGTAGTTAGAGGAAATATTAAATATTTTGTGGCCATATTGCTATTATCAAAATGCATAATTAGAATAGATATCATGTGTGAATAAAGGATTCTGCCTTTATCACACCCACATGGGGTATTGACTGAGTCATCCTTTTGTTTAATTTTAATTGGATGTGAAAAAAGAAACCTTTTATATTGCTCAAATTCTTTTTGTAATAAAATGATAAGCAATATAGAATTCTAGGATGTCATAAAGAGATCATTGCTCTAATAAAGAAAATTATAGTGAATGGAGTAGAGTGTATATTCTTAACTCCCTTTTAATAAGCCTTCTGGCAAGCATAGAAACAGACTGTCTATGGAGACCAACAGTGTATTATTAGTGTTTAAATTAAGAACTTTCTCTTCATTTCTTTAGCCATGACTAATATAGAAATGACCATACAAGAATCCCAGAAGTACCACAGGACACAAGGGATTAGAACACCATGAGAGACTTGGCTGAAGATTTCTTTTCTATACTCATTTTTTGAATCCAGCCTGACAAAATTTGCATTTTAAAAGAATGATAACCATTAAGAATAATTTACTGCACTACATTTGTAAGTCATGATAACTGCTCATCAGAGGAAGCAGTGCAGGGAGTTAAGGATTTTGTCCTATATATTGTCTATTGACTGACTGAATATAAAAATTTAGACCTGTTCCATTCTGTGAATGGCAAATTATGTGGGACTGAGCAACCAGAGATAACGCTCAAATTTTGAGAAATAAATTATTATTTATTACCCTGCCACTTAAGGAGAACTCTTGTAGACCTAGTTGACTTAGAATCCCAAAGCTCTCAGAAGTCCTCACTTGCACTTTAAAAAATCAAACGAATTGCCTGGAAACATTTATAAGATATATTTTCACTGAGAGAGAAAATAGATTCTTTGCTCTGTGCTCAGGGAGATACTGAAAAATAATAAATATAAAGAGTTTAGAGAAGAGAGGAAGTACTAACTGCTTTTAATCCACTGTAGGCCAGAAATTGGTCCTATGTCACCAAGCAAGCACAGGGGAAATTTAGAGTAATCAGGTAAAATTAAACATTGAACAGCAGAAAGCCAATGATGTGCCCCTTTGGCTCTACTTACCTATGTTCTATCATGATACCTCCCATGACCAAATCCAGGTAGTTAAGGTAGACCCTGTATAGGAGAGCTTCTTAATGCTCAATTGAATAATATCTTAGAACATCCTGCTAATCTGCCTATAGTCGTTTTCTGCAGTGTTCATTGGTAGAATTGGGTTCAGTGTAGGGGAGATTTAGACTATGCCATTAGCTCAGAAGTTGGTGGCTTGGAAGTTCCCATGCACAATCTTACAACATAATTACAGAACTATGGTCTAAAACAAAAGCCTGCATGAACTGGCTGGGCTTTTGACACACTGTGAAATTACTTAAACAAAAAGTTAAATACTCTGAGCATAATATGTTTTAAAAATAGCTACCAATTTCTGATTCTACAAACATATACAATGGTAAGAATAACAAAATATAGAAAAGATCAAAGACCATTTTCACTTAAATATGAGACAGAAGAGAACAGCAAGATATAGAGATTGCAGGCCCAATGTGTGATCACATCCTCCCACCTTCCCCCCAGCGGTATCTTAAGGGTTGTGAACAAATATCTGATTTTTCTTTTTTTTCAGAAGTCATATAGTAAATAGCACTAACAAAGTCAAATATTAATAACCAAGAACTACAGATCCTCAAATCCCCTTTCCCCCAACCAGCAAAACCCATAGAAATTTACACTGACCAAAGCAAATAGAAAATAAAAGTCAAACCACTTAAATGGTTGACATTTAGGGATGGAGCCAGGCACATGCTTTTATCTTTCTGAATCACCAGTGTTACAACATTAACAAAAAATAAGTGGTATAATAGACATGGTATGGAAGTCAGTGTTAAGGTCTAATGAACAATAATTTAATTAATACTTGGCTGGTTATTAACATCATTTCACTTGGCAAAAGAGAACCATTTTACTTAGCACATCATAGCTGACTTTTCTTTTGTGTTTTTTTTTAATAAGAAAGAATTGTTTAAAAGACAAAAAAGCTCTTAACCATGACCACATTGACTGACCAAATACATTTTGAATGCTACTTAATTAATTGCAATAGACACAATTGACTTAAAATGTAGGATATCTGATTTATCAAATTTTCTTTTTTCCATTTATCTGATATTCTGCCCTTTTGCAATAGACATTCAAAACACATCTCTTTGAGAAATCACTTCACTGATTCAGGACAAGTATAAATTTTACCTTATTAAATTGTTATAGTATGTACTAAAGTCATTTGTTATTTGGCAAATGTTCGTAAGAGAGGATTATGGCCAAGTATACAATAATCATTGCTTTTCAATGTCTGGCTTTAACTTTGGAGTATATCTTTGAGAGAGCTTGATTAGAGAGAGAAAGAAAAACCACGGTTTCTTTCCTAGCCAGACAATATTAGACATGATGATGTTTGTGGTAGCATGGGTATTAAAGAAGATGAGAAAAGAGGGGAAAGAATAGAACACTAAAGCTAATTAGTCAGAATCGTGTTCTGTAGAAAAAAAAAGGTCCTTTTCCAATTGAAAATCTAGTATCAGGTAATCACATGCCAAATATTATTGATGAAGTCCTTTGTTCTGGACCCAATTTAATGTTCTAACCTCTTTTACTCTGGTACCTTTGATGTACTCTTAGCAACCCAAAGAGCAGACTTTTCACAGTAGCCATACAGAAATCATACCAGTTAACCATCCTAGACTTATGGAACCCACTTGACCATTTATCTCTGACTGAGAAGTAAAGAACGTATAGAAAACCATTGATTTTGGACAGATTATAAAATCCTGACATGTAAAAAAAATCCTAAATGTGAAAAACATTAGCTTTTTGTATGTGGTTTATTAGGATTGTTAAAATTTATTAAACTGCATTTTCACTTTATACTAAATACTTTTGGCAGTGCACATGGCTTTAAATGTTTTATGTGATAGCTATGTCAAAATACATAAATAATAAGATAGCAAATTTATAGATACAAGATTATCATCATTATATTATCTTCATCATTAGATAAAGAAAGAGAAAGCAGAGGAAAATAAGAATAAACAAGGCCATTAAAAATTAAAAGCCTATTAAATACTTAACAATAATTCCCCATCCTTTTTTCTTTTCTTCAGTTGTGTTGTTATCACCATTTCTCCAGTGAGGAAATTGAGGGTTAGAGAAGTAGGGGAACTGGACTGTCCATTAATAATAATGTGTATTTGCATTTCCAGATGAGTCCAGTTGCTTGCAATCTCTTCAAACTTTATAAAGCAACTCTCACAGAGGCACAACTGATTCCAATTCAAAGATGAGAATCCTACATAGAGGTAAAGAATTTCTCCAAGAAAAGGAATAAGAAGATTCAAACATAGACACATCTCATGTCATAATCAGAAAGTTTAAAGTTATTTTTTTCTTTTATGCTACTAACCACTAAAATGATTTAAAACCCATAAAGAATGAAACAAAAACATATTTCATAAGTATATAAAGCAACTTCACCAAGAGGTGGCTTCCCAAGGAAACTTTTCTGAATTGGAATCTTGCTTAGTTTTCTTCATCATCAAGAGCAATGATGAGAGAATCCTAGAAATTTAAGAATTTGAAAAGTAGACTCTCTCAGGGAGTGGCAAGATGAGGATGGAGTAGGCAGACGTACCAACTTTCACCTCCCAGAACCAAAGTAGATTACAACTTAATTTTAAGAACCATCATCTGGAAAAACCAACATTGGACTAAACTAAGAGGACTCTTTAACCAAGAAAAACTGAAGAAGCCACACAGAGACTGGTAGGAAAAGCGAAAACGTGAAAAGGGCTGCCCAGCTCCCGGGAGTGAACAGCAGCCTGGAGAGACTCATGTGGCGGAAAGTGAGTTTAGCAGAGAGGGGAGGGGCCCAGGCCCCAGGAACAAAGCTCAACTTGTAACCCCAGAACCTAGAAGTGTATGGACAGTATTTAGCTGTAAAACAAGTCAGAATGCTGTTTGTGAGAGAGATTTCTCAGACCCAGGCTTCTTCTTAAAGGGACCAAGCAGAAAACCTCTTTCACAACCACTCACCCGGAACTCTGGGGGATGGGGAGAGGAGGGGACTGGAATAGTAGGAAGAGAGCGTAATCTAGTAGGCACAGGCAGAAACACTTTGAGGGACAGACACCCTAACCCCTGGGCTGAGTCACTCCCCAAATCTGAAGTGAATATTTCTCCAGGAACCAGCAATACTAGCAAAGGGAAGCAGGACACCAGCCAAACAAGCTCTCCCGCAGCACTCAGAGCAGAGCCGCTTAGAAGGAGGGAGCCTTAAGGAATACAGCATTGAGGGCTAGAGTTAGAGGTGCAGCACCCCCACCCACACTACTGAGGGCTTGCCAGAGAGTGAACAGCGGTGGGACACAGAAGCACAGTCCCATTGCTGGGGACAGAAGCTGTTCCGGCCACAACTGAGGCCTGGAGCAAGCTCAGTATCACCCAGCAAGGGTGAAAGGGACACACAAAAGTGGTCTGGCTGGTTGTTATCCCATCTGCAATCCCATCCACAGGAGAAAGGTGAAAGCCTGGGATCTGCAGAGACCTGTGGCTGAGCGCAGGCATGCAGCCCCGCCAGGCCGGCAGAGCCGGGGTTTGCAGCCTGATGCATGAGCGCAACTCTGACTGCAGGGTTGGGGCAAAAGCCTGGAAACAGGCGAGACCCGTGGCTGAGTTCTGGTGCATAGCCCAGCCCAACCCACAGAGCTGGGGCTTGTGCCCTGCATACAAGTGCAACTCTGACTGTGGGGGTGGGGCAAAAGCCCAAGAATAGGTGGAGACCCTCAGCTGAACAAATGTGCTCACCCCTGTCCATGGTGCAGAAATTTGTGGCCCCAGGCGAAGCATGCAGCCCCACCCACTGGGGCAGGGTGAAGGCCAAGAATTGTAGACCTGGGCACATAAACACAGGCCCTCCCATGGAGGAGAGGCAGAAACCACAGTGAAGCCTCAGCCAGCCAGCACCAGCAAGGCCCATACTCAAACGCCTGAGGCAGTGGCAGAAGGAGTGGTGGACCTGCACACAGACCACAGCTAAAGAACACAGAGGCCAACCCATCAGAATCCAGTGGCCACACCCTTCTTATACACAGGCAAAATGGGAAGACAGAGAAATACAACCCAATTAAATCAAGAGAAATTCCCAGAAAAGGACTTGAATAAGTCAAATGTTACCAAATTACTGGATGAAGAGTTTAAAATAATAATTGTTTGGATGCTCAAGATCTTAGAACAACAATAGATGACCATAATGAACATCTAAATAAAGAGAAACTAAAAAAAGAATCAGTCAGAAATGACAAATACAATATCAGAAATGAAGACCACAATGGGAGGAATAAAAGCAGGATGGATGAAGCTGATGATTGAATCAGTGAGTTAGAGGACAAGATAAATGAAGGCACAGAAGCAGAGCAGCAAAAAGAAAAGAGATTCAAAAAGTCTGAGAAAACTCTAAGAAAGCTCTGTGACAACATGAAGAGAAATAACATCCACATCATAAGGGTTCCTGAAGAAGAAAAGAAAGAACAAGGGGTAGAGACTTTGTTCAATCGAATCATAGCTGAAAACTTCTTTAAACTGATGCAGTAAAAAGTCACACTAATTCAAGAAGCACAGAAAATTCCATTAAAGAGAAACCCAAAGAAATCTACACCAAAGACACATAAAATTAAAATACCAAAGCTAAGTGATAAAGAGAAAATATTAAAAGCTGCTAGAGAAAAAAAAAGCTATCACCTCAAAAGAGCCCCCATTAGGATGACATCCTACTTCTCAACAAAAACACATGAGGCTAGAATGGAATGGCAAGAAATACTCAAAGTAATGCAGAACAAGAGCCTACAACCAAGACTACTTTATTCAGCAAGGCTAAAGTTTAAAATTGAAAGAGAAATAAAAAGATTTCCAGAGTACAAAAATAAAACTCAAGGAATTCATTACAACCAAACCAATGCTGCAAGAAATATTATGGGTCCTGTTGTAAACAGATCTAAGGGGAAAACTAATATAGCAAAAGAGGAATACAGATTTAAAAAATAAAATGGCAGAAAGTGATGTCAGAGAAATGGCACCGTGAAGAGTGCTCCCAATACCTACCCTATCCCTGAAACTTCAACAAATTCAACAAGTAGAGACAGTAAAACAATCCCAGGAGCATCTGAAATACACATATGTAAAACAAAGGTACAATTGGGTGAAAAGGTGGCTTAATATATAACCCACTCTGAACAGAGTATTCCACTTTCCTCACTGACCTGAGCAAGGGCTGCTTTCACTTGGAACTGAGAGAAAGCGAGGGCTGGGGCACAAAAAAGCCAGGCTAGGGTAGAGATGTTCAAGCCAAGGAGAGAGTGGACCCACGGCTCAGCCCACGCAGAACTAACCCCAGCGGCAGACCCTGGCAGAGGTGGGCAAGCAGTTGCCTTGTATACTACTGGTATCCCGGTCGGTGATATGTGCAGTGTGCAAGTGGATCCACCTGGCACTTCGAGTGTGGGGCCCATGTTTCTGGACAGAGGGGCTGGGTCAGGGGCTGTCAGTAGTGACCCTCTGTGTGGGCTGTGACCAGAGTTTCTGAATAATCCTGGCTTCCCAAACAACCGCGCACTGGAAGTGCACGAAAGCTGGCTTTCTTACACCCAGACTTGTCTGGGCACAGCACCTCTGCCAGCCATATAGGCTAACAAGGCACACTCCTGGGGAACAGAACGGTGAAAGTATTGGGGGAAGGGTGCACAAGTAGCTTGCAGACAGCCCTTGTAGAGCAGACCGGTGGAGTGCTGAGTCATACTAGACATGCCCGGAGGCTCATAAAAGACACCTGAAAGACAATCATCTCCCAGCCCTGTCTGATTACACTGGTGGCTCTGGCTGGCAAAGCCATACCCAGAACCCTGCATTTAGTGGGGATAGAAAGGGAGTTGGCAACTCTTAGAGGCTCTTGCTTTCTGGGAAGAGGCTGGGCAACTTCACAGTTAGGTCCCAGGCTTCTGGTTCAGGAAGAAGAGATTTGGGAGAGACTCCGGGAAAATGGACTCTCCCATTGTTGGAGCCTGCAAATGCTTTCAAGCCCCACCTATCAATAGGACTGAGGCCTAGTTTATGTCATCACCATAGAAACACAACAGCAAATCTCTACCTAAGAGTGCCACAGGGGCAGAACCTGGGGTACAGCACTACCAGCCAAAAAGAGAGAAAAGAAAGAAAACGGAAGAAGATAACTTCTCAAAACCAGAAAAACTTGACAGTCTTTATAACTTTGTCCATTTTATTTCTTGTACTTATATCTTTCTTTTTTTTACCTACCTTGGACATTTAATCCTCTTTCCATTTTATTCTTTTTCTTTTTTCATTTTGAACATTATTACCCATAGCTGTTAGATTTCCCATTCTTTTATTTTTCTATGAGTATTACATTCCAATAAACTTAACTCAATTTTTTTATCTCTCTTTTTTTGTTTCTTCTTTTCTCTTTCACTTTTTCTCTCATTCAAATCTCACCCACAAACAAATTATTTTATTCTGGATTCAAATTTTTTCTTTGTGACATTTTGTGTGCTTTGTACTTTGCTTTTTATGTCTTTAGCATTTCCTCCAATTCCGGCTCTCCATTCTATAGTTTTTATGACACTTAATACAATAAAATTTTTATTTTTCACTGTGTTTTTTTTTCTCTTAAACTATTTCTCTCATTTGACCATCATTTACAAACAAATTATTTTATTCTTGATCCAAATTTTTTCTTTGTGGCAATTTGTGGGTTCTTGCCTCGTTTTTTGCCTTTTTGTCATTCCCCCTAACCAGGTCCTCCAATCTACATATTTTTCTCCACTTAGCACAATAGAATTTTTAGTGTTTTACTGTATTTTCTCAAAAAAACAATTTTTATCAACTCTTATTATCGTTATTAACAATACCACTCTCAAATGCCATTAAAAAAAAAGAAATTGAATATCATGGACACAAAAGACACTGATGTAGCTCAAATAGATGATAAAAAAATCTATGGAAAAAAATTTTAATAGCTTAAAAAACTTGGAGTTAAATGACAGAGAATATTAAATTGAAGTCCTAAAAATACTCAGGGATATACAAGAAAGCATAGAAAGGCAATTTAGGGAGCTCAGAAAACAATTTAATGAACAGAAAGAATACTTTTCCTGACCAGGTGGTGGCGCAATGGATAGAGCGTTGGACTGGGCTGCAGAAGACCCAGGTTTGAGACCCCAAGCTCTCCAGCTTGAGTGCAGGCCCATCTGGCTTGAGCAAAAGCTCATCAGCTTGGACCCAAGGTCCCTGGTTCCAGCAACAGGTTGCTGGGTCTGCTGAAGGTCCGTGGTGAAGGCACATGTGAGAAAGCAATCAAAGAACAACTAAGGTGCTGCGACAGCAAAGAGAAACTAATGATTGATGCTTCTCACCTCTCTTCATTCCTGTCTGTCTGTCCTTATCTATTCTTCTCTCTGTCTCTGTAAAAAAAAAAAAAAAATACTTCACCAAGAAAACTGAAACTATGAAAAGAAATCAGAAAGAGATAAAAAACTCAATTCATGAACTGAAAAATGAGGTAACAAGCTTAGCCAACAGAACAGGCCAGATAGAGGAGAGAATTGGTGACATAGAAGACAGGCAACTAGAGATACTACAGAGAAAATAGGGGGGAGACTCACAAATTTTAAAAAAATGAGATAGCCCTACTAGAATTTTCTGACTCCATCAGAAAGAGCAACATAAGAATAATGGGTATATCAGAAGGAGAAGAGAGAGAAAATGAAATGGAGAGCATATTCAAACAAATAATAGACAAGAACTTCCCAAGCCTGTGGAAAGAACTAAAGCCTCAAATTCAAGAAGCAAATAGGACACCGAGTTATTTGAACCCTAATAAACCTACTCCAAGGCACGTCATAATGAAATTGGCACAAACCAATGACAAAGAAAAATTTCTCAAGGCAGCAAGGGAAAAGAATACAACATACAAAGGAAGGCCCATGAGATTATCAACAGATTTCTCAGCAGAAACTCTATAAGCTAGAAGAGAGTGTACCCCAATATTTAAAGTTATGAAAGAGAGGAACTTCCAGCCAAGAATACTATACCCATCAAAACTATTCTTCAAGCCTGACCTGTGGTGGCACAGTGGATAAAGCGTCGACCTGGGAACATTGAGGTCGCCAGTTCAAAACCCTGCACTGGTTCGGTCAAGGCACATATGGGAGTTGATGCTTCCAGCTCTTCCCCCCTTTCTCTCTCTCTCTCTTTATTTCTCTCACTCTGTGTCTCCTCTCTAAAATGAATAAAATAAAAAGAAATTTAAAAAACCCCAAAAAACTATTCTTCAAATATGAAGGAGAAATAAAAACATTCACAGATTAAAAAAAAAAAAAGATGAGGTAATTTATCAGCAGAAAACACTTCAGGAAATACTAAATGGTGTTTTTTTTTTTGTACAGATACAAAGAACAAAACAAAATAGAACTACAAGTAAAAGCTACATCAAGATCACAATAAAAACAAGATTAATCTGTGACAAAGAAACAAAAAAGGGGAGAGGACAAAGATTAACAGTAGCAAAGGAAGATGGAGTGCAAAAGCTCTCATGAGATAATGTACTACAATGAACATGATATGTATGCTTTCCATTACTTAATGGGAACCACCCCTGATAAAACCAATACAGAAGTACATGGCTTGAAAAAAGAAGTAACAGAGAAAAGAAGTATAGATTACAAACAAACAAAAACTAATGAAAGAAAAATAAAAGAAAATAATCAAACAAGATACAAAACTGCCTGACCAGGCAGTGGCGCAGTGGATAGAGCATCAGACTGGAATGCAGAAGACCCAGGTTCGAGACCCTGTGGTTGCCAGCTTGAGCGCTGGCCCATCTGGCTTGAGCAAAAGCTCACCAGCTTGGATCCAAGGTCGCTGGCTCCAGCAAGGGGTGGCTTGGTTTGATTAAGGCCTGCAGTCAAGGCACATGTGAGAAAGCAATCAATGAACAACTAAGGTGTCGCAATGGCAACAAAAAACTAATGATTGATGCTTCTCACGTCTTTTCATTCATGTCTGTCTGTCATTATCTATCCCTCTCTCTGACTCTCTCTCTGTATCCCAGAAAAAAAAAGATACAAAACTATCATAAAACAATATATAAAATGGTAATAAAAACCCTCAAATGTCAATAATTACACTAAACGTAAATGTATTAAACAAACCACTATAAAGACACAGAGTAGCAGAATGGATTAAAAAAGAAAATCCAACTGTATGCTGCCTACAAGAAACACATCTAAGCTACAAGGATAAAAACAAATTCAAAGTGAAATGTTGAAAAACAATACTCCAAGAAAATAACATCCAAAAAACAAAGCAGGTGTAGCAACACTCATATCTAATAATACTGACTACAAGAAAGCAAAGGCAATCACAGACAAAAAAGGTTATTTCATAATGATAAAGGGGACATTAAATCAAGAAGACATAACACTTCTTAATATATATGCACCAAACCAAGGAGCACCAAAATATATAAGACAGCAACTGAGTGACCTAAAATGAAAAACCGACAAAAATACAATCATACTTGGAGACCACAATACACTGCTGATGGTTCTAGATCATTCATTCAAATAAAAAATCAATAAAGAAATATTGGCCTTAAATGAAACACTAGAACAATTGGATATGATAGACATCTATAGGACATTTTATTTCCAAGTGAGAGTGTACATGAAACATTCTCAAGAATTGACCATGTGTTGGGCCATAAAAATAACATCAACTAATTCAGAAAGATTGAAATTATACCAAGCATAATTTCTGATCATAAAGCCTTGAAACTATAATTCAACTGCAAAAAAGAGCTAAACAAACCCACAAAAATGTGCAAACTAAACAACATACTTTTAAAAATGGGTGGTACAAAGAAGAAATAAGTGCAGAGATCAAAACACATACAGGCAAATGAGAACAACAATACAACATATCAGAATCTCTGGGATGCAACAAAAGCAGTAATAAGGGGGAAGTTCAAATCACTACAGGCCTATATGAATAATCAGGAGATAACCCAAGTTAACCACCTAACGTCACATCTTAAGAAACTAGAAAAAGAAAAAAAAAGACAACCCAAGACCAGCAGAAAAAAGGAAACAATAAAAATCAGAGCAGAAATTAACAAAATAGAGAACAGAAAAACTATAGAAAAAAAAATAATAAAGCAAGGACCTGGTTTTTTGAAAAGATTAAAATTGACAAATCCTTGGCAAGACTCACCAAGCAAAACAAAGAAAGAACTCATATAAACAAAATCCAAAATGAAAGAGGAAAAATCACCACATATATCATAGATATACAAAAAATTATTGTAGAATACTATGAAAAACTATATGCCACCAAATTTAATAATATAGAAGAAATGGTTAAATTTCTAGAATACAATTTTCCTAACTGGAGTCTCTTAGAAGCAGAAAGCCTAAACAGACCCATAAGCAAGAAGGAAATAGAAACAACTATTAAAAACCTCCCCCAAATAAAAACCAGAACCAGACTTGGTGAATTCTATCAAACATTCAAAGAAGATTTGGTTCCTATTCTACTCAAGTCTTCCAAAAAATTGAAGAAGAAGCAATACTACCAAACACATTTTATGAGGCCAACAAAACCCTTATACAAAAACCTGGCAAGGACAACACACAAAAAGAAAACTATAGGCCAATATCTCTAATGAATACAGATGCTAAAATACTAAACAAGATACTAGCAAATCGAATAAAACAACACATTAAAAAATAATTCATCATGATCAAGTGGGATTCATCCCAGAATCACAAGAATGGGTCAACATACGTAAAATGGTTAACGTACTATACCATATCAACAAAACAAAGAACAAAAACCATATGATCTTATCAATAGATGCAGAAAAGACATTCGATAAAATACAACATCATTTTATGTTTAGAACACTTTACAAAATGGGTACAGAAAGAAAATATCTCAACATAATAAAGGCCATCTATGATAAACCATCAGCTAACATCATATTAAATGGCATAAAACTGAGGACTTTTCTCCTAAAATCAGGAACAAGACAAGATTTTCCACTCTCTTCACTCTTATTCAACGTAGTGCAGGAAGTTCTAGCCAGATCAATCAGAAAAGAGAAAGAAATAAAAGGCACTCATATTGGGAAAAAAGAAGTAAAGGTTTCACTTTTTGCAGATGATATGATTCTGTACATCAAAACCCCCCAAAGACTCCACAAAAAGAAAACTGGAAACAATAAACCAATCCAGTAAGGTCTCAGGACACAAAATTAATAAACAAAAGTTCATTGACTTCCTATATGTCAACAATGAAACATCAGAAAACAAGCTCAGAAAAACAATCCCTTTCATGGTTGCAACAACAACAATAAAATACCTAGGAATAAGCATAACAAAGGATGCAAAGGACCTATATAATGAAAACTACAAAGCATTGTTAAGGGAAATCAAAAATGATATAATGAAATGGAAAAATATTTCTTGTTCTTGGACAAGAAGAATAAATATAGTCAAAATGACTATATTACCTAAAGCGATATACAAATTTAATGCAATTCTCATCAAAATTCCAATGTCATTTTTTAAAAAAATGGAACAAAAAACATCAGATTTATATGGAACTATAAAAACCCTGAATAGCCAGAGCAATCCTAAGGAATAAGAATGAAGCTGGGAATGTTACAATACCTGAATTCAAATTATATTATAGAGCCACGATAATCAAAACAGCATGGTATTGGCAGAAAAATAGACAATCAGACCAATGGAACAGAATAGAAAGCCCAGAAATAAAACCACATGTATATGGTCAAATAAATTTTGATAAAGGGGTCAGCAACACACAATGAAGAAAAGAAAGACTCTTCAAAAAATGGTGCTGGGAAAACTGGAAAACAACATGCAAATAAATGAAACTTGACTACAGTTTGTTCCCTTGTACTAAAATTAGTTTAAAATAGATCAAAGTCCTAAATATAAGACCTGAAGTAATAAATTACATAGAAGAAAACATAGCTACTAATCTCATGGACCTTGGTTACAAGATCATTTTATGAATTTGACTCCAAGGGCAAGGGAAGTGAAGGCAAATATAAATGAATGGGACTACATAAGACTAAAAAGCTTTTGCACAGCAAGAGAAACTGACAACAAAACAAACAGCCAACTAAATGGGAGATGATATTTTCAAACAACAGCTCAGATAAGGGACTAATATCCAAAATATACAAAAAACTCATAAAACTCAAAAACAAACAAGCAATCAATTCAATAAAAAAATGGGAAAAGGACATGGACAGACACTTCTCCCAGGAAAAAATACAAATGGCCAACAGATATATGAAAAGATGCTCATCTTCATTAGCTATTAGAGAAATGCAAATCAAAACTACAATAAGATACCAGCTCATACCTGTAAGATTAGCTATTATCAACAAGACAGATAGTAACTGCTCTGTCCCTTTAAGTATTCTGGGTCTGATAAAACTGTCTCTTTCTCACAAACGGTATCCTTACTTGTTTCACAGCTCAATATTGTCCAAACGCCACTTCTAGGCCCTGGGGCTGCAGGCTATGGCTTTGTTCCGGGATCCAGGTTCCTCCCTCTCTGCTAAACTCTCCTCCTGCCACACGAGTCTCTCAGGGCTGCTGTTAGCTCCGGGCGGCTGGGCAGCCCTCTCCACGTTTTCGCTTTTCCTACCAGTCTCATTGTGGCTTCTTCAGTGTTCTTTGGTTGAAGAGTAGACTTATTTTAGTTCAAAGTTGGTTTATCCAGATGATGGTTCCTAAAATTAAGTTATAATCCACTTTGGTTCTGGGAGTTGGAAGTTGGTATGTCCACCTATTCCATCGTCATCTTGCCATCCTCATTGCCTAATTTTTTGACAGTAAAGGGATGAAAAAAAATATTTCATGCAAATGAAAATGAAATAAAACGCTGGGGTAGGAATACTTATATCAGACAAAATGGACTTTAAAACAAAGCTGAAATAAGAGATAAAGAAGGTCACTACGTAATGAAAAAGGAAGCAATCCAACAGGAAGATATAACCATTATAAATATCTACGCACCTAATATAGAAGAACCTAAATATATAAAGCAGACTTTGATGGATGTAAAGGGCGAGATCAACAGCAATACTATAATAGTAGGGGATTTCAATACCCCACTAACATCACTAGATAGATCCTTAAGAAAGAAAATTAACAAAGAAAAAGCAGACTTAAAGTGCACACACTAGATCAACTTGATTTAGTAGACCATTCAGAACCTTTCACCCTAAAGCAGCAGAATATACATTCTTTTCAAGTGCTCATGGTACATTCACAAGGATAGACCACATGTTAGGGCACAAAAGCTTTCTAAACAAATTTAAGAGGTTGAAATCATATCAAGCATTTTCTCTGATTATAGTGGCATAAAACTAGAAATGAACAACAACAGAAAAACTGAAAAATACTCAAACACTTGGAAACTAAATAGCATGTTAGTAAATAATAAATGAGTTAACAATAAGATCAAAGAAGAAATAAAAATATTCTAAAAACCAATAATAATAAGCATACAACAACTCAAAATTTAAGGAACATAGCAAATGCAGTACTGAGAAGGAAGTTTATAGCATTACAGGCATAACTTAAGAAGCTAGAAAAAGCTCAAATAAACAACTTAACCCTGCATCTAAAAGTACTAGAAAATGAACAACAAGTAAAGCCCAGAAGTAGTAGAAGGAAGGAAATAATAAAGATCAGAGTGGAAATAAATGACATAGAGGCTAAAGAAACAATACAGAGGATCAATGAAACAAGGTGCTGGATCTTTGAAAAGGTAAACAAAATCAATGAACCTTTAACCAGAATAACCAAGAAGAAAAAAAGAGGACTCAAATAAATAAAATTAAATAATGAGAGTGAAGAAATAACAACTTACACAACAGAAATACAAAGGATTGTAAGAAAATACTTTGAAGAATTGTATGCCAAAAATTAGACAACCTAGATAAAATGGACAAATTCCTTGATACATATAGTATTTTAAAAATCAATCAGGAAGATCAGAAAACCTAAACAGACCGATTACAACAAATGAGATTGAAACACTTATCCAAAATTCCAACAAACAAAAGCCCTGGGCCCAGTGGCTTCACAAGTAAATTCTACCAAATAGTCAAAGAAGAAGTAACTCCTATCCTTCTCAAGCTATTTCAAAAAATTCAAGAGGAAGAAAGACTTCCAAGCTCCTTTTTGAAGCGAGCGTAATTCTCATTCCATAACCAGGCAAAGAAAACAAAAGAAAATTATAAGCAAACATCTCTGATGAATCTACATGCTAAATTCCACAACAAAATATTAGCCAACCAGATCCAGCAATATATGAAAAAAAATCATACATCATGATCAAGTGGGATTTATTCGGGGGAGGCAAGACTGGTACAATATTTGCAAATCAATCCATGTGATTCATCTCATAAACAAAAGGAAGGAGAAAAACCACGTGATAATTCCAACAGATGCAGAAAAAGAATTTGATAAAATCCAGCTTCCATTCATGATCAAAACTCTCAGCAGAGTGGAAATACAGGGAACATACCTCAACATTATAAAGACCATCTATGACAAACCCACAACCAAAATCATACTCAATGGGAAAAAATTAAAAGCAATCCCCCTAAGATCAAGAACAAGGCAGGGGTCTCCCCTTTCATCATTTTTATTCAACATAGTCCTAGAAGTCCTACCCAGAGCAATAAAACAAGAAGAAAAAATATAAGGCATCCAATTGAAAAAGAAAAAGTAAAACTATCATTATTTTCAGATAATATGATATTGTATATAGAAAACCCTAAAGTCTCATTCAAAAAATTACTGGACCTGGTGATGAATTCAGCAAGGTGGCTGGATATAAAATTAATACTCAGAAATCATAGGCATTTTTATACATGAACAATGAACTGTTGGAAAGAGAAATTAAAGAAACAACTTCCTTCACTATTATAACCAGTGCCTTGACCAGACCAGTGCAGGATTTTGAACTGGCGACCTCAGTGTTCCTAGGTCGATGCTTTATCCATTGCACCACCACAGGTCAGGCTAGCAACCAAATATATAAAGTACCTACGAGTAAATTTAACCAAGGAAATTAAAGATGCATACTTGGAAAAAAATAAAACATTGATAAAAGAAATCAAGGAAGATACAAACAAGTAGAAACATATATCATGCCTCATGGTTATGAAGAATAAACATCATTAAAATGTCTTTATTACCCAAAACAATTTACAAATTCAATGCAATACCAATTAAAATACCAATGACATACTTCAAAGATATAGAACACATATTCCAAAAATTGATATGGAACCAAAAAAGAACACAAATAGCCTCAGCAAACTTGAAAAGAAAGAATAAAGTGGGTGGTATCACACTTCTGGATGTCAAGTTTTACTACAAGGGCATTGTGCTCAAAACAACCTGGTACTGCCATAAGAATAGGCATATAGATCAATGGAACAGAACTGAGACCCCAGAAATAAAACTACACCTTTATGGAAAACTGGCATTTGATAAAGAAGGTAAGAGCATACAATGGAGTAAAAACAATCTCTTCAACAAATGATGGTGGGAAATTGGATAGCTACCTGCAAAAAAATGAAACTGGACCACCAACTTACACCATTTCCAAAAATAAACTCAAAATGAATAACAGACTTAAATGTAAGTCATAAAACCATCAGCATCTTAGAAGAAAACATAGGCAGAAAGATCTCTGACATCTCTTGCAATATAACTAAAAAACTTTTGCATAGCTAAAGACAATAGGAACAGAATAAAAAGACAAACTACACAGTGGAGAACATATTCGACAATACGTCTGATAAAGTGTTAATAATCAAAATTTATAAAGAACTTGAAAAACTCGACACCAGGAAGATAAACAATCCAATCAATAAATGGGCAAAAGTAATGAATAGACACTTCTTCAAAGAGGACATACAGATGGCCAATAGGCATATAAAAAAATGCTCAACATCACTAATCATTAGAGAAATGCAAATTAAAATCACAATGAAATATCACCTCACACCAGTCAGAATGGTGCTCATCAACAAAACAACACAAAATATGTGCTAGAATGGATGGATGTGGAGAAAAGGGAACCCACCTGCACTTCTGGTGGAATGCAGACTGGTGCAGCCACTGTGGAAAACAGTATGGAGATTCCTCAAATCTCCATACTGTTTTCCCACTATCCCACTTTTAGAAATATACCCCAAGAACATTATAGCATTGTTTGAAAAGGAGAAATACACCCCCACGTTTATGGCAGCATTTTTCACAATAGCAAAGATCTGGAAACAGCCCAAGTGTCCGTCAGTGGACGAGTGGATTAAAAAGCAGTGGTACATATATACAATGGAATATTATGGGGCCATGAAAAAGAAGAAAATATTACTTTTTGTGGCAACATGTATGGACCAGGAAACTATTATGTTAAGTGAAATAAGCCAGGCAGAAAAAAAAATACCATATGACCTCACTCATTTGAGGAATCCAATGAACAAAGTGAACTGAGGAACGGAATTGAGACAGAGGATAGATCAAAGGGACCAGAGGAAAAGAGAACAGAGGGAAAGGGGATGATAGGATGGGATAAACCTGAAAGAAAGGGGGGAGGGCACTATGGGAATTGAGGGGCAAGGGAGATGTTGAGGGGTATGCATTTGGGTCAACACTAAAATCTATGTAAACACAGTAAATTAAAATCAAAGAATAAAAAAGAAAAGTCGCCTCTCTGATGTGTATCTTATGTTTCTCCTCTTACTAAAACAGTAAAAACCTTAAAGATGAAGAGAATCTTTGAATGAATATGAGAAATATAAAACACTGAGTACAGTTTTATCAACAATGTATCCAAAATAAATTATTTAAAAATAAGTATTATTAAATAAAAGTGTCTGACTTCTTTAGAAGCATTTTTTAACTGGATCGTTTAATAAATCTTTGGCCACAGTCTACTCTTGAAAATACACAGACAACTCCTACTAAGTTACAAGTTATGCATACACACTTCTAGGATCAAATTTGGCCCACTGATTAATTAGTTTCTGGCTGTGATTACATCTGTGGTGTTGAATTTTCAAATTTAAATTTTCAGTATTCCAACAAAACTTTGTAAAAAATTCCTTTAATTTCTAGAGGGGAAAACATTCTCAAGAGTAGTTTAGAATTTCTGTCAGACTGAGAAAATATTTTTCATTCATATGAAAGCAGTCCTTCTGAAATTCATAAAGGAAGAAAAAGTGATTCAAATGAATACTAAAATATTGTGAATAAATAAGCATTGGCCTTTGAGTTTGACTTTTGAAGGCTTAGAGATTTTTAAGTAACATTATTCTGGGCAATGAGTATTGCTTTTTTCATTTTTTATTTTTCTTTTATCTGACAAATAGAAAGCATTTTTTCTCTACTTTTTTTCTTTCTACGTTTTCTTTCCCTACTTTATTAATCAGTCACAAGTAGCTAGTTAGTAAGTACAACTCAGCTCTTGTAAGCCAAAGAAAAACATCTTTTCCTGTACCCTCACTGCCCCTTTTTCCCTTGTGTACTTCACACATCAGTTATAAAGCTGATATGAAAACTGTCTCTCTTTGGAAGGGAGTACATTACTGTTAAAGAGTGTTTATTTATATATATATTTCACCATGGTTTGTCATTTGTTCTTGTATCTTCAGCTGCAGAGTCTTGCTTCATACAGAGCTAGAACTTGAAGATAAATACAAAATCCATGCTATAAAACTTTCTTAAGTGCTTCTTTCAGGATTAGTTTTTATATCTGTAGTCTCCACAGTTTAATTGAGTCATTATTCGCAATATAAGTAACTTGTTTATAATGTATACTTAAAATTTGAAAAACTATGTAAGTGACTGAAATTTTGCAGTCTGAGGCTTTCATAGGAATGGCCTTTGAACAAAGAAATTTCAAATCATGTGTATTTTAATTGTTTAACTTCCAATTCACTTTTGAGTGAGCAGTAGCTGGGCAAAATTTAACTTGTTCACATTAACTATTCTATACTTTATATTTTTAAATATAAACTCATGATTTGGCACCACAAGTATTTCAATGATATTTGATGTTTAAAAATTGTTCTTAAGGACTTTCATTAACTCAAGGCTTCCTTCATAGTTCCAAAGAGGTCCCTATAATGCCACAGAAACTGATAAAAAATAGAAAATATTTTCACCTGGTTTTTACTTATTTCAAAGTAAGACTATGTTCTTTGGCTTTATTGTATCTAATTCTCGCTTGACAACACTTTTTTCCTTAGGATGTCATGGGTTTTTTAGGAACTAGAATTAACCTTTATACATAAGTATCTCTGGGGTTTGAGTAACATGGTGTCATTTATACTAGTTGAGAGACTGGCTGTTTGTTAGGTTAATTTTGGACTTTACCAAACCCCCAAAAAACAAGAATCCCCAATGAGTTTAAGGAAACAAGAAAAAGAACCTTTCTGTTCAGTTATCTGTTCTGACTAATCCAAGGTCATAAAACATGTCAAATGCCCTCTGGTCCCACATCACATTATTTAAAAATTAAATGTATTACTTGTTTCAAACCTTACAACATTTCCAATAATAGAAAATATTTTTTTTCTGTAATTTTATATTGAATTTGTTAACAGCAGGAAAGTCTTTCTAATATTCTATAATTTATGGTGTAGACTTCATGTGACATGATCAAAAGCTATAACTTAACTGAACATATATTATTTCTAAGTTAATATGACTGATAATCAGCATGTCTGAATTTTGTTACACAGAAGAACAAAGGAAAAATAATTACTTCCATTAGAACACTCCAAAATCTTTTTATAGACCATAATCATTGATATGATTTACTTGTAAAGTGCCACTCTGGGACAAGGAAGATGATAAAAAATTCTATTCTTCATTGCAATGGATGATGCTGCTGACCATTACCAATAAGTGCTTTCTAACATTTTCTCTTTCTGAATCTTTTCTTATAACTAAACCATTTGCTTTTCAAATAAGGAAAGTGGCAACATTTACACAGACACACACACACACATACATATACTTGCTTGCACATCCTCAAATATCTGGAGCAATTAATACAGTGAAAGACTTCAAAATAAAAAAAGAAACATTTATTCTCAATAAAATGAGAATTAAAAATTTAAACTATTACGATAGATAAAATTATTCTATTATAGCTGAATCAAAATCAGAAGTTCATTTAGAGCCATTCAGAAATATTAGAATTGCCTTACCTGTGGTGGGACACAGAAAATAATGCATCAACCTGGAACACTGAGGTCACTGGTTCAAAACCCTGGGCTTCCTGGTCAAGGCACATAGAGAAGTAGCTACTACTGCTTCCTACTCTTCCCCTACCTTTCTCTCTCTCTCTTCTCTCTAAAATCAATATATAAAATCTTTAAAAAAAATAAATATTATAATTGTGATAAAACAATACATGACAAGAAGTTGCCTATCTTTTCTCAATCTTAATTCTTCAAAAGAAAATTTAGATTCTAAATACCTCACACATAAAAGGCATCATTTATAATTTATTTACTTAAGATGTAGGTGACTTCACATGTGTAACTTTCAATGGTGTTAATATTTCCTTTGTAACTTAAAAAAAAATGTACTGTTTTGGAGAGCTCTTTTTGTGCAATTCAGGTAAAACAAATTGAGACCAGTTTCAGTTGAACTGCTTTCTTTCTTGAGGTGCTAATTTCTGAATCAAGGTCTTGAAAACACTGAAAAACAAAATTTTTGTTGGATCTACAAAAACACTAGTTCTTACCTAATTTGAGTGTGCTGATCTCAAATCTGACATTAGTTTTGCTCTGTAAGCTACAGTTTCTTTTGCAATTCAAGATTTTAGGTTTTCATCTTATAAAATTTTCAACATCTAGTTTAATATAATAAACTAGAATGACTTCTTGGCCATCATCAGTGTGAAAATATAATAATTTATATAATGCAGTAAATACACTAATACACTAAAAGATATGATTGCATCAGAATTTGTCTACAATTTCAAAATAGAACATGTTAAAACACTTATTTTAATCATAAAATTTGCACAAAACTTACTTAAATTCTATTCAGGTAAAAACTTGTGTTTGTAGCCCTTGCATTTGTGTACTTGTTGAGGACAATCTCGTTTGATGCTTCAGCAATAGTGTGCATTGTTTAGAGCTGTCAAGAAATAGGCACCATTCTGTTGGACTGTAAGTGGTAACACCTAGCTGGCTGAGAAGACTACTGATATCATGACAGTAGACAAAATGTTTGTCTTAAGAAGACAAAACATTTGTTCATGCTTCCTGAAATACTTTAGATGACCAGTGAAGTACATTCTTTTCTTGAAGCCTGAAGGCTAATAACTCAGCTGATTTCTTTGATAGGCCCAAATCTCTTACTAAGTCATTCAATTTGGGTTGGCTGAACTGCTGAGGGGTTAAAGACTGCTTGGCATCAGAAGAAGACCCTTCAGATTCTGCAACCATTTCCTCATGTATCTTATCAAAATATACTTGATCACTATGTTCACTTTATTCGTCCTTAGAAGAAATAAAACCATTGAAAACTGAAACCGGAGTGTCTCAGAGTGTGGGATAGGTTGTATTGCTGAAGGAATATTAGGATATGCAATCATATTCCGTTTTTTCTTGCTGATGCCCTTTGTATAAATCAGACAGAAATAACAGTCACTGCTGTGGTCCTTAGGCTCATGACAAACCATGGAAATACCAAAAGGCATTCCTTTACGTTTTCCTTTTGTCTAGTCATGAAGCATTTCCTCGCAATTATGACACACAATATGAGGATTCCAATTCTTGTCTTGATCACCATGGGGAACTTGAAAATAGGCAATATATGCACGTGTCATAGATGATGAAATATTGTGCCTCTGACATTGAAGTGTGTATAACAGCCATATATATAACAGAAGGTGTCAGGACTATTCTTACATTTACGCCTATTCAAATAAGCCATGATTTAATCTTTTTTTTTCTTTTTTTCTTTTTTTTTTTTACAGAGATAGAGAGAGAGTCAGAGAGAGAGAGAGATAGGTATAGACAGATAGGAACAGAGAGAAATGAGAAGCATCAATCATTAGTTTTTCATTGCCATTGCGATACCATAGTTGTTCATTGATTGCTTTCTCACACGTGCCTTGACCGCGGGCCTTTAGCAGACCGAGCAACCCCTTGCTAGAGCCAGCGACCTTGGGTCCAAGCTGGAAAGCTTTTGCTCAAGCCAGATGGGCCCGCGCTCAAGCTGGCGAGTTTGGGGTCTCGAACCTGGGTGTTCCGCATCCCAGTCTGACGCTCTATCCACTGTGCCACCGCCTGGTCAGTCAATTTAATCTTAAAAAAATAAGAGGGTGTTTTTATCAGATAATAATCTTTACATTTAAAAACAACTACAATTATGTAAAAGTGATGTTTGTAAAACATTAATTGCCTGTGGTTATGTTCAATCCAAGAGTCGTTGCCCTTTAACTCCAATTTAAAAACCAATGCATGCCATTAACTGTAACAAAAAGAAATTAAAATTGCATAAAAACTAGAGCATGCACCAAAATACAGATATCAGATTTTGAATCAGCGATGCTGACATATATAGAAACAGTTCTAAAACCTCATGCCACAGAAAATGAAAAAAAAAATCTTTCCCAGTGAAATTTATGCAACATTAGTAAGAATTTACCAAGTATATATTATTTATCATAGAGTGTGTGTTATTTGTACATTTTGTATTTGATAAGGGGCTAATCTCCAAAATCAATAATGAGCTCTTAAAACCCAATAATAATAACAAAAATACCAATAACTTGATTTTAAAAATTGGCCAAGAGCTTAAATCAACATTTTTCAAAAGAAGACATACAAAAAGCCAACAAATACATATGAAAAATGCTCTATGTCAGTAATCATCAAAGATGTTTAAATCAAAATAATGATATAACACTTTACACCTGTCAGATAGTTATCATCAAGAAAACAAACAAAACAAGTGTTGGTGAGTATGTGGAGATTTTGGAACTCTTGCATACTTTTCGTGGAAATGCAAAGTGATACAGCTCGTATGGAAAACAGTATAGAATTTTTCAAAAAAAATAATAATAGAACTTATTATATGGCCTAACACTCACTTTTAGATATATATATTTAAGAGAATTAAAACCTCAATCTCAAAGAGACATTAACGTTACTATGGCATTGTAGCACTCTTCACCGAAATCCTCACCATAGCTGAGAAAAATTCACTGCCAGTTCCCTTTATGATGTTTAATACTCCGGCTAATGTTTTATAATCTCTTTTTTAAACCTTAGGAAATCTAGTATTTTACTCCACACACTTATTCTCCCAGCACCCTTGCTCCCCCCCCCTCACCCCCCCACCACCATCCACACACACCTAGAAACATCTCACTCCTACAGGTAATCCCTTTGGATAGCATCAAAGACAATTTCAGGCCAAATATTCTTCTTTTGCTTGGACACATCCGGTCCTAGGGAAACACTCAGACAACCTCTGCTTTAATACACTGGGAAAGTACAGATTGTTTCTTTTGCTGTCAGAGTAACTAAACAGCAGTTCCTTAAGTATGAGTTAGACACTGTCCACTGTGTCTACCAAACTGCAGGGGACACATGAAGATAAGTAGTCTCCTAAAAGTTTCAGTTCAACTGTAGATGAGAAACACCACCTTCTTTCTTGCACTGCCAGCATTCTCAAAAGAAATCTTTAATCAAAAGGCTGCCAATTTCATTCCCTCATTCTGAGTAAGCAAGTTAAGAGTAGGCTTACATGCTCAGGGCACGTACGAGAAGTAACTATGAATTGATGCTTCCTGCTCCTCCCCCATGCCTTTCTCTCTCCCTTCTCTCTAAAATAAATAAATAAAATCTTTAAACAAAAAGAAAGAAAAAGGTCTGGCTGCATAGCTAGGTTGGTTAGGGAACCATCTGAAAGCACATGGTTTGCTGGTTTGATCCCTGATCAGGGCACATATAAAAACAGATTGATGTTCCTGTCTCTTTCTCTTTCTCTCCCCCTTCCTTTCTCTAAAATCAATAAAAATAAACATTTTTTTTTTTATAAAAAGAGTTGCATTCACTTCTTAACCCTCCTTTTGCAGGACTGTTTCTCACTTCACTTTGGAATATTAGCAATCAATGACTTTACGGCTCCAGCAGAAAATTAGGATAAAAAATTTATTTTAACATATAGTAACATATTTTATTCTTCTTCATTCTTTGTTATTCTTTTTTTATTCAGCTGAAGTGTAGGTGTCTACTTTCATCATATTTTGTTTTAAATCCTAAAAATTCTCATAAACTTTGCATTTTAAATATATATTAAAAAGTGCTTTTATTGATTTGTGCTTTATAACAGGATAAGTTAAAAACAATATTAAATTTTACCTGGAGCTTTATTATGCCTAATCTTGCAGAAAAAAATGATATAATCAGCTTTCCTTTCTAATGGAAATCAAATAATCACAGATTAAGAATTTTATAGGCAGAGAAGATCCTAGAGAAAGTGTACACTAATCACTTCACCTTATTTTTTAACTTAATGGTTAAAAGAATCCTATAATCTTTTAATTACTTGCTCAACATTATAAATACAATTAATATTAGAATCTAAGTTTACTTACAAAACTTTCTTCATTATAATAGTATTTGTTCAGTGTTTATACAAAACTGTAAACAATTCTCAGTAATCATTTAAAATTCTTAAACAGTTTAATATTTAATGGCAGCTTTAAGAGAGCTTCTTAAAAGTATAAAATATTCAAGTGCATAAATAATATCAACAATTTACTTGCTGCATTAAAATTGCAATCTCAATTTAGAGATGTTTTGTAGAAAGAGTTCTCTTTCCTTAACAAATGCCCTTCATGTTTTTAAATAAGTGCCACATTATTTATCCTGGCAAGATAAAATTTCTTCCTACTTCACTAAATTATGTTTCTTTTTCCCCAGTACAATGAATAGATGTCATTATATGTGCTAGTGAATTTTGAAAGGTGTCTAGATGGGAATTTCCATCAGGATTCTCTTAGTGTCTCTGACTGTCTTAGACCTATATTCACTCCAGGGTAAGCGAGGAGAAATGAGAAAACACAAGATCAGGTCTGCCACTGTTTTCATTAACCTGAGTGTTCCCTTCACAACCTCGGAAGTGCAGAGAGTGAATGATGGCCCAAGTGGGGCAGGACAGATCGATTCCATAATTTTTCCTCGCTGTTTCTTCTCAGCCCTAACTGGCTATTGATTGGATAAGCTGGAGTTGGGCAGTGCCTCTGGGACCTTAGAACAACTACGAGGAAATTCCCTCTCTCCACATAGCAACACCTTCAGGCTCTTGTAGTCATTCACTTTATGGAGGAGAGTAAAATAAAACTTAAAAATGAAGTCTTCTAAAGAGAAATACATTTCTACTTCAGACGGGGAAAGAAAACTCACTTTAAAGCTTATTTATCCATAAGAGATCAATTGGATATTAACATGAAAAAACAAATATTTTATATAATTTAATAAAATATCAAAGTGGGGAGGGGTTTTTAAGATAATTTGATTTGATCTCTTTACATAACGGTTATGAAAACTGAAGCTGATAATTAGTAATCCACTTACCCCAACACTTGGGATAATTTAAACTAGATAATTTAAACTAACTTTGGTTTTCTAATTCCCAGACTCTAGTCTTAGAAAAGTTTTCTTATTGCTAAGAGAGCCACAGAGAAACAATCTCTATGCTCGCTGTGGATCTTATGTCCTGTTATAACATCAAAAACCAATGTAGTCACTTATTCCCAGTGTGAAGATCTATAGAACTTCATGGATGCCCAAGTGCCTGTGGGTATGTAGGGTGTAGTATTTAATGGCTGGTTGGTGACTTTCCAGCTCTCCTTTTACTTTTATGTCCTGACAGGTGACATTTTAAGTAGTGGATTTTCCATCCCAGTAATAGATATGACTGGGCCAAGAGATAACTGTTCTTTATTTCAAGGCACTGGTATTTTGGGCTGCATGATATTTCAGTTTAAACTAAGTTTATTATGACAAATACAGTTAGTAAAAATTTTAAATGGGTATTTTTGAATTAAAAATAAAACAGTAAATTAACCATAAAGTCATAATGTTAACTTACATTAAAACCTGAAATGATTGCCACAGGTAGTGCTGAAGAAGGGTGTTGGACCAAGAGGGTATATTTGAAAGTGTATGATGGTGCTGCAGCTCCCGTTGGAAATACTATGCCAAGAAGATACTTCGCCAAGAAGATACTTCAAAAGGTGGCTGCCATTTCCATGTTAAAAATTTCCAAAACATCCTTTACTAAATGTTTAAAAACATATCAGTAACAGTGCATGTTTGTGTGTGTGTGTGCATGTGTGTGTATGTGCATGTATGTATTGGCATAGCTTAAAGCCCATCTGATGTCTTTTGACAAGGAATTAGTTAGATGTATCCCAGCTCACTTAAAACTCTCTTAACTATTATTAATGTACCCCATATACATACTTGTCCTATAGAGGGTAGAAGTTAATTAAAACATATATATGCGAATTTAGAAATGAGAAGTTTGACCTTCTAACAGCTTTAGTTATTGATAAGCCACAGAAATAAACAGTGTTGTATGAGAGAGTGATTATAGCCAAGTGAGAAAGAGGGAGGTGTTGACTTTGTAAGTGTTAGTTATTGAAAAAACAAAATTAAGTAGTTTTATGTCTCACTTCAGGAAGTTGAGACTCTTAAATAAATTTTCTCAAAGAAAAAGATAGCCCTTGCTGATGATATGCTTCCATCCAGTTTAGTGAAAAAGACAAAAATTTCAGCATAATGTGAGAGCAGGGCTATGGGGATGTGTTAGCTGCAGGGAAGCACAGAGCATTTACTCTCAGACTGGGGAGACCCAGGAAGACTTTTTGAGAAGACAGCAGGGTGAGAACTAAAGTTTTAAGGATGAGTAAGAGTTAGCCAGGCAAAGAATAGTGAATTGTATTCAGGGCAGTTAAACAGCATGAGTTAAAGCATAGAAATGTGACACAGCATGGTGTGAGAAAAAAACAGCAAGTCATTTGATTCCAAGTGCATCAAGTAAGAAACAGGACATGGCAGGAGAGAAGATAAGACAGTTAGGTCATGGAGGGCCATGCAGTATATAATAGTAAAGTGCGAGGTTTTTACAGGCAACATGGTTCCACTGAAGGGCTCTAATGCAGACAAGTGCTGTGATCAGATTTATTTTGAATGGAATATTAATGGTAGTTCCATGAAGAATGGATTGAAAGAAAGAGATACTGCAGGCAAAGACAGCAGTAGGTACTCAGTGTGGCTATAAACAGGAGGGTCTAAAATAAAAGAAAGATGACATGGTTTGAGGGAAAATTTTAGATGAATAAACAGTTTAGTAAATAAATTTAGTAGGAGACTTTCTAGAAGTGGAAATAAGGGAAAAAAATTTTGATATTATATTCCCAATATTATAGTTTTTTTAATTAATTTTAATGGGGTGACATTAATAAATCAGGGTACATAAGTTCAAAGGAAACATCTCCAGGTTATCTTATCATTCAATTATGTTGCATACCCATCACCCAAAGTCAAATTGTCCTCTGTCACCTTCTATCTGGTTTTCCCTGTGCTCCTCCCTATCCCATCCTCTCCTCCCTCCCCCAACCCCATAACCACCACACTCTTGTCCATGTCTCACTGTCTCACATTTATGTCACATCTACATATGAAATCATGCTGTTCTCAATTTTTTTCTGTTTTACTTATTTCACTCTGTATAATGTTATCAAGGTCCATCCATTTTGTTGTAAATGATCCAATATCATCATTTCTTATGGCTGAGTAGTATTACATAGTATATATGTACAAAAGCTTTATAATCCACTCGTCTTCTGACGGAAACTTGGGCTGTTTCCAGATCTTCGCTATTTTGAACAATGCTGCCATGAAAATGGGGGCACATTTCTTCTTTTCAAGCAGTGCTATGATGTTCTTAGGGTATATTCCTAAAACTGGGATAGCTGAGTCAAAAGGCAGTTCGATTTTTAATTTTTTGAGGAATCTCCATATTGTTTTTCACAGTGGCTGCACCAGTCTGCATTCCCACCAGCAGTGCAGGAGGGTTCCCTTTTCTCCACATATTATAGTTTTTAAATTGTATTTGGACAATATAGATAGGTTATAAAGAAATGGGAACAATTTAATGGGAAAGACAAGCTCATGCAAAGTTTCAGATAGTTTGAAGATATCCAGTAGGCAATTGGGTATATAAATCACTAGAAGTGCACAATGAGAGTCATAAATATTGTTTGGTAATTAAAACTAAGTGGAAAAATGTCTTCAGGGAGTGTATGTAGAGTGAGAATGACTGTATGTTAATCTTGATAGATATTTAAAAATTGGACAGAAAACTCATAGAAGATTGAGAAAGACAAGTCAGAGAGAGGTTTCTTAATTACAAATAAAGAGTGGTAATATTAACACTGTTCTAGTAGGTAAAGAAAGATAAAAAAAAAAGTACTGGGTTTATAAGTAATAAATCATTAACAAGTAATAAATTTGTAATAAATAAATAATAAGTAATAAATTTGTGACATTAACAAAACAGTCTTGGTAAAATGATACAGATGATATGTAAGTTACAGGGTATTGAAAAATGGATAAGAAATAAGAAAAAATATCTTATTTTAAGAAATATGTTGATAAAGAGAAAAGAGATAACAAGTGATAATAATGGGGTTTAAGTTGTAAATAAGTGTTTTTCTAATTATATATATATAAAATTGAAAGTAAGGAGAAAGCTAAGAAAAGGGGAGAATGAAAGAATTTAACCAATGGACTAAAATCCTGAAGGAGATTTTTAAAAAAAAGAACAGATGTCTGGGTCATAATTGGTCATGGAGACAAGTATAGAAGTCTCTCAGAAGATAAAGGTAGGCGTTAAAAATATGAAGGTGAAAAGGACAGAGGAGCAAGTTATTCATGTTTTATGGATTCAAATTTCTTAACAATAGAGATATTTAGGTTGTGAGAGTAAGAATGAAAAAATTAAGGGGCTTTGAAGATAAAGGCGGAATAGTTGAATGAAAAAGAAAGGAAATTTATTAAGGATGCAAATGATTGTCAAATGATATGAGGAACTAACTGGGGTTGAATACAAATTTGAGGTTATATAAATGTTTAAATTGTGGCACCTTTCTAGCAATGTTGAGCACTTGCATTATAATAAAAAAGAATGGGTACTAAAATTAAGTCAGCATTGAAATTTTTGTCAGTTAGGTATCTATAAAGATAAATGTGCAAGGCATTAGGTTACTAGCAAAATAGTTGTTGAAGTGATCAATAACTATATCCATGCTCAAGAGAGAACACAGCAAATCTTGGGAAGTCTAGCTCAGCTTAGAGGAGGTGGGATGGATCAGAGAGCTGTTGTCTCCATAAAGCTGTTTAGCAAGGGCAGCAGGACTGACACTGACAGCCAGAAAGATAGGAGGCTGTAGTGAAAGTATGAGATGTTAATGCTTAAAATTCAGATATAGACACATTTTGGTTTAACTTCAATGTATGGCATTGGCTGTGATAAATTAGATATTTTTGTAGCCATTTTATGAGAAGGAAACTGATTGGAAGAGGTTAAATGATTTGTCCAGATTAAAACAACTAACAGGTACTAGAGTTGAGATTTGAACCCTGATCTTTCTGATTGCAAAGCATTTGTACTTTTTATCATATTTGTTCCCATAATTTGGCTTTTCAGTACTGAACTAAAGGTAAGTACCATCACTTACACAGTTTGTACTCTTTTAATCTGTGGAAGGATCAATATAGTTCTGAAAAGCAATTATTTTAATTACTTTGTTCTGTTTATAATTGTTGATGTTCATGGTTGGTTCCTTTCAATCTGAGATGTTGGTGTCATTTTTATTCTGGATATAAACAACTACAAAACATTGTGTCCATGACTGTGTTACACACGTCAATAAAATCTGTGTGGTTTTAGAATTAAAAATGATTAAGTAAGATGCTATTATGTTAAAAGCAAGTCACTTCAGGCCCTGGCCACATAGCTCAGCTGGTTAGAGCATTATCCCTGACAGACAGGCCAAGGTTTCTGGTTCCATCCTCAGTAGGATATGTACAAGAAATAACCAATCACAACATGAATAAGTGTAACAACAAATGATGTTTCTCTCTTGCCCTTCCTTTCTCTCTAAATATTAATCAATAAAAACATTTTAAGAAAAGCTGCTCATTTCAATTCCAAATATGCAATACTGTAGATATTTTATTTATATTTTGCCAAAAATCTTTTTAAAATCATTTAGCTTAATGCTATTCTTGTAGAATACATATTGCCTCTTCTTAAAATCACAAACATCTGTTAATGAGTCCATCTAACTTTCTATTAATTAGAAAGCCTTTTAGTTTAATAGTGAAGGCTATATCAGAATTATTTTACTTGTGAAAATGTGGAAATAGGTTTCCTGTATATCAAAATGTAAAGTTCTTACTATCGATGCTAGAAAACACATGCAATTTAACTGAATTTTAAAGGTAATTTAATTTGACTTATTTTCCATTACTTGGATTATAATATTCTAAATTTCTAAGTGTTCTTGCATTACTGTAATTGAGTTAATTTCAGATTTGGCTCCTATAGCAGCTTAATTTAAGTAGAAGTATTAAGTAAATTTTTCTTTTATTAAAAGGCTCATTTTGGTCTTGTTTATGGCATTCTTTTATGTTCTGATGATTTTTTGTAGCATTTGCTTTATAAATAAATATCTGTTTTTAGTTAAATTTGGTGCTGTGACCCCAGTAAAAGTAACCCATTAGACAAAATTCTTTTGGAACCAAGTTGTTATTATTATTTTTTTGCAGATAATTTTTAGCCAAAACACATTCTCTAATTTAAATAAGCTCCTTTACTTTATAAATTAAATTGTTCATACAAAGAAAATGCAAAAACGTAGTTAAACTTTTAAGTATTTGGTCATTAAAAATCCATTCTTGCCTTTCTGCCCATAACTACATCTTTCTCCGGACCTGTCACCCATTTAATTTAAGCACTTAGCTCCCTTCTAATGAGTAAATTGGCATTTCATATTACCTTATTACCCTATAAAACAAAATGCATACTCAATAACATTAATGGTAATTTCTCATAAAGACACATTATCGATCTGGGTGCTACCTGTAAGCATTGAAAATTGCAGCCTGTGCACAGAGCCTTTCACATCTGGGCCTGAAGAATTAAAGAAAAATTAAATTTGACAGCAGTAAATTCACAGGCACAATATAGGCCCCAATTTATATGCAAAATGAAATGCTTTATGAAAATTTCTTCTACTTTCTCATGGAGATTTGGGAAAAAAGATTTCACTGGGTGCTTCTTTCTTTAATATCCCTCTACTTAAATATTATACTGCAGTCACTGCAGACTCTTTTTGATGTATAAATAATCAAGTTAAATTATGTGCAGCAAGGAGACTAGTGCTCTGCCATTCTTATTTTACAAAGTAATTTCTACCCTAGATGGTCAAATTTCTCTGACGAATTCTTAATTATTATGTTGCAACAGAAGCAGAATCTATTTGTGCATAAATCCTGGGCATTCCCATGTGGCAAGTAACTAATATAACCAACCATTTCACTTGGCCTGTTCACTGAACTCCATAATTAGGTAATACTTTTGATTATGGTACATTTGAAGTCTTAATCCATTTAATTTTTTATGAGATTTTTTTTATTTTAATGGGGATATGTTAGTGACCACTGCCTATTTAAAAATCATTAAAATTCTGTCCACAGCAGTAATAAAGATTAAAGATTACTAATATGGAATTCATAACCTTGCTGGTTTTCCAGAAATCCAGGGCTTAAGGTAAATATTAAAGGTCATTTAATATGTTTGTCACTAATTATCATCCTGGGTAATAGGTTCCTTTTCTAATTATCATGGTATAAAAGTTCTATTGTTTGGGTCTATGCTTCTGATATTCATATTTAGCTTTTTGGGGGTGACTAATACTGGCATTAAGCTCCTGAACATTGATGGAAGTAGGTAATGCTTGATGAATTATTGCATCAAAGCTTATATGTGAATGCTGTATGCTATCTTGCTGTGAAGTTACTTACAACAGACACAACACCCTTTCTCTAGCACTAAATTCAGGGAAAAGGTCATTGTAGGATTAACAACCCTATATTTTAATATCAAACTATGACAAATTTTATAACAGCCTTCTGGTACTCTTGCCAAAATATTAAGAAAAAATCTTGAACAACCTGAAACATAAAAAAGACAATTTTTTTGAAAAAAGTAGATAGATTTTGTCTATCCTTTAACCTCATAATAAAATCACTAAATTATTTAATTCACATGGCAACACATTGTTCACTTCTTGTTTAAACTCACACACATACACATGCCTATGCATGCCCTCCTCAAGCTAGAGTAGCTGCCTGAAAAATAATCACTAGTTGTCTCCTTAACTAATGTCCTAGCATCAAGATAAGCTAAAACCACGACTGACTAGTTAAAGCCTGTTAGATTTTTGGCTACTGTTTTTTACAAAATTCAGACCGTCTTGGCATTTTGCATTTATTTGTACATTTGTTTGAAAATTATTACATCTGTTTTAATTATCTAAAGTGTTTTCAATTATTTTATTAACATACTTTTCTCTCATTTTGAAAATAATTTTTATTTTCTACCTCCTCAGTTTTACTTATATTTGCTCAGTCTTTTTATTTGCCCTTGCAGGAAATATTTAGACACATTACTCATGTAATATTAAAAAAAAATAGGTTATTAGATCTTGAAAAGAATTTTAAGAATATTTTATAAGAACACTATCAGTAGATATACTTTGATTTACTAATCTGTAATTTTTTATTTAGCATTTACCATGTTCCAGACACATAAAGATCCTGCTATCAATTCCTGGCCGGTTGGCTCAGTTGTAGAGCATTGCCTGGCATATGGATGTCCCCAGTTCGATTCCTGGTCAGGGCACACAGGAGAAGCTACTATCTGCTTCTCCAACTCTCCCCCTTCCTTACTTCTCCCCCGCCCCTCTTCTCCTCCCATACTTATATTGGTTCAAGCGTGTTGGGCCTGGATGCTGAGGATGGCTCTGTGGAATCTCCGCCTCAGGTGTTAAAAATAACTCAATTGCAAGCATGGCTCCAGATGGGCAGAGCATCAACCCTAGACAGGGGTTACCAAGTGGATCCTGGTCTGGATGCATGTGGGAGTCTGTCTCACTTTCTCCCCTTCTTTTACTTGGAAAAAGAAAGAAAATATTTCAAAAAATAGTAAAGATCCCTGCTATTGTGAAACTTTTCTCCTACTGACATTAGATATACAATAAACAAAATAAACATATGTATTTAAAATATTAAAAGGATAAAAGTACTATAATAATAGTATGTTACGTTGAATGATCTTAGAAGGACTCATTGTGAAAGTGACATTTGATCAAAAATTGTTAAAGGTGACTCAGGTATAGCAGGTATCCCAAGAGAAAACAACAGGTACAAACGCACTGAGGCATGAAGGAGCATGCTTGACTTGTGTGAGGAACAGCATGAACTTACTCTAGTTGATGGAAGGAAATAAAAGTGAAGTAATAGGACATTTCTTATCTTATTTTTTTAGTTTAATTAATTGTTTTTACATAGATTCTAGGGTGACCCCAACTGAATCCCCCCTCCCCCATATTCCCCTCAACATCTCTCTTATCCACCTTCTTGCAGTGCCCTCCCTCCTTCCCTTCAGTTTTATCCCATCCTATCATCCCCTTTTCCTCTGTCCTCTTTTCCTCTGGTTCCTTTGATCCCTCCTCTGTCTTAATTCCTTTCCTCAGTTCTCAATGTTCCTTGAATTCCTCAAACGAGTGAGGTCATATAATATTTTTCTTTTTCTGCCTGACTTATTTCAGTCAACATAATAGTTTCCAGGTCCCTCCATATTATTCCAAAAGGTAATATTATCTTCTTTTTTATGGCGCCATAGTATTCCATTGTATATATGTACCAAAGCTTTTTAATCCACTCATCCACTGATGGACACTTGGGCTGTTTCCAGATCTTCGCTATAGTGAACAATGCTAAACAGACCAATTACAACAAAAGAGATTGAAACAGTTATCAAAAAGCTTCCAGAAAACAAAACTCCTGGGCCCAATGGATTCACTGGGGAATTCTACCAAATATTCAAAGAAGAACTAACTCCTATCCTTCTCACGCTATTTCAAAAAATTCAAGAGGAAGGAACACTACCAAGTTCCTTTTTTGAGGCGAGCATAATTCTGATTCCAAAACCAGACAAAGACAGCACAAAGAAAGAAAATTATAGGCCAATATCCCTGATGAATTTAGAGGCTAAATTCCTCAACAAAATATTAGCAAACCGGATCCAGCAATACATGAAAAAAATCATACATCATGATGAAGTGGGATTTATTCTGGAAGGGCAAGAATGGTACAACATTTGTAAATCAATTAATGTGATTCACCACATAAACAAAAGTAAGGAGAAAAACCACATGATAATTTCAATAAATGCAGAAAAAGCATTTGATAAAATCCAGCACCCATTTATGGTAAAAACTCTTAACAAAGTGGGAATACAGGGAACATACCTCAACATGATAAAGGCCATCTATGACAAACCCACAGCCAACATCATAATCAATGGACAAAAATTAAAAGCAATTCCTCTAACATAAGGAACAAGGCAGGGGTGTCCCCTTTCTCCACTCTTATTCAACATAGTACTGGAAGTCCTAGCTACAGCAATCAGACAAGAAGAAGAAATAAAAGGCATCCAAATTGGAAAAGAAGAAGTAAAACTATCATTATTTGAAGATGATATGATACTGTATATAGAAAACCCTAAACGCTCAGTCAAAAAACTACTGGACCTAATACATGAATTCAGCAAGGTGGCAGGATATAAAATTAACACACAGAAATCACAGGCATTTCTATACACAAACAATGAAATGTCAGAAAGAGAAATTAAGGAAACAGTCCCCTTCACTATTGCAACCAAAAAAATAAAGGACCTAGGAGTAAATTTAACCAAGAAAGTTAGGCTTGTACTCAGAAAATTATAAAACATTGATAAAAGAAATCAAAGAAGACACAAACAAGTGGAAGCATATACTGTGTTCATGGTTAGGAAGAATAAACATTATTAAAATGTCGATATTACCCAAAGTAATTTATAAATTCAATGCAATATCAATTAAAATACGAATGACATACTTCAAAGATATAGAACAAATAGGACATTTCTTAAAGAAAAAAGGAAAGGATTAGGGTCCAGGTCAAAAGGGTCTTTAAGCTCTTGTAGAAATTTTGAAGTGTGTGTGTGTTTTTGTGTGTGTGTGTGTGTGTGTGTGTGTGATGAAGACTATTAGAATATTTTAAATGAGAAGTGACATAAGTCTACTTGGATTTTAAAATGATAATTTTGGCTTCTGGATTGAAAATCTCCTAATGGAAATACAAAGGTAAAGCAGGAAGACTAGTTAAGGAAATTTAGAAATCATTCAATTAAATGAAGTAAGTTAGATTAGAGGATCATTCTGGATATTGGAAGTCAAAGTCTATATGCTTTGAAATTATAGCAAAATAATTTGATAAGTAATGAAATGTGAGTTGTGAGAGAAAGAAAACAATCAATAATTACACTAGAATTTTGGCTTTTGGCAACATGGCTAACGTTCATTTGAAACCCTAATAAAAATATTTCCAGTATATTGTGGAGTTCAACGACTGAGTGAAATGAATTTAAAGGAAAATGGGAGGAAAGAAATTGGAGATAGAAAATACAAACAACTGTTTCTAAGAAGATTGCTATTAAAGGCAAGAAGAAAAGTGGGCTACCAGCTAGAGGGAAACAGAGGTTTTCTTTTAAATATGGAAGAACTTAAATTACATGTATACAAAATGTGCTTCTTGAAATGATGCAATAGAAAAGTGAGATTAATGGCCATGAATTTAAATTGAGACAATGAACCATGTCAAGGTTCTGAATGTCCCATGTAGTTTATATGGAGAATACAAAATCTCAGTGGTTAGAGTTTTGCCAGAAGGAGGTGACAAAGTAAAAGAGGAACAAAAAATAGACAGTGTTTTCACACAAAAGACAGAAGGTGGGAATGCAGAATTTAGACTTGGTTAGGAGGGTAGTGAGGATAACAGCGTGCATATACATAGTGTCATAAATATCTATGAGAGAAATTCCTTTATACTGGGGAAATGGAACATATGAATGCAGAGATCAATGATTCTTTTTGGCAGGTTGGTTTTCCTTATAAGGGGAAATCATAGGACTGGCGTAATTATGATTACTCCTTAGACTGAAGTGCGTAAGCACAGAGGCCAAGACCAAGAAGACAAGAAAATGAAGAAGCACCTGTAAGTGTAAGAGTGTTAGTACAGTCCCCCAGAGAGAAGGAAACTATGGGTAGTGTTTTTTCAATTATGATTTTGCAATCAATACAAAGGCAAACTATAGTTGATGTCACAGGTCGAGCATTACATGGGGTTGTGCAATTGCACGGGGCCTGTGCTCAGAATGGCCTTGCACTTAGTGTTATGTTCTGATGTCAGTCTTGAAACTTTTAATAAATTTTGAATAAGGACGTTTGTGCAAGATCAAACTCTTACCCAAAATTGATTTACATGTTGAAACTGCTGATGCCACATTTTCACCAAGAAGTATGTAAAGGTTCATTATTCACATAATAAGAGTTTCTATGGAGATCTGCATATGTTTCAAGCAGGTTTCCAATGGTTTGAGTGAACAGGAGCAAATGGCTTTATTTTTCTATTGTAGTTAGAGACAGGCTGGAATGATAGTTTCGGCCAAAGAGCTGGGTTGCCTGGTTTTCACGTCCGCACCTGGGACCAAGAAAAGAGTGAAATCCCCTGTCCTTTTATGGGACTTGGCATAAAAGGATAGGGATTAAACATAAAAAATGCAGACAGATTCTCTATTAAAACAGCCCTACAGTATTGCATCTAGTCTGGCGCCACAAATTATGTAGCCAGTCCTTCTTTTACAGAGGCAGAGATTGAGAGAAATATATGTATTAAGAACTCACTACTGCAAAGAAAAAGAGGAAAGCATTAGGGTGCAGAAGAGAGGTTGGACTGTCCCAGAAGCTGGACAAAGCTGTCTCCCATGAATCCCTCTGTGTGGGGGAGGTGGCAATGCTTTTATTTCCTCAAGTGCTCATTTACAGCTGTGGAATTGTGCACCTTTCAGAGCTAATGGCCATATCTTTCTCTGAAGGGTGATTTGGGCAGCTTTATCTCTTCATTTACATGAACTGGACAACTATTATAATGTCCTAGGAATTATAATATATTTTGAATACAAATTCTAATATTAGATTACTTTTTGTAAGCTAAAAAAAAATAGGTCTGAGATAAATGTCTAGATATGTGACTTAATTCGTAAGGGATGTTCATCCTCTTTGAGTGGTAGTTTTTCTTTTATGCAGATAGTAATACAAATAAATATTTGTTTTGAGAAATATAAATGTGAAATAACTGTTGAAAGTAAAAGTGTAATACAAATGTTAGTTGTTATCTTCATCAAGAGCTTCAAAGTATAAATCTTGTGACCTGTATTTAAGTTGCTCAAAATTCTGTTCTTTTACAGGAGAAAAGTTCTATAATTTAGGTGATTCAGTGCATTGTATTCTATTTGGGGTTTTCCGTTAATAACTTTCTTTTTAAGATTGAACATGTTGCAATGCTAAAACTTTTATACCAATGAATAATTACTGCTTACCATACTTAATTCATTTTTAAAGTCAAGGTAAATTACCTGCCAACAATCAATAAAAATAAATAAATTTTACATTAATCAAAGTACATTTCTTACTGATTTCAGTGCCTTAACAAAGGGTTACTGGTATGTTATATAAGATAATAATGTTTTATTTGTTTCTCAAATTATATTAAAAGGATGCTTCTGCTTATACATTTCTTATTTTTATAGTATCACTCATGGGCTTATGCAGGATTTTTGAGGATAAACCACATGTAGTTAACATTCTCCATGGCTCTGAATGTCTTAAACTTAATGTTCACCAATAAAAATATGAACCAAGTCTGAATTCTTACCCAGGTCACCAAGGATAATACAGGGTCCCAGTTTTGTCAGGGTTCTTCAGTTTATGCTTAAAATACTTCATTTAAAAGAGACAGGTTTGAATGATAAAAGTCTGAAACAGCCTAAATTATCTTATAAATTAAACTGTATAATCTCATGATGTTTCTAGAAGTTTAAAAAGAAAAATTTACTGTATTATAATATTGTCTATGTTTCTTCAGGCCCTAATTTTAAAAATTGAAGTCCTAAGATAGGCTTAGATGTTTAAAATTAGAATGTTTTCATAGCTTCTAATTTTGCAGCTATTGTTCTTATAGTATTCAGTGTCACAGAGGCAAACTCTGTTCCAGTTACACCAGTACAGATTTGTCATTTCTCGTCTCTGAAATAGCTCAAAAAATAATTGGAGATAAAAGTTAGATATATTTGTATTTATGTGGGGCTGGAAATGCTAAATGGAACTGTACTCACACTCTTGACAGAAATCTCTAATAGAAAAACAACAATTTTAGAACCTGATTCTGAACCTATTTCTCTTTTTCTGAATTTGTTTATTTTAAAACTCAAGAAAATAATAAAAAAACTAGCTCATTTATAATTTGAAATAAACTAAGATCTTATTTAGGTAACCAAATAAACCGGTGCATTTGAAAATGTAAAAAAATAATAATAATAATTTTGTATTCTTTTTAATTCTGTCTTCTTTTCTACATCTGTTATACTGTATTAGGTATACATGTCATTTAATTACTGACTAAGAACAGTAAAATATTATACAATTAAATGATTAAAACAATGCCTTTCCAAAGCTGCAATTCTACTGAAAAAAACCTGCATCAATCACAAATTTTAAAATTAGTGAAAATACGTTATATTTCAAAATAGCTTCCTTAGGCCTAGAAATTTATAACTAATGAGAGAGAGAGAATAATTAAAAGTGTAAGCAGAAACGTAACTCAAAAGGACAATTATATTTGATTCATTTGATACACAAAGTAAAGTTGTCCCTACACTGGAGAACAATATTTTAAAAATTATGTTGCATGAGGTTTTAGAACTTTTTCTATGTATCTCTGCATTGCTGATTTCAAATCTAAAATCTGCTTTTTGGCACCTGCTCTAGTTTTTATGCAATTTTAATTTCTTTTTGTTACAGTTGATGGTATACATTGGTTTTTAAATTAGAAGTTAAAGGGCAACGACTCTTGGATTGAACATAACCACAAGGCAATTATTGTTTTACAAACATCACTTTTACATAATTGTAGTTGTTTTTAAATGTAAAAAATTATTTCCTGATAAAAACACCCTCTTATTTTGTTTTAATATTGAATCATGGCTGTTTCGAGTAGGCATAAATGTAAGAATAGTCCTGACCCTTCTGTTATATATGTGGCTGTTACACACTTAAACGTCAAAGACGCAATATTTCATCATCTGTGATAAATGCATATATTGCCTATTTCCAAGTTCTTCATGGCGATCAAGACAAGAATTGGACCCCTCATATTGTGTGTCATAACTATGAGGAAATGCTTTGTGACTGGACAACAGAAAAATGCTAAGGAATGCCTTTTTGTATTCCCATGGTTTGGCGTGAACCTAAGGACCACAGCAGTGACTGTTACGTCTGTCTGATCTATACAAAGGGCATCGGCAAGAAAAAACGGCATATGATCACATATCCTAATATACCTATTCCACACATGAGACACTCTCAGTTCCAGTTTTCAATCATTTGATTTCTTCTAAGGATGAAGAAAGTAAACATGGTGATCAAGTGTATTTTGATAAAATGCATGAGGAAATGGTTGTAGAATCTGAAGGGTCTTCTTCTAATGCCAAGCAGTCATTAACTCCTCAGCAGTTTAGCCAACCTGAATTGAATGACTTAGTAAGAGATTTGGGCCTATCAAAGAAAGCAGCTGAGTTATTAGCCTCCAGGCTTCAAGAAAAGAATGTACTTCACCCGTCAGCAAAGTATCCCATTTCAGAAAGCGTAAATAAAGTTTTGTGGACTTTTTTTCCAAAGACAAACACTTTACACTTTTTTTACCGTCATGATACCAGTAGTCTTCTCAGCCAGCTAGGTGTTACCACTTACAGTCCAACAGAATGGCGGCTATTTCTTGACAGCTCTAAACAGAGTCTGAAATATGTTCTCCTACACAATGGTAATGTTTATGCAGCGGTTCCAATTGGTTATTCAACTCATCTGCAAGAAGATTATAATGACATAAAAATTGCCCTCGACTTACTGAAGTATGAGCAGCATAACTGGATTATTTGTGTGGATCTTAAAATGGTCAATTTTCTGCTAAGACATCAGAGAGGTTTCACAAAGTATTCTTGCTTTTTGTGTTTGCCAGACAGCTGAGCTTGGGAGAAACACTGGACACAGAAGGAGCGGCTGTAACTTGAAGCTCCGGAAGTAGGGATGAAGAACATTGTCAATGAACTTGTAGTTAATCGAGACAGGATCATTTTTCTCCCACTTCACATCAAACTTGGCTTAATAAAGTAGTTTTTTCAGGCTTTGAATAAAGAAAGTGAATACTTTCAACATATTATTTCTGTTTTTTCTGCCTTGTCTTTCAAGAAGATAAAAGCAAGTGTATTTTATGGACCTCAATTTTGAACCCTCATACATGATGAAGAATTTACCAGGAAGATGAATAAGGAGAAGAAAGCAGTGAAGCATGGCAGTCTTTTGTGGCAGTTACAAAGTACTTCCTTGGCAACAAAAAAGCAAAAAACAATAAACTTCTGGTTCAAAGGATACTGTTGCCTTTCCGTGGCATTGGATGTAACATGAGTGTTAAGATTCACTTACTGAACAGTCACTTTGATAAGATTTCCGAAAATCTTGGAGCTATTAGTGATGGGCAGACTACTGCTGGAGAATCAAACGAGATTGTCCTCAACAAATACACAAACACAAGTGCTACAAATGCAAGTTTTTGCCTGAATAGAATTTAAATAAGTTTTGTGCAAATTTTATGATTAAAATAAGTGTTTCAATATGTTCTATTTCAAAATGAGGACAAATTCTGATGCAATCATATCTTTTAGTGTATTAGTGTATTTACTGCATTATATAAATTATTATATTTTTACAAAGATGATGCCCAAGAAGACATTCTACTTCATTATGTTAAACTAAATGTTCAAAATTTTACAATAAGATGAAAACTTAAAATCTTGAATTTTAGGAAAAACTGTAGCTTACAGAGAAAAGCTAATGTCAAGCCTGACCTGTGGTGGTGCAGTGGATAAAGCATTGACCTGGGAACACTGAGGTCGCCAGTTCAAAACCCTGCGCTGGTCTGGACAAGGCACATATGGGAGTTGAGCTTCCAGCTCCTCCCCCCTTTCTCTCTTTCTCTCTCTCTTTCTATCTCACTCTGTGTCTCCTCTCTAAAATGAATTTTAAAAAAAAAAGAGAAAAGCTAATGTCAGATTTGAGATCAGCACACTCGATTTAGGTAAAAACAAGTGATTTTTGTGGATATAACAAAAATTTTGTGCCCCAGTGTTATCAATGAACTCAACTTGATATATTCTTCAGAACGTACAGTCTACCCCTTTGTAGCTATTAAGAAGATTAAAAGTCATGATCACAGCATTTAAAAAAAAAAACAATGGAAGCTCATTTTTGCTAATCTGGTATCTTAAAATAGACCATCATAAAAATCACTTCAGAAAGATGAGAATCTATTTTTAAATGCTTCCAAAAAAAAAAAAATGCAGCGTATCTTTCTCAGTTTGTCAGTCTCACTAAGAATAAAAGGGCTGCCTAATTCTAAAACTAATTTTTAATTCTGTTTTTTAATCACATACTTTATGCTAGATTTTAGTGAAAATGTGAATTTAGTCTTCTCAATCTCTAGAAGTTTTCTTTTTCAGCTTCCCTTTTACTTTTTCTAATACACTAACTGAAAGCATAGTCGTTGCACAGGTTGTTTAAAAATTACCTCAGATGCTTGGGCTGTTTCCAGATCTTCGCTATTGTGAACAATGCCATGGTATATATATATATATATATATATACTATGGAATACTACTCAGCCATAAGAAATGATGACATCAGATCATTTACAACAAAATGGATGTACCTTGATAACATTATACGGAGTGAAATAAGTAAATCAGGAAAAAAAACTGAGAACAGCATGATTTCATACATAGGTAGGACATAAAAGTGAGACTATGAGACATGGACAAGAGTGTGGTGGTTACAGGGTGGGGGGAGGGAGGGGAGGGCGGGATAGGGAGAAGGGCAGGGGCACAGGGAAAACCAGATAGAAGGTGACAGAGGACAATTTGACTTTGGGTGATGGGTATGCAGCACAATTAAATGATAAGATAATCTGGAGATGTTTTCATTGTACATATGTACCCTGATTTATTGGTGTCACCCCATTAAAGTTAATAAAAAAAATTACCTCAGATATTTGTTTCAATGCAAGTGCCTGCAGATCAGAATATCAAAACTTGATAATAAAAAACTGCATTTATATATATATTTTTATATATATTTTATTTTTTACAGGGACAGGGAGAGAGTCAGAGAGAGGGATAGATAGGGACAGACAGACAGGAACGGAGAGAGATGAGAAGCATCAATCATTAGTTTTTCATTGCCATTGCGACACCATAGTTGTTCATTGATTACTTTCTCACATGTGCCTTGACTGTGGGCCTTCAGCAGACCGAGCCACCATTTGCTGGAGCCAGCGACCTTGGGTCCAAGCTGGCGATCTATAAAGTCATTCAACAATCAAACATCAAACATGTATCTGTGGAACACTTTTTCTACTGCTTTGTACTTCAAAAATAAAGAAGTTAAACAAATACAGCAACAGTAATCAATTCCCTTGTGGAGTTTACTTTCTACTAAGGAGAGGTATAAACAATAAATGAGACAAATATAATCCAAATATTTAAGAAAATAAATTATGCTAAGGAGTGCTGAAGTGCCAGAAGAGGATTGCAATTTTAAATATGTCAGCTAGAAATGTTTTTTTGTTTTTCTTTTACTAAGTTTTGAGTAAAAATTGAAACAGGGTATGGTGAAGGAATGAACCAACAATAAGGAAAAGAACAATTGCAATGGCTCATAGTCAGAACTGTGCCTGATTTGCTTGAGAAATAACAAAGAAAGCATTGGGATTGAATGGAAGGAAGCCAGACAGTAATAGAAAATGCCATAGACAAATAGTGGGTGTGAGATTGGGTAGGGCATTGAGTGAGATGTGGAGCCACTGGAGAATTTTATGCAGAACAATAACCTGGTTTTGACAAGTTTGAAAGGATCCTCCCTATTCCCTGTCCAGGTTAGACTGTAGAAGGAGCAAGGATGAAAGCACTAAAAACAAATAGAAAATATTACAATAATATAGAGAAGAAATGACAATGGCTTAAATCAGGGTAAAAGTGATTAAGAGTCATATTCTGAATATATTTGAAAGATAAACTCAGTAGTATTCCTGGATTATGTGGATGTGGAACATGAAAAAGAAGAGTCATGATTCCTCTTAGGTATGTTTGGCCTCAATAACTGAAACTATGCAGTTGCCCTGAGCCAAGGAACACTGCAAGTGGAGCAAATTTGAAGGGATGAAAGAATGGATTTTCAACATGCTAAGTCTGGGGAGTCTATGAGACATTCAAGTGGAAGTAATATTCAAATAGATATAAGGACCTTCATTTCAAGAGAGAAGTTCAGGCTAAATGGTATAGATGGGTCTTAAAAGCATCAGCTTGGACAAAGTTACACTGGAAGAGAAATAGTCAAAGATGTCTCTAAATCACTGCATTTAATTGAACCATATTATTTATACTATTTTATATTATTTACTTCTATCTCTTCTACTGTAAGAGATATGATCTACTTATTGGTTTATTACACTAATTTATAAAATGTTTTTACTTTTTTGTTTCATACTTTTAGTGTATACTTGAAAAGTGCACAGATTAGAACATCCTTGTATTAATAAAAATAATTATATTTTTATGTTAAAATCAAACATTGATATAAAGCCATAGATTATAAAGACATAATTTTTTAAGACTGTCCAAATTGTCAGCAATTTGAGGACTTAGAAATAGATTATGAACTCATACTGATGCCAGATTATATGGTAAATTTAGTTTGGGCAACAAATTTGCAGCACCGACAGTTCTTAACAAAAATCTTCTCAAAGCAGTTCTGATGAAGAAACGTAATAATGTATATTTGTTATAGGAGTGGGCTGGTCAAACCAGATATGTAACATTTTTATATTCTAAAAGCTCAATATTTTTACTGATTAAAAATAGTTATAAATGGACACAAGAAATACTGCCTTATGTCTTAAGATACTTGATTACAGTTTTTAGAGTTGAACTCAGTGGAGAATTTAAATAATATGTCATTTTAGATTTATGACTATATTTTGAATAGGCACAAAAACAAAATAACAAATCTGCCTAGTTAATGCTCACTTTGTTTCTGTGTGTACGTTTGTTTGGGTGTGTGTGTGTATTGGAGAGTGAGAATGTGTATAAAGGGAATGGGTTGGTCCTAGTACGAGAAAAAATTTAAATATAGAGTTCAAATTTCAAGATTATGTCAATCATTACCCTGGCCAGTTGGCTCAGTAGTAGAGCATTGGTGGGGCATATGAAAGTCTCCAGTTCGATTTCCAGTCAGGGCACAAGGGAAAGGAACCATATGCTTCTCCCACAGCCATGGCCTGAATGGTTGGAGCAAGGTGGCCCCCAGCACTGAAGATGACTCCATGGCCTTGCCTCAGGCACTAAAATAGCTCTGCTGCCAAGCATCAGAGAGTGGCCCCAGATGAACAGATCATCGCCCAATAGGAGGCTTGTCCAGTGTATCCCCATTGGAGTACATGCAGGAGTCTGTCTTTGTGCCTCCCTGCCTTTCACTTAAGAAAAAATAAATTAATTAATTAAAAGAAAGATATGTCAATCACACTTTACTCCTTACTCCTCCATAATTATCTTTCAACTTTAAATCTCACATAACAACATGATTTTTACTTTGGATTCTAAATGTACTTATAAGTATTACTCTAATAAAATTGGATTGCATTTCAGCTTCCAAATAGATAAAAATAAAATGGAGACATTTATGTATAGAGTTTATTTTATTATGAAAGTTACATTTCTATGATAACTTGAGCAATTTATTTAAATATGCAAAACAGAAAAGCCAAATATATTGACTCTCAAGTTAAAATATTTGGCTTAAATATATGCATTTTTAAGATAATTTTTGTATAAAAATATTACCAAATAAAATGTGTGCAAAAATGAGTATAATATATATTTAATTGAAATATAATTTACAAACTTGTTAAAGTGCATTTCATATTTTTAATTGTATGTCTTCTGATTTTAATTTATCGTAAGTACATTTTTAATGATGAAATATATTTTTTCTTTTTTCTTGATAAAAATAAAATGTAAAGACCATTAGAAAAATATAAAAAATGTTAAAGTATAAATATTAAATCTAGATTATAGATTATGTATACTTAAATTTGTACTTATAGATGTGTCTCTATATATAGTACCTTATAAATATGTGTATATAGTAATTATATAATCATGTATATATAAATGTGATCATATGCATTTATATATTCTATTTATAAATATAACATATTAGGATTCCTGGCCAGGAATTGAACCTTAGACCTCCACAGGCTGGGCTATCGCTCTACCGCTGAGCCAATTGGCCAAGGCTGGGTATCTATATTTTAAATAAACTTTGTGGTGTAATTGTAATAATTGCATATTCTATAATCATGTATTTCTTAGTATAAATTATAAAAGCTAGAATTTGGATATCATGGAATATTCACTTTTAATACTCAAAGATTATACCAACGATCCAGATTGTTTCATTTTAATTACACTCAGTATTTTTTGCAAATATACCATCATTACAAATTATTGAATTTAAAATTTATTAATTTGAACATAACTTCAACTTAACTTGAAAATAGATACCTATTTTGTGGAATATAATAAACTGTACAATCCTGACTGTTTTTTAATTATGTAAGTCTTCAGAATCCCAAAAAACACTTATAAGATATATTTTATGTTATATCAAGGTATAAGCAGTGACATTCTCTAAGGCATCTTCCATGATGCATATACAACAACAGGTTTATGTAGGGTTGTGATTGCAGAGTTGTCAGGGACACTCACTGTCAAGCTCAGTGGTTTTCCTTACCACAGTCTTATAGCAAAGATTTCAATTACAGGTCTCAATAAAATTATGGATTGATAACTCTCATAATTCTTCTGGATTACTCTAAAAACCATAAATAAGTCTGGGATACACACTCTAGAATATTTAACAATATTTGTTTCTCATTAACTTAGAATCAAAAAAATAAATTTGTTTATGTCTTCAGTAAACAATCATTTAAATATTAAGAAAAATTGATTATTTTTGAGTAATTACTTTCTAACAGAAGTAAATGTGAGAATTCTCAAAACTACTAAGGAAAGAAGTGATGGATGAAATATAATCTTAAAGAATCTTGCAATACTCGAATATATATATATATATATATATATATATATATATATATAATATTTTTAAATATTTAATTATAACAATTTTTTTCCTGACATCAAGGACCTTTAATAAGGAATATTATTCTTTCTTAATTGAATTTCTTTTCTAAAACTTCAACATCTTTGATTGTGAAGAAACAAGACTACATATTATAAAGGTTACATTTGTTTTCACATCTGGAAAAGAATTAAATCAATAGGCATAGTTGGAGGAACAAAAGTTGAATAGTGTATTCCACTGGGTGAAGAAAAAGGAAATACCGCAAGGTAAAAGTAGATGTTAACAGACTAATGATCATTTTTTAATAACAGAGGGACCTGTGAAAAAAATAGCAATATATTTTTCATTGCTGTCTTCTCTTTCAGCTAACCTTTGAATGAGAGAAACTTCTGCTGATGTCAAATGACCACAAGGATATTAACAACTGGACTTGGAACCTGTCGGCCGTTGTTGGGTATATCTCTTTTACCAAGCTGGCTTTTTTCGCTACTGCTACTGACCTTGCAAACAGCTCCGACAAAGGTCGGAATGGATTCATTGATCAGCTAGACCAAGCATATGACAGTCTGTGCCTTAATTGAATCCCAAAAGGGGGCCAACTGGGTTTTTATTACAGAGGCCAGCCGATAGCACTCATTAAAAGCTCCACAGACTGTGTGGTTTACTAATTAGTTTATTATACAGACACCTTGACGATGGGCAAAGTTGTCATTTTGCCCTTTATCGCACAGGGGATGTTGTTAAAAGTTTAATCAGCTAACACTGACCAAGTTAGCTTGGCAGGCTGTAGATGGTCATTACTGAGGTCACCCCTGCTGTAGCAATTCTGACAGGGTCACAGCATGAACTTACAATAAAGAGTGTTACATAAGGTAAGAGCACACCTGAAAGGGACCCCAGAAAAGAGATGTGCTCTGTGGGGAGTAAGAAACAGATGGGCTGTTAGGACAAGTGAATCCTTTTAAAGTTTATCTTTGCCTGCTCTGTTTAACATATGCTTTCTGAAAAGTTGGGCCATACAACAATCGCTTTGATATGTTCATCAGAAATAAAATTAGTAACAGGTTGTTTCTGGCTAAATTAGGGGCATCTGATTAAAAATTATTTCCCCATGTTTTATTTAAACTTTACAGAATACCAGGGAAGTAAGCAAGGCATTTCATGTGGTTGAAACTTACCCTAGTTAGACCAAAGAAAAAGTCCTATTTAATAAGACAGTATTATTATTTAGAAAACCATTGTGTGCACTGCTCAATTGTATGAGAAAATTCTCTGATTTCCCACTATTGTCTAACTTATTTCAGAGGTTCTTATTTCTCTAATAGGTTGATTTCTAGAATTTATTCTATCTAAGGGAAAATTTTGTATGCATTTAAGCAAGATCACATAGTGAGTGAAGTATAGATTTATCCATCTTACACATTTGGTAAAGACTCAGAAAACATGACACGATTTTAAGTTAAAAATTATTGACAAATTAAAAATATAGGTAATGTATAAATAAATGTATAAAATATTATTCTGTTAATATATACTTTTTGATTAGCATAATGATTGTACTCTATGTTCTCAGTAAATCTGGTCATATATTCAATCTAAGTAAACTGTTGTTAGCATCCAATAATAGTTTCAACCCATACTTTTGGGTTTTTTTATACATAACTTTAGTGAGATTACACTTTCCAAAGTATCTATTTAGGCATTTTAATAGTGAATTTCTGCCCTACGGATGATCAACCAAGATAAACATGAACAGTTTAAAAAAGAGGTTTCTGAATTTTCACTCTGTTTTGTCCTTGGATATTCAAATCCCTAGAGATCTGTATGAATCTGAACTTTAGAAGCAGTTTATAGAGTATATAAATTGTGTTGATTCAGACCTGATCCATTGAAATTGAAGCTTTAACTAGCATGTAAACTTAACGTTTTTTAGCATCAGTTATTCTATCTATAATATTATCTGAAAGCTTTATGATAGTAAATCCAAGTGGCTTAAACAAGATAAGAATGTGTTCAAGTTACACATTTAGTTTTGATATCACAAACTTTTATTGTGCTTAAGTCATAACAAATAATATGCAACACTAAAAGGCATCTTCCCTGGAGATCAAAATATAATTTAAGGGATGTGTGATCATATTGAAGGCTTTACGAAGAGAAATGAATAAATACTCTGTATTGCATTTCCAAAAGCAAAAGAAATTTTAGTAAGTATTGTGTATTATCCAAATTGGAACTGATCCAGAAAACAAGTCCTAACATTTAGGATGACTATAAGATTTGTAAAATAGAGACATCTTCAGGGGTTCACACTTCTTGGTAGTCCTGAGGAAGCATCCCACGGAGGCAGATTGCTTTGTCAAACCCACACGTGCAAATGCTTCATCATTAACTCAGTCTAGGACAAAAACAAGCTGTTTTAACAGTGCAATTTTAAAAGTATTGCTATTGTGTATGTTTTTTGCCACAGCTCATGGAGAATGTTGTGAAACACTTTTAGTAAAAAAATCTGAAATCTCATCTTTTCAAAAGTATCTCAACAGCAACATGTTATTTTCAAACACTTCCAAGACTTCATGTTATACATATAACATGTGACAAATTCAACTATTAAAGGTAAACCTTTTGTACATTACAACCTAAGGAAAGTGAAAATTCAAACTATGGACCACAAATAAATCTTTACAATATGCAAGACTTAAAAAGACTTAATATCAATAATGTAAAATAGATGCCTATAAGTCAGGGGTCCCCAAACTACTGCCCGTGGGCTGCATGCAGCCCCCTGTGGCCACTTATGTGGCCCCCACTGCACTACCGGAAGGGGTACCTCTTTCATTGGTGGTCAGTGAGAGGAGCACAGGATGCATCCGCACGCATAGTTCCCATTGAAATCCTGGTCAGTTTGTTGATTTAAATTTACTTGTTCTTTATTTTTAATATTGTATTTGTTCCTGTTTTGTATTTTTACTTTAAAATAAGATATGTGCAGTGTGCATAGGGATTTGTTCATAGTGTTTTTTTATAGTCCGGCCCTCCAAAGGTCTGAGGGACAGTGAACTGGCTCCCTGTGTAAAAAGTTTGGGAACCCCTGCTATAAATCATTAAGTTAACAAAATATACAAATGGAAGAATGAATACAAAAATAATAAAAGTGCAGTTAATGAAAGCAGAAAGACAGAAGACCGAAATATATATCTCTATATATCCATATGTGTCTATATATATATAAATACATATAGATATACATTAATAACATATACTTATCTTTTACAAAATATATGTATATTATATCTTTTATAATTTTATAATCAGTCAAGTATAATTTGCTGGTCAAGTGATATATGTATATTTCACCATTTCTAATAATAATTTAAAATAGTGTATATTTATTCTTCCTTAGTGCCACTTATTTTAAGCATAAAAAATATATATCATTGTAGTCACTAATTTTTTCAAAGTCTAACAAACTATAGTGTATTAATAGTTGTGCACAATAAGTAGATTAAGTGAAACTGTATTCTTCATGGACAAAACCCTGAAATTGAGCGTTATATTGAATATTGGCAAAAGTAACTGTTTTCTTTTAACTAAGAAGTAAATCAGTTTTTATTAAAGTGCTATGTAAAAGCTTTTAATTTTGCATGCTTTTTATGTTTTGAAAAGATCATTTTTAGCTAACAAGGGATGCAGCATATTTTAATAACTATGAGAATTGGTTTTAATGTTAATATTGTCTCAACAAATCATTTTTGAAATTTGGTATTCAGAAAAAGATTCTGGGTTTTCCGCTGTGTTTATAAAATTGAGTCATTTATTTTCTAAGACAGAGAAAATTTATTTTATTCAGTTGACAGTAACAAGGGATTTTAATTTTTCAATGTGTTATTAGTTATTTTTTCAAAGTATTTTTTTAGATTTTATTTATTCATTTTATTTTTATTTTATTTTTTTTCACAGGGACAGAGAGAGAGAGTCAGAGAGATGAATAGTAGGGACAGACAGACAGGAACAAAGAAAGATGAGAAGCATTAATCATCAGTTTTTCATTGCAACACTTTAGTTGTTCATTGATTGCTTTCTCATATATGCCTTGACTGCGGGCCTTCAGCAGACCAGTAACCCCTTGCTGGAGCCAGTGACCTGGGGTCCAAGCTGGTGAGCTTTTGGCTCAAGCCAGATGAGCCCACGCTCAAGCTGGCAACCTCATAGTCTCGAACCTGGGTCCTCTGCATCCCAGTCCGACGCTCTATCCACTGCGCCACTGCCTGGTCAGGCAATGTGTTATTAGTTTTGATTTTGGCATTCATCTATTTACTGTAGTTTATTCATAATAACTGTTTTTATTGTATGGCATATTTTCATGACTTAGATAATAAAGAATGCTTGAGGAGACTAGAAATAGGGTGGAAGAATTCTGTGACCAGAAGAAATAAGAAACTTCAAAAAATGTGAAAGAGATATAGATGTACAACATTAAGTTGGAAAGTAAAACTTAGATAAAAATAAAGAATCATAATACTTAAAAATTTAGGCAAGATTATATGGGAGAAACATAAACAAAAGTATAAAGATGACTTTTGAAAACTTTTCTGATGAAAATATTAGACAGAATATTTGCTTTAAACATTATCCTCTCTTTTAAACATTATTGATGGTAACAGAGCAGATGGATGTTGAAAACAAAGCAAAATTCTGTACTGGTACAATATCTCAAAGATAACTAATTAGAAAATTAATTAAAGCAATGTAATACCTAACAATAATCAAAATAAAAATATACAAATTAAACACATTTCTATGCTCTTTAGGACCTTAGAAATTGTAAATCTACAAATATTCCTTTAATTAATCTATAACTTGCATGTATTTTTATCAAAATCCTAATTGTACTTCATTTAAATGTGATGAAAGAATTGAGAAAACTATATCCATGTGATCTCTCTCTCTCTCTCTCTCTCTCTCTCTCTCACACACACACACACACACACACACAAATACACACACAAGTATAGAAAAAGGAGAGATGCAAATTGCTGCACATTGCTGATTCATTACAATTTTATATAACTAAATACTGTAATACTGTCAAATTAAAAGACTGACAAATCAAAATTGGACAGAGAGGCCATAAATGAAAAATATTTTGCTTGAAAACTTAATACTCTATAGGGAAAAGTTTGTATTTTTATGTTCGTTGCAAAACAATAGAACTCTCCCAAAAAATATTTTATAAGAGTTTTAATTTTAAATTTGGTGGAAAATAAAGAATATTAGATGACTTAGTTTAAGATCCTCAAATAACATTTGATATGTTAACTAATTATAAAGAAAATAAACCTGAAATTTACTAGAAGAATATAGCTGAGGCTTTATATTATTTTGTTAAAATGTCATTCATCTTGAGTATAATGTCCTTGTAGCAAACCTTGATATCCAGAAGAGTGATACTTCCTGCTTTATTTTTTCTTTTTAAGATTGCTGAGGCTATTCGTGTTCTTTTTTGGTTCCATATAAATTTTTGGAATATGTGTTCTATATCTTTGAAGTATGTCATTGATATTTTAATTGGTATTGCATTGAATTTATAAATTGCTTTGGGTAATATAGACATTTTAATGATCTTTATTCTTCCTAGCCATGAGCAAAGTATATGCTTCCACTTGTTTGTATCTTCCATGATTTCTTTTATCAATGTTCTATAATTTTCAGAGTACAAGTCCTTAACCTCCTTGGTTAAATTTACTCCTAGGTACTTTATTTTTTTGGCTGCAATAGTGAAGGGGATTGTTTCCTTAATTTCTTTTGCTGACAATTCATTGTTGGTATATAGAAATGCCTCTGATTTCGGAGTATTAATTTTATATCCTGCCACCTTGCTGAATTCATTTATCAGGTCCAGTAGTTTTTTGACTGAGACTTTAGGGTTTTCTATATACAATATTATATCATCTGCAAATAATGACAGTTTTCCTTCCTCTTTTCCAATTTGGATGCCTTTTATTTCTTCTTCTTGTCTGATTGCTGTAGCTAGGACTTCCAGAACTATGTTGAATAAGAAGGGTGTTCAAAAAGAAGAAATGCGCCCCCATGTTCGTGGCAGCATTGTTCAAAATAGCGAAGATCTGGAAACAGCCCAAGTTTCCTTCAGAGGACGAGTGGATTAAAAAGCTTTGGTACATATATACTATGGAATACTACTCAGCCATAAGAAATGATAATATCGGATCATTTACAACAAAATGGATGGACCTTGATAACGTTATACGGAGTGAAATAAGTAAATCAGAAAAAAACTGAGAACAGCATAATTTCATACATAGGTGGCACATAAAAGTGAGACTATGAGACATGGACAAGAGAGTGGTGGTTATGGGGTGGGGGGAGGGAGGAGAGGGTGGGATATGGAGGAGCACAGGGAAAACCAGATAGAAGGTGACAGAGGACAATTTGACTTTGGGTGATGGGTATGCAACATAATTGAATAATAAGATAGCCTGGAGATGTTTTCTTTGAACATATATACCCTGATTTATTGGTGTCACCCCATTAAAGTTAATTAAAAAAATGTCATTCAATAATCATCAACTGTGCCTAGTATTCATTAAGCACAACCAATAGTTTAGGAAAAGTGGTGTTAGATTCAGAAAAATGAACACACACATTCACACACACATTAACACATTCCATAAAATATTTTTCATTAAGGAGAAAATTAACACAAACAGAAAAGGGGGAAATAACTTGCCACACTTAAGAAGACAGAATTACCACACTTGATAAACAACTATTAGAAAGATAGCATTTTAAAAAGTTTGTAAAGGGAGTCAAAAAGAAATTTATCTCAGTCATTGTGCAAAATATATAAATAAGAAATAAACAAGTGTTGTTCTACTTCCCCTGTAATCTGAAAATAGTAATTGTTTAGCCCAAATATTTTTAAAACTTTAAAAAATCTATTTTTATAAAGACGGTAAAATTCTTACACAAGTTAATTACGAGTCTAAGTAGAAAACTGAAAGATTTTTACAGAAGGTACTTTGATATTTATCAAAAGCATTAAACCTGAGTAGACTTTTGACTAATTAATTTATCATTTAATAAATTTATTTTAAGATCAATTGAATAGGTGCACAATAATGTGTGTTAAAATATTCATAGTGTTGTTTAGCAGACTAAAATTTGAAATTCTTAATATTCAGCTAGAATTAACTAAAACAACAAAATATATCTATTGGTTAAGTACTTGCTGGTACACTTAATACATAAAGTATGGCCTTGGCTAGTTGGTTCAGTGGTAGACCGTTGGCCTGGAGTATGGAAGTCCTGGGTTCAATACCCCGCCAGGGCACACAGGAGAAGCATTCATCTGCTTCTCCACCCTTCACCCTGTCCTTTTCTCTCTCTCTCTCTCTCTCTTCCCCTCCTTCAGCCATGGCTCCATTGGAGCAAAGTTGGCCCAGGTGCTGAGGATGACTCTGTGACCTCCGCCTCAAGCACTGGAATGGCTCTGGTTTCAACAAAGCAACTCCCCAGACGGGCAAAGCATCACTCCCTGGCGGGCATGCCAGCTGGATCCCAGTCAGGCACATGTGGACGTCTGCCTCTCTGCCTCCCCGCATCTCACTTCAGAAAAATAAAAAGTATGATGTAGCCACTTAAAAAAAATAAATTCACAATATCAAAGTGTTGTTTGCATATACTATTAAGTGGAAAAATAACATAAACAATATAAATTATATAATATTCTAAAAATTATAAATTTTCTTGTTGAGTCTCAGAAGCATTTTGTTTATTATTAAGTAAACATCACTTTTAACTGTATACATATGTGAATGTAAAGAAGTGTTATCACTAAATGTTTCAGATAAACCCACTTTTGATGTTCAACTTGCCACTTTGAAATTACAGTAAATGCTTATTTGGGAAGTATAGTCCAATAAAGTTACAGATCAGTTAATACTGTGACATCCTCTTTTACTAATAGGAAATAAATTTGACTATGGGTCACAATGAGTTAATGTTAAACTGTGCATTTTTAAACTAAAAACACTTCTGTACGTAGCATACAAGGAAAATCACCTATGCTGAATTCATAAATCTTTTTCTCATGGACACCTACCATTCTTTCTTTGCCCTCTGGATTTATGGAGATGAACAAAATGTCTTCAAACATCACACTGAACTGGAATATTTTAACTTCTAACATTCTATTTTGAGTTGGCCATGTAAGTATCTACATGAGAATATATAGAGGCAAAACCAACTACTGCAGAAAATAGTCAGGATGGCTCTAAGTGGGCATTCTTCTGTCTTAGAAATAAATCCATGCCTTGAGCTGGCTTTTATGAACATATAATCTAGATAACTATAACTTTTTTATAGTTGTAAGAAGCAATATGATATAATTTTTCTATTGTGTTTACTTACAAAGAATTTAAAGCTTCAAAAATTATATGACCTAAAATGAATATAAAATAAGACTGAATGTCAACTCTAATTAAAAAATATAATTAAAAAGAATTTAATAAAGTTGGAATATACTATCATATGAAACAAAGATAAATTGTTAATTTCCTGTTTATTAACAATTTTTTTTAATTTATTGATCTTTTTAGAGACAGACAGAGAGAGAGAGATACATAGATCTGTTCCTGTTTGTGCCCTGACTAGGAGTTGAACAGGTAACCTCTGTGTTTCAGGTCAACGCTCTAACCAACCAACCTATCTAGCCAGGGTAATTAACAAATGTTTAAAAATTAAAGTAGCATATCTTAAATTCAAATATTCAATAATTTAATCAAGATTAGTTCAGACCTACTTAATCCCTTAATTTTTTTTCATCCAGCCCTGCAATGGTTCTTCCCTCAACTGTCAGTCTATTTCATGTATCTATGCCTTCATTTCTATATTGTTCATCAGTTTATTTGGTTCATTAGGTTATACATATTAGTGAGATCATACAGTATTTGTCCTCTTCTGACTGATTTATTTCATTTAACAAAATGTCCTCCAGGTTCATTGCAAAAAGTAAGATTTTCTTTTTTTTTATGGCTACATAGTATTTTATTGTGTAAATGTACCAAACCTTTTTATCCACTCACCTACTAATGGGTACTTGCACTGTTTCCAGATCTTGGATGTTGTACATAATGTGACAATGAACATAAGGGTGGATGTATTCTTTCAATTAGTGTTTTGTGGTTCTTCAAATATATTTCCAGAAGCAGGATTGCTGGATCATAAGGCAGTTTCATTTTTAATTTTTTTTTCTTTTTGTATTTTTCCAAAGTGAGAAGCAGGGGAGAGGCAGACAGACAGATTCCCACATGTGCCAGACTAAGATACACCCGGCATGCCCACCAGGGGGCGATGCTCTGCCCATCTGGGCATTTCTTCACTGCAGTCAGATCCATTTTAGCTCCTGAAGCAGAAGCCATGGAGCTATCCTTAGGGCCTGGGCCAACTGTGCTCCAATGGACCTTGGCTGTGGAAGGGGAAGAGAGATGAAGGAGAGGGGGAAGGGTGGAGAAGCAGATGGGCACTTCTCTTGCCTACTCTGGCTGGGAATTGAACCCGGGACTTCCATATGCCAGGCCAACGCTCTACTGTTGAGCCAACCAGCCAAGGCCTCATTTTTAATTTTTTGAGGATACTCTATTTATTTATTTTAAATTTTATAAAAGCTGAGGTGATCAGCTCTTACAATATTCAGATGTTTGCTACTTATTTGTTCTTTTTCTCAGAGAAATGTTCCAAAACAAGAGTGAGCTTATGGGCACACTTAGCTAAACATATTTTGAGTATTATATTACTTGTTCATCAAAATCACCCAATAAGCTTTGCTATTACTATTACTTTTTTACAGATGGTCAAAATTATAACAGAAATGAATAAATGGAAAAGTCCAAAAGAAGCTCTCGTTGCATTTTAACATAAATCATTCTGGTCAATTTGTTGAGTTATGTTGCATATTACTATTAGTCTCCTTAGTAAGAATGAAGAATTTTTAAAGTTATGTTTTGAGCAAATAAAAATACTATCAAAGAAATAGGGAATAATTAATTATAAAAAAATTATTATAAGCAGATGGGAAAGAACCAAAACAGGTGAATAGAACCTACGGAAAAAAAATATTTGCTAACTCTTGTATTTATGATTATGACTTAAAGTAACTTTTAAAATATTTTTTCTTTTGTTCTAAAGTACTTCCAAGATAATATGGAAATTTGCCTCACCAGGAGGTGGTGTTGTGAATAGAGCTTCGGACTGGGATGCAGAGGACCATGGGATCATAGACATGACCCCATAGTCGCTGGGTTGAGCCCAAAAGTTGCAGTCTCAAGCAAGGAGTCACTCCCTTTGTTGTAGCCTCAACCCCCGGTCAAGACACATATAAGAAAGCAATCAATGAACAACTAAGGTTTCACAATGAAGACTTGATGCTTCTCATCTTTCTCCCTCTCTGTTTGAAACCTTGAGGTTGCCGGCTTGAGTGCATGCAGGCTCACCAGCTTGAGAACGGGTTGCTGGCTTGAGCGTGGGATCATAGACTTGACCCCATGGTTTCTGACTTGAACCCAAAGATCACTGTCTTGAAGCCCAAGATCGCTGTCTTGAGCAAGGGGTCACTGGCTCTGCTAGAGCCCCCCAGTCAAGGCATTATGAGAAAGCAATCAATGAACAACTAAGGTGCCACAACAAAGAACTGATGATTCTCATCTTCTTTGCTGTCTGTCTGTCCATGTTGGTCTTTCTCTCTGTCTCTCTCTCTCTCATGCGTGCATGCTAAAAAAAATTAATAATAATACTTGTATCGAATGCAGTCGTTCCTCATCATATCACAGTTCACTTTACAAGGTCTCACTGTATTGCAGATTTTTCACTATATTGCAGGATTTTGCGGTATATATTTTTATATATTTATTATTTCAATTATTTTTGTAGCAAAATAAGTGTGAGAAAGTTTAATAACAGTGTGGGAAAGTTTTATAAGGGTTGGGGGAGGGTTTATAAAGTCTTAAATTATATATAAATAATAAAATAAATATAAGGTCGGTACTTTGCAGTTTTTCTCTTGTGGCGGGGAATACTGGAACCTAACTCCCGTGATAGACAAGAGACCATTGTATATAAAGAAGTCTCTAAAAACAACATTAAAAAATGAACAATAAAATTAGAAAGTGAGAAGAGACGCAAACAGACACTTCAGTGAATGTTATATATAAATTACAAATAAGAACATGAAAAAATGTTCAACCTCATTAACAATTAAGAAAATGCAAACTAAATCCACAGTGAGTTAACACATTGATTAGAATAGCTAAAATTAAAAATGAATTAAGTGATAGTAAGAATGTGGAAAACTAGATCTCTTGCACATTAATTGTAGGCATGTAAAATGAAATAGTCACTTTGAAAAAGTTTTACCATTTCTTATAAAGTTAATTATCTATTTACCATGTAATCCACTAATCAAACTTCAGGGGATTAATTCTAAAGAAATGAAAATTTATGTCTACATAAATATATATGCATAAATTTTTATAATAATTTATTTGTAATAGCCAAAAACTGGAAATAATCCCACATCTTTCAATGGGCAAATGGATAAACAACTGTGGTACAGTGGCATACTACTCAGCAATAAAAGAAACAGACCATTGATCCAAATATCAATTTGGATAAATATGAAGGAATGGGTTTTAAAAGCTAATCTCAAAATATTAGATACTGTAAAATTCGATTTAATATTATCAAATGACATTATAGTGATAGGTACCATAATACTGTTAAGGGCTAAAGCTGATAGAAAGAGGTGACTTTGAGGGAATAATATCAGGGAGCACCTTTCTGGTGATGAAAGATTCCCATATTCCAATTTGTGTGGTAGTTAAACAAATATATTATGTGTGATAAAATTTTATGGGGGTTGACATGTATAGAACATGTATGGAGTTGTGTTTCCTGCCCATTGTGCGACAAGATTGTCAGCCATGGCTCTCAATATTTATGAAATCTATATATTAAAATATTAAACTTTAGTTTGTGACATAAATTACAAATATTTCCTCCATTGGACATTTGTCATTTCTCTTTTGCTTTTGGTATTTTTGCCCAGCAAATATTTTATGTAATCACATTTATCAATGATTCCCTTTATGCTTCCAGATTTTTAATTATAGGACTGTTTTATTCAACTCATTTTTGTACTTGCATGTTTCTATGTTTTTTAAACCTCAATCGTCGATTATTTGGAAGTTTTCCTTATGAACAGCTTGGGTAACAAATCAATTTGATCTGTTTATGTACATCTAGCTAGCTATTTAGTTTTCCAATCTCAGTTCTTTAAAAGTCCACTTTCTCCACAGATTCAAGATATTTCTTTCAATATCATACTAAATTTCTATATGAATTTGGGTCTTTTTCTGTATTACTATTTTGTTTTATTGGTCTTTTTTTTCATTAACTGATACCATATGTTCTAAAAAGTTGACATAGGCCCCTTGTTGTTCTTGTAATTAGAATTTATCTCTCTTTTTTATTATTTTACTTCCAAATAAATTTTATAATTAACATCTCTGTGAAGAGAAAATGGTGTCACTTTACTAGCTTTTATTAAATATCAATTATGGAAATTTAGATCTTAATTCTTTTTATTTTTGGCCCAGCACATTTACCTACATATTCAAGAGTACTACTCACAGATGTTCAGACAGGAACAAACAAAAATATTTATCATAAAGGTAACTATAATAATATAATTAGAAACAATTTAAGTATTAAAGAGGAGAATGATTAAGTAAATATCGGCAATAAACACATTTTGTGCAGTCAACTCAATTGTAAGTATTTGTATGAACATATAAAAAATATTTACTGTAAAATATATACTTATATATAAATTCAAAATGTATAAATAAAATACATTTACAGGAAATAAAAATAATATATATATATGGATTATAAAAATGGTTATATAATGGTAATGTTTAAATATTTTAATAAGATAATTTCCTCTTTCTTTAATCTTAAGATGTTTTTCTTTCTTTATTCCAATATTTCCATTTGGATGCCAAAATAATCTTCATATCTTTCTTAGAGAAAATATTTTTCACCTTAGATCTCTTTCTGGTTATCACTCATTCTCTCATTTTCTGAAAATTTTTCATAATTTTCAGAAAATTTCTATTCATTGTCTCCATTTTATTTACTCTCAGTTACTCTTGAACCCTTGGAATTGAGATAAGTTCACCAAAACTAAGGACATTAGTGATCTACATATTACCATACAAAATAACAATTATTATGCTCAATGTCTTAGTAGAGTTTGAAGCACTGGTCACTTGTTAACTGATGTGGAGAAGGAATTTGGCAAAATCCAAAACCTTTTTATAATAAAAGATTTCCAAAGTAGTGGGGAAATTCCTTAACAAAGTAAAAGTATTCATGAAAAACCCATAGCTAACATTATACTCAGTGGTGAAGGATTAAAATCTTTCCCCCTAAGATCAGGACAAAACAAAAAACCCTGGTTGCACTATTGTTATTCAACATTGTATTAGAAACTAGAGTTATTAGATAAAAACAAGAAATAAAGGGCTTCAAAATTGAAAAGAAAGAAATAAAATTATTTCTTTTATCAGTAAACTTGATCTCATATAAACTATTCCAAAGAATTCCACAAGAAAGATATTAGAGCTAATAAACAAATTTAACAAAATGACAGCAAACACAATTAGCATGTATAAGACCAAGCAGTGGTCTGATGGATAGAACATTGTCCTGAGACACTGAGGACCCAGGTTCTAAACCCTGAGGTTGCTGGCCTGATAGCGAGCTTATCTGACTTGATTGCGGGGTAACCAGATTTAGTGCAGGGTTGCCAGCTTGAGTGTAGGATCATAGACATGACCTTATGGTTGCTGGCTTTAGCCCAAGGTTCCTATCATGAGCCCAGGATCACTGGCCTGAGCAAGTGGTCACTGGCTAGGCTGGAACACCCAAGTCAAGGCACATGTGAAAAAGCAATCAATGAACAATTAAGGTTCTACGGCTGTCGGTTGGTGCTTCTCATCTTTCTCCCTTCCTCTCTGTCCCTGTCTGTCTGTCTCTTTCTCATGTGTTAAAAAGAACTAAAGATTTAGAAATAAATCTAACCAAAGGAGTGAAAAACATGTAGGCTTAAATGATAATTCACTGCTGAAAAGAATTAAGAGAGACCTAAAAAAAAAAAAAAAAAAAAAATGGAAAGACTTCCTGTGTTCATGGATTGGAAGAGAAATGTGTTAAGATGTAACTATTACTGGTCCTGGCCAGTTGGCTCAGTGGTAGAGTGTCGGCCCAGCATGTGGAAGTCCCAGATTTGATTTCCAGTCAGGGCACACAGGAGATGCGCCTATCTGTTTCTCCACCCTTTCCCCTCTCCTTTCTCTCTATCTCTCTCTTCCCCTCCCGCAACCAAGGCTCCATTGGAGCAAAGTTGGCCTGGGCGTGAAGGATGGCTCCATGAAATCTGCCTCAGGCATTAGAATGGCTCTGGTTGCAGTGGAGCAATGCCCCAGATGGGTCGAGCATTGTCCCCTGGTGGGCATGTCAGATGGATCCAGGTTGGGCACATGCGGGAGTCTGCCCACCCCCACCCTCCCCCCCAAAAAGATGTAACTATTACCTAAAGTGATCTGCAGATTTACTGCAATCTCTAGCAAATTTCCAATGATATTTATTTTTCAGAAATAGAAAAATCTACCTGACCAGGCAGTGGCACAGTGGATAGAGTGCCAGACTGACATGCAGAGGACCCAGGTTTGAAACCCTCAGAGCGCTGCCTTGAGCATGAGCTCACCAGCTTGAACCTGAGGTCACTGGCTTGAGCATGGAATCATAGACATGATTTCATGGTCACTTGGTTGGCCCCAGATTGTTGGTTTGAACAAGGGGTCACTCACTCTGCTATAGCTCACCCCTCTCGCCCCAATCAAGGCACTTATGAGAAAGCAATGAATGAACAACTAAGGTGCCACAATGAAGACTTGACGCTTCTCATCTCTCTGCCTTCCTATCTGTCTGTCCCTATCTGTCTCTCTCTCTCTGTCTCTGTCACACACACACACACACACACACACACACACACAAAATATATAGAAAAATTTATTTTAGAATTCATATGAATTTGAAAGGGGTCTAAATTGCTACAACAATTTTGAAAAAGATAATATAAGTTGGAGGACTTATCTATTTTATTGAAAAATTTATGACAGACCTATAGTAATCAAAACAGTACAGACATATAAACCATAAACAATCCTCACATATAATCAGATGATTTTATATGGGTGCTAAAAACCATTCAATGAGAAAGAATAGCCTCTTCAAAAAATGGTTCTAGAACAGGTATTTATGCAAAAAAAAAAAAATGAAGTTGTAATTCTCCTACTTTACACATATGGAAAATATTAACTCAAATGAGACAATAATCTAAATGTAACTTAAATTGTGACCTTGAATATGGCAATGGATTCTTAGATATGACACAAAACCAACAAGCAACAAAAGAAAAAATATAGGTAAATTGGACTTAACAAAATTAAAAATTTGTCCATGTGAGAATATTATAAAGAAAGTGAATTAAATAACCTCCATAAAAAATATTTGTGAATCATGCATCTAATAACAATCTAGTATCCAGACTATATTATTAAAAATTATACAACACAATAACCAAAAGGCTAACAACCTAATTTAAAAATGGAATATAGTATTAAATAGACTTATATACATAAAAACATGATCAACATCATTACTCATTGAGAAAATGCAACTCAAAACTCACAAGTACCACTGTACACTTACTAGGATGGCTATAATAAAAAATAAAACAAAAAACAAAACTCCAAAATATAACAAATTTAGCAAGGACATAGAAAAATTAAACCCCACACTTTGTTGATTACAGTGTGAAATCGTTTCATCGCTGAGTAAAATAGTTTGATGGTTCTTAGAGAGTTAAATGTAGAATTTACTATATGACTTTCATATTCTACTCTTAGGTATATATACAAAAGTATTGAAAACAGATACTCAAACAAATACATTTATCTATAGGTAATGTATGTTCACAGCAACAATATCACAATAAACAAAAGGTGAAAACATTTGTAATGTTTATTAATAAACCACCATTACATTGTGGTATATCCATACAATGAAATATAATTCAGCCAATCAAAGGAAATACTAATACATGCTACAACATGGATGAACTTTGAAATCATTATACTAAGTAAAAATAATCAGACACAAAAGGTCACTTACTATATCCATATTAAGTATAAATAGGTAAACATATAGAAACAGAATGCCACTTAGAGGCTGCCTGCCAGGTTCTAGGATGAGGAAGAATTGAGAGCTCCTGCTTCATGGGTGCAGGGTTTCCTTTCAAGATTGTGAAAATGTCTAGATAGAGGTGGTGGTTTCATCACATTGTGATTGTACTAAATACAACTAAATTGTTCACTTTAAAATAGTTAATTTTACATTTTGTTAATTTTATCTCAACAAAATTAAAATAAATTTAAAATAATAAAAAGCTATATCTTTAATTATCCACTTATCAACTCCACAATTATCAATCTAGGTAAAGTCACTACGCTGTCTTACCTGGACTACCATTACACTAACTACTTTCTACTTTCACTCTTACCTAACTACAGTGTATTCACAGAACGATGAGTTATCCTTTTAAAACCTAAATATAATTATAGCATCTCACTGGCATTCTACCACAAATAGCTTATCAGTATGTAAAAAGTAAAATTCAAATTTCCCACCATGGTCTGTAAAAGCAGGTGTCATCTGTTACTTGTTTATCTAATTTTTTCCCTTGAACATCCTGTGTCAGGTACACTGATCTAATTGTGATTTTTTAGCATACCAAGCTGACTCCTCTCAGGTCTTCTGTCATAATGTTCTCTCTTCCTGATCTTTCTGGTAGCCTCTTCCCAAGACATAGGCATGTATTTTTATTTTATCTAGGTCTCTACTTGGATGTCATCCCTCAGAAAGGTATATTAACTAACATCCTTTGTCACTAATTTTTTCTCTATTTAATTGGTTTTTTCATAGTACTTACTATTTTTAGATGATATATTTAAATAAATATATTTCATTTATTTCAATCTTTAAATTTTAAAGTCTTAGGTATAAGGATTTTGTCTAGTTTCTGTTTTATATTTGTATCCACAATGTATAGAAGAGTTCCTATCACATAGAAATCATTTTATGAATATTTGTACAGTTGCTAAATTAATAAATTTCTATAATAAATATGACACATTGTTTGAAGTTACAAAACACTTAAAAGGAAAAAGATTGTAATTGCTAAAAGAAATTCTAAACCAGACCAAGTTTGTTTGGGTTATTCAACTAATCTTTTTGAACATCTTATTTTAAATATAGAAGGAAATGGTTTACATTATATTTTTATTATCATCTCTAATGGTAATATTTCTTAAAATAATTTTAATAACTTTAATCATATGTTAAATGTGATTCCTTTTTAGAGTAAGAAAACTGATCATATGACCTCTCCAGGTTATTTGGATCTATTTTATTTTGTGCCATTAATTGACTTAAGAAAAAGCTTATATTTATGAGGTCAAAAGAAGTTGATATCACTATAAAATAGTGATATTTTAAATTTTTATCTTTAACACTTTTAGGAAAATTTTAATATGCATTATAGAGGTCTTCTCAAATGACAGATGTTTAGGCCCACCTATTTTGATCATGGAGATGCTGACTCAGGTCCACGTTAGTTTTGTTGGTAAAGCAAAATAACTAAGGATGTTATCAGGGCCATAGAAACCTTCATGATATACCAAATCTTGTAGGTCCATGGAGACACTTTCGGTTAAACTGCTCAATAGTATAAGGTGGGAAAAAAAAACAACAATTTGAGAATCTTACAGATGAAGAAACCTGTTGCTGAATTTTCACAAGCCCTCGTTCATAGCAGATATGGTGAATGGACATGGATGTCCTATATTAATGAGGTATACTGCTCTCCGATACAAACTTTCACAAAGAAGAAAAGTTACTGATGAAAGTTAGTGGATTACATGTGTGCGTGCTAGTGAGCAGTTAAGGTTTCATCTCGTGTTCAGAGACTAGAATGTAGGACAACAGGGAAGCAGGCCACAGACCTGAACTCCCAATGCTCCTTTGCTGAAAGTGAAGAAAGAGCATCAAAGGGAATAAAAGTAATTGAATATCTAACCAAAAAGAAATGTATATTCTTGCTTTGGGTCACAGCCACGATTTGCTTTATAAACAAAAGCTTCCTAATATAACATTTATGAACACCTTAATCTTTCTACATTGAGAAGTTGTGAAAAAATGTATGTATCTTAGGAGTAATTATTAATTATGGGTCATTTTATATATTTTTAAATTAATTTTAATGGGGTGACACCAATAAATCAGGGTACATATGTACAACGAAAACATCTCCAGGTTATCTTATCATTCAATTATGTTGCATACCCATCACCCAAAGTCAAATTGTCCTCTGTCACCTTCTATCTGGTTTTACCTGTGCCTTTCCCCTCCTCCCTATCCCACCCACTCCTCCCTCCCCCAACCCCATAACCACCACTCTCTTGTCCATGTCTCATAGTCTCACTTTTATGTCCCAGCTATGTATGAAATCATGCTGTTCTCAATTTTTTTCTGATTTACTTATTTCACTCCGTATAATGTTATCAAGGTCCATCCATTTTGTTGTAAATGATCCAATGTCATCATTTCTTATGGCTGAGTAGTATTCCATAGTATATATGTACCAAGCTTTTTAGTCCACTTGTCCTCTGATGGATACTTGGGCTGGTTCCAGATCTTCGCTATTGTGAACAATGCTGCCACGAACATGGGGGCACATTTCTTCTTTTCGAAAAGTGCTATGGTGTTCTTAGGGTATATTCCTCTAAGTGGGATAGCTGTGTCAAAAGGCAGTTCGATTTTTAATTTTTTGAGGAATCTCCATACTGTTTTTCACAGTGGCTGCACCAGTCTGCATTCCCACCAGCAATGCAGCTGGGTTCCCTTTTTTCCACATCCTCGCCAGCACTTGTTCTGTGTTGTTTTGCAGATGAACACCATTCTGACTGGTATGAGGTGATATATCATTGTGGTTTTAATTTGAATTTCTGTAATGATTAGTGATGTTGAACATTTTTTTAATCTGCTTATTGGTTATCTGTATGTCCTCTTTGGAGAAGTGTTTATTCATTTCTTTTGCCCATTTTTTGATTGGATTGTTTATATTTCTGGTGTTGAGTTTTATAAGTTCTTTATAAATTTTGGTTATTAACCTCTTATCAGACGTACTGTCGAATATGTCCTCCCATTGTTGATTTATCTTTTTATTCTGTTCCTACTTTCTTTCGATGAGCAAAAGCTTTTTAGTTTGATATAGTCCCATTTGTTTAATCTGTCTTTTATTTCACTTGCCCGTAGAGATAAATCAGTAAGTATATTGCTGCAAGAGATGACGGAGAGCTTACTGCTTATTTTTTCTTCTAAGAAGCTTATGGTTTCACGACTTACATTTAAGTCTTTTATCCATTTTGAGTTTATTTTTGAGAATGGTATAAGTTGATGGTCTAGTTTCATTTTTTTGCAGGTAGCTGTCCAATTTTCCCAACACCATTTGTTAAAGAGGCTGTCTTTACTCCATTGTATGCTCTTACTTCCTTTGTCAAATAACAATTGTCCATAAAGGTGTGGGTTTATTTCTGGGTTCTCTGTTCTGTTCCATTGATCTATATACCTGTTCTTATGCCAGTACCAAGTTGTTTTGAGTACAATGGCTTTGTAGTATAACTTGATATCAGGAAGTGTGAATACCTCCCACTTTATTCTTCATTTTCAAGTTTGCTGAGGCTAATCCTGTTCTTTTTTGGTTGCATATAAATTTTTGAGATATGTGTTCTATATCTTTGAAGTATGTCATTGGTATTTTAATTTGTATTGCATTGAATAATAAATTGCATTGGGTAATATAGACATTTAATTCTTCCTATCCATGAACACGGTATATGCTTCCACTTGTTTATATCTTTCTTGATTTCTTTTATCAATGCTTTATAATTTTCTGAGTATGAGTCTTTAATCTCCTTGGTTAAAATTACTCCGAGGTACTTTATTTTGTTGCTGTTGTTGCAATAGTGAAGAGTATTGTTTTCTTAATTTCTTTTTATGACAGTTCGTTGTTGGTGTATAAAAATACTTCTGATTCCAGATCTTCGCTATTGTGAACAATGCTGACACGAACATGGGGGCACATTTCTTCTTTTTGAATAGTGCTATGGTGTTCTTAGGTTATATTCCTATAAGTGTGATAGCTGGGTGAAAAGGCAGTTTGATTTTTAATTTTTGAGGAATCTCTGTACTGTTTTCCACAGTGGCTTCACCAGTCCGCATTCCCACCAGCAGTGCAGGAGGGTTCCCTTTTCTCCACATCCTCGCCAGCACTTATTCTGTGCTGTTTTGCTGATGAGCACCATTCTGACTGGTGTGAGGTGATATCTCATTATTATCTTTTATAATCTGAGATATCATAACCAAACTTTGATTGCTATCTCTTGCCTTTATTTTTCTCCTTTACTACATTTGAAGATTTTCCCTTCATAATCATACATAATAAGTACAGGAAAACCCTGTAACTCAAAGCTGTTACTTATATTACCAAACACACAAAGAATTTTTTAAATTTAAAGAATATTAATAAATAGCAGTAATTAAAACATGGAGTTTTCTTAAACTAGCCAAGAATTTTAAATTCTCCTATTTGATAAAATATGATATATTTTCTTTCAAATGGCTCAAGATATAGCTCCTTTATTCACTAAGGTTAAATCCATCACATCACGTTTGAGTTCTCAAACTATTATTCTTTTTCTAGCTTAAATTTTCACTATGTAAATAAGAAACTTACAAATTATGTTGGCTGTTTTATACAGTAAATATTAAATGGAACTTCGAGAAGAAATCTTCGATGCTTTGGACATTTTGCCTACACAACCTCCACATTGCACCCCTTCCCTATTACTGCCTCTACTGTTTTTTTACTTCTAGAATATTTTGCATCTTCTTCTCTCAGCTGCATAGGTCAGCTGTTTTGGCTCAGTGTTCTAAATTCAGGTTTTGATCTTTATATTATTCTGGGACAAATATCTGTACATATTTCAGACAAGGTCCCCTGTAACTTTGTTACAGGTTGTAGAGATTTATTTTAATCTATTTTCTTTGCCAAATCTCAAGTGAAAACATAGGATGTAGTAATGTTTCAAAATATCAGTATATGCTTTTGCTTTGGACACAGATTTTTTACATCATAGGAGTTGAGGAGGATAAAGATCTAATGGCCTAGTTAGTAAGTGCTTTAGTATAACCTTCCCATTTTGTTAGCATATGTAAGTTTTTCAGACAGAAATATTTACATAACAACAAAATCCTTGTATAGTAAATAATAAGAAAATTCAAGAAATAATATGTTTTAGTTTATGTATAAGGTTAAATTGGCTCATATTGTCAGGACTGGGATTTCAGATTTTATTCAGATGACCCAGGACAAACACAGCAGAAGTGCTTAGCACTTTAAATTCTGCACCTATGCTGCTCCTGACAATCTAGATGGTGCGGGAATCTTTTAACCTAGAAGAATATTATTCTCTCAAACTCTTCCAATTGCACTATATACACAGATGTTTACTTCAGTTTTCCAGCCAAACCAGGAAATAAGAAGGGAGTGCAATGAGCTTGCTTTTGTAATTACGTTTTCTCCTCTTATGATCATTAAATGTGTTTTATCTTTAACATGCTAAAATGCTACATACCACAAGGGGTTACTAACTCTAGAATTAACCTGTTACATCTGACAAATCTTAAAGATTTCTACTTCAGGGCTTCTGGTAAGATTCTGTTTTTAATGTTATTTTCCTAAAGATATTGTGAAGTTTTATCCGAAGAAATCCAGAGACATTATTTAACCTTTTAGGAAAGATATGGATCAGTGTTCTCTATTTAAATTTTTGATTGACATTATCATATAGTATATAAACAATTTTTTTCTACATATAACTTTCAGTATCAAAGCCCAAGTAAAAAATGCAGACATTGAGATGAAAAAATTAAATTAAAAACAAGTTAAGAATAGAAAATATGCCTCATGATGAACACTACTGGGAGAAATTTAAACACTTCTGCATTTAATGAACATGACCTATCTACTATCTGATTTTCAAAGAATAAAAGAAAATTAAACTAAATTATCAATAATAGGGTAGCAATTAGGGCTATAAAAAAACAAACAATTTATGGGATGATTAACTAACCCAGATAACAAAGTTAACCAACACTTTTCATAAGCATGATACCTATCTTTATATTTTCAGTTTGTAGCAAAATGACTATAGCATCATAGTTGTTTAAATAATAGCTGTTGACTATAGCACTAAAAGATAAAAAACTGAAATAAATTATTATGAGTACTCTGAATGCTTCCCAGATGAAGAGATTCTTTTCTCTGCAACAAATGTCTGCATTTAACTTACTCAAAGAAGCAACTTTTATTGTGAATTCATTTTATATAGAAGACTAAAGCAGAACCATTTGATCTCTTGGGATCCTGATATGTGAAATGCTGTGTTTGGTTTTTTATTCTTTTGTTTTCTACTACTGCCTGCTTTTTGTTTGCTTGTTTTGTTTTTTGAGAGGTTGTTTGTTTAGAGCGAAGTTTTTTCTTTTTTGCTTGAAGTGTATCTGCTACAGGTCTCCTTGTGTCATTTAGCTTAGACTTCTAGAAAATGAACTAGAGAATATACCTTTAGTACATAACTCAACTTACATGGTAAGCATATAAATTAACCTGAGCCATCCCTCACAAATTTTGTCTTTGAATTGAATGATGACACTGTCGAGGCAAACTGATCTTGAATCTGCTCTATACTGTTAGACCCTCTCTTAAGTGTCTAAATTCTGAGCCAATCCATCTACCTGGGTAAAATATGTATATAGCAAACAACTCTGAAATACACAGATAGTGACTCCTTCTTAGGCAGAGGAGAGATTTCTTTTTTGTTCAGAATAAGAAAGGAATGTTTTGTTCTGGGGCTATGGTCAGATAGATTTCTGTGTAACCCATGACAGAAGATACATGTTTCAAACTTTATGTTCTTTAGCTGAGATGCAAATCCAGAACATGCCAGCATGTACCTTATAAATTCACAGTGGATTTGGGGAATTGTGGCCAAGGGGAACCAATGCAAACATGAAGCTCATTATCTGCTGAATTTAGGGTAATAATATCTTTTCTCTCTGACACAGACATCTCCTGTCTTCTTCTAACATCCATGAAACTGCACAAGGTTACATTGTTGGCTTGAAAATAGAATAAAGCCTCATATTACTCACAGTTTCAGACAACCTAAAGTTCTGTGGTTGAAATAGATACTCATTTCCCTTAATGAGCGAGGTAGATATGCTATATACTACAAGTCTTCATCTAGTGACTTGCAGACAGCCTCCATGGCCTTACGCTAATGAGGTGATAAATGGAGTTTTGGCCCAGATGGGAATAGGAGTGGTTGCAATGGATTCTCAAACTACCTTATGTTTATTTCTTAAGTCCCTTAATGTCTCATTGGGCTAGGTTTTGACAATTTGTAGAATCTCCACATTGATTCCCTGATTTGAGTCAAGTTATGGATGACAAAATAAATAAATAAATAAAGGGGGGAAAAAAGGCTGAATGATATCAAGAGTAGTGATTCAATAGTATTATTATTTAAGCTGTGGTTCAGAAGCAAAAAAACCATTGATCTATGACAAAGATTAAATAATTAATATAAATTTAAATCAGGAGTGAATGAGTTATTGGAGCAAATTTATTTCTTCATCCATTTAACAAGTATATTTAAAAACCAATTTACTAAGTAATATCAGAAGAAATTGTGTTCAACTCATAGGATCACAATTGTAACTTCAATGGCTCACTCAGTGTGTTCACTAGAATTCCTGTTTTCTAGTACAATTTTATTTGAATATATCTGAATATTCATCTGTTATGAGTTGAATTGTGTCTTTCAAAAAAGATATGTTTAAGTCCAAACTCCCAGTACCTCAAAATGTGATTTTAGTTTGAAATAGGCTCAAAACCATTGTAATTAGTTATGATGAAGTTCCACTGAAGTTGGTTGGGTTTCTAATTCAGTAAATCTGGTAACCTCATAAGAAGATGACCATGTAAAGACAGAGACACAGAACACTATGTAAAGATGGGCACCAAAATTGACTGCATCTACAAGCCACGGAATGTCAAGGATTGTCAGCCATCACCTGAAGCAAAAAGAGTGGCATATAGTAAATTCTATTTCCAAGCCTCCAAAAGGTAACAACCATGCTGAAACCCTGACTTTAGACATCAAAACTGTGAAAGAATAACCCTTTTATTTTATGCCACCAAGTTTGTAAAGCTTTGTCTATGGCAGCCTTGGAAACTAATAAATCACAGGACTTCACACTGATTTACTATTTTGATGAGATATGCTGATCAAACCTGGAAAGCAAGAAATACCACATTCTCTAAATGCTTTAATAAAACCCTTGAGTGACAGAATTTAGCAATAAATCCAAAAAAAAATTAGAGATACATTGATGGGGTTTTGGGTGAAGCAGTTTGAATAGATGGACCTTGAAAGTTGACAGATATTGAAATTTTTGCAAAGAAAACTAAAGTTTACCTAAGAATTGGAGAAAACACAAATAACAGTAAAACAGAAAAATAAAAAACTTGCCTGACCAGGCGGTGGCACAGTGGATAGAGCGTCGGACTGGGATGTGGAGGATCCAAGTTCAAGACCCCAAGGTTGCCAGCTTGAGTGCGAGCTCATCTGGTTTGAGCAAGACTCACCAGCTTGAGCCCAGGGTCACATACTAGAGCAAGTGATCACTTGGTCTCCTGTAGCTGCCCGGTCAAGCACATATGAGAAAGCAATCAATGAACAATTAAGGAACCGCAACAAAGAATTGATGTTTCTCATCTCTCTCCCTTCCTGTCTGTCTGTCCCTCTCTCTGACTCTCTCTGTCTCTCCTACAAAAACAAACAAAAAAAATTGTCTTATTTTTCAGGATATATGCACACACACACACACACACACACACACACACACACACACTCACATCTATAATATGTTAAAATAGTTTTTTCATATATTCATTATATTTTTTCAAATAGAAAGAGATTGTATGTTTCTAATATATGGAGTATATAGCTTCCTCTTTGGTAATAAACACCATTCAATATATGCTGGTATTTAACTTTAGAAGTTCAACAAATATTTAAATGTCTCAATGTTTTATAATATGCACACAAGTTATTGATATTTATTAATGGGTTGTTTTGTACTTTCAGGGTTTAAAGATATTGAGGTTGAAATCTGGTAAAAGACTTGCAACAATTATGTAATAAAGCATGCTACTTTTATGAAAATACTGATAGAAAGCATAAGTGAAATGCTAAAAATCACCATAAAATCTAAACAGTTTTATTTGTGAAATATTTATAGATGTGACAGTATAGTATGAAAGTAATGAACTCAGAGCTAAACAGAAAGTATTTATCCTAGCAGAGTTTCTTTGCCTCTTATTATAGCCTGAAAACAGCACTTTAAAATCATCTGTAGGTATGTATAGGGTCACTGTCTGACTTGCCAGTAAGAACAGAGAAAGCAAATTACAAAGAACAGGCTGACCTCTTCCCCTGAGAGCAGCACTATACTGATTAGAAACAAGGTTGTTTCTTTCGAGGAAAGAAAGAAGTTGTTGCTACTTGATATCCTCATTGTATCTTTCCTGGAGCAAACTTAGATCAAATTTTATGAAATCTATAACTCTCTAATTCTATTATTTAAATTCCAATTATAAAAGTAGAATAGATTAGGCAGAGAAATGTCATTCCCTGCCCAAGGCTACCTTGGAAATCGCTGTCACAGGTAGAATTAGAACACAAGCCTCCCTCACAGTATTAACAGTTATATTCCTATCTGTCATATCCTTTTACTTACCTAAAACGGATCTTTATTTATTTAAATAAAAAATATATTTTAAAGGGTAAAAGCTACCAGTATATAATCTCATTTTCCATGTCTTATAAACCAGATTGTTCCCCAGAGTCTCATAAATGATGAGAAAAATTCTTCAAATCATGATACCATGATTTTAATGTTCTCTAAAGGAAGGGTCCCTTATTATAAAAGCAGGTGTGCCAGTGTGAATATGTGGCTGTCCCATATTGAAGAGCCATATATTTCACAGTTAGGCTCTACACACAGAAATAAACAGCCATATGGAAAACAAACTTACTTTTTACTGCTTCATTTTATTTGTTTCAAAATAGTGCATTGCCACAAATCTAGAATGTTAACAACGCTCCATCTGGAGACATGTAAGTTTTGGAGCTCCACACCAGGACGTTAACATTCCCACAAAACTTAAGGACTTCAGTTGATTCTAAACTTGAAACAGGCTTTATGTTTACCCAGCATGTCTTCTTAACGCCACACTAGTGGCTCAAATAAAAATTTGCATGTAACAGGAAAATTTGTCTTTCTGGAAATATTTTTTTTTTTTAATTCGGCCTTCTTGCATACTATTCAATGGACTGTGTTACAATGTTTATTAATAAATCACTCTATAAAATTGGTTAGTTTTATTTAACTCTATTTTGCAATTGAGCAAAGGAAGTTGTGTGGCTATGTCTGATCTCCATTTAATAGCCTAGTTGTTTAGACTAGAATCAAGTAACTGATGCTTTCTTTGTTAGTTCAACAAAAGTTTTATTTGTCCAGGCAGAGTGCAAGAGAAAAAAATGAACAGAGGATTCCAAGGGACTTTTAAAAATATAAATATCTATAGTAGATCTGAAAATATTTGAAGTTTTGTTATGTATGTGATTTAGTTGATGAAAAGTTAAAGGCATTAACTGGAAGTGGTATCTCTTTTTGACCATTCAGAAGCTATAGAATTTAGATAGTGGAATCAGGAAAGTCAGTAACAAATAAAATTCAGGGTTTATGCTTATAAAATGTTCTAGCGTATTATTATTTTATTTTATTGTTTTTCATTTTGTGTTTATTTTCCTTTAAACAATATTAAATATATTTATTTAATCATAAAGTATATCAAAACATGCATAAATGCACAAACAATACAATGAACATTTGTGAAATGAAGGCACATGAGAGTCACTTAACAAAGAATATTGGCAGAGGTGCAGAAGCCCACCTGTGTCACACTGCGATCATTATCTCTTCCTCCCAGCCTCAGAAGAAAAAAATAATTTAATTCTATTATTTTTGTATTCCTTGTTCTTTTTTTCCCTTTAAGCTGTCAGCACTTATGTGTCCATCACTAAAAGATGAGTTTAGTTCAGGGGTCAGTAAATGTTTTCTGTAAGGCTGGATAGTATATATTTTAGTAATAGCAGACCATAGGGGTCTCTGTTACAACAACATCACTTTGCCATTTTAGACAAAAAAAAAAAAAAGCCATAGACATATTTCATTTAGTATGATATCCATGTTACAAATGGCAAGAGTCAATCCTTCTTATCACTGAGTAATATTCCACTATGTATTGTACCACATCTGTATTCAGATATCTATCGATGGAGAAAAATAAGTGCCATATGATTTCACTTATACGTGGAATCTAAAAAGCAAAACAAACAGAAAACCAAACCAAAACAAAAAAAAAATAGACTCATCAATGTAGAGAACAAAGTGTTGCCAGAATAAATAGGAGTGTGAGGAAGGGATAAAGGGTGAAATGGAGTAAGAGGTACAAATTTCCAGTTATGAAATAAGTAGGCACAAGGATGCAATTTCAACATAGGGAATATAGTTAACAACATCACATTAACCTTGCTTGGTCTCAACAGTTACCAAACTTACCATGGTGATTATGATGTATACAAAAGTTGAATAATTATGTTGTACACCTGAAACTAATATAATACTGCATTTTAACTATATTTTATTTTAAAATTAACCATAAATGTTGTGTAAAAGAATGAATGTGTCTGTGTTTCAATAAAACAATTTAAAAAAACATCTGATAGGCCAGATTTGACCCTCAGGTAATAGTTGATGACTATTGGCTTCATTTATGTTCCTTTTGAACTATATATAAACAGAATCATAGTTGACCTTTGGATTTTTAGCATTTTTTTTCCTCACTCAACCTTGTGTTTATAAAATGCATACTCTGATGCTGTAGCCTCTTAATTTTTATTGTTGTTTAATATTCTATTACATGAATATTCCATAATTTTTCTTTTCATTTTACTGTTGGTGAACATTTCAATTTTTTTAAGTTTTTGGCTGTTATAGTGTTGCTATTATTATTTTAGTATATAGACCCAGGTATTCAAATGAATGAGTTTTACTATTGTATATACTTCTTTTTTTAAATTATTTTTATTTATTTATTCATTTTAGAGAAGAGAGAGAGAGAGAGAGAGAGAGAGAGAGAAGGGAGGGAGGAGAAGGAAGCTTCAACTCCCATATGTGCCTTGACCAGGCAAGCCCAGGATTTTGAACCGGCAACCTCAGCATTCCAGGTCAATGCTTTATCCACTGTGCCACCACAGGTCAGGCTGTATATACTTTTGAATATAATTATTGGGCAATTGAGGTAAGCCAAAAGCAGCATGGAACTATAAAATAACATAACTAATAAATTAAAATAGAAAAATTGACTACTTTTATTAGATAAGATAAACCTAAATTGAAGAATAATACACTATTTTACAGAATAACTAAGCTTAGGAAAGGACAGGGATGTGCTAAACCTCAGAAACACATAGAACATGAACATGATCTCTATTAAGACTCTAGATTGCTTTTCTCTAAAGCAAAAATCTCTGAAGAACAGACAATAATTTGAGTGTCTGCCACATGTTTTCTGAGAATTTTATGCCTTCTCATTTAATCTTATCAGAAATCTTATGCAATAAAAATAACAAGTAGTTTAATAACTTGTTAAATGTCATGTAACTGTGAAACCAGAATTTAAAACCATGTAATAAAAGGTGTGAATTAAATGTGAAGACATATTAGCACATGTTATCTTGGGTATATCATCAGGAGAGATATGACAAGGTTACGCACAGTCATGCGCCACAGAACGACATTTTAGTCAGTGACAAACCACACTTATGATAGTAGTCTGTAAGTTTATAATGGAACTGCATTTCCTGTATGAAATGGAAAATATAAATATAATGTGGCATATCCACACTATGGAATATTATTTAGCTATAAAAATAAATGAATTACCAAAGCTACAACATAGCTGAATCTTGAAACATGGTAACTGGAAGAAGCTGATAAAAAAAAGACCACCTATTGTATAAAACTGTCTTAAATTTAGGTACTGGTGAGGTTATTCAACTCTGCGAATGTATTAAAAACCATTGAATAGTACACTAGAATTGCAAACTTTGTGTTATATCAATTATATTACAATAAAGATATTATAAAACAAACAAAAATAAAAATATAAGTATTTTGTCAACCTGAGAAGGAGGTTTCATTAGACAATTCTCTACAATATTTAACCCTAGGTAAAATACAAATAGATAATAGATTATCTTATCTACTTCTTAATCAAGTGAAAAAAAGAGGACATTTATGTTTTTGGTAATCAGCTCTGTGATTTGAAACCCTCTGAAATATAAAACTAAAATTTTAATGAAACTAACATTGTTTTTTAAGACAGCTGAAAAAAGAATTTAATATATTCAATTTACCCAGTAGCAAAACAAAAATTTGTTCATCTCCCAAATGAACAAAGGTTTCCTGAAATAAAGAGACAATTTGTATCCTCCCAGCATAATCAATTGCATACAATTAGTAAAGAAATAAAGACATTTAGAAGTACAGAAAATCTGCATCTTATTTGTTAAGGAAAGGAACTATTAAAAACCTATATTTGAAAGAAATTTCAGACAAAAGCACAACAGATGGAGCTGAACTAAAGACTGACATCCATCATAGGTGCATATATTATATCCCTCTCTTCAAAAAGAAATCAAATATACCAAAATTTCACTCATTTCCTGAGTTTAAAAACCACCTGGTGAACTGCAGAGAAGCATGTCAGGACTTGACTTAATAAGTCACTTGATTTGTCAGAATAAAAGCAGAAGGAATAAAAATAAATAATAAATAAATGAAGGTAGCTATTAAAGCAAATAAAATAAAAAATTATAAAGTCAGTCTTGTAATATAAATGAAAAAATCATGAATGAATTTTATTAATGGGACTAATTAGCATTTGAATATGTAATTTTTAATTTAAATATGTCAAATATGTAATTCTTATGATCACTTTTATAAGTGATAAAAGTTGTTAAATAAACATTGTCTTCCCCGAAAAATGTTAGTAAAATAGAGATAAAAGTTACTTAAGTAAGCATGAACTTACATATAAATATGTGCACACAGGAACTCAACATAAGATATGGCTGCTTATGTTATCTGTGGACAGTTGGCAATTTTCAGTAGATGTTTATACATTGCAAAATAAATAACAGAGAAACAACCAAAAACAAAATAATATGGAAAAATATGTATAAATATAAGTAAAATATCATCAATTATGAAGATTTGAAAGTTAAGCAACCTGAAAAATCATCTACTAAATGATTTAGACAAAAAAGTTTACATTTATCCTTAGAAGAAAGCAAAATAACGGCCTCTATATAACAAGATTAGTAGAATAAGCAGAAAAGAAAGCAAAAGATTAAAATTAAATAAACTTAGCTAAGAAACATGAAAAACATATTTGACTATTGATGTTGTTAATTTTTTCTAGCCCCTTAGAAACATCAATTACCACATATAATTACTATATTAATTTTTCCCTATAGTCAATATCTTTAATTTCATTTTTTGAGCATTTTTTACTACATTCTTGAATAGGATCTCAAGTTCCCTCTTTATATTACTTACTCTATTAATATCATAAAGCTTTAAATTTTCTCTTTACAACTCTTAATGTAGATTTCAATTCTGCTATTGTATCTTTACTCTCTGCAATCTGCTTTACCTTATCCAAATCCCTTTTCATTTCATGGAATTGCCTAATTTAACATTATGAATCATGTTGCTATAGCAGAGTCTTTGTTTTCCTACATACTTTAAAACTCTCAAACATCCTTGTGAAATTTTCTTCTAGATCATGTAGATGTTAGTCAAAGAAATATTCTTTTTCCTATTCTTGTAGATGCTAATAACCGGTGCAAAGCTTTACTAGGGCTGGACTTTTGTTGTTGGGCAACTTCTTTTCTTGCCCAGCATTAGTCAACACGCATGATGCATGTTATTTGTTGCTGTATGTTGACCTTCAGTAAAGATCTAATCCTCTTCTCTTCTCATCATCCTCTGAGAGCAGCTTGATGTGCAGAGATCTCAGACCACTTTCAGTGATGTAGAATACGTCCACTTAAAAGACCTCTGCTATGACAGAAGTCTAATTTTGTCAATTCTCATGTCTGTGTTTAACAGCTTCTTCTTCTTCTTTTTTTTTTTTTTTTTTTTTTTTTTTTTACAGGGACAGAGAGTCAGATAGGGACAGACAGACAGGAACGGAGACAGGTGAGAAGTACCAATTATTAGTTTTTCATTGCCATTGCGACACCTTAGTTGCTCATTGATTGCTTTCTCACATGTGCCTTGACCGCGGGCCATCAGCAGATGGAGCCACCCCTTGCTGGAGCCAGCGACCTTGGGTCCAAGCTGACCAGCTTTTGCTCAAGCCAGATGGGCCCGCGCTCAAGCTGGCGAGCTCAGGGTCTCGAACCTGGGTCTTCCGCATCCCAGTCCGACGCTCTATCCACTGCGTCACCGCCTGGTCAGGCCCCATGTATGTGTTTAAAACTGATTTGATTGAATCTATGAAAAACTATACTTCCTCTAGAGCTCTTAAATTTCTTTCTACTTTAGAGAATCTACACCTTTCAGAGTATATCATGCTACAATACTTCTTTGAAAGATTTTTTTTTTTTTTACAGTTTACATTCTCTGGCAGTATACCAAAAAATGGTGCCATGGGTCAGTATTATCTCTCTGAAATTAACATGTTATTACTTAAAACAAAAGTTTTAATATATAGAAGAATTTTAATTGAAGTTACTTTTTATTCCACCACTCCCCTGCATTATGTGTATGAGCCAAATCCAGATATATTAAGCAGAACTATCAATGAAAGAAAAAAACCATATATTTTTTTCTTCTCAGTCATACTGATCTCAGCTTCTGATAAAGGACTATATAATAGAGCTCTCTGCTTTTGAGTTGAGTTTAGCCCTGATTTTCTGAGAAAAACAATGAAGAAAACGTAAGAGATACATACTTTTTCTGATTCTCTGAAAAGAAAACAATGCAAAAGAAAAAGATGGGTGATGTATACATTATTTTTTTATGACAGAGACAGAGAGAGGGACAGATAGGGACAGACAGAAAGGGAGAGAGATGAGAAGCATCAATTCTTCATTGCGGCACCTTAGTTAGTCATTAATTGCTTTCTCATATGTGCCTTGACTGGGGACTTCTAGAAGACTGAGTGACTCCTTGCTCAAGTAAACGACCCTGTGCTCAAACTGGTGAGCCTTGCTTAAACCAGATGAGCCCACACTAAAGCCAGCAACCTTGGGGTTTTGAACCTGGGTCCTCTGTGTACCAGTCCAACACTCTATCCACTGCGCCACCCCCTGGTCAGGCGGGTGATGTACACTTTTATTCAGAGGATTTGTGTTCTAGGAGAAGCCAAGAAATGCTTATCTGTCAAGGTCAAATATGACTTTTCTACAATTGCCTCCATTTTCTTAGTTACTAAAGATTCTGGACTGCATTTTATTGCTATATTGTCTGTAAATCTTAGTATGAAGTATGACTGTGAGTTTCTGTCTTTTTCTTTTTTTATTCATAATTAGTTTTTATAAAACTTTGGAGAATTGTATCAGGGTTTTCAGATATATGACATTTTAAAACAAAATTTTTGAAAATTATTTTAGTAGCACTTAAAACTGTATTGTAATTGTTTGAGAAACTCACTTAAGTCACTATATATTTTGATTTATACAATAAAAAGGATTTTTATGTCCATTTAAATGTCATGTCACACTTTCTCAAATTGCACTTAGATAAACTTAAATATTTTTGCATTATTTTGATAGTAATTTAAGTGTTTTTTTCACATAAGGGAGTGCCACTTGCTTAATGTTAATGACATTTTGAAGTATAGTTGTCTCAGATTCAGTCTTTATTTCTATTAAAACATTATAAAATACTGGCAGTGTTAAAAACCATGTAATTCTCTAGTATATAGTTGGAAGTGTCTCACTTTGTATTTTGAGGTAAGAAGCACAAACATGAACCACAATGCAAAATTTCTTTCATTTCCTGCCAAAGTATATTTTCTATTTTTGCCAAAATAGAAGGAAAGCACATTACACGGCTATGCCTCTCTGGTCGTTAGTTCTCCTGCCAGTTTCACTTTAGCACCACAGAACTGCACACAGATGGATGCCCCAAGTTAGCACTTGGAATCAAGAGATGTTAGAAGATTGTGGTAGCAAGTGCAACTCCTTAATGAGAAGTTATAAAGCAGGGAAAAGTAAAGTAACCTATTAAATTGTGCAATTAAAACAGCACATTTGAATCAATCAGCAAGTAGTTTTTATGTGTGTTTCTAATAGTGGTTTTGGGATAAAAAAGATTACTCTGAGTCTGCTTCTCAAATCCAAGAGCCAAGTCTCAAGCATCATCTTGTTATCATTTGGCCCGGTTGATTACTATTCCTTCTAAAATACTCTCTTTGCATATATGTGGACTACACATTAAGGATTATTTTTTTCCTATCGCACTAGCTCCTACCTCTCTGAATTCATTCTGAAATTTTCTCACTTTCATAAGTTCTGACTTTTAAAATGCCCTCAAGCTCAGTCTTCAGACCTTTTTGTTTTCCTTTTCTAAAATCTTTTACTAATAACTATATAGATAGTCCAAGCTAGAATCAGATACTCCAGCCCCAGTTGAGCTTCCTGATAACTTCAGTCTAAAACAGTATGTTGGCACCTGACCTGTAGTGGCACAGTGGATAAAGCGTCGACCTGGGAACACTGAGGTAGCCAGTTCAAAACCCTGCACTGGTCTGGTCAAAGCATATATGGGAGTTGATGCTTCAAGCTCCTCCCTCCTTTCTCTCTTTCTCTCTCTCTCTCTCTTTCACTCTGTGTCTCCTCTCTAAAATAAATAAATAAAAAGAAAAAAAAGACTTAGTTGTTAAAACAGTATGTTGGCTAAAATTTCCTGAGAGACACTGAGCAAAACCCACCTGGAAGGGCTATTGCTTGACTCCTGATTGACCAAAATAATGTGCCAAATAATAACTTTTTATAGTTTTAAGCTGCAACATTTGAAGTTAATATATTACTCAGCAATAAATAACTAATACAGATCTAGGAAAACTGGATGTGGACAGCTGTAGCAACAAATAACTATGTTGGGGAGTATTTTATATAAAAAGAAGCTGAAAAAACTATTATGAAAGAGTTAGTGAAATACTAATGTGCCTTGACCAGAAGTCTAATGGACTCTGAAGAGGTTGACAGTAGGGGCTTAAAGGAAAGTGATGAAAATGTTTCTAGAAACTAGAGGCTGAGAAAACTGATTATTTAGTCACAGAAAGTTTAACAACATGGTCATCTGTAGTAATGTGTAAAATAAAAAATGTACTTGATTAACTGGATGATTAAACTAAGGAAATTTCCAAGGAAAGTGTTGATGCTGCCACCTGATTTCTCCTTACTGCTTCTAGTAAAATGTGAAGTTCAATGGACATACTTCCTAAACCACTTACTGGATTGCTATTTCACAATCCAGTGTTTAGCTTCCACTTTGCCAACATTTAACATACAAAGCACCACAATTTCCAGATCATATATAGGTATCATTTCTCAACTGGTCAGTTTCTGTTTATTTTACTTTTTTCTGACCTTTCCAGAATAATTTGCAACTCAATTTGTCTGCACTTACCCTATTAAAGAATTTGTCTTTATAATTTTCTTTTGGTTTATGACTATGAGAAAAAATGGGAATGATAAACAAGTAAATTTTATTTTTATTGCTTCAAAAATCTGCAAAAGTACAGCAAAAATTGTCCCCTTTTGAGAACTTAAATTTCTGAATCCATGGGCAAAGAGAAATACACAGTGAAGAACCTTCTAGGCTTTTAAGGGGGCCGAGCATGGTGATCTGTGGAATTGTATATTCCTTTCCCTTGAATTTATTTTGTATTTAATATGTTCAAAAATAAGTTACATTAAGATTTTACTGATTATGTCATGTGCAGATCTGTTGAAGAAAACAGAAATGTGTGGCTTATAGACAAGAAGACGTAAGGGAATGAAAGAACTATGATAGCTATCTTCATTTTAAAAATGGTCAGTTGCTTAATGTGATACAATTTGGCCTATTTGTCTATAAAGCACAAATCTTTATGAGAGTCAGCCTTTAACAGTACCAAAAAGATATCTTTCTGCTCAAGGCATAACCATGCAATAGAACAATTTACTATAGAATGACCAGCCTCCTGAGGTCACAAGCTCTTCATCGCTGTTGGAGAAGAGATTCATGAACTCAGGAGAAATGTGAATCAAATGATCTACAATATAATTCTTCTCTAATCCCAAGATTGTGTGTTTTGTTATATATTATTTTATTTGAGAAAGGGAAAAATGTTTTCAGTGTCATAAAAATTTAAAAATTAAAATAGTAAATTTTCTAAACACACTTTATCATTGTTAACATAGCTTGTAGTAAAAACAAAGGAGTATTTAGAATTAATTTTTTCTTTCTGTGTAAATTGAGCTATGGCAAGTGAAACAATGCTGAATATTAATTCAGCCTGTTTAATTACATTTTTATTTTATATTCTAAAAAATGTAAATATATTTACACATGATAAGCTACATCCTAAAAATTTATATTTATGTTAACAATATGGAGTTACCTCAAGAAATTAAAAATGGAACTTCTTTATAAACCAGCAATTCCACTTTTGGGACTATATCCAAATAAACCCAAAACACTAATTCAAAAAAATATATGCAATCTTATGTTCACTGAAGTATTATTTAGAATAGCCAAGATTTGGAAGCAGTCCAAGTGCCCATTAGTAGATGATGGATAAAAAAAAACCTGTGGTATATTCACACAATGGAGTTCTGCTCAGTTTTAAAAAAGAAGAAAATCTTATCTTTTGCAACAGCAGAAATGGACCTGGAGAATATTATGCTAAATGAAATAAATCAGTAAGAGAAAGACAAGTACTGTGTGACTTCACTTATATGTGAAATCTAATGAACAAAATGAACTAACAAAGTGGAGACAGACTCATGGATACAAAGAACTGAATGACAGTTTCAGAGGGAAGAAGATGGGGAGCTGGGTGAGAAGTTTGAAGGGATAAAGCAAAACAGAAAGAAAGAAAGAGGGAAAGAAAGAAAGAAAGAAAGAAAGAGAAAGAAAAGAAGTGAAGGAGGTAGGAAGAGAGGGAAGAAGGGAAGAAGAAAGAAAGAAAGAAAGAAAGAAAGAAAGAAAGAAAGAAAGAAAGAGAAAGAAAGAAAGAAAGAGGAAAGAAAGAAAGAATAAAGAAAAAGAAACAAAGAAAGAAAAAGAGAGAGAGAGAGAAAAAGAAAGAAAGAAAGAAAGACTCATGGACACAATTTATAATATTTTAATTGCCAGAGAGAAGCAGAGGTAGCGGAAGGTAGGAAATGGTAGAGAAAATAAATGGTGATGGAAGGAGACTTGACTTAGATTGATGACGACACAATAAAATATACACATGATGTATGGTAGAATTATGTACCTGACACCTATATAATTTATGGACCAATGTCACCTGGATAAATACAATAAAAAATAAATTAAAAATATGTATGAGTTATCAAATGAGAGATATTTTTGGAGTCTTAGCTTTCTACTTCATTATTTTTCTAAAAAAATATTTAAAGAGCTTTCTGCTGGATCAAAGGTAGTTAGCTACCTTTGTTCTCTGATTAAATGTGACATTTTGTGAATGAAAAAGTACAGATCATTCATTTGGGGCAATTACTAATATAATTTTCTCCACTATATCTGGATTTAAGTATGTTCCACACCTGTCTGAGTTCTGAAATTGTTCAGCTTACATTTTCATTGTTCTTCTTTATCCATACTTGTAGATTGTTACCCTATGCATGTACAGCTCAACATTCAAAGAAAGACTCAACATACCCTTATTCAAACACTGACTTGGTTTTTATTGTAGAACTCCTGTTTCTCCAGTACTCTTCCTCAAATCCTATTGTCATCAACTTTGTAAATCTACATTTCATTGTCCTGAATTTAGTAAGATATTTGTACTGTGTTTGGGATTCTCTTCCTACACTGCAGAATGCAAAATGCTTCTAGGAAGAAAACCAATACAATCACTGATCTTTCACAGGCATCACTGTTTTGCAGTGTTATCCACTTATATTTTAAGTGAACGGAGGGCAGATAGAAAGACAGATTCCCCTTGTGCCCTGACCTGGATCCACCCGGCAACCTCATCTGCAGCTGATGCTTTAATCAACCGAGCTACTTCAGCACCCAGGGCTCACACTTGAATCAACTGAGCCACTGGCTGTGAGAAGAAAAGAAGGACAGAAGAGAGAGGAGGGGAAGAGAAGCGATGGTTGCTTTTTATATGTGCCTTGACCTGTGATTAAACCTGGGATGTCTGCATGCTGTCCAATGCTCTATCCACTGAGTCAACTGGCTAAGGCCCAGTGTTATTCACTTTTAACATAGTTATTTTTATTATACCTGTATTTAGTCCATTTTTTATTTGTATATGTTTGAAAGACCATATAGTCCCAGGTTTTTCATTAGAAATAAAAAAGTAAGTTTCTCACTTTAATTTTGAAGTAAGTTAACATTTACTGCATTAATATTTTTACTGCATTAATATTTTTTGGTGTAAAGTTATGAAAGTTTTTACAAATGAATTCTGTTATGCAACTACCAACACAATCAAGAAATAAAAGATAAAGCTAACATAAACCTATAGAGACAGGAGAACTTTGTGCACAATGATAGAATTTCACTTGTAGCCATGAAATCTCTTTAATCTACTTGATCTACTAATTTTCCTTTAAGAAACCAATATAATTTAAATATTTAAGGTGCAAACTTTATCAGGTAAAGCTTCCCAGAAAAAAGAGACTGTTGCCTGACCTGTGGTGGCGCAATGGATAAAGCGTCGACCTGGGAACACTGAGGTCGCCAGTTCAAAACCCTTCACTGGTCTGGTCAAGGCACATATGGGAGTTGATGCTTCAAGCTCCTCCTCCCTTTCTCTCTTTCTCTCTCTCTCTCTCTCTCTCTCTCTCTCTCTCTCTCTCTCTCTCTCTCACACACACACACACACACACACACTCTCTGTCTCCTCTCTAAAATGAATAAAATAAAAATTAAAAAAAATTTAAAAAAGAGACTGTCAAGTAGCCAATATTATAAGCCTATCTATCCCATTTTCTCCTTATCTCCCTCCAAAGTGTTTGATAGGAGTCATTAAATCTATTTAGCATTGCAAAGGAGAAGGGGAAAAATGTCTCCTAAAAAATGTAAAATTAAAGTTCTAATTTTAAATTCATTATGAAAAGCTTAAAAATTAAATTGCTAATCTTTCTTATAATTTAAATAAAATATTTTTACTTTGGTAGAAGCAATGGAATGTAAACATGTTCATCTATAAGATGTCTTATAATTTTCTATTTTTATTGATAGCTCAGTATTCTATAAATTCCATATACTATGGAATTTTATTTTGATAAGGTGAAGCCATCATTTAGCTTTTTAAATGTTTTTCTTAATTCTTTAAAAGATCTGCATTATCTTTAGCAAATAATTTAGTATCATAAATATCATCAACAATATATGGATGATAAAATGATTCTTAAACATGATCCTCAATGTCACAACACATATATATATATATATTAAGAAATTATTATTCCTTAATACATACATAACACATATAATTAAATAAGAAAATAGTTATATAGTCTGACTTTGATGACACATTTAATTATTTTTCTAATAGGGATTTCTACAGAAGATATAATTCACCCTAGAAAAGAATGAGCTAATGAGTGCTAGAGAAACAAATTAAATTTCTGCCAGACATTGATGGGCTGTAAATTTGTTTTAAGTTCTAAGGAAAAAAATCTATGTGTCTTTGCAAATAACTAATAAAGATGTCAACTTAATATTCAACAATAGCTAAACAACCTGTTTATTTGAAATATAAAAAGTAGAAAGTATATAAAACATAAGAATAAAATTATAAAAAGAAAACAACCAGAGAATGTTTTAGGAATAGTGCTAGTTGTTAGATATTTCTTCTTTTTCAAGGTATTTCATCAATTTTACATTTATTAAATATATATTAAGAACTTCTTATTTATATAATTGAGGGAAATGGTCATAAATTTTCCACAGAAGAGGTAATTTCTTAGCCTCATTTGAATAGTTAGCAAGAACTGTCAATTAGATAATGGTGTAAAAACATTCAGGAAAAAAGAACAGCACTAACAAAAGATTGGAAATTTAAAATAAGTTTATATTTGAAAGACGACATGTCATTCTATAAAATTATTTATTTATTTTTACCTCAAAATAACATGTGGTCAGATTATAGAATTCTCAGTTGTCATGAAAAAGAGAACTTAAAATTACATAATAATATCAAAATAAGTTGGATCGTTTAAGAACTTATTGTATATCACTTAGCTTCCTGAAAACTATGAGGTAAGAACTATTCAAATCTTTATACAAACAAGAAATACATAGGAACGGAGATTTGCCTAATATCCAAAGTAGTTGGTAATAACTAGTATGGCAGGAATTCCAGCCTGTTTAATTCTTAAACATTATAGATAATTGAAAACAGGTATTCACAAATCTACCAGTCTCATGGACTGAGCGAGAATGCACTGTGCATCATATATGAGCAGAGCCTTGCTTTAATCATTTACAGGAGAGTGCCTATGACTCAGTAGTAGATTTCTCCAGCAGGAAGCATTGCTCTTCACTATTACACATTTGTTTTTGTTTTTAAAAGACAACATATGTGCCTTCTTTCTCTTTTTTATTGATTTTTAGAGAAAGAGGAAAAGAAAGAGAGAGAAAAACGTTTATCTTTTGTTTTATTATTTATGCATTCATTGGTCGATTCCTGTATGTGCCCTGACTGAAGATCAAACCCACAGATTGGTGTAGCAGGATAACATTCTAACCAATTGCTCTATGCATCCAGGACTACTATATATTTTTTTTTACTTTAATTTTTTCCTCTCTGTGTCTTTGCATAATATGACAGTCTTCACCTAATCTCCTGGTATTTATCATTAATTTTTAAGCTATTCATTTCTACTTTCTGAATTTAAGGCTGTGTATTTTCCTCTAAACCCTGCTTTTGCCACATCCCACAAGCTTTTTTACCATTCAGCTCAAAATACGTTGTGTTATTAATTGTAGTTTTAAGTCAATGATTTATATGGAAAATTACTTAACAATTTCCTATAATATGTGGATTTGTTAAGATTTTTAAAATATCTTCATTTCACTTTGATCAGAAAAGATATTCTGTATTACATCAATTTGTTAAAATTTGTTGAGATTTTTCTTGTGTTTATAAAGTTATTTTTTAGGCAAATTATCTATGTACTCTATAATTATAAACTGAATAGTTTTGGCTTATAATGTTCTAAACATGACAGTTATGCTAAGTTTGTTAGTCACATTGTTTAAATCTTCCATGTTTATTGCTTTGTTTTGATTTGCTTTTTGTTCGTTTTGTTTTGGTTTCATATTTTTTGGTATGCTGGATAATTTAATCATTACTGATAAAGGCTTGTTAAACTTTTCATTATATTTCTGAATTTATTTATTGATCAGTTAAAATTATATATCTCTATTCAAAACCAGTAAAACCTATTTAATTTTTTCTTACTTTCTTAATTTTTTGATTAAGATAGATTTTAGAACAATTATAGGTTCAAGGTAAAATATAGGAAAAGGTACAAAGGTTTTCTGTGTGCTCCCTATCACCACACATGTTGAACCTACCCTATTGCCAACATCTCCCACCATGAGGGTACATTTATTATGATTGATAAACTCTTAAATGTCATAATCACTTAAAGTTTCAATTTTACTTTAATATTTATTCCTGGTTTTACAAATTTTTAGATTTGTATATTTTTCTTTTAATTTAACAGAATTAGTGTTTGATGTTTGTGTGGTACATCCTTTTTCTTTTTTTTCTTCAATATTTTGAATCTTTATGTTGACATGTGTTTTTATAAAAAGAATACAATGCAATGATATACAGAGTGTCATCAGGTTATGACACAGTTCCATTCCTACAACAGAGATATAACCCAAATTTTGGTGTAAGTCAAAACACACTCTAGCCTAAGACACTTGCCTATCCTAATACAGTTGTAAAATCATAATCTAGAACATAAAAACACAACTAAGTCACAGAAAAAGAAAAAGGATATAAGTATTCTATACTGTATGCTGTACTATAGTAACAGAAAATTTGACAAAAAATATTCTTTATCTTTATTCCTGCTGTTGGTTGCACACTGGAAGGGGCATTGTAAGGTGGGAGAGAGGGACCAATTGGGAGGAAGAAGTTGTAGAGGGAGAAGAACCCGCAGAAGGTGCTGGAGATACTGGCTCAGGAGAATCAGGATTGCCTAAGAAACATGCAGGAGATGCTGAAGATGATTCCACCTGTGCTATAGGTATTTCATCTCAAGAATCAGCTGAAAAAGAGGGTACAGGTCTGTTGCAGAGCATTCTGTCTTCTTAAAGAATTGTGCCAGTCTAGTTGGGAAGTTTGACTTCTTCTCTTCCAAAATCTGCCTATAGCATTGTAAGGCATCCATAATAGCTAAAACACTCACGTCTCAACTATTTAAAGTTTTTATAAGAATAAGCTTAATAAACTCAAAATGCATATGTCAAGACAGTTGTAACTTGAGGACCTCTTACAGTTTATTACTTTGAATTCATTATCTTTTAACCTGGGAATTTAATTGATCACTATATAATGCAATTACTGATATATAGAGATTTATTTACTTATTATTATTTTTTTTTTTTTAGTGAGAGAGCCAGAGAGAGGAATAGATAGGAACAGACAGGAAGGGAGAGAGATGAGAAGCATTAGTTCTTTGTTGCAGCACCTTGGTTGTTCATTGTTTGCTTTCTCATATGTGCCTTGACCAAGGGGCTACAGTGAGCCAGTGACCCCTTGCTCAATCTAGTGACCTTGGGCTTCAAGCCAGTGACCTTAGGCTCCAACCAGGTACTATGAAGTCATGTCTATAATCCCATGCTCAAGCCAGTGACCCCTCTCAAGCTGGTAAGCCCACAGGCAAGCTGGTGACCTCAGGGTTTTGAACTTGGGTCCTCTACATCCCAGGCCAATGCTCTATCCACTGCACCACTGCCTGATTAGACTAAAGATTTATTTACTTTAAAATATTTTGATTGATTGATTCTAGTACAGCAAAAAGAATTGGAAAAAAGAGGCAAAAAGAAACATAAATTTGTTGTTCCACTTACATCTGCATAAGTTATGCCCTGACCAGACCTGCAACACATCAGGACATTGCTCCAATGACCTGAGCTACCAACTTACTGTTGTTTACTATTGGTACAGCTTATTATATCTTTATATTTCTCTTCTTTTTCAGCCTTTCTTGTAGTGCTTACTTTTAGTATTCCGGAGGGACACCAAGACACTAATCTTGAGGTCTGATACATTCAGGAACAGATTTGTACTCAGATATTATAAACATATATAATATGATGGAAGAATATATATATATATATATATATATATATATATATATATATATATATATATATATTAAAGTAAGTCAAAGCAATGTGAAATGAAAGGCAATAATAAAAAACCAAGGTGAGGAATAGAGAGTAGGCTATAACTCAGAAATTATAAAACCTTAGAATACTCCCTGAATCTACAAAAATATTAAAATATTAATATGTATGCTACTACTCTGAATAATATAAACACTTTTAATGATTTTAGACTTATTAAATCAGTCTAGAAAATGTTCATATTTAAAAATGCTTACAGAATAGAGGTATTAACAACCTTGACAACATTAAAGCAAAACAGAAATAAGAAGATGAAGTAGAAAGTCAAAAAGAATGTGTTTAATAAATAATATTGATAGCAGTATTTTGAAACATCTTCACATCATAGCATATTTTACCATTAACACTGGTTTAAGGAATGAGGCTAACCTATTGCTGGAACTAATTTCTCTGTGAACCTTATTTACCTCAGGCCCGACCTGAAAGCCAAAGAGCTAATAAAACATTATCTTAGCAAACCTGGAAATTAGCATACCACATTAGTTAGGAAAGTCTACTTAAAATTATAGCTATAAAACAGAAGTATTTAAATGATTATATATCTTAAAAGCTGGAACACAAGAAAAAGAGAATGATTTTATCTCAATTCTCATCTATCATAATAACATATTAAAACTTGGCATAAGAAAAAATCCAAGACAGTAGTTGAGTAGGTGCATGTTAGACTCACTTTCTCTCAGGACCAAACTAGAGTTACAACTAAATTTCAGAATAATTATCCTGAATAACCTAGTCAAGACTAAAGGAAAAAGAGTTTATAAACAAGGATTCACAGAAGAAGCAACATCAAGAGTGCTCTAAACAGGTTGCTGAAGGTCAGTCAAGGCAGCATCCTACATTGACCTGCACCAAGTTTTGTACCAGAGGTCCAAAACCAAAAATCCCAGTGCCCAGCTTCAGACAACATCAAAACAATATCCAATTATCATCACAAACAGCATATCCAAAGGGAGATATTGTCAGTTACAAAACCCAACTGAGGCAAATTCCATTTTCTGTGGTCAGCACCTGCACAGCAGCTTACACACTTTATTCAAGAAAGAGATTTCCTGTTAGTCAGCCTGACCGTTGATCACACACACAATAAGCCAATAGCAGTAAAGACTTAATTAAAACAGAAAAGCCCACATAACCCACAGAACAAACATGCTTGAGGTACTCAGTTCAAATGATCAATAGACTACAACACTATATCCAGTAGAACACTTACTACATAGGTCACCACATGAAGACTGGGAATAATAGCAGACCTATCTAATACAAAGGAACAAACACAAAGAGGCAACCAAAGTGAGAATAAAAGAAATATCCCAAATTATAAAACAGGAAAAAGATCCAGAAAAAGAGCTAACTGAAATAGAGATACTCAATTTATCAAATATAGAGTTCAAAATAATGACTATATGAATGTCCAAGAAATAAAGTGAGAACTTTAACAAAGAGATATCAGGCATACAAAAAGACATAGAAGCCATAAAAAAGTCAGAAATGAAAAATATAATATCTGACATCAAGAATACATTGTAAAGAGCCTGACCAGGCGGTGGCACAGTGGATAGAGCGTTGGACTGGGATGCGGAAGACCCAGGTTCGAGACCCTGAGCTCGCCAGCTTGAGCGCGGGCCCATCTGGCTTGAACAAAAGGCTCGCCAGCTTGGACCCAAGGTCACTGGCTCTGGCAGAAGGTGGCTCGGTCTGCTGAAGGCCCGCGGTCAAGGCACATATGAGAAAGCAATCAATGAACAACTAAGGTGTTGCAACGAAAACTGATGATTGATGCTTCTCATCTCTCTCCGTTCCTGTCTGTCCCTGTCTATTCCTCTCTCTGGCTCTCTCTATCTCTGTCCCTGTTAAGATAAAAAGACATAATAATTAAAATGGTGAATATTAAAGACAAGAAGAAAATCTTAAAAACAGTAAAAAAAAAACACAACTATCTATAAAGGAGCTTCCATAAAACTATCAGTTGATTTTTCAATAGAAACATTTTATGCTTGAAGGAATTACCATGAAATATTAAAAAATCAAGAACTTACAATCCAGACTACTTTAACTAGCAAGTTTGTCATTTAACGTTGAAGGACTAATAAATAGCTTCCCATATAAGAAAAAGCTACAGGTGTTTGTTACCACAAAACCAGTATTACAAAAAAATGTGAAAAGGTCTATTTTAAGAAAGGAGAAAAAATAAAGAACAAACAAACAAACAGAGGGACATAGCTAAAAGAATAAAATGCCAACAAATACATACCTTTCAAAAATAATTTTAAATGCAAATGGCTTAAATGACATTTGGTACCTAGGTGGATAAGAAAGCAATACACACATACATGTTCTCTATAAGACACCCACCTCAGAATAAAAGATACACACAGACTAAAAGAAAAGGGATGAAAAAAGCTATCCTATGCAAATGAAAATTTTAAAAAGCTGGGGTAGGATTACTTATTTCACAAATAGACTTTAAAATAAACACTATGGTAAGACACAAAGAAGGATTCTACATAATAATAAAAGGAGCAATCAAACAAGAGGTTACAAACCCTGTAAAATTTTACACACCCAATTAGGAGCACCTAAATATGTAAAACAAATCTTGATGGACTTAAAAAGAGAGATCAACAGCAATACAATCATAGTAGGAAATTTTAACACTTTATTGATATCAATGGATAGATTTTCCAGACAAAAAACAACAAGTAAAATGGGGTCTTAAATGGCACACTAGATCTGATTAATTTAATTAATAGCATTAGAGCATTTGAACCCAAAATAACAGAATATAGATTCTATGCAAGTGCTTATGTAGCATTCTCTGTTTAGATCAAATTTTAGAACACAAACAAGTGTTAATAAACTTAAGAAGATTGAAATCATATCAAGTATCTTCTCTGACCATAACAGTATAAAAGTAGAAATCAATCACAAGAGTAAAAACAAATAATACACAAAGACATGGAGGCTAAATAACTAGTTACTAAGCAATGGATGAACCAACAAAGAGATTAAGGAAAAAATAAAAAAACAATGCGTAGGAACAAATGAAAATAAAAACACAATAATCCAAAAATCTATGTGGCACAGCAAAAACAATCCTAAGAAGAAAATTCATAACCTTACAGACCTACCTTAAGAAACAATGTACATCTCAAATAAATATCTAACTTCATACTTCATTTAAATAACTTGATAAAGAAAAACAAACAAATCCCAAAGTGAGTAGAACAGTGGTTCTTAACCTTTTTTGAGGTACCGAACCCACCAGTTTTATATGTGCATTCACCAAACCCTTCTTTAGTGATAAATAAATTATTATTTTTTTTTCCAAATTCAAGACATAGGTATATGTTTTTTTACTGGTGCACAAAATGAGCGGTGCATGAACATCACCTTGCTCAAAGAACAAAACCAACAAAGTGCATGAACTCACAACAAATGACAGTATTACTTTATTCTGGCCTCCGTGGCAGAGGCTTCTCCAAACCCCTGAGACTGACTCATTGAACCCCTAGGATTTGATAGAACTTAGGTTAAGAACCACTGGAGTAGAAGAGAGAAAATAATAAAGATCAGAGCAAAAATAAACAAATGTGTCTAAAAAAAATACAAAGACCAATAAAACCAAGAGCTGGTTCTTTGAAAAGGTAAACATGACTGGCAAACCTTTAACCAAATTCATCAAAAAAAAAAAGAAAAGAGAGAGAGAGGACTTAAATAAATAAAATTAGAAATTAAAGAAGAGAAGTAATAACTGACACCAAAAAAAGACAAAGAATTGTAAGAAAATGTTATGAATAACTATATGCCAACAAATTGACTATCTGGATAAAATAAATAAATTCTTAGAAACATACAATCTTCCAAAACAAAATAAGAGTCAGAAAATTTGAATAGACATATTACAGCTAATAAAACTGAAGCAGTAATCAAAAAACTTTCAACAAAAATCCCAGACCAGATGGCTTCACCAGAGAATTTTACCAAATATTCAAAGAAGAATTAACACGTACTCTTTTCAAGCTATTCTTAAAAACTCAAGAAAAAGAAAGACTCTCAAACATATTTTTCAAGGCCAGCGTTATCATAATTTTAAAACCAGATAAGAATATTACAAAAAAGAAAATTATAGGTCAATATTCTTGATGAACATAAATGCTGAAATCTTTCATAAAATATTAGCAAACTGAATCCAGCAATACATTAAAAAGGTCATGCACCATGATCAAGTGGGATACACCACATAAACAAAAAGAAGTATAAAATCATGTGATCATGTCAATAGATGTAGAAAAAGAATTGATAAAATTCAGCATCCATATATGATAAAAAAAAAAGTCTCAGAAAAATGGGAGTAGAGGGAACATACATTAAAGTAATAAAGGCCAAATATGACAAAATCACAGCCAATATTCTGCTAAATTGGCCAAAACTACAAGCATAATTTCTTAAGATTAGGAACAAATTAGGTATGTCCTCTATCACCATTCTTATTTAATATAGTATTAGAAGTTTTAGGTACAGTGATCATACAAGAAGTTGAAATACAAGGCATCCAAATTGGAAAGAAAGAAGTAAAACTGTCATTATTTGAAGGTGACATAATACTATATGTAAAGAACCCTAAAGATCTTATCAAAAATTAGAACTGATAACTGAATTTATAAACTAGCAGCATATAAAATAAATACTTAAAATTAATTGCATTTTTATATACTAATAATAATCTAGCAGAAAGGGAAACTAAAAAAAACAGTACCAGTTACAATTGCTACAAAAACAATAAAATACCCAGGAATAACTTTAATCAAGAATGTAAGACCTGTACTTGGAAAATTATTAAACACAGAAGAAAAAATTGAGAAAAATATAAATAAGTGAAAGTATATACTGTATTCATGAGTGGAAAGAATTTACATAATTAAAGTGTATATATTACCCAAAGCAATCTATAGATTAAATGAAATTTTTATCAGGATACCATGGCACATTTCACAGAACTAGAAAAAGATATTCTAAAATTTTATATGAAACAACAAAAGACTACAGATAGCTATAGCAATTTTGAGGGAAAAAAAAGTTGGAAGAATCATACTACCTGATACCCAACTATTCTACAAGGACATAATAATCAAAACAGTATGGTACTGGTATAAAAACAGATCTATATATCAATAAATCAATATAGAGATCTTAGAAATCAACCTATGCCTTTATGGTCAATTAATATTTGACAAAGGAAGCAAGAACATACAATGGGGTCTGACTAGGTGGTAGAGCAATGGAAAGAGCATTGGACTGGGATGCAGAGGACCCAGATTCGAAACCCCACAGTCGCCGGCTTGAGCTTGGGCTTGTCTGATTTGAGCACAGTTCACCAGCTTGAATCCAATGTTGCTGGCTTCAGCAAGGGTTTACCCAGTCTGCTTATATGTGACCCTGGTTAAGGCACATATGAGAAAGCAGTCAATGAATAACTAAGGAGTCACAACAAAAAATTAATGCTTCTCATCTCTCTCCCTTCCTGGCTGTCTGTTCCTATCTGTCACTCTCTCTGTCTCTGTCACAAATATAAAACAACAACCAAACAAAAAAGAACTTACCATGAGGTAAGAATAATTTATTCAATAAATGGTGTTACAAAAATCGGACAGATACATTCATAAAAATTTAATTAGACCACTTTTTTACACCATACAGAAGAATAAACTCAAAATATATTAAAATACTTAAATCAGTGGTTCTTAACCTGGGTTCTATCCAACCCTAGGGGTTCGATGAGTCGGTCTCAGGGGTTCAGAGAAACCTCTGCCGTGGAGGTCAGAATAAAGTAATACCGTAATTTGTTGTGAGTTCATGCACTTTGTTGGTTTTGTTCTTTGAGCAAGGTGATGTTCATGCACCGCTCATTTTGTGCACCAGTAAAAAAACATATACCTATGTCTTGAATTTAGAAAAAAAATAATATTTTATTTATCACTAAAGAAGGGTTCGGTGAATGCGCATATGAAACTGGTGGGTTCGGTACCTCAAAAAAGGCTAAGAACCACTGACTTAAATATTATACTTGAAATCATAAAAATCCTAGAGAAAAACATACACAGTAAAGTCTTAGTCATTTTTCTTAGCAATATCTTTTCTGATATATCTTTTTGGGCAAAAAAAAAAAAAAAAAGAATAAACATGTGACTACATCAAACTAAAAAGCTTTCTATAGCAAAGGAAACCACCAACAAGATGAAAAGATAACCCACAGAATGGGAGAACATATTTGCCAATATATGTGATAAGGGATTAATATCCAAAATTTATTTTTAAAAAAACTTATAAAACTCAATACCAAAAAAAAAAAAAAATTCAATTAAAAAATGGGCAAAGGACCTAAATAGACACTTTTCTAAAGAAGACATACAGATGACCAATAGACATATTAAAAGATGCTCAAAATCACTAATCATCAGAGGAATGCAAATTAAAACCACAATGAGATAACCTCACACCTGTCAGAATGACTAATATCAAAAAATCAAAAACAACAAGTATTGGCAAGGATGTCAAGAAAAAGGAACCCTCATACACTGTTGGTGGGAATGCAAACTGGTGCAGTGACTCTGAAAACCAGTGTGGAATTTACTAAACGATTTAAAAATAGAACTTCCTTATGAGCCAGCGGTTCCACTTCTGGGAATATAGACAAAGAAACCCAAAACATTGATTCAAAAGAATATATGCACCCCTATATTCATTGCAGCGCTATTTACAATAGCCATTACTTGGAAGCATACCTAGGGCCAACAGAAAATGAGTGGCTAAAAAAGCTGTGGTACATTTATACAATGGAATACTATGCTGCTATTAAAAACAAGAAAATCTTACCTTATATGACAGCATGGATGGACCTGGAGAGTATTATGCTATGTGAAATAAGTCAGTCAGAGAAAAACAAATACCATGTAATTTCATTTATATGTGGAATTTAATGAGAAAAATAAATAAAGTAGAAACAACTCATAGATGCAGTGAATAGACTGACAGCTGTTAGTGGTGCATGGTTTGGGGGCTGGGTAAAATGGTGAAGGGAATAAGAAAAGAAATCAGACATAGACAACAGAATGGTGATTAGCAGAGGGAAAAGGGGGTAGGGGCAGGTAAGGGCTGGTAAGATGGTTATAAACTGATGGAAGGACACTTGACTTTGGGTGGTGAACATAATACAATTAGCAGATGATATATTATAGAATTGTACACTTAAAACCTATCTAATTTAATTAACTAATATAACCCAAATAAATTCAATAAAAATATATTAAAATGATGTAAGGATAAACAAGAAAAAATAAGGATTTTCAATTTTAAAGTAGATTTGAGATATACATATAAACAAAATGCAGTTTGGTTTTTGATAGGGTTCTAATCCAAGGAAACTAAATTAAAGAAAAAAGTACATGAGATAACTGAGAAATACAAACACATACTGAATCACTGATAATAACTAGATAATTAATAATTTAATTAATGTTACAAAATGTTCAGATGATTATATCAAAGAAAAAAGTTTCATCATTTGAAAACATTTTAAAAGGAGTACAGTAAAATCATTCAAAGCTTGGGATTTAATTAATGTGAAGGAGAAAAAGAGGGCTGCAGTATAGATGAACCTTGATTAGCTCATGCTAAAATTGTGGAGACTGAATAGTGAGTGCATGGGGAGTATTAAGCTAGAATCTGTTTTGGCTTATGAGTAGAATTCTTCATACCAAGCGAGTTATAAAGATCTTGAAACATTTCAGCCAGCAGGTAATGACAAATGGAAATGGATATTGTAACATCCAGTATTAATAACTGACAATGTGTATAAGACCAATAATGTTCTGTTAAATAAAAAAATTATGTATCTGATCTGCTGTTTTGGTGATATATAAGATCAGGTCAACCTTTCTTGTAGTCTGTACATTGTTTAGAGAGTTAGATATCTTAAAATCACTGACAAATAAAGATTTAGGATATCCCCAGATGAAAACAAATTACAATTATTTTTCTCCTAATTTTCAGTTGTCACTTTCCAACTAATATAAGAATTTTTTATTGGTTGCAAATAGGTTATAAAGGGGCAATGAAGCAAGGGATAATTTATATAATGACCTTTCTTCACAAATGTATTTTCTCTGATGACAATACAGGCATCAAAAAGTTTAGCTATAGTTTTAAAGTTTCCTGCAAAAATCAAAATAAGAAACAATGATATTTTGGCCTTTAGTTATACATCCTAGTAATACATGACATTTATAATCAAGGTAATAGTGTTTTATTTAACATTTAACAATTAGTTCCATACTCATACATGAACATATGCTTAAGTACACACATGGGGTATTTGTGTCTGTGTGTTCACCTGTGACCATTGTTTTTAATGCAAATAGATTCAGGTCGGGTCACTTTTTCTTAGCTTGAAAAGAAGAATTTAAACCTGATATAATTGCCTCTGCTTCTCATTAATTTAAAGAAATTCCAACATTTAAAAAAATAATTTCTACTATATCTTATTGGCTATAATTTATTATAAGAGCTAATAGTATATAAAAGCATATCAGTAACTTCTCTGATAGCATGTTCTAATACAATCTTCATGGTCAGCCAAATATGTTGCTTAAATACAGTTTTGTTAAATAATAAAAGTAGTCAATTTAATGCAATTCCCATCAAAATTCCAATGACATTTTTTAATTAATTTTAATAAGGTGACATTGATAAATCAGGGTAAATATGTTCAGAGAAAATATTTCCAGGTAATTTTGACATTTGATTATATGGCATACCCACCACCCAAAGTCAAATTGTCCTTCGTCACCTTCTATCTGGTTTTATTTGTGCCCCTGCCCTCACCCTACCCTGTCCCTCACCTCCCCGCTCCCCAGGTAGCCAGTACACTCTTGTCCATGTTTCTGAGTCTCATTTTTATGTCCCATCTATGTATGGAATCATATAGTCCTTAGTTTTTTCTGATTTACTTACTTCACTCAGTATAATATTATCAAGGTCCATCCATGTTGTTACAAATGATCTGATGTCATCATTTCTTATGGCTGAGTAGTATTCCATAGTATATATCTACAAAAGTTTTTCATCCACTCGTCCTCTGACGGACACATGAACTGTTTCCAGATCATCACTATTGTGAACAATGCTGACACGAACATGAGGGCACATTTCTTCTTTTCTAACAGTGCTAGGGTGTTCTTAGGGTATTTCTAAAAGTGGGATAGTGAGTCAAAAGGCAGTCCCATTATTAATTTTTTGAGGAATCTCCACACTGTTTTCCACAGTGGCTGTACCAGTCTGCATTCCCACGAGCAGTGCAGGAGGGTTCCCTTTCTCCACATCCTCACCAGCACTTATTCTGTATTGTTTTGCTGATGAGTGCCATTCTGACTGGTGTGAGGTGATATCTCATTGTGGTTTTAATTTGCATTTCTCTAATGATTAGTGATGCTGAGCATTTTTCTATATGCCTATTGGTCAACTGTATGTCCTCTTTGGAGAAGTATCTACTCATTTCTTTTGCCCATTTTTTGATTGGATTGTTTGTCTTCCTGGTGTTTTATAAGTTTTTTATAAATTTTGGTTATTAACCCCTTATTAGACGTATTGTCGAATATGTTCTCCCATTGTGTGGTTTGTCATTATATTCTGTTCTTATTGCCTTTAACTGTGCAAAAACTTTTTAGTTTGATATAGTCCCATTTGTTTATCCTGCCTTTTTATTTAACTAGCCCATGGAGATAAATCAGCAAAAATATTGCTACAAGAGATGTTGAAGAGCTTACTGCCTATGTTTTCTTCTAAGATGCTTATGGTTTCATGGCTTACATTTAAGTCTTTTATCCATTTTGAGTTTGTCTTTGTTAATGGTGTAAGTTGGCATAGTTTCATTATTTTGATAGTAGCTGTCCAATTTTTCCAACACCATTTGTTAAAGAGACTGTCTTTACTCCATTGTATGCTTTTTCCTCCTTTGTCAAATATCAGTTGTCCATAAAGGTGTGGGTTTACTTTTGGGTTCTTTGTTCTGTTCCATTGATCTATGTGCCTGTTCTAATGCCAATACCAGGCTGTCTTTCATACAATGGCCTTTATTATAACTTGATATCGGGAAGAGTGATGCCTCTCACTTTATTTTTTCTTTTTAAGATTGCTGAGGCTATTCATTTCTTTTTGGTTCCATATAAATTTTTGGAATGTGTTCTATACCTTGAAGTACGTCATTGTTATTTTGATTGGTATTGGATTGAATTTATAAATTGCTTTGGGAAATATAGACATTTTAATGATGTTTACTCTTCCTAACCATGAGCACGGTATATTCATCCACTTGTTTGTATCTTCCTTGATTTCTTTTATCGATGTTTTATAATTTTCTGAGTACAAGTATTTAATCTCCTTGGTCAAATTTACTTCTAGGTACTTTATTTTTTTGGTTGCAATAGTGAAGGGGATTGTTTCCTTAATTTCTCTTTCTGACAGTTCATTGTTGGTATATAAAAATGCCTCTGATTTCTGTGTTTTAATTTTATATCCTTCCATCTTGCTGAATTCATTTATCAGGTTCAGTACTTCTTTGACTGAGACTTTAGTGTTTTCTATATACAATATCATATCATCTGAAAATAATGATAGTTTTACTTCTTCTTTTTCAATCTGGATGCCTTTTATTTCTTCTTCTTGTCTGATTGCTGTGGCTAAGACTTCCAGAACTATGTTGAATAAGACTGATGAAAGGGGGCACCCCTGCCTGGTTCCTGATTTTAAGGGTATTGCTTTTAATTTTTACCCATTGAGTATGATGTTGCCTGGGGTTTTGTCATAGATGACCTTTATCATGTTAAAGTATGTTCCCTGTATTCTCACTTTGCTGAGAGTTTTGATCATGAATGGGTGCTGGATTTTTTTTTTAATATATATTTTATTATTATTAATTCTAATGGGGTGACATCAATAAATCAGGGTACATATGTACAATGAAAACATCTCCAGGTTATCTTATCATTCAATTGTGTTGCATACCCATCACCAAAAGTCAAATTGTCCTCTGTCACCTTCAATCTGGTTTTCCCTGCGTCCCTCCCCTCCTCCCTATCCCACTCAGCCCTCCCTCCCCCCATCCCATAACCACCACTCTCTTGTCCATGTCTCATACCCTCACTTTCATGTCCCACCTATGTATGTAATCGTGCTGTTTTCAGTTTTTCTTTTTTTCTGATTTACTTATTTCACTCCGTATAATGTTATCAAGGTACATCCATTTTGTTATAATGCTCTGATGTCATCGTTTCTTATGGCTGAGTAGTATTCCATAGTATATATGTACCATAGCTTTTTAATCCACTCGTCTTCTGACGGACACTTGGGCTGGTTCCAGATCTTCGCTATTGTGAACAATGCTGCCACGAACATGGGGCGCATTTCTTCTTTTCGAACAGTGCTATGGTGTTCTTAGGGTATATTCCTCTAAGTGGGATAGCTGGGTCAAAAGGCAGTTCGATTTTGAATTTTCTGAGGAATCTCCAAACTGTTTTCCACAGTGGCTGCACCAGTCTGCATTCCCACCAGCAGTGCAGAAGGGTTCCCTTTTCTCCACATCCTCGCCAGCACTTATTCTGTGTTGTTTTGCTGATAAGTGCCATTCTGACTGGTGTGAGGTGATATCTCATTGTGGTTTTAATTTGCATTTCTCTAATGATTAGTGATGTTGAGCATTTTTTCATATGCCTATTGGCCATCTGTATGTCCTCTTTGGAGAAATTTCTATTCATTTCTTTTGCCCATTTTTTGATTGGGTTGTTTGTCTTCCTGGTGTTGCGTTTTATAAGTTCTTTATAAATTTTAGTTATTAACCCCTTATCAGATGTGCTGCCGAATATGTTCTCCCATTGTGTGATTTGTCTTTTTATTCTGTTCCTATTGTCTTTAGCTGTGCAAAAACTTTTTAGTTTGATATAGTCCCATTTGTTTATCTTGCCTTTTATTTCAGTTGCCCATGAAGATAAATCGGCAAATATACCGCTGCTACAGATGTCGGAGAGCTTGCTGCCTATGTTTTCTTCTAAGATGCTTATGGTTTCACGGCTTACATTTAAGTCTTTTATCCATTTTGAGTTTGTTTTTGTGAATGGTGTAAGTTGATGGTCTAGTTTCATTTTTTTGCAGGTAGATGTCCAATTTTCCCAACAGCATTTGTTAAAGAGGCTGTCTTTACTCCATTGTATGTTCTTTCCTCCTTTGTCAAATATCAGTTGTCCATAAAGCTGTGGGTTTATTTCTGGGTTCTCTGTTCTGTTCCATTGATCTATGTGCCTGTTCTTATGCCAGTACCAGGCTGTCTTGAGTATAATGGCCTTGTAGTAAACCTTGATATCTGGAAGAGTGATACCTCCTGCTTTATTTTTTCTTTTTAAGATTGCTGAGGCTATTCGTGTTCTTTTTTGGTTCCATATAAATTTTTGGAATATGTGTTCTATATCTTTGAAGTATGTCATTGGTATTTTAATTGGTATTGCATTGAATTTATAAATTGCTTTGGGTAATATAGACATTTTAATGATGTTTATTCTTCCTAGCCATGAGCACGGTATGTGCTTCCACTTGTTTTTATCTTCCTTGATTTCTTTTATCAATGTTCTATAATTTTCCGAGTACAAGTCCTTAACCTCCTTGGTTAAATTTACTCCTAGGTACTTTATTTTTTTGGCTGCAATAGTGAAGGGGATTGTTTCCTTAATTTCTTTTGCTGATATTTCATTGTTGATGTATAGAAATGCCTCTGATTTCTGAGTATTAATTTTATATCCTGCCACCTTGCTGAAATCATTTATAAGGTCCAGTAGTTTTTTGACTGAGACTTTAGGGTTTTCAATATACAATATCATATCATCTGCAAATAATGACAGTTTTACTTCTTCTTTTCCAATTTGGATGCCTTTTATTTCTTCTTCTTGTCTGATTGCTGTAGCTAGGACTTCCAGAACTATGTTGAATAAGAGTGGTGAAAGTGGGCAACCCTGCCTGGTTCCTGATCTTAAGGGGATTGCTTTTAATCTTTGTCCGTTTAGTATGATGTTTGCTGTCGGTTTATCGTAGATGGCCTTTATCATGTTAAAGAATGATCCCTGTATTCCCACTTTACTGAGAGTTTTGAGCATGAATGGGTGCTGGATTTTATCAAATGCCTTTTCTGCATCTATTGGAATTATCATGTGATTTTTGTCCTTCCTTTTGTTTATGTGGTGAATCACATTGATTGATTTGCGAATATTGAACCAGCCTTGCCTCTCCAGAATAAATCCCACTTGATCGTGGTGTATGATTTTTTTCATATATTGCTGGATCCGGTTGGCTAATATTTTGTTGAGAATTTTAGCGTCTAAATTCATTAGGGATATAGGCCTATAATTTTCTTTCTTTGTGTTGTCTTTGCCCGGTTTTGGGATCAGAATTATGCTCGCCTCATAAAAGAAGTTTGGAAGTCTTTCTTCCTCTTGAATTTTTTGAAATAGCTTCAGGAGAATAGGAGTTAGTTCTTCTTTGAATTTTTGATAGAATTCACTTGTGAAGCCTTCAGGCCCAGGACTTTTCTTTTTTGGGAGTTTTTTGATAACTGTTTCGATCTCATTTGCTGTAATTGGTCTGTTTAGGTGTTCTGATTCTTCCAGATTGATTTTTGGAAGGTTATATGATTCAAGAAATTTGTCCATTTCACCAAGATTGTCTAATTTTTTGGCATATACTTCTTCATAGTATTTTCTTACAATGCTTTGTATTTCTGTTGTGTCAGTTGTTATTTCTCCACTGTCCTTTCTAATTTTATTTATTTGAGTCCTCTCTCTTTTTTTCTTGGTGAGTCTAGTTAAAGGTTCATCAATCTTGTTTACCTTTTCAAAGAACCAGCTTCTTGTTTCATTGATCCTCTGTATTGTGTCCTTAGCCTCTATGTCATTTATTTCTGCTCTGACCTTTATTATTTCCTTCCTTCTACTTGTCTTGGGTTTTATTTGTTGTTGTTTTTCTAGTTCTTTTAGATGCAGGGTCAGGTTGCTTATTTGAGCTTTTTCTAGCTTCTTATGATATGCCTGTAGTGCAATAAACTTCCCTCTCAGAACTGCTTTTGCTGTGTCCCATAAATTTTGAGTTGATGTATGCTGATTATCATTTGTTTCTAGAAACTTTTTTATTTCTTCTTTGATCTCATTGTTAATCCATTCATTATTTAATAACATGCTATTTAGTTTCCAAGTGTTTGAGTATTTTTCATTTTTTCTTTTGTGGTTAATTTCTAGTTTCATAGCATTGTGATCAGAGAAAATGCTTGATATGATTTCAATCTTCTTAAATTTATTGAAACCATTTTTGTGTCCTAACATGTGGTCTATCCTAGAAAACGTACCATGAGCGCTTGAGAAGAATGTATATTCTACTGCTTTAGGGTGAAAAGTTCTGAAGATATCTATTAAATCAAGTTGATCTAGTGTATCCTTTAAGTCTGCTGTTTCTTTATTAATTTTCTTTCTTGAGGATCTATCCAGTGTTGTTAGAGGGGTATTGAAATCCCCTACTATGATAGTATTGCTGTTAATCTCGCCCTTTATATCCATCAAAGTCTGCTTTATGTATGTCGGGGCTCCTATATTTGGTGCGTAGATATTTACAATAGTTATATCTTCCTGTTGAATTGTTCCCTTTATCATTATGTAGTGTCCTCCTTTATCTCTTACTACAGCCTTTGTTTTAAAGTCCATTTTGTCTGATATAAGTATTGCTACCCCTGCTTTTTTTTCATTTGCATTTGCATGAAATATTTGTTTCCATCCTTTTACCTTCAGTCTATGAGCATCTTTTGTTTTAAGGTGTGTCTCTTGTAGACAGCATATGTATGGGTCCTGTTTCTTTATCCATGCAGCTACCCTATGTCTTTTGATTGGATCATTTAATCCATTTACATTTAAGGTTATTATTGATATGTATTTGTTTATTGCCATTTTATTCTTTAAATCTGTATTCTTCTTTTGCTCTATTCATTCCTCCCTTTAAACTGTTCACAAGTGGCCCCTTAGTATCTCTTGCAGAATTGGTTTGGTTTTTATGAATTCCTTCAGGCTTTCCTTTTCTGGGAAGCTCTTTATTTCTCCTTCAATTTTAAACATTAGCCTTGCTGGATAAAGTAGTCTTGGTTGTAGGTTCTTGTTCTGCATTACTTTGATTATTTCTTGCCATTCCCTTCTGGCCTCAAGTGTTTCTGTTGAGAAGTCCGATGTCATCCTTATGGGGGCTCCTTTGTAGGTGATAGTCTTTTTTTCTCTAGCAGCTTTTAAAATTTTTTCTTTATCCCTTAGCTTTGGTATTTTAACTATGATGTGTCTTGGTGTAGATGTTTTTGGGTTTCTCCTTAATGGAGTTCTGTGTGCTTCTTGAATGTGTGGAGTGTTTCCCAGCCTTAATTTAGTAAAGTTTTCTGCTATGATTTGATTGAACAAAGTTTCCATTTCCTGTCCTCTCCCCTCTTCTTCAGGCACCCCTATGATGCGAATGTTGTTTCTCTTCATGTTGTCACAAAGCTCCCTTAGAGTTTCCTCACATTTTTTAAGTCTCTTTTCCTTTTTCTTCTCTGCTTCTGTGCCTTTGTTTATTGTGTCCTCTAACTCGCTTATTTTATCCTCAGCGTCATCCATCCTGCTTTTAATTCCTTCCATTGTGGTCTTCAGTTCTGATACTGTATTTGTCATTTCTGTCTGATTCTTTTTTATTATTTCAATTTCATTTTTTATACTTGTTATGTCTTTATTAAGGTGTTCATAATGACAATCCATTGTTGCTCTAATTTCTTTGAACATCCTAACTATCATTATTCTAAATTCTGCTTCTGGTAATTTGGTTATATCTGGTTCATTCAGGTCCTTCTCTGGGGATTTCTCTTGATTCATTTGGTTTGCATTCCTCTGCCTGCCCATTTTTTCTGTGTATAAGCGAGTTGTGGCCACTGGAGTCCAGTAGGTGTTGCCTTTGTGTTCTCTAGGTGTGGTCTATCTGCAGGCCCCCCCACCCCCTCTGCCGGTGCCTAGGGTGGTTGGGTATGAGCGTTGCCAGCGCCGGCCCACTGTGGCTTTTGCTATGATTTCTGCCTCTCCTCCGTGGGAGGGGCTGTGACTGAAGCCACAAGATTAGCACCAAGGGTAGAGGTGAGCACCTTTGCTCAGCTGCGGACCCAGCCTATTTCCGGACTTCCGCCCAGAACCAGCAGTCGGAGCCTGCTCGCTACAGTTCCGCGGGTTAGGCGGGGCTTTTGACGTGCTCTCAGCTGTAAGCTTTTGCCCGTCCGGAGCTTTAGCCCCGCCCTCGAGGCCAAGGCCATACTGCGCAGGGTCGGAAATCAAGGTTTATTGGGGCGGGCGTGTTTGCTGGCTTCCGCCGAGCTGCGTACTTCTGCTCGTCCCGGACTCTACCCCACCCCCGCGTTATGAGCCCGCTCGTGCACGTATGAATGGTATCCGGGGTTTCTCCGGCCTGGCACGGATAGTAGCGTGGGCTAAGCTGCGAGCCTCCACTTGTCTCTGCGTCCACCCCGTTCCCGCGCTCGGAGCCCGCTCGCGCACGTATACTGGCCAACCACGGTTTCTCCGGCCCGGGGGGGTTGGGGTGGGGGAGTGTGGGACTGGTAACGTCAGCTCAGCCACAGCCCCTGCCCGTCCCTGGTCCTAGCCCGGTCCCCGCGGTCAGGGCCGGCTTGCGCAGGGCCTGCCCGTTCCTGGCCTCCCGCTTTGTCCCCGTAAGTGAGATTAAAGGCGGGCCCGCAGCTTCTGGACAGCTTTGGCGGTCCCCTCTGACCCTCTGGGCTAGACCGATCTCCCACCGGCTTGGCCTCTGCCCACGCCGACAGAACCGCCTTTCAGCGTCTTGCCGCCCCAAAACCTTAAGCAGCCCTCAGCAGAGTACGAAGGGACCTAACACTCCACACTGTAGGCCTGGAAGCTCCCTCACTTGTTTCACAGCTCAAAACTGTCCAAACCCCTTTCTAGGCTCTGAGACTGCAGGCTGGAGCTTGGTTCCTGGGACCCAGGTCCCTCCCTCTCTGCCAAACTCTCCTCCCGCCACACGGGTCTCTCCGGGCTGCCGTTTGCTCCGGGGAGCTGGGCAGCCCTCTTCGCGTTTTCGCTATTCCTACCAGTCTCAATGTGGCTTCTTCTGTGTTCCTTGGTTGAAGAGTCCACTTAGTTTTGTTCAAAGTTGGTTTATCCAGGTGATGGTTCTTAAAATTGAGTTGTAATCCACTTTGGTTCTGGGAGTTGGAAGTTGGTACGTCCGCCTACTCCGTCGCCATCTTGCTCCCTCGGGTGCTGGATTTTTATCAAATGCTTTTTCTGCATTTATTGAAATTATCATATGGTTTTTGTCCTTCCTTTTGTTTATGTGAGGAATCACATTGATTGATTTGAGAATATTGAATCAGCCTTTCCTTCCCAAAATAAGTCCCACTTGATCATGGTGTATGATTATTTTCATATATTGCTGGATCCAGTTTGCTAATATTTTGTTGAAGATTTTAGCATCTAAATTCATCAGGGATATTGGCCAATAATTTTCTTTCTTTGTGTTGTCCTTGCCTGGTTTTGGAATTAGAATTATGCTCGCCTCATACAAGGAGTGTGAAAGTCTTCCTTCCTCTTGAATTTATTGAAATAGCTTGAGAAGGATAGGAGTTACTTCTTCTTTGAGTATTCGGTTGAATTCACTTTTGAAGCCATCAGGCCCAGGACTGTTCTTTGTTGGGAGTTTTTGATAACTGTTTCGATCTCATTTGTTTTAATTGGTTTGTTTAGATTTTCTGACTCTTTCAGATTGATTTTGGAAGATTATATGTTTCAAGAAATTTGTCCATTACATCTATGTTGGTAGTTTTTTGGCATAGAGTTCTTCATAGTATTTTCTTACAATACTTTGTATTTTCGTTGTGTCAGTTGTTATCTCTCTACTCTCATTTCTAATTGTATTTATTTGAGTCCTCTCTCTTTTTTTCCTGGTGAGTCTAGTTAAAGGTTCTTCAATCTTGTTTACGTTTTCAAAGAACCAGCTCCTGGTTTCATTGATTCTATGTATTTTGTTTTTTAGCCTCTATGTCATTTATTTCCACTCTGATCTTTATTAATTCCTTCACTCTATTACTCCTGGGCTTTACTTGTTGTTGCTTTTCTATTTCTTTTAGATGCAGTGTCACGTTGCTTATTTGAGCTCTTTCTAGCTTCTGATGATATGCCTATAGTGCTATGAACTTCCCTCTCAGTGCTGCTTTTGATGTGTCCCCTAAATTTTGAGTTGAAGTATGCTCATTATCATTCATTTCGAGAAACTCTTTTATTTCTCTTTGATCTCTTTGTTAGTCCATTCGTTATTTGATAACATGCTCTTTAGTTTCCATGTGTTTGAGTATCTTTGAGTTTATTTTGTGTGTGTGTTTAATTTCTAGTTTCATGACATTTTGATCAGAGAAAATGCTTGATATGATTTCAATCTTCTTAAATTTGTTGAGACCACTTTTGTGTCCTAACACTTGGTCTATCCTGAAGAATGTACCATGAGTGCTTGAAAACAATGTATATTCTGCTGCTTTAGGGTGAAACGTTCTGAAGATATTTATTAAATCGAGTTGATCTAGTGTTTCCTTTAAGTCTGTTTCTTTGTTAATTTTCTTTTATGACAATCTATCCAGTGATGTTAGTGGGTTATTGAAATCCCCTACTATTATAGTATTGCTGATGATTTCACCCTTTATATCCATCAAATTTTGCTTTATGTATTTTGGAGCTACTATATTTGGTGCAGAGATATTTATAATGGTTATATCTTCCTGTTGAATTGCTCCCTTTATCATTATGTAGTGTCCTTCTTTATCTCTTACTAAAACCTTTGTTTTAAAGTCCATTTTATCATATATAAGTATTGCTACCCTGGCTTTTTTTTCATTTCCATTTGCAGGAAATATTTTTTCCCATCCTTTTACCTTCAGTCTATGTGCATCTTTTGTTTTAAGGTGTTTCTTTTGTAGACAGCATATGTATGGGTCCCGTTTCTTTACCCATGCAGCTACCCTATGTCTTTTGATTGGATCATTTAATCCATTTACATTTAAGGTTATTATTGATATGTATTTGTTTATTGCCATTTTATTCTTTAAAGCTGTATTCTTCTTTTGCTATATTCTTTTTCCCCTTTGATCTATTCACAGCAGGCCCCTTAGCATCTCTTGCAGAATTGGTTTGGTTTTAATAAATTCCTTGAGGACTTTTTTGTTTGGGAAATTCTTTATTTCTCCTTCAATTTTAAATGTTAGCCTTGCTGGATGAAGTAGTCTTGTAGTCTTGGTTGTAGGTTCTTGTTCTGCATTACTTTGATTATATCTTGCCATTACCTTCTGGTCTCAAGTGTTTCTGTTGAGAAGTTGGATGTCATATTTATGGGGGCTCCTTTGTAGGTGATAGCCTTTTTTGGTCTAGCAGCTTTTAAAATTTTCTCTTTATCACTTAGCTTTGGTATTTTAACTATGATGTGCCTTGGTGTAGATTTGTTTGTTTGTTTGTTTCTCTTTAATGGAGCTCTCTGTGCCTCTTGAATGTGTGAGACATTTTCCAGCCTTAATTTAGGGAAGTTTTCAGCTATGATTTGATTCAACAAAGTTCTATCTCTTGTTCTTTCTCTTCTTCTTCAAGAATCCCTATTATGCAGATGTTATTTCTCTTTATGTTGTCACAGAGCTGCCTTATAGTTTCCTCAGATTTTTTGAGTCTCTCTCCTTTTTTCTGCTCTGCTTCTGTGCGTTGGTTTATCTTGTCCTCTAACTCGCTGATTTGATCCTCAGCTTCATCTATCCTGCTTTTCATTCCTTCCATTGTGGTCTTATTTTCTAATACTGTATTTGTAATTTCTGTCTGATTCTTTTTTATTATTTCAATTTCCTTTTTTATACTTGCTATCTCATTATTTTGGTGTTCGTAATGACTATCCATTTTTGCTCTAAGTTCTTTGAACATCCTATCATTATTTTAAACTCTGCATCAGGTAGTTTGGTTATATTTGATTCATTCATATCCCCTTCACTGCTGCTGGGTTAGATCGAGACCGGCTCGCCACTGCCCCCGCCGACAGAACTGTGCTTTCACCACCTGCCATCACCCGCCCTCTAGCAAGCCCTCAGCAATGTGGGTGGGGGCGCTGCAGCTCAGACCCTAGCATTCCATATTATAGTCCTGAAAGCTCCCACCTTCTAAACAGCTGTGCTCAAATGCCATGGGGGAGCCTGTTTGACTAGTATCCAGCTTTCCCTTTCTGGTTCCAGGGGAAGTATTGTTTCAAATTTGTGGACTGACTCAACCCAGGATTTAGGGTGGCTGTTAATCAAAGATTTTCTCCCTGTGCCTTCTAGGCCATATTTTCTTCCTGCTGCTTTGGTCCTCTCCTCTCTCTCCATCCCCCAGAGCCCTGGGTAAGTTGCTGTGAGAGGTTTTCTGCCCCATACCTTTAAGAAGGATCCTGAGTCTCAAAGAACTGTCTTTCTCACAAACACTATCCTAAGCCCTTTCACAGCTAAATATTTTCCATATGCCTTTTCTAGGCTCTGAAGCTAGAGGCTGGGACTTTGTTCCTGGAACCCATGTCCTTATCCATCCTTCTGCTAACTTCTCTTCCCACCATACGAGACTCACTAGGCTGTCTTTTGCTCTGGGGAGCAGGGATGCCCTTTCCGCGTTTTGCTTTTCTTACCAGACTTAATGTGGCTTCTTCAGTGTTTCTTGGTTAGAGTCCTCTTAGTTTAGTTCAACGTTAGTTTATCCAAATGATGGTTCTTTAAATAAGTTATAATCCACTTTGGTTCTGGGACTTGGAAGTTGGTTTGTGCGCCTACTCCATCGCCATCTTGCCCCCCCAAAAAAAGACATTTTTTAAAGAAATGGAACAAAAAATTATCAGATTTATATGGAACTATAAAGAACCCCAAATAGCCAAAGCAATCTTAAGAAAAAACAATGAAGCTGGGAGCATTACAAAACCTGACTTCGAATTATATTATAGAGTGACGACAATCAAAAGAACAAGGTATTGGCAGAAAAATAGACACTCAGACCAGTGGAACAGAATAGAAAGCCCTGAAATCAAACCACATATATATGGTTAAATAATTTTTGATAAAGAAGCCAACAACACACAATGGAGAAAAGAAAGCCTCTTCAACAAATGGTGCTGGGAAAAGTGGAAAGCCACATTCAAAAGAATGAAACTAGACTACAGTTTGTCTCCTTGTACTAAAATTTATTCAAAATGAACCAAAGACCTAAATATAAGACCTGAAACAAAAAGAAAGTACATAGAAGAAAACATAGGTACTAAACTCTTGGACCTTGGTTTTAAAGAGATTTTTATGAATTTCACTCCAAAGGCAAGGGAACTGAAGGCAAAGATAAATGAATGGGACTACATCAGACTAAGAAGTTTTTGCACAGCATCAGAAACTGACAAGAAAATAAACAACCAATTAAATGGGAGATGATGATTATTTTTGTTTTTACAGGGACAGAGAGAGAGTCAGAGAGAGGGCTAGATAGGGACAAACAGACAGGAATGGAGAGAGGTGAGAAGCATCAATCATTAGTTTTTCATTGACATTGTGACACCATATTTGTTCACTGATTGCTTTCTCACATGTGCCTTGACCATAGACCTTCAGCAGACTGAGCCATCCCTTGCTGGAACCAGACACCTGGGTCCAAGCTGACGAGCTTTTTGCTCAAGCCAGATGGGCCCACACTCAAGCTGGCGAGCTCGGGGTCTCGAACCTGGGTTTTCCGCATCCCAGTCTGATGCTCTACTCACTGCGCCACCGCCTAGTCAGGCAGGGAGATGATATTTTTAAACAGCAACTCAGATAAGGGGCTAACATCCAAAATATACAAAGAACTCATAAAACTCAACAACAAACAAACAAACAATCCAATAAAAAAAATGGAAAGAGGACATGAACTGACACTACTCCCTGGATGAAATACATATGGCCAATAGATATATGAAAAGACACACATCTTCATTAGCTATTTGAGAAATGCAAATCAAAATTACACAGAGATACTACCTTACGCCTGTTAAATTAGCTATTATCAACAAGACAGATAATAACAAGTGTTGGAGAGGCTATGAAGAAAAAGGAGCCCTCATGCACTGTAGGTGGCAATGTAAAGTAGTACAACCATTATGGAAGAAAGTATGGTGGTTCCTGAAATAACTAAAAAATAGAACTACCAGATAGCCCAGCAATTCCTCTACTGGGTATAAACCCCCAAAACTCAAAAACATTAATACATAAAGACACATGCAGCCCCATGTTCATTGCAGCATTGTTCACAGTGGATGAGATATGGTAACAACAAAAAAGCCCTTTAATAGATGACTGGATAAAGATGTGGTATACATATACTATGAAGTACTACTCAGCTATAAGAAATGATGACATCAAATCATTTACAACAAAATGGATGGATCTTGATAACATTATACTGAGCAAAATAAGTAAATCAGAAATAACTAAGAACTGCATAATTCCATACATAGGTGGGGCATAAAAAGAGCCTAAGAGACATGGACATGAGTGTGGTGGTTACCGGGGGTGGGGGGAATAGAGGAGAAAGAGGGAGAGAAGGGAGGAGAGGACCACAAAGAAAATCAGATAGAAGATGATAGCGGACAATTTGACTTTGGATAATGGATATGCAACATAATGAAATGACAAGATAACCTGAAGATGTTTTCTTTGAACATATGAACCCTGATTTATTAATGTAACCTCATTAAAATAAAAAAAGTATTCAAACGATTTCTGTTGAAATTTAAATACCAGTGCTTAGATTCCTGAAGATGGCAGTGGAGTAGGCAGATGCACAGACTCCCAGCTCACACCACCAAACTGGATTACAAATTAGTTTAGGAACAATCAGCATGAAAAACCAACTCTGGACTACAAGAACAGCTTTCAAAAATAAGAGGAGCAAAGAAGAAGCAACAGCAAGCCTGGCAGGGAGTACCAAGGAGTGGTGGGTCTCCCCTGCTTATAGAAACAAAACGCGGGTGAGGCTGAGAGACCAGAAGGGCTCTCATTCTAAGGAAAAGAGTAGAAAATATTGCTCACAGCCAATTCCTGGGGACCTGGGAACAAAGTGTGTTTAAAGGGCTGACTTGTCTTCCAAAAGGAAAGGGGGGGAGAGAGACAGACAATGACAAGCAGAGGAATTCATGGGATGACCTGAGAAGTTGACTAATCCAGTGCTGGAGGTGATCATAGCTGGGGGAGGGGTTGATGCTTCCACATAATACAAAACTAAAGTGGTTCCAGGTCACCCATCTCAAGACGTCTCCAATTCCAATCAGCACAACAAGACACAGCTGAAAAGAAGTGGGGAGGAGGGGCAGTAACCCAGGTCTCCATGGAGATCTGAGATACACTTTCCCCTATTGAAGCAGAGAAAGCACCCCACCCCCCAAAAAATAACTGGCAGATCAGGCCTTCTGAGTCTCAGGTTACACCCATCACATTCCTGAATACAGTTTCAAATAAGTCCCCTGCTGAGATCAATAAACAAGACTACCACTGAGTTAAGAAAACTGAGAAGGAAACAAACAAATCAAGACTTCAAAGCAACTCTACTAGAAAAGCCAATTGCACAGTAGATTATAAGCAACAGTTGATGCCAACTCAAGAAGACCTAGAAATAACACAACTGAAAATTAGAGGCAGACAACACCAAGCTTAGACTCAACCAGCTCTACAAACAACACACCCAAACACACAGATATAATGAGAAGACAGAGAAGTGCAACCCAAATAAAACCACAAGAGAAACCTCCAGAAAATAAACTGAGTGATGTGGAAATAACCAAACTACCAGATGCAGAGTTTAAAATAATGATTGTTAGGATGCTTAGGGATCTTAAAACAAGAATGGATGGTCATTATGAACACCTAAATAAAGAGGTAGCAAGTATAAAAAAAGGTCATTGAAATATTAAAAAACAATGTCAGAAATGACAAAAACAATATCAAAAATGAAGACACTAATGGAAGGAATTAAAAGCAGGATGGATGACGCTGATTATCAAATCAGCTAGTTGGAGGACAAGATGAACGTAGGCATAGAAGCAGAGCAGAAAAAAGACTCAAAAAATCCGAGGAAACTCTAAGAGAGACTCTGTGACAACATGAAGAGAAATGATATCCACATCATAGGGGTTTCTGAAGAAGAAGAGAAAAAACAAGGGATAGAAACATTCTTCAATCAAATCATAGCTGAAAACTTCCCTAAATAGATGCATGGAAGGGTCTCACAAGTTCATGAAGCACAGAGAACTCCATTAAAAAAAAAAAAAAAACAAAGAAACCTACACCAAGACACATCATAATTAAAATACCAAAGCTAAGCAATAAAGAGAAAATATTAAAAGCTGCTGTAGAAAAGAAGGCTATCACCTACAAAGGAACCCCCATAAGGATGACATCTGATTTCTCAACAGAAACACTTGAGGCTAGAAGAGAATGGCAAGAAATATTCAAAGTAATGCAGAAGAAGAACCTACAACCAAGACTACTCTATCCAGCAAGGCTAATGTTTAAAATTGAAGGACAAATAAAGAGCTTCCCAGACAAAAAAAGCCTCAAAGAATTCATTAAAACCAAACCAATTCTGCAAGAGATACTAAGGGGCCTGTTGTGAACAGTTCAAAGGGAGGAAAGAATATAGCAAAAAAAGAATACAGCTTTAAAGAATAAAATGGCAATAAACAACTACATATCAATAATAACCTTAAATGTAAGTGGATTAAATGATCCAATCAAAAGACATAGGGTAGCTGTGTGGATAAAGAAACAGGACCCATACATATGCTATCTACAAGAGACACACCTTAAAACAAAAGATGCACATAGAGTGAAGGTAAAAGGATGGAAAAAAATGTTCTATGCAAATGAAAATAAATTAAAGCTGGGGTAGCAATACTTATATCAGGCAAAATGGACTTTAAAACCAAGAGATAAAGAAGGTCACTACATGATAATAAAGGGAGCAATCCAACAGAAAGATATAACCATCATAAATATCTTTGCACCTAACATTAAAGCACCTATATATATAAAAATCAGACTTTGATGGTAATACAGGGTGAAATCAATAGCAATACTATAATAGTACGAGATTTCAATACCCCACTAACACCACTAGATAGGTCCTCATGAAAGAAAATTAACAAAGAAACAGAGGACTAAAAGGACACGCTAGATAAACTTGATTTAATAGATATCTTTAGAAACTTTTACCTTAAGGCAGCAGAATATACATTCTTTTCAAGTGCTCATAATTCATTCTCTAGGATAGACCACATGTTAAAAAACAAAAGCCATCTCAACAAATTCAAAAAGATTGAAATCATATCAAGCATTTTCTCTGATACAATAGCATGAAACTAGAAATCAACCACAAGAGAAAAACTGAAAAATACTCACACATATAGAATCTAAATAGCATGTTATTAAATAGTGAATGAATTGACAATGAAATCAAAGAAGAAATGAAAAAAATCTTAGAAATGAATGATAATGAACATACAACAACTCAAAATTTATGGGACACAGGAAAAGCAATCCTGAAAGAGAGGTTCATAGAAATACAGGCATTCCTTAAGAAGCTTGAAAATGCTCAAATAAACAAACTAACACTTCATTTAAAAGAACTAAAAAAAGAACAGCAAGTAAGGCCCAGAGGTAGTAGAAGTAAGGAACTAATAAAGATCAGAGAAGAAATAAATGACATAGAGGCTAGTAAAACAATACAGAGGCTCAATGAAACCAAGAGCTGGTTCTTTAAAAAGATAAACAAGATCGATGAAGCATTTATGAGACTCACCAAGAAAAGAAGAGAGTACTAAAATGAATAAAATTAGAAAGAAGAGTGGAAATAACAACTGTCACAATAGAAATACAAAATTTTGTAAGAAAATACTATGAAGAACTGTATGCCAAAAATTAAACAACCTAAGTGAAATGGACAAATTCCGTGAAACATATAATCTTCCAAATATCAATCTGGAAGAATCAGAAAACCTAAACAGACCATTTACAACAAAAGAGATTGGAACAGTTATCAAAAAGCTCCCAAAAAACAAAACCCCTGAACCCGATGGCTTCACTGGTGAATTCTACCAAATATTCAAAGAAGAACTAACTCCTATTCTTATCAGGCTATTTCAAAAAATTCAAGAGGAAGGGACACATCCAAGTACCTTTTATAAGGCAAGCATAATTCTGATTCCAAAACCAGGCAAATACAACACACAAAAAAGAAAATTATAGGCCAATATTCCTGATGAATTTAGATGCTAAAATCCTTAACAAAATATTAGCAAACCGGATCCAGCAATACATGAAAAAAACCATACATCATGATCAAGTGGGATTTATCCTGTTGAGGAAAGGATGGTACAACATTCGTAAATCAATCAATGTGGTTCACCGGAAAAACAAAAGGAAGAAGAAAAACCACATGATAATTTCAATACATTCAGAAAAAGCATTTGATATATAAGCACCCATTTATGATCAAAACTCTTAGCCAAGGGGAATACAGAGAATATTCCTCAACATAATTAAGACCATCTATGACAAACCCACAGCCAACATCATAATTAATGGACAAATATTGAAAGCAATCCCTTTAAAATCAGGAACAAGGCAGGTGTGGCTCCTTTCACCACTTTTATTCAATATGGTACTGGAAGTCCTAGCTACAGCAATCAGACAAGAAGAAGAAATAAAAGGCATCCAAATTGGAAAAAAAGAAGTAAAACTATCATTATTTGCAGATGATATGATATTGTATATAGAAAACCCTAAAGTTTTAGTCAAAAAACTACTGGACCTAATAAACAAATTCAGCAATTTGGCAAGATATAAAATTAATACACAGAAATCAAAAGTATTTTTATACACAAACAATGAAATGTCAGAAAGAGAAATTAAGGAAACAATCCCCTTCACTACTGCAACAACAAAAATTAAGTACCTAGGAGTAAACTTAACCAAGGAGGTTAAAGACTTGTACTCAGAAAATTATAAAACAATGATAAAAGAATTCAAGGAAGACACAAACAAATGGAAACATATACCGTGTTCATGGTTAGGAAGAATAATCATCATTAAATAGTCTGTATTTCCGAAAGCAATTTATAAATTCAATGCAATGTCTATTAAAATACCAATGACATACTTCAAAGATATAGAACACATATTCCAAAAATTTATATGCAACCATAAATGAACACGAATAACCTCAGCAATCTTGAAAAAGAAGAATAAAGTTGGCGTTACCACACTTCCTGATATCAAGTTATACTGCAAGGCCATTGTACTCAAAACAGCTTGGTACTGGCATAAGAACAAGCATATAGATCAATGGAACAAAACAGAGAACCCACAAATAAACCCACATCTTCTTGGCCAATTGATATTTGACAAATTAGGTAAGAGCATACAGTGGAGTAAAGACAGTCTCTTTAATAAATGGGATTGGGAAAACTGAACAGCTACCTGCAAAAAAATGAAACTAGACCACCAACTTATACCATGCACAAAAATAAACTTATAATGGATAAAGGACTTAAATTAAATGTAAGTCATGAAACCATAAGCATCCTAGAAGAAAACATAGGCAGAAAGCTCTCCGACATCTATCGCAGCAATATATTTCCTGATTTATTTCCACTGGGAAATGAAATAAAAGACAGAATAAACAAATGGGACCGTATCAAACTAAAAAGCTTTTGCACAGCTAAAAACAATATGAACAGAATAAAAATAAAAAAAAAAAACCACACAACGGGAGAACATATTTGACAATACATCTGATAAGGGGTCAGTAACCAAAATTTATAAAGAAGTTGTAAAACTAAAACTCAACACCAGGAAGACAAACAATCCATTCAACATATGGGCAAAAGAAATGAATAGACACTTCTCCAAAGAGGACATACTGATGGCCAATAGACAGAAGAAAAAAATGTTCAACATCACTAATCATTAGAGAAATTCAAATTAAAACCACAATGAGATACCACCTCACACCAGTCAGAATCGTGCTCATTAACAAAACAACACATTATACTTGCTGGAGAGGATGTGGAGAAAGGGGAACCCTCCTGTACTGCTGATGGGAATGTAGACTGGTGCAGCCACTGTAGTAAACAGTATGGAGATTCCTCAAAAAATTAGAAAGGGAACTGCCCTTTGACCCACCCATTCCACTTATAGGAATATATCTAAAAGACACCATATCACCGACTGAAAAAAAGAAATGCATCCCCATATCTACGGCAGCATTGTTCACAATAGCGAAAAGTAGAAACAGCCCAAGTGTCCGTCAGTGAACTAGTGGATTAAAAAGCAGGGGTATATTAATATATATACAATGGAATACTATGGGGTCATAAAAAAGAAGGAAATATTACCTTTTGCAACAATATTGAGAGACATGGAAACTCTTATTTTGAGTAAAATAAGCCAGGCAGAGAAAAAAGAATATATGACCTCACTCATTTAAAGAATCCAAGGAACAATGAGAACTGAGCAACAGAATTGAGACAGAGGTGGGATCAAAGGGACCTGAGGAAAAGAGGACAGAGGGAAAGGGGATGATAGGATGGGATAAACCTGAAGGGAAGGGGGAAGGGTGCTGTAGTGTAGGCAGGGGAGCAAAGGACATGTTGAAGTGAATTTGGGTGTGGGGGGATGCAATCAAGGTGACCCTAGAATCTATGTACACACAATTAATTAAATTAAAAAAATACCAGTGCTTGCGGATATTCTGACAATCTGAAGTAATATAATAGGTCTGTTGAAAACATTAGGGATCATTCAAACTAACTACAAAATATTACAAATGAATAAATGCAGTTAAGGCTCAGGGGGATTAAGGTTAAACAACTACACATAGGATTTTTGAAAATGGATTGAATTGAGTGCACTCCTTGTTTTTTACTTTTTCTTTTTTGGAATTAGTATGCTGTTGTGTCAACTTCTCATACACAGCAGGAAGGAAACTGAAATAAAGTATTAAGCCATTTTTTTTAGATAAATTCATAATTTCACAGTTACAAATTCAACTTGACACCTTACCAATGAAAATTAATATAATAGAAAACAAACTGAAATACTCTTAAAGTCACTGTAATGCCAAGAATTATAGACTTTTGGAATATTTCTTTAACCTGGGGGTTTGTGTGAGAGAAACACAAACAACAGTTATCGATTTATCCTGAATTAAGACAAAAAACTGTTTCCATTTTATATAGACATATATGCAGTATCACAAATTTATTTTAATCCAAAGTGTTTGATTTTAAAAACCAAGAAATTCTTGTCTGACCTGTAGTGGAGCAGTGGATAGAATATTCACTGAAAACCCCAGCTTGAGCACAGGGTTTTCAACTTGATCATAGGATCATTGAAGTGATCTCATAGTCCCTGGTTGAGACTGAAGGTCAGTGGCTTGAGCAAAGGGTCAATGCCTCACCTGAAGCCCCCTCCCCCAGATCAAGGCACATATGAGAATCATTCAATGAACTTAAGTGCCATAACTACAACATGATGATTCTAATCTCTCTCACTTGCTGTCTATCTTTCTCCTCTGTCTCTCCCCAAAACAAACAAACAAGCTAAAAACATCTCTTAATAGAGCAAAATACAGACGATTTTTAGATTAAAGCAAGCATTTTAAAATAATTTTGATTATTTTTTCAGTTTGCTTCTTAAGAAGTTGACAGGAATAAATTAATATTGCTATCACTTGGATCTACTAATAAAGAAACATCATGGTGGGCCATTTGGTTTCATAAAAGGTGGTAGGTGAATGATGAGGAATATTTGTTATATTTGTTAAAGTATTCATAGAAATCATCTAGGCAATTTTCTATTTTGGATACTACGTAAATTGTAGTTCTTAATAATTACTTGTATTGTATGTGAAAAGAACCTGGGTATGGTTTTTTTATATAATCCAAATAAAAAGAAGTTATTTCCTGAAACTACATTGCTTTATTTAGTTGGTTGGCCCTAATTCTTCTTAACAATTGCTTCCAATATTAGATAATGTATTTTTGCATGTTTGTTCTTTCCTGCCAACATTTCTGTATCTATGCATTTGTCCATTTTCATTATACCTGGTTTTTTTTTTAATGGCATTATGTGTTTGCACATAAATTCTTTTCTCTGTGTCATGTCTGCTAATCTTTTTTGCTGTTGTTGCTGCATTTGGCACTTGCAAGTTCAATTTAACTTCAGAAAATCAAGCTGTCTATTCTGCTTCATTCATCATCATCAACCAAAATTATCCTGGAATCAAAACTTGTTTTCTATTATCTTGTTATTTTTTGGTGATGATACATGGAAGGGAAAGTAGACAGTGTCAGGGCACAGAATTGAACTGTAGTTTATAGCAAACATTTGTCTATGCATAGTAACCATATGGGATTTGTACAGACTCTTATCTACAAAAATCAAAATTCAGGGAGAAGCATTTTCTGCCAAATGTTCTTTGATGCAGAACTCAATATGCGGATATCAAAAGAAAATTTAATTGTCAAGTACGTATAGATTATTCTTAATATATGTAATTATAAAAAATTAAAACAAAATATTTCTGAAGTGTATTGAATAACTAAACTTGAATTTTAAAACTTCTATCCTTATATTTTAAAATAACAAAAATGATTTAATAAGTATATCAGCACATTTTTAATAAACACTTTTGGGGGCAATTAAAAGAAGAGTGGTTCAATTTTGTTAGAGACTTAGAGATGTAAAAGTTTATTCTTCTAGTACAAACAAGAAGAAAATCATTCTTAATCATATTAAGATTCTATAATGAGTGTAACATAAATAGTATGTTTTCCCTTGTGATTATAAAAGGAAATACATAGTTGATGCTTCCTTTTCATAGACTTAAAAGTCTGTAAATAAAACGTAGTAAATAATATTGTCTAGCAGGAAGTTTTGCCTCCATATTAAAATGCAATAATTTTAATTCATTATGTCAGTTATATGAATGCTAGATCTTAAAAGAAGCATATAAAGTCTAATATAATAATTCATTCATTATATGGGCAGGTTTATAAGTTATTTAATTTGGTAACTCATTTATTCAATTCTTTAAGTCACTATAGTTCTTTTAAATCACCTGAATAATGAGAATTCGTATATTTGAAAGTAATATTTTTATTAAGTAATGCTGATTGTGAGCAAGAATTACATTATAAATTATATAAAATAAAGTAACTAAAGAAAATGTTTTTTTAAATTTTGATTATAGTTCATTCTTGTTATTGTTTTGACTACCAAGTTTTACTAATATTATAAGTTTTAACATATGTATTGTGCATTTAAGTAGCCTCTAACTTTTGATTCACTAATTCTGCTGATGACATCTCAATTTAACTAAATCATTTATCCCATTATCCAAACACTTGATATTGGAGGGTTCCTTAACGGTCTTATAGTTCAACTTCTGACCTCATGCAAAAAAACTACCTGAACAACCCAGATATGTGGTAAAATTGGAATCTTTCATAAAAACAAGATCAAGAGATTTCCTTATAAGCAATGTGTTCTGGTCAGGGCATTTTTTTTCATGTTGAACCAAAATTCTACTACGTATTCATCTAGATTTTTCTTTTGAAGTTAAACTCAGCAAGAAATATTAATCTTACAATCATAACAAAACTCTTCACATATTTGGGAATGTCCATCATGTGCTTTCAATAGATATGATGACAACATCTTATTTTCTTCAACTTTTCTTCCATCATGGTTTTCAGACTTCATATATATCATGTTTGCCCATTTCTTATCATATTATAATTATGTTTCTTAATATATCTATTAAAATGTAATTTTCTTAAGTATGTACAATTTCCAACAGGTGATTCAGTCTATGCCAAATTTTTACCCAATTTCATTTTACAAATATTACTACTTCAGATTGCAATAATATTTTGCCAACTATATTACATTAGTGGCTCATGTTGAACACATACTTATAAAAGGTACAGTTATTTTATTTATTTATATACTTAAAAAAATTTAAAAGTACATGTTACTACTTCTACTTCTGGTTGATAGGTGCTGGAAAGATATAGACAAAAAAGATAAACTCTTTAATATAGCTTGTGAAACACATGAATTCATATTAAGTTCAATAAAATATGAACAGTATGCAATTAGATTACAGAGGAAGATTATTCAATGCATACTGAGAATCAGAGACATTTTCCTGGGAAGTGCTATGTAAGCTACATGTTGAAGAATATGTATGAGTAATTGGAGCAGAAAGCACAAAGATGTGTAATAGGGTGACAATTCCTTAGAAAAAAGAAAGGTTTTATGAAGAATACTAGGACATTAAGCTAACTTAAATAAAAGATAATGCTTAAACATTAAGATTTTTCAAGGTTCTAGATGAAGTTTAACCCATCCCACATTTTCTTTTTGATTATAAAGGTAGCCTTCTTTTAAAAATGTTTAATGAAAGACTTCTAATTAGAGGCAGTAGTTTGACTTCAAATTCATTTCTTGTATTTCTTCAGAAAAACTATATTAAAAGTAATGGAACAAAAAGCCCATAAATCTAAGTATGTAAGAGTGAAAATATACATAAATGCATTAGAGATTCCAATTGGCTTTTGGAGGCTAAAAAGAATAGGGAACAATAGCTGTGGGTGAGAAAGTAACTACAGATCCCAGAAGGACTTACTAACAAGAAGGTAACCAACTGGACTCCTCACTCTTAAATAAAAACAAAACAACCACAAAAAGAGAACAAAAAAACAAAAACAAAACAAGAAACACTGAAGATACTTCATACTTAGTATGATAAAGGCCAGAAAAACAACAAACAAACAAACAAACAAAAACAGCCCCACATTCAGGTTACATCCCCTTAGACAGCAGTTCAGAAGTTTTCATTTTATATAAGCCCAAAAGAGTAAGAGAAAAAATACCCACTTCCATTTTAGTATACAGAAATCCTCCAAAGTAATATCCAAAATCATTCTCATTTATATTAAAGCAAATCCTTCTAGCCAACATGCCACACATATATACATAGACTACCCTACAATCATTGGTCCTTAAATTAAAACATAGCCAAAAAATCTGACACTTAAGAAGAGTCTCTAATACGAAGTAGAGGGACCACTAAAAATCAAATAGAAAATCCAATTTTATTACAGGAAAAAACTATGTAGAATACAAAAAGAAAAAAAACTTATATCTTCAGATGTAAGAATGGAAGAAGATTTAATATCCAGGATAGATCAGAGAACAAGAAGTAGCTCTTGGGAATTTAGCCTATGTCACTGAAATAAAAAATAAAAAGAAAACTGAAAGGTTTGAAATTATTTTAATGTAAGAGAAAACAATAACTTATCTTAGAAATTATAATTAAGGGGGAGAGAAAGAGAGTGAAGGGGTGGAGGAAGGGAGGGGCACAAAGAAAACCAGATAGAAGGTGACAGAGGACAATTTGACTTTGGGTGATGGGTATGCAACATAATCAAATGTCAAAATAACCTGGAGATGTTTTCTCTGAACATATGTACCCTGATTTATCAATGTCACCCCATTAAAATTATTAAAAAAATTATAATTAAAAAGAAAAACTACTAAATATAAAATAATAGCAGCACAGAATATCATTCCAATTTGAGTTCTGATAGCAGATCATTATGACATCTAGTGAAAAAAGCAGCAAGATGTAGGAGAAAAAATTGTGAAAAAACTAATGCAAGCTGTCATTCTAGAATTGAAGAACACATCTTTAGAGAGAAGGTTCACAAGAACTCAGGTAGATAAAAGAAAATATGTTCAGAGATTACTGTAAAATTTCAAAATATAAATAAATGGAGAATCTTAAACGTCTCTCTCTATATCACCTACTTTAACTTGTAAACATAGATTGTCTACATAAAGTTTTATTCCCAATCAAATTGTCAAGTAATTTTATCAGGAAGCTTTTGATATTACCAGCTGTATAAGAACTAAGGAAATTTAATTCCTACTCATTTTTTCTTAGCAACTTATTTAAGGATGCACTCATAAAACAAGAGGGTAAACCGATAATTAGGTATAGAGATAGAGAGAGATGCATATATATATATGCAGTTTTTTGTATATATATATAGATAGATATAGATATATATTCTTCTTTGACAATTTTTTCTCAAATATATATTTGCATATATATATATATATATATATATATATATATATATATATATATATATTGATTAAACCTAATATAGCAACAAAAATAAAGCCAAGGATGACAAAAGAAAAATAAGTTCAATTTGGAGCAAGAGAACATTAACTTTCTAGAGAGAAAATCTTGGTGTACAAAAATAAAACAGGTCTGACCTGTGGTGGCGCAGTAGATAAAGCATCGACCTGGGAACACTGAGGTCGCCAGTTCATAACCCTGCACTGGTCTGGTCAAGGCACATATGGGAGTTGATGCTTCCAGCTCCTCCCCCTTTCTCTCTCTCTCTCTCTCTCTCTCTCTCTCTCTCTCTCTCTGTGTCTCCTCTCTAAAATGAATAAAATAAAAAGAAATTAAAATAAAAAATTTACTTTAAAAATAAAACAGATAATACAATGAGACATTAAAAAAGTTTGATGATGATGAACTGGGCAATTAACTTCGGAAAGACAATAAGGGTTCATAGTTTTAAGGAGAAACCTGCATCATGAAAAAATGTAATTTTATTATACCCTCTGCTCTTTAGGGGCATTTATATCATCACAATCAAGTCACCAATGATTCACAATTTAACTGAAAATAGCTATATTGTTGTTATAAAAAAAGAGTAGGGTGAGAAGAATGGTATGAGGGAATACAATTGTCTCACATCACTGGAAATCAAGACAACATTCAAAATTATCGAATGAATATTTTGCAGAAAAAACATTATTTTTCAGTTTTCTATTATTTTTATATTTTATTGAATTTATTGAGGTGACACTGGTTAAGAAAATTGCACAGGTTTCAGATGCACAATGCTACAAGATATCACTGTATTGTGTGTTCTTACCCCCAAGTCAAGTCTCCATTCATCACCATTTATCTTCATATACCCTCCTCCAAGTTCCTCCCTCCCCCAGCAATCACCACATTGTTGTTCATGTCCATGAGTTCTTTCTCTCCCTCTCCCTCTTTAAATCTTACCTTTTGCAACAGAATGAATGAACCTGGAGAGCATTATGTTAAGTGAAATAAGACAGTCAGAGAAAGACAAGTGCCGTACGATTTTACTTAAATGTGGAATCTAATGAACAAAATGAACTAACAAGCAAAATAGAGACAGACATATACATAGAGAGCAGGCTGTCAAGTTGTTAGAGTGGGGGGGGTGCAGGGTGAAGGGGGTATAGGATTGAGCAAAAACAGAGACACAAAAAAGCGTATATTTTCAACAAGTGATGATGGTTCATAGATGTTCCTGAAAGAACTAGAACAATTCACAGAAGCTTCCATCCCTTATCTTAATTGTTTTTCAGAATTACCTTCTACTTGTCTTCAACTTAATAGCAAGCCTATGTTACTTTTCTTCTTGTCTGGAGACACCAGTGTGTTCAAAGAGGAGAACTCAGAGAAGGGTAGATAGAAAAATTTCAAGGTTAACCTGTTGATCAGCAGAATGGAAGCTTCCAACCTGTAATAAATTTTAATGTAGCCAATCTGAACTTAAATTCAGCTCCATATTTGCTTCCATGCTTTTGGTGTTCTAGTATATCATCCTGTATGCTATGTCAATTATGATGCACTGGAAACTGTCATTCTTCATCAAGTCAGAAGGAGAGCATATGTCTTCTCTATTATTTCTGAAATCAAATTATTTTATGACTAGATCACTTCAGAAATAAAAAATATGATTTTATACATTTGTAGATTTTTGCTATTTTTATGTTGTTAAATATCTGAGAAGATTTTTTGACCAAAATGTAGGAAGTAATAATGATATATTTAGCCACATATTTTATTCTCCCTTTAGCAATATCATGTTAGTTTAAATCCATACGTACACACTCCTTTCACAATGGTCTCTAATGACTTCAACAAATCACACTTTCTACTGATGCCCCCTGTGAGATTGAAAAGAAAGCAGTTTGTTCAGAGGTTCCCTGTAGCACAGCAGCACCATTGATCCATGGTTTTAAGAGCTTTGGCCACTAATTTCCTCCCACCAATGGAGAGACCCATTGCTCAGTGTGTTTAGACTCTTATGGCTGCCCACTGTGACTTCAGTTCTTAATCCTCCTGAAAGTGTCAAAAGTCACACTGCTGCTTAGAGAGAGAGATTTTTTTTAAAAACCTATTATTGGGAGTGATGCTTTTCATAGTACTAAGGTGCCCATGATAATGGAGAGAGCTCTGAAATATGTATGTGTTGTTCACTACTGAATAAATAACCACTATGATTCATCTACATATGTCAGAGAATTTTTTAACAATGAAATTTAAATCAAACCCCAGCATATGTAGTATCCTTAGTAAATTTAGATGATGGTTCTATGTCACTAATGTCTAAGTATAGGTCCAAAATTTTGTGCAATTAACAAAAAAATAAATTTAGTATACTTAACATCTAAGTGTTAAACTCAAGGTAACTATTGATTTGTATTATTCACACAACATCAGTATATGAGCAGTTTTTCACATTGACTATTATTTGATTTTATACAAATAGGTCAGTGTAAGTGTATTAAACAGCATAACATATATAAACATGTTTAACCTCACTGTTAATCAAATATATACAAATTAAAACATCAATGAGTTATAATTTTTTATTTTCTAAATTAAAAATATTGAAAAAGTAATACAAGCTAATGGTTAAAATAGTTCTGGTTGAAGGATAAATCAGTTCATCCATTTTGGAAAGCAATTTGTCAATAGAAATTTAATATCATTAAAATGTTCATCTCCTCAACACATTAATCCCATGTTTCAGAATCTATCTAATGATATTAACGTAAAGTACAGAAATAAAATTCTAAACAAATGTCTATTTCAGCCTTATTTTTAATTGGTAAAAATTGTCCCACAATATGAAGATTAAACTATGATACAACCACACTATTTTAATAGGAAAGTAAATATTTATGTGTAATGCTTAGACCAACAGTTCAATCCTGAGCATGTTTGATATCAATTAAACTTGAAAGCTAAAAATAATTTATTATGGTTGGTACTTAGAGAAAAAAACAAAATGTTATTTGCATATGTGGTATTTTTAATAGATCAGTACTTATTTGGATGCAAATGAGAGATTCAAATCACCTAGCTTATAAAATGATAAGTAAACTTTAGAGCTGTTCACAGAAATAAAGAAAAAAAAAATCAAAACTCTTAAGAAAGGCAGACCCTAAGACAATGTGAAAGAAGATAAAAATTATAACCAAGATCTCAGAGTTTTCAGATTTTATCCATATCTGATCTTGCCTTTTCTTTGAATGTTGGCTGAAGTGAGAAGCGTCCATCATTAGTTTTTCGTTGTCGTTGCGACACCTTACGTGTTCATTGTTTGCTTTCTCACATGTGCCTTGACCACAGGCCTTCAGCAGACCGAGCCACCCCTTGCTGGAGCCAGCGACCTTGGGTCCAAGCTGGCAAGGTTTTGCTCAAGCCAGATGGGCCCGCGCTCAAATGGAGAGCTCAAGGTCTCGAACCTGGGTCTTCCGCATCCCAGTCCAACACTCTATCCACTGCACCACCGCCTGGTCAGGCTACACTCAACTTCTCTAGGCACAATTCTATACACAGAAGAAATCATGGCCGCTGATATCTTTGTGTTGATATATGAATATGTCTGTATCCATAAAGGAAAGGGTTTTTCTAGGGTAAGTTCCAGTTGGCTTAATTTATATTATGAATCTATGTGTGGAACAATGCTAATTCTTTCCTTCTCAAAGTAAAAGGGAGTAGAAACATGAACATTGAGGGACTCATAGTATCACATAAACCACCTTATTATATGTGTCCTGGAATACAAGTTATGTGATGTAAAAAAAAACATAAATGAGAATAATCTTCTCATATATTAGAATACAAAAGCACTAATTTGAAAGATAATATACACTTATGTTTATTGCACATTATTTACAATAACTAAGATAAGAGAAGAACCGGTGCCTAGAAGGATGAATGGATAAAGATATGGTATACAGGAATGGGAAAAAGTAGGTTTACAGTTGTTCATATGGAATGTATATATTATGTTTTTACAAACGCAGAAAATAATGTACTCTTGCCTGACCAGACAGTGACGCAGTAGATAGCATGTTGGTCTGGGATGCAGAGGATCCAGGTTCAAAACCACAAGGTTACTGGCTTGAGTGCAGGCTCATTCGGCTTAAGCATGAGTTCACCAGCTTGAGCATGGAAACACTTGCTTCAGCATGGGATCATAGACATTACCCCATGGTTGCTGGCTTGAGCCCAAATGTCACTGGCCTTAACCCATAGGTCACTGGCTCGAGCCCAAAGTTTGCTCGTTTGAAGCCAAATGTCACTGACTTGAACCCAAGGTCAACCAGCTTTAGCAAGGGTTCACTGGCTTGGCTATAGCATCCCCCACCCCCGGTCAAGGCACATGTGATAAAGCAATCAATGAACAACTAATGTGCCACAACAAATAATTGATACTTTTCATCTTCTTCCTTCCTATATGTCTATCCCTCTCTGTCTCTCTCTCTCTTTTTCTGTCTCAGTCACACACACACACACAAAAATGTACTGTTTGCTGAATGATACTGGTGTAAACTTTCTTTTCTGGAAATAAAACAGGGTTCTCTTGAAAAATTGATATGCAGTATAGCAACATTTGAGATATTTCTCTAAGTTAGCTTTTCTTATGGATTCTCAATGTTGATGTCTATAAATTTATATTCTAGATCACTTAACTTCACATTTTAAAATATTAAGATCTTTTACCTAAATGTCAAGAAGAATCAATAAAATTGATAAGTTGCACACTTTCCTCAGTGAGGTTAAAACTTCAGTTAAGTTATCTAATTTATATAAAAGTAAGTGTTATTAATTTAACTCTGGCATTACAAATTAAATTTTTATTAAATGCAAGGATGCTTTTTCCTGACACTTTCCCCAAAAGACCTAAGCTTTTTACTTAAACATGGGGAAAGTTTGTGGTGACATAGTCATTAATTTATTTACTCTGCATATCCCAAGGTCAGTGGCAGGTCTAATGGTGTCTTTCCTACTGAAAATGGGAGAATTATTACTCAAAGGAAAATTTGGACATTTAAGAGATGGAAACAAATGTGCTCATTATCGTACACAAATACTTACTCCTCAAACATATATAAGAACAACTTTCTCTTACTAGATAGTAAAACAGAAATATTTGGTAGAAAATATACCCATATCTCTATCCATGGAGTTACTGTGATGGGCAAATAAAGAAGAAATGAAGATAGAAGCTCACTTTGAGAATATGTCTAAAATTTCAAGAGCCTTTAAAGTCAATATGACTAATTACATAAACCTTTTGTGCCTTATTTCAAAATTTCCTTCAGAATAAGGTAAACAAAGGAAGAATAAAATAATAATTAATAATCATTTTTAAATTACTTCTCTCCCTTTGAAAAAAAAAAAAAACAACATATTAATAATTACTCTCCTCACTTCAAAGTATCTATCGCCTGCTTGCAAGGACTAAAAAGCCAGAAATCAGTATCTTAGAATCACACAGCAAGCAAAGTCAAAGAACCTATTTAAGGAGCTCTTCTGATTGAGGCCTGCTACTACTATTCTGTTAGCTTCTCATTGTGTTGCTTCTGTGATGTTGATGTAAGTTGAACATAGGGTTATTCCAACATTAGAAGTCTCCAATAATTCAATCCTTGGACTTCAGAGGAGTGAATGGGTGAAGAATGGCCTCTGTCATCTGGGTCAGGCAGCAGATCCCGGTGCTGCAGCAGACAAAAAGCTATGAGGTCATTCCACTGGAAAAGATGCTGATCACATATTAGGATAACATATAGCTTGAGCAATTTTTAAAGTCTTTACATCAGCTTTAATACTGAATAAAACATGTCCAATGAGTAGGTTGGACAGCATTGCTTAGATAATCAACTTAATTAGATCCACAGATTGTTCTTATATAACAAATCTCCACTCCTCCATGAATGTACTGAATTTTTTCATATGTTTAGATTACTATAAAAGCATCCCTTCCAAAGCATTTGAAATCACAAAGATAAGGACCTGTCCCAATACACAAGACTTTCCATTTGACAGGATGACATAATGAATCTTTATTAGAATCTTGTGGTTATTAAAAGGTGATAGATACAGCCTTTTTGCCTGGGGGCACAAATGGGGGAATAAAAGGTGTTATATTGAGTGGGACACTTAAAAACATTTCAACATAGTAAATTAAAAAAAAAATTGAAAAAAATAAATAAAAGATGATATAGGTATTGTTTTGGATTTTCAACTGACAATCTTTTTATTAATTCATATAACATTTACTTTGGAATTACACATCATGCCATGGTCACTCAACCCTTACTTTTCTGTTTATTCCATTTTATTAATAAAAATCATTACTTTTTCAAAAAACTTTAATATTTTAATTAACTTATCTATTATTGTGCTGATGACATGATTGCTTTGTAACAACTCAGAAATGATCTATTTTATTTTCTATTTAACTACTTGAGGGTCTCAATTAATAATTAATGTTGAGTGAGAGAGAAGAGTTAAAAAGAGATCAAGGAATATTTACATTATAATTACTATCTATATAAACATGATATTATTTTATAGCTGATACTTAGAATATATATAATGTGTTCTGATGGTTATTTACTGCTAAGTTGAAATTACTATTTTAAGTCCAGACATTTATTTGAAAATTAGAATGCCTATATACAACTGTTTATTTGACATCTCTTCTTGGATGTTGGATGAACATTTGAATTTAACAAATCTGAAGTGAAAATCCAAACCTCCTCTTTGCAAAATTTTAGCATGTATATTCTGTATCTCTGTCTCCATTTAGTTCTCCAGGTCTAAACATTAAAGGTGTTACTGATTCCTTTCTCTCCTACATTATTTGTAATCTTCAACCAAATTCAGTTAATTTTATCTTCAAAATATGTCCAGAACATAAACCCTAATCACCACAATCACTATTACCACCTTGGTAAAATTATCATTGATTTCTATCTTTACCTTGTGAAATAATTTCCTTCCTATTTTGCCTTTGCCTCAACAGAGTCTATTCTTCACACAAAAGCCAAGATAATCCTTTTTAAAAATCTTAGATTAAACCATTAAAAACCATCTAATGGTGTCCCTTCTGTTTCAGACTAAAAAGCAGATCTTACAGAGAGACCTGTGAGACTCAATATAGCCTGTTCCCATTCCTGTCACTGTCTCTCCTTCTTTGGTTTCATTTCCTACTACCATTTCTTTATCTTAATCTACTCCAGAGTCATAGCCACCTCATTATTTCAACAACATGGCAGAAATGTTTCAGCCTTATGATTTTTGCTGTATCCCCTCCCTAGCATATTTTGCCATCAGGCATTATCAGTATCCCTCACAAATTTCAGATCTTTGCTTAAATATCATATTCTTAATTAAGCTTTCCCTAAGAAAATTATTTTAAATGTCAATAGTCTACAATACTATGAACACTTCTCTCTACCTAATCTTGAAGTTTTTTCCTTGACGCAATTACTTGACATACAATTGGTCTTAGGTTAGAGTTTTACAATTGCAGAAAAGGATTTGATTGCAAATAATAGTTATTAGAAAAATGATCCCAGAAAGTACCTATAGAGGAATGGAGAAGTAAAACAGGGAAGAGAAGAATGTCAACACCAAATGCAATAAAAATCAGGTTACAGTGGTGCTTAACTAGGGCTCAATTGCCATGTGAACATCTGGGTCACTGCAGAGAAAATACCCAAGTTATCTCACACAAGCTGTGAGAAAACTGAAATTTTAACAGTCAATTCAAATGGCAATTCTTTCTCCCTATAAGCATATGCAGAATGTGTTCAGGCAGCCATAGAAAACCTTTGGTGAAGGTGTTTTCAGTAAAAAACCTTTAGATCTGAACACATGGAAAATTTCTGGCTATTGATATTGTCTACCACAGTGCACCTTTTGCACAACTTGGATTGCCTGCATTAAGCTTATTCACTTTTATAAATCACCTTGTTTCTAAGGTAATGGTTAGTCATAATTTTAAAAAAAAATAAGATGATAAAATAAGAGTATTGTATCAGAGGGAAGGAGGTTGGGTGAAAAAGGTGAAGGATTAAGCAAAGAAAAGAAATTTAAAGAAACAGACAACAGTGTGAGAATTGCAGGAGGGAAAGGAGGGTGGGGGGAAGTTGAGGAAAGTTAGGGGTTAGATGGTAATGGAGGGAACTTGACTTGGGTAGTAGACACACAATGCAATATACAGATTGCACAATTGTGCAGCTGAAACCAGTGCAATTTTATTTACCAATGTCACCACAATAATTAAAATTAAAATTATTATTATTATTATTATTATTATTATTTACAGGGACAGAGAGAGGGATAGATAGGGACAGACAGACAGGAACGGAGACAGGTGAGAAGCATCAATCATTAGTTTTTCTTTGCCGTGGCAACACCTTGGTTGTTCATTGATTGTTTTCTCACATGTGCCTTGCCCGCGGGCCTTCAGCAGACCAAGCAACACCTTGCTGGAGCCAGCGACCTTGGGTCCAAGCTGGCGAGCTTTTGCTCAAGCCAGATGGGCCCGTGCTCAAGCTGGCGACCTTGGGATCTCAAACCCTGGTTTTTCTCATCCCAGTCAGACACTCTATTCACTACACCACCGCCTGGTCAGGCTAAAATTATTTTTTTAAGGAGAAAAGTTATGGATCTCTATGATTGCAGTTGGTGCTACAGCAATAATTTGATTGCTGGACAAGTGATTAAGCCAGGCCTTCATTTCTGAAGGAATTGAGTTCTTAGTACCATATCTATATCTGGCTTTTACTGCAGTTGCCCTTTGAAGACTGTCACCAAGGCGAGATTATCAAGAGACAGCTTGGTGAGTTCACTGATTTCAAAACAAACTGCTTCCTACACTTTTTGGTAACAACAATGTTATATTCTCATGATAATAAAGAGCAATCATTATTGCCAATATACCTCCCTCCCTATTGTTCCCTCTAGTCTTCTGGCAAGAGAACCCACACAGCAAGCAAACTACTACCTTGTAGTGTCATAGAAGTGGTCCCTATGCCCCCCGAGAACTGAAATACTTAATCACACAGATCCTGAAAATGTATGGGTCAGAAAGTCTATATCCTAAAGGTGAAACACAAGGAAGGGCTGAGGAAGTGGTCATCCCTACCTCCAACACTTGGTTTCTGGACCTATGGATTATAGATACTAGGAACACAAAAACATAAAACAAACATTGTTTTCTTTTTTAAGAAAAAATATATAGTATATATTGAAAGACAGCAGGATGTCATTCCCAATTTAATGCCTTAAATTTGCCTAGGTAATTTCAGCCTAACCAGGCAGTGGCGCAGTGAATAGAGCAATGGACTGTGATGCGGGGGACCCAGGTGTGATGCGAAGGACCCAGGTTCAAAACCCCGAGGTCACAGGCTTGAGCACAGACTCATCTGGCTCGAGTGTAGGCTCAGCAGCTTGAGCACGGGGTCGCTGGTTTGAGCTTGGGATCATAGATATGGCATTATGATTGCTGGCTTAAGCCCAAATGTTGATGGCTTGAAGCCCAAGGTTGCTGGCTTGAGCACAAGTTCTCTGGCCTGAAGACCAAGGTTGCTGGCTTGAGCAAGGGTTGACTCATACAGCTGAAGCTCCCCAGTCAAGGCACATATGAGGAAGCAATCAATGAACAACTAAGGTGCTGCAATGAAGAATTGATGCTTCTCATTTCTCTCCCTTCCTGTCTGCTGTCTGTCTGCCCTTCTTTCTCTCTCTCTGTTAAAAGAAAAAAAGCCTGACCTGTGGTGGCGCAGTGGATAAAGTATCGACCTGGGAACACTGAGGTCGCCAGTTCAAAACCCTGCACTGGTCTGGTCAAGGCACATATGGGAGTTGATGCTTCCAGCTCTTCCCCCCTTTCTTTCTCTCTCTCTCTCTCTCTCTCTCTCTCTCTCTCTCTCACTCTGTGTTTCCTCTCTAAAATGAATAAAATAAATTTTTTTTAAAAATTAAAAAAAAAAGGTCATTTCAGAGTTCTATCAAGTGATCAATTTGTGACTTTGTATGTTTAACTGTACAACTATTTTCTGATTTATTTTAATTGTACATTATCTGAGTTTAGTAATTTTAATATAATGAAGTTTTGCTTTTAATAAATTATCTTTTTACATGGGTCTTATTTTCTTTCCATATGAGAAGACTGACTCTGGTAATTTATAAGAACTTTTCCACCTACCGTTTACAGTATCCTCTTCTTTATTCAGATAAGCAGAAAACTACTTCTGCATCATTTTGGTGTTTGTACTATGGAGTAAATTCATGTTATTGAATTTGACCTTGTAATGTTCACTATGTTCTAACAATATGTTTCCAGATGCCATTTTCTCATAATAAAGTATCTTCTTAATTTATATTTATTTGAAATGTCTTGATATGTATTTTTAAAATAATTTTTTAAGTTTATAGAAGTATTAGATCACAGAAATAAATTGTTAAAACTAATGAAATCCAACACTAATGATGGCAAATTAATTAATTATATAAATAAATAAACATACCAAGAACTAGTAATTGCCATATTGGATTATTATTGCCCATATTTTTTCTAAGAATATTGATTAGTAAAAATAAAATAAGTTATATAATTTTTACCACTGTATATGTGTTGAATAAAATAAATATTGAACCTCTTTAAAAACTAAAAGCAATTTAGTATAATTTTGTAATTTCAGTATTGATTAGAGAGCTGGAAAATTTTTCTCTAAATGTTTTTTCCTTCTACTCTAAGTTCTCTCATTGCATTTTTGAAGTAGTAAAAAACCCCAAAGATAGGCATATTTCTATACTTGTAGTCAGATAAAATATCAGTAATTATGAACAAAGGAGCCCAATATGAATCATTTATTACCTGAATTTGTGACAGATATAACTTTTCCTAATATATGAATATAGCTCTTCACTGCTAATTAGTAGCAAGAATTACAAGGCCAATGACCTTGTAGCTATGATAATTTTATCAGTCTAAGAATAAAACATTGTTATCAAAACACTTAAGGGACAATAGTTTATATACTTAAATTAGAAGTTAGGGTATAAAGAGTAAACTGGCAAGCAAAAAGCAAATAGCTTAGAATTAAGTATAAAAATCTGGGGTTATTTTTTATTATTAGACTTTTTGTGTTGATGTTCTATAATTGTGTATTCATGCAACATTGATTTGGAATCTATAAAAGTGGTGATTTTAGAGATAGAAGTTTCAGCACTAGAAACATATTTATTGAGTTTCTGAAAATATCATCATTGTCTAAATATTGGGACTATGATTGTAATCAAACAATAATCCTTGCCAACATGTGTCTTAGAATCTGAGTTTCTTAAAGGGAAAAACACACCTAAAAATATTTTTTAATTGCAACATATATAGTATAAACAATGGTATAATTAAGACTATGAAAAGTAAACATAAAAGGATAATAAATACAGTAAAGAAAGAGAATGAAAAATGTTTGCCATTTTAAAAAAGGGTGGTCAATAAAGAGCAAATTGAAGTGATATGAATAAAGGTCTGTAGGAGTGAAAACAAGAAGCCATGAAGCCATGTGGATACACAGAGAAGGAGTGGTCCTGACCATAAGAACAGTATGGAAACATGCTTGGCAAGCTCAGAAACATTAAGGAAAACAAGTCCCATAAAGATGAGTGAGCAAGGGGTTGAATCACAGCAGCCAAGGTCAGGAAGCTAACAAGAGAACCAATCATATACTGCAGATCGAGTTCATCCTTTACTCAGAGTAAGGTGGGAAGCCAGTGGTGGATTTTGAGCCAAGAAGTGTCAGGATCTAATTCGAATGTTAACACAAAAAGTCTTTGTGTTCACGGTAGATGCAGAAGGCTTGCCTGAGCGTGGAAGAGCTAGTCAGGAAGCTGTAGTGAAGATCTAGGAAAGAGACTGATGGAAGGGTATATCGGAAGGAAAATAGTAGGGAAAAGTGTTATTCTTTTGTATTTTAAAAATAGAGGGAAATGGGTTTTTAATGAAAAAATAGAGTTCTCATTTAATAATAATTACAAAGACATACATTAAAGATAATTTAAAGAGTTTTACTCTAATATTCAAAGTCTGATGTGCTTTTACCTGTAAATCAGGTAGAAATACTGAGTAGGAAGTTGGTAACATTGATTTGGAATCCATAAAAGTGGTGATTTTAGAGATAGAAGTTTCAGCACTAGAATAGTAAAATAACCAGAGTAGTGATGAAAGACAAAAGAGTTTCAGTAACATTATAGCTTTAAAGTTATCACAAAGTAGCCTTTTTCTTTTTAAATTATAGTCTTTACATTAACACCGTCACTTGATCTCACAGTGGATAGCTAAGCCAATGAAGTAGCCATTAATCTCCTAGCTATTAGTTAATAATTTAGTCATGTTCAGCTATCACAATAATTCAACCATAATTTAATAATTCAGTAAAATTTCAAAATGGGTCTCTTTTAATGCTTTTAGTTCACCCATAGGATAAATAACCTAAACATGCATGGAATAAGCAGGAAGGAGCAAACACACTTTTGTATCTCTGATGAAAGCCACCAAGGATATATGCTCCAAATAACTTTGTATCATTGGATTTAAAAATCACTATATGCAATGTTATTGTGCAAGGATATATAAATTCATGGTTTCTACAGTGTTTTTTTTCCTAAATATATCTTAGCATTGTAATGGAGAGAAGAACAATATTTAGTATTTTTCTAGAAATAAAAGTAACAAATATTAAACTTTGCAGATTTTTAAAATGTATTATAGTCACATAGGGAAAAAGCCAGGTTCCCAGAGGGCATTATATGGCATAAGTGTATAATTTGAGAGAGTTTAATAAAGGGGAAAACGTGACAGCAAAATACAGAGAGATAACTTGGTAAATGTCATAAAAGTAGTAAGCTGTATAACTGTCATTAAAACTTAAACCTTTCTCACTAAAAATTTTACAGATTTAGCAAGCTACTAAATTTTTAGTATCTACCTTTATTGTTTGGAATGGACAAGTCAAAGAAAACAAATCTCAAAATATTTCAGCAGTCCAGTTCACATACATAAATCCTTGAAGGTCAATGTTTTAGATTAGAAAATGTAATATTGCTCTGTTAAAGGAGAACAATAGGAATCAGTCTGCATAAAATTTAATGCAATTAAAACTACCTATAAAAATGACTAAAAAATTTACATTTTCTTTATTTATGGGTGAAAGAAACTTTCTTACCAAATATTACATAAGCATTTCATTAGAGGGACCCACAGCTAGTTATAATACCTGATAATGGGAATTTTGAGAGTGTAAGGGGGTGTTTTAAATAATGGTACCAGAAAATATGTACTCATGAAAGTTTTGTTGAGATGATTGCCTCAGTGTTTTGTGCCTTTATCCCTACTTTTTCTTTCCACTGTCTTAATTTGGCCTTATTTCTTAGTCAGACTGTTGCCCTCTCTCAGATTTGGGCAAAATAAACCTGGCTCTGACTTCTACTCACACTCTCCTCAGCAACTAGAGTATATGGAAATTCTACACAGTTAATTGTGTTTCTAATTGTATAGCTATTTAAACCCATTTTCCCTCAGGTCACCATTATAATTTTTCACCATCCAATATAAAAGGCATCACTTCATCTATCTTTTCCTATACTGTTATTTGTATAATGCTAAGAGAATCTTTCCCTGATCAAACCTAAAAGTTCTCACCACCACCCAATAATAATTGAAAAAACTCGAGAAGAATTTAAATAGGCATTTCCCTCTCTAGCACCTAGAAGTAAAGTTACTTTTAAATGGTCACTAGTACAATGCCTAAATTAGTACATGTTTATAAGACTAAATTTGTCAAGTATGGGTTTAAATTTTAAGTGTGTCGTACTGAATGGGACATTCCCAGTTATGAATAGTTGATGATAGACCATCTGAGTTGGCATCATAAAATACAAACAGCACTTCCTTTTGGGGAAGTCAGATGAGTCAGAAACATGCTCTTAACCCATGCTCCCACTGCTGAGACAAGCTGGCTGAATCACAGTCTCTCCACTCACTTGCCTCCAAATATATAAAACCCTAGAGGTGGTATTACTCCAATTTTTGTCCTCTATTGCATGCAAAACACTGACGTGCAGATTAGAGTGTAAAGATACTCTTTACCCAAAAACAAATCTTTCATCACCTTAATGGTAAATGCATAATTATTATTCAATAGTATTTAGCATATGCAATGATCTAAACAACTATTGAAAAATAGAGTTTGTATTAATTAATTAAAAAGAAACCTGACCAGTGGTGGCACAGTGGATAGAGCTCCGCCTAGGATGCTGAGGTTCCAGGTCACAAACCTCAACCTCACTGTCTTGAACGTGGGGTCACCAGTTTAAACATGGGGTCATCAACATGATCCCATGGTTGCTGGCTTGAGTTTAAAGGTTACTGGCTTGAAGCCCAAGGTCTCTGGCTGAAACAAGGGGTCACTGATCAGCCGGAGCCTCAAGGCACATATGAAAAACCAATCAATGAACTAAAGTGTCACAACTATGAGTTGATACTTCCCATTTCTCTCCCTTCCTGTCTCTTTTCTTTCTCTCAAATAAAAAAAAACATGACCCACATAAATTCTGTCCACAAAAGTCTCACTTGATATATAATAATATGAGTAGGTTAAAAGTAAAATAATAAAGAATCTACAATGTATACTTAATCAACAAAAAGCTATAATGGCTATATCATCAAACAAAGTAAACTTCAGAGAAAAAATATTTATCAGAGATAAAAAAGCAGAAAGATTGTATATTGAATGAAAAATTTGCTAAAAAGATATGACAATATTAAATATGCATTGAAATAATAACAATTTCAAAATATATGATACAAAATCTGACAAAGCTAAATTAGAAATAGATAAATTATCATTAAAGTTAAATATTTTAAACTGTCCTCTCAGTAGTAGATAAAACTAGTAGAAAACAAGTTTATAGAATAGCTGAACAACACTACTAACTGACTGGATCTAACTGACATTGATAGACCAATGGACAATACTAGATTACACATTAATTTTAAGCACACATAAAAAATTCAACCTGATAAACTTTATACTCAGTCATAAAGCAAACCTTAATACAATTAAAAGACTGAAATCATACAAAATATGTTCTTAGAGCATATTGAAATTAAACTGGAAATCGGTAAGAGAAAAATAGGAAAAACATCAATTATTTGGAAATTCAAAAATACGGTCTTAAAATATCCATGGGTGAAACAGGATATTAGAAAATATTTTTAACTAAATGAATGGAAATATTTTATGATACAATTAGCAGTACTTAGTGAAAAGTTAGTGTAAAATGTTTATACTATAAAATAATTTAAAATAAATATTCTAAGAATATATCTTGAGAAACTAAAAAATTAAGGATAACTTAAAATCAGTCAAAAAGAAAGGAAATAATGAAAATCAGAAACCAATAAAATTAAAAACAGAAAAACAAAAATAATAGTAAAACTTAGTTCTTTGAAAAAAACAATAAAACTGATAAACCTCCAGCAATATTAACTTTTATTTTTACAGAGACAGAGTCAGAGAGAGGGATAGATAGGGACAGACAGACAGGAACTGAGAGAGATGAGAAGCATCAATCATCAGTTTTTTGTTGCCGTTGTGACATCTTAGTTATTCATTGATTGCTTTCTCATATATGCCTTGACCTCCAAGTAAACCCTGGCTGGAGCCAATGACCTTAGGTCCAAGCTGGTGAGCTTTTGCTCAAACTAGATGAACCCACGCTTAAGCTGGTGACCTTGGGGTCTCGAACCTGGGTCCTTCCGCATCCCAGTCCAATGCTCTATCCACTGTGCCATCGCCTGGTCAGGCCAACAATATTAATTTTTAAAAAGAGAATAAATTATTAATATCAAGAATAAAAGTAAGAATATCACTATGGTTTCTGACATAATGTTTTGAAAAGATAACAAGAATATTATGACAGACCCCACAAATATGTTATAAAAAAGTAAAGAATACTACAGGCCCTGGCCAGTTGGCTCAGTGGTAGAGTGTCAGCCCAGCATGTGGAAGTCCCAGGTTCGATTTCTAGTCAGGGCACACAGGAGAAGTGCCCATCTGCTTCTCCACCCTTCCCCCTCTCCTTCCTCTCTATCTCTCTTTTCCCCTCCAGCAGCCAAGGTTGGCCCAGGCACTGAGGATGGCTCCATGGCCTCCACCTCAGGCACTATAATGGCTTTGGCCACAATGGTGAAATGCCCCAGATGGGCAGAGCATTGTCTCCTGGTAGGCATGCCGGGTAGATCACGGTCGGGCTCATGTGGGAGTCTGACTACCTCCCCATTTCTAACTTCGGAAAAAAAAAAAAAAAGAGAAAGTAAAGAATACTACAAACTCTATACATGCACACATTATGAAAAATTAGATAAAATGAACAAAGTTCTCAAAAATCACCAAATACTAAAACCCAGATCAAATAGGTTACTTGAATTTCCTTATAACTATTAAATAAATTAAATATGTGGGCAAAATGTTCTGAAAAGAAATTTATATATATATATATATATATATATATATATATATATATATATATACACACACACACACACACACATATATATATATATGGTTTATTAATTAATTCTCTAAATATTTAAAGAACAAATAACATTGATTTATAGCATCTCTTCTAGAAAGAGGTAAAGAGGAAACATTTCCTAACTCATTTTGTTTTTTTATGAGACTGGGTTTACCTTAATATCTAAACCATACAAAAGCAGTAAAAAAAAAAAAAAAAGAAAGAAAGAAAGACAGTAACTATAGGCTAATTGCTCTCATAAACAGAAAAGAAAAAATCCTTAACAAAACATTATCCAGTTAAATCCAGCAAAATAGAAAGCAAGTAGTAAAGCATGACCAAGTGGAGTTTATCCCAGGAATGCAAAGGTGATTTTATATTCAAAAATGAATCAATATAATCCACCTAAAAAACATATGATTACTTCAATGAATGCAGAAAAGCATTTGAAAAAAATAGAATTTCAGTTCTTATTATGACTCTGTTATAACATTTGTGAAGTGGAGCACATGGTGCCAAATGGTGAGCAGAGTTTCACAAAAAGAAACTACAGGAAAAATTAAAACAGTTAAGTTTACTATTCACAGGTCCTACAGAACTACAAGGCATGCCTCCAGGGGCCACAAACTGAGGACAGGGCATGGTTGCAGGCAAAGAGGCAGAATATGGGACACATGCCTTTATTAGAATCTGTGGGTAGAGTGTTTGGGGGTTCCTATCTAAGGCTGAATGGAGCAATTCAAACAAAAGTAGCAGAAATTTTTAAGCTTCATAAGGGTTTTAACTACAGGTCATAAGATCTGAAAGGCAGGTTGTAAGGCAAGGAGGCGCCATCGTGGCCATTTACATGCAGGTTCCATTGGATTCAGGCTGATGGTGAAGAAATGGCAGAGTCGGAGGATGGTAGGCCATTCTGTTTATTGGTGTCTCACCAAGACAGGCAAGCCACAAGAGAAGACAAGGGAAAAGCAGAAAACCAGCTTTTCCCATGGAGGGCAAGGGATCAGGGAGGCCCCTGCAATGGTGATAGCAGGAACTGAGAGAGCCAGCTACTGGTCTGTCCCACTTTATAATGTAGAAATCCAAACCCTTAATCCAATCTACAAACAAGAAAGTCTCTGATACAAAGTCACCCATCTGAGGCATAATGGGATTCCTCAGGAGAGGGCACCACCCCACATTATCCAATCAGTCAAGGGTGTGGAGAAAAGCTTACTCTTAAAACTAAGCCTTAGGCTATAACGACCCGGCCTGCCCACAGTCTGTCCCAGAACACACATTAATATCAACAAACTTCCATGTGGGCTGCGCCATCTTTAACAAAGTGAGCATAATATATTTTATCTGCCCAACACAAGGGTATTAGGAAAATCCTGTCAGGAACTTACATTTGTGTAGGAGATGACTCTGCACCAGTATAAATGGCAGGTAACTGCAGAGCAAGGGTTAATGGAGACAGGAGATCTTGGAGTGTGTTGGCCATGGAGAGACACTGGCCTGGGCTACTCAAGTGCATGTGTGCAGGATTCTTGGAGGAATGCCTGCAAGAACCAAATGTACTTTGTGATTGATAAGCTCTGAGACTTTGACTCCTCTTGTGTCCTTCCTTGTTCATGAAAAGAAAGAGTAGATGTTCAGGGTTGGGGATGAAACGGATGGGAAAAATGGCTTGTGTAACTTTCTAGTCTGAACTGCTGAACTATGACTTTTGGAATTCAATAAGTATGCAGAGGTGCTATTTTTGGGAGCTGGACCCACCTAAGAGTTCCAGTCTTCTGTACGTTGTACATATCATCCGGTGTGTCTTTTGCCTTGCGAATCCCAACAGTGAAGCAATTTGTAACATCTGGCGCTCAACTGTGGGGCTGGTTCCTACAACACGGGGGCTCAAAGAGGTCAGAGTTTGCAGTCTCCGGACCATTGGACTGAAGGAGTTAAGGTGCGCTCTATGGTAAGTGAAGCCTTCCGGAGGCAGAGTAATGGGGAATTCTCATGCCAATACCTTATTAATAGAGACCCAGTATGATAAACTACTGCAAACATTATTAAAAGGGTCTGAAATAACTGTTAAAAGTAAAACTAAAAATATTAAGTTATTAATTAAAAAATATAAGAAAGCATTGTTACTGGTTTCAGCCACGTGAAAAGGCTGCTTTAAATTTAAAAACCTGGAACCAAGTAATGAGAGCTTTACGGCATGGTCATCAACAAGGAAACACTATTTCTCTTTCTGCTTGGTCTCTTTGTAATTTAATTTCTTTAGCTTTGCAGCCATTACAATCTGCTTCTGGATCCTCATGGCCTCCAACTTTTCAGGTAAAGTCTGATATGGATATAGGTTGAGCAGTAACTGTTAAAGGGAGAGAAGCTTGAAGCATTACATCAGTTGGTACAAACTCAATTAGGATTAGGACATATAGAGAAATCACAAAATCCTTAAAATTCTCTGATCTTTGTAATAATGAAAAAATACTAATTTTCTTTGGTGTTTTAGCTACAATTTTCTGAGCTATCATTTTGTTTCTTTCTTATTCTTTGCCTGAAAACTGAGGCAGGGGATGTATGTTGAATCTGACTATAGAAAATATCCCAGCAGCTGCCACAAAAATTTTCTTGGGGAAGTTTTGTTTAGTCACATCTATTGTCAGTTCCTCTGTCAGAAAATTCCCTGATTAAAATCAGGCAGGCATCTTTCTAGTCTGACTGTGCTCTGAAATTCTGAGTTTCTCTTTGGTTTGTCTGGCCTGATTTGTCTGATTTTAATTTCTGTTTTGTTTTTGTTTGATGTTGTCTAAAATGTGATTTTTAAGGCCCGAATTAAGTTCTTACATGCAAAACTTAAAAATGCCGGCCTTTATATTGACAAAATAGTTTCATTCATATATATTTTGCTTTAAAATTAGAAATTATAAGGAGTACTCATTTAAATATAAATTAAATAGAATATAAATCCTTAAGACTTACTAATTTGTTTAATACATTGTAAGGTGTATTCAAAGTTTGAAATCAAATAAGAATTCAAGTATTAGGATTAATTAAAGTTATATGTTATACTTGTGTTTCTGTGTTGAAAATTGTCTTGTTTGTGTATAAAAATATGCTCAGATTTGTAAAAGAAAAAAAAATTAAGTAAAATTAAGTCATTTTAAGATTTATCTCAAGCTGCTTAAGGCAGTTGGCTACTTGTAAGGCCACACCCTGAAAAAGGAGGCACCGAGGAAAGCGGGACTTTAGTTCCTCTGATGATCTAAAATAGACTTAACAATACAAAAGACTTTTAGATATAGAAGCTGATGCATCTGTTATTACTAAGCAACATTAATTTTTTTTTAGCCCACTTAGGCAATAGCTGCAAGGCTTAGGGAAAGTCCCTAACAAAGCTCTAAGATTTTTTTTTTTACAATGGCAAAATAACAAGAGTCATTTAGCCTTTGATGAGAAAAAGCATTTATCTTGTAAATAATTAAAGGAGCAACTTTTTAAAATACACTCTAAGCTTTCTGACAAGGATTTTTTTATACTCACTATGATCAAATTTCTGTCAAAGCTCTTAAAGAGTTAAAAACGGCTTGCTCCCAGTATAGAACTAACTGTCCTTATACGCAGAAACTGCTATCCTCCTTCATGGACTCTGAATGTTTTATCTCAAAAAATTTAGAAATGTTAGCTCGAACTGTTCTTTCAAAAGCAAAAGAGTTACAATTTATGATTTAGTAGGAGAATCAGGCTTGTATTCAAGCTAATCGAAATGCTAATACTAACTTTCCTGTTAATATTACGAAAGATGAACTTTTTAGTCAGGGACAGTTTGCTAATTTACAACAGCAATTTAAGGCAAAATATAGGAGCGAGGATTCTCTTATCTCCACAGATATGGGAGACGAGGAGATACCTTCCGGAAGGTTGAAGCCTCGGAATGAGTCGTCAGATGAAGAAATAAAGAGACTAAGCCTAGAGCCAAAGGTTATTAGAGAAATAAAGATAAAGGCAACTATAACACAAAGAGCTGAACTATACCTACTTAAGGGCAACTAAACAAACTTACCCAGGAGGCAAAAAATATTTAAATTAAGACTAAGACTTCAAAAACGTCCTTGACTCTGTATCTAGCAATGTTAGCTGTTGTGTCTGTAACAATAAGCAGAACTAACTATTCTTACTAAGTTTATATTACTTCCACAAGGACAAGCGATTATTGAGCGCAGTAATCACACTTTAAAAAATATGCTATTTAAACGAAAGGGGAGAGAAGGAAGGAGATTATCTCTTAGAATTATGCTACATAAAACTTTATTTACTTTAATTTTTTTAAAATACAGAAGAGAAAAAAAATTGTTTTTGTTACAAAGATACAGATTTAAAGGTATACATTTGTATGTGATCCAGAACCTCCACCTGATTTACCACCCTGTCAAACTGCAATTGTTAATCAGCTAAGTATATGGGTACACTGCAAAAGTTGCAGAAGAGAAATTGCTTGGGTTTTACTTAATATTTCTTGTATGTAAAGTCCGGGCCAAGGCCATTATCACAGCTGCCTGGCCTATGCAGGTTTGCATTAAATTCGGACAGTCAGTAATGAAACAATGGAGCCAAGAACTGGTGGGCCATCATCTTTAATTCTAGCTTACACCAGCAGGCAAGTAAAAACACACACTGGGCTCCAAAACCCACTCATTCAGTGCTCACAAAGCTACTTACTTATCTGAGTTTTCCAGAATCAACATCCAGGTCAATCTCCAACTCACGAACCTGTGATTCCTTCTTCAGCATCTGCTCCATTTCCAGGTGAATCTCGCAAACCTGGTCAGCCTCCTCCTCCAGCTCTAGGGTTGGCATCTCTTTCTTCCACATTTCCTCCAGCTCCTTCCACTGCTTAGTTTGCAGGTTTCAGGCAGCCTCTTCCATAGAGCTCTCGGTTTCCTTACACATGGCTGTAAAAGTCAGCCATCCTATGGTCCCCAGAAGGACAGCCATAGGGAACCATAACAGCAGCCAGTCCTCTACTCCACCACTCAAATGTGGTGGCAGTTCCATACCGATCTGTTTCAAATCCTGCCTATTATGCCAAATGTAAAGCCAGTAGTCAGGGCCAAGGCTACCATCACAGTCACCTGACCAGTGCAGGTTCACATTAGATTCAGACAGTCAGTAATGAAACAATGGAGCCAAGAACTGGTGGGCCATCATCTTTAATTCAAGCTTGCACCCAGCGGGCAAGGAAAAACACACACTGGGCTCCAAAACCCACTCATTCAGTGTTCACAAAGCTACTGACTTATCCGAGTTTGCTAGAATCAAAAGGTTTTTAGCTCACCAGACTTATTCACCTCTGTTCTCCATCTCCTTCTCTCTACACACACTCTGCACAAACTGGCCTCTTTCTCAGCACTCTGCCATCTTGGCTGCTTCTCCTCTCCTCCACATGGCCTTAATCTGCTCTCCTCTGTAATGCTAACCTCAGGAACTGAGAGAGCAAGCTCCCGGTCTGTCCCACTTTATAGTGTAAATATCCAAACCTTTTAATCCAATCTACAAACAAGGAAGTCTCTGACACAAAGTCACTTATCCAAGGTATAATGGGGGGATTCCTCATGAGAGTGCACCACCCTATATCATCCAATCAGTCTAGGGTGTGGGGAAATGCTTACTCTTAAAACTAAATCTTAGGCTATAAAAACCCGGCCTGCTTACAGCCTGTTACCCACACCCAATAATATAATTATGCCCATCTCAAGCATAAGGGCAACTAATATCACCTGGGTAATGGGCTTCCATGTGGGCAGCTCCATCTTTAACAAAGTGAGCATAATATATTTTATCTGCCCAACACTGTGAAAATGTCATAGGTTGGAGCCATCATGGTTCCACCTGAGTTAAAGATCAGGGTGCTGATCTATGGTGGCATAAGAACATGGTTCAATTACAGCTGATGATCAAGGTAATTATACTATCATATGACATGGAGGAGGGATGTCACCTCAAGCTCCACATATAAAATTTGGCCCTATACAATATCATTTGTGGAAAGTCGCCACAACACTTAAACCCTTGTCAGCATGGAAAAAAGAAATATGGAGGAAGTATCCTTCTAATCATACTATGTTTACCTTTAAGAAGAATGAAACACATTTCATATCTGCTTGTGTTAGATTGCCTTATATGTTTATTATAAGTGAAACAAAATGGACAGCTGAAAATTATTCAATAACTTTCACTGTGTGCTTTTTATACATGTATTAACTCTTCCATTTCTTTTAATAAAAATGATCAAAGTCCATACATTTTAAGAGCTCGAACAGAAGTCTGGATTCCGGTACAGATGGATTGGATGTGGCAGGATTCCCCTTCCATGATGCTGTTACATCTTATTAAGTCCTTGAAGTGAGCCAAGAAACTGGTTGGACTGATCATTGCCATCATTATGGGAATAATAGCTGTAACCACTGTGGTTGCTGTATCTGGAGTTGCATTACATCAAAGTATATAAACTATAGACTTTGTGAAAAAATGGCATGAAGATTCTGCACAACTGTGGACTTCTTAACAATGTATAGATAGTAAATTAATGCTAAAATTAATGATTTAGAACAGACTATGATTATGTTAGGAGATCAAATTGTTAACCTGCAAAGACAAATTAAGCTAAGATGTGATTGAAATGTAACTACTTTTTGTGCTACTCCTATTCCTTGGAATCATATGTATTTCCCTTGGGAAAATATTAAAAAGCATTTGTTAAATCATGGAAACTTAACTATGAAAATTTTAGATTTTCAAAAGCATATTGATGCTACTTTTAAGGATCAGTTGAAATTGATTGATGGAGAAAATTTACTAAGTGCTATTTCAGATGAAATCAGTAACTTGTATCCCCTAACACAATTTAAGATTTTTGGAGAAACAGTAGGAGGCATTGTACTGATCACTTGCTTTATATTTCTTTTAATACATATAGTGAGGAAAAGAGACAAACGGCGACAAAGCAAAAGAGAGAGCGACCTGCCACGTTATCTCTCATGCTGCATAAGATACAAGCAAAATAAAAGGCAATGTGGTTTCTATCTAGGATTAAGCTCTAGAACTTGGAAAGGAAATGTATTATAAGTTTTTTAATAGGTGGAAACATCAGCTTCTAAAACGAAGCATTTTGGAAAGAACTGGCACCTCCCTCACACTCGTGGCTATAAATAAATCTGGTTGGCCCCTAAGATGGCTGGTTAGTCAATGATGGGTAAGATTCCTGATGGCAGAAACCATCTAAGACAGGAACAGTCAAAGAGGGGCCATCAGGAGAAGACTTAAGAACTAATAAAGGTGAGGCTCAAATCCTCACTCCAGAGAATGAAAGAGACTGCTTTCCGGAAGTAGTATCCACTGTCTAGGCCACCTGGAGAGGAGGACACCATGGAAACTCTAGAAAAACTCAACAGCTGATAATACTACCAATAAGGTAGCCCTAAAACCAGTAGAGTTTTTGGGAAATTTTAGAAAGTTTAATAGAACCGTTGTTGCTAAAAATTTTTGTAACCAATTAGAAAAAGATTTTGCTAGCAAGAAAGAGATGACTAGGCAAAAGTAGAATTAAGTAGAATAGACAGTGTAGGCTAAATAAAAAAAGAAAAAAGGGGGATATGTAGGTGTTGAGCAGATAAAATATAATATGCTTACTTTGTTAAAGATGGCGCTGCCCACATGAAAGCCGGTCAACCAGGTGATATTATTTGCCCTTATGCTTGGGATGGGTGTGGGGGAAAGGCTGTAATGTAAGCAGGCTAGGTTGTTATGGCCTAAGGCTTGGTTTTAAGAGTAAATTCTTCTCCACACCCTTGACTGATTGGATGATGTAGGGTGGTGCACTCTCCTGAAGAATCCCATTATACAGAGACTTTCTTGTTTGTATAATTGGATTAAAGGTTTTGATTTCTGCATTATAAAGTGGAAGAGACAAGTAGCTTGATCTCTCTCTCTTGATTCCTGAGGTATTAGAGAGTAGAGCAGAGTAAGGCCACATAGAGGCCAGGAGAAGCAGCCAAGATGGCAGAGTGCTGAGGGAGAAGCCAGTTTGTTAAGAGTTTGTGCTGGAGGAGATGGGAAACAGTGGTGAATAAGTCTGGTGAGCTAGAAACGTTTGATTCTAGGAAAATCGGATAAGTCAGTAGCTTTGTGAGCACTGAATGTGTGGGTTTTGGAGCCCAGTGTGTGTTTTTGATTGCCTGCGGGTGCAAGCTAGAATTAAAGCTGATGGCTCACCAATTCTTGGCTCCAATTAAAGCTGATGGCTCATCAGTTCTTGGCTCCGCTGTTTCATTACCAACTGTTCGAATCTAATGTGAACCTGCACGGGTCAGGCTGCTGTGATGGTGGCCTCGACTACTGGCTTTACATTTGGCGTAGTCTTTGACAGGATTCGATACAGCTCGGCATGGATCCACCACCACCTTTAAGCGGTGGAGTAGAGAACTGGCTGCTGTTATGGTTCCCTGTGGATGTTTTTTTGGGGACTGTTGGCTGGCTGACTATTACAGCCATGCGGGAGGAAACCGAGAGCTCTATAGAAGAGGATGCTCAGGACCTGCAGGCCGAGCAGCAGAAGGAGCTGGAGGAAACATGGGAGAAAGAGATGCCGATCCTGGAGCTGGAGTAAGCAACGGAGGAGGAGGCTGACCAGGTTTGCGATATTCGCCTGGAAATGGAGCAGAGGCCAGAGAAGGAATCACAGGTTCATGAGTTGGAGATTGCCCTGGATGTTTTGGAGAGCCAGCAGCAGCATGAGGTCAGGTCTGAGGCCTGGGCCAGAGCTGAGGCCAGGGCTGAGGCTGGGGTTGGAGCTGTAAGGCATGCTGAGCAAAGGCGACAGCAGCCTGCGGCTCAAACCCAGCAGCAGGAGCTGATGTTTTCATTTCCTCTTTGGAGGATGAGGAGAATCAAGCTGGAGTTGCAATTCACAGTCACCAGAAGGTGAGAGCCCAGCAGTGAGGAGTAGCTATGCTGCTGGTAGGTCTGCATTTGGGGACATAGGTGAATGCCATCATGCTTTCCAGAGCAGAGATGAAAATGCTGATTGCCATTGCCACATGCTTACCTTTAGGACAGTGTGAAACCTGCCAGGATGGCAGGAATGAGGGGGTAGGCTAACACCCCATGTGTGTGGACTGATTTCCTGGATTATGACCGGATGAGCACTGGCTCCTTTGTTGAATGGACTTATGGATTTTGGACAATGTGAAATACCCTGATGGGGGTCGGGCAGTGTAAAGCCAGTAGCCAAGGCCACCATCACAGCCGCCCAACCCATGCAGGTTCACATTAGATTCGAACAGTCGGTAATGAAACACAGGAGCCAAAAACTGGTGAGCCATCAGCTTTAATTCTAGCTTGCACCCGGCGGGCAAGCAAAAACACACACCGGGCTCTAAAACCGACACATTCAGTGCTCACAAAGCTACTGACTTATCCGAGTTTCCTAGAATCAAAGGTTTCTAGCTCACCAGACTTATTCACCTCTGTTTCCCATCTCCTCCTGCACAAACTCTTAACAAACTGGCTTCTTCCTCAGCACTCTGCCATCTCTGCTGCTTCTCCTGACCTTCACGTGGCCTTACTCTGCTCTTCTCTCTAATACTAATCTCAGGAACTCAGAAACCAAGAGAGAGAGCAAGCTACTGGTCTCTCCCACTTTATAGCATAGACTCAAAACCTTTAATCCAATTATACAAACAAGGAAGTCTCTGATACAAAGTCAACCATCTGAGGCATAATGGGATTCCTCCCTACATCACCACCCTACATCATCCAATCAGTCAAGGGTGTGGAGAAGAGCTTACTCTTAAAACAAAGCCTTAAGATATAACGAGGCGGCCTGCTTACATTACAACTTTTCCCCGACAGCCATCACAAGTATAAGGGCAAATAATATCACCTGGGTGACGGGCTTCCATGTGGGCAGCACCATCTTTAACAAAGTGAGCATATTATATTTCATCTGCCGAACAGGCAGCTTTGATGGAAGGCTTCACCCCGACTCGGGAAGCCTTTCCAATGGCAAGAAAGAAGGCTGAGGACATTTTGCGCTTTTGGCAAAGTGCTCAGAGACTGGTGAAATGTACATTTGTAATTGTTGAAACTGTATGATTTGTGTTATTGTTGTAATTTGTGTAATGTACCTAATTTCCTTGTACAGGAGGAATGCCAGTGGTGTAAATTGTGGGTACTAAAGTGAGCATAGGGATGGATTGTTGGGCAGATAAAATATAATATGCTCATTTTGTTAAAAATGGTGCTGCCCACATGGAAGCCGGTCAACCAGGTGATATTATTTGCCCTTATGCTTGGGATGGGTGTGGGGGAAAGGCTGTAATGTAAGCAGGCCAGGTCGTTATGGCCTAAGGCTTGGTTTTAAGAGTAAATTCTTCTCCACACCCTTAACTGATTGGATGATGTAGGGTGGTGCGGTGCACTCTCCTGAAGAATCCCATTATACAGAGACTTCCTTGTTTGCACAATTGGATTAAAGGTTTTGATTTCTGCATTATAAAGTGGAAGAGACAAGTAGCTTGATCTCTCTCTCTTGATTCCTGAGGTATTAGCGAGTAGAGCAGAGTAAGGCCACATGGAGGTCAGGAGAAGCAGCCAAGATGGCAGAGTGCTGAGGGAGAAGCCAGTTTGTTAAGAGTTTGTGCTGGAAGAGATGGGAAACAGTGGTGAATAAGTCTGGTGAGCTAGAAACCTTTGATTCTAGGAAACTCGGATAAGTCAGTAGCTTTGTGAGCACTGAATGTGTGGGTTTTGGAGCCCAGTGTGTGTTTTTGCTTGCCCGCTGGGTGCAAGGTAGAATTCAAGCTGATGGCTCACCAGTTTTTGGCTCCTGTGTTTCATTACCGACTGTTTGAATCCAATGTGAACCTGCGTGGGTCAGGCTGCTGTGATGGCGGCCTCAACTACTGGTTTTACATTTGACGTAGTCGGCAGGATCTACACAAGTGACTGCATACTGGTACCCTTCTGACTTTGGTAAGGGTCCAATGATAACTATCTGCCATCATGTCAGTGGAACATGACCCCTCTGGATCTGTCCAGGTGACACCAGTATCTCCGAGGGTGCTCCTTGGAACACATTGCACATTGCTCACAAGCTGCAAGTACCTCTGCATAGGACACAGGCAAGTTCCACGCCTTAACCGTAGCGGGTACCAGTACCGACTGTTCGAATCTAATGTGAACCTGCGTGGGTCAGGCTGCTGTGATGGTGGCCTCGACTACTGGCTTTACATTTGGCGTAAATCCTGTCTATGTAAAGCCAGTAGTTGCAGCCACAGTCACAGCCACCAGGCCTGTGCAGGTTCACATTGGATTCGAACAGTCGGCAATGAAACACAGGAGCCAAGAACTGGTGAGCCATCAGCTTTAATTCTAGCTTGCACCCGGCGGGCAAGCAAAAACACACACTGGGCTCCAAAACACACACATTCAGTGCTCACAAAGCTACTGACTTATCCGAGTTTCCTAGAATCAAAGGTTTCTAGCTCACCAGACTTATTCACCTCTGTTCCCCATCTCCTCCAGCACAAACTCTTAACAAACTGGCTTCTTCCTCAGCACTTTGCCGTCTTGGCTACTTCTCCTCCATATGGCCTTAATCTGCTCTGCTCTCTAATACTAACCTCAGGAACTCAGGAACCAAGAGAGAGAGATCTACCTACCAGTCCGCCCACTTTATAGCATAGATAATCCAAACCTTTAATCCAATTATACATACAAGAAAGTCTCTGATACAAAGTCACCCATCTGAGGCATAATGGGATTCCTCCCTACATCACCACCCTACATCATCCAATCAGTCAAGGGTGTGGAGAAGAGCTTACTCTTAAACTAAGCCTTAGGCTATAATGACCCAGCCTACCCACAGCCTGTCCCAGAACACACATTCCAAGCATAAGGCCAAATAATATCACCTGGGTGACGGGCTTCCATGTGGGCAGCTCCATCTTTAACAAAGTGAGCATAATATATTTTATCTGCCCAACAATCCACCCTTATGCTCACTTTACTACCTACAATTTACCCATTGTACACCGGCATCCCTGTACAATGAAATTAAGTACATTACAGAAATTACCGCAATAGCACAAATCATACAGTTTCAACAATTACAAAAGTACACACATTTCAAAAGTCTCTGAGCACTTTTCCAAAAGTGCAAAATGTCCTCGGCCTTCTCTCTTGCCATTTGAAAGCCTTCCCGGGGCAGGGGGAGGGCCTCCAGCAAAGCCACCTCCACCCCCATCAGGGTATTTCACATTGTCCAAAATCCATAAGTCTATTCAACAAAGGAGCCTGTGCCCATCGGTCATAGTCCAGGAAATCAGTCCACACACATGGGGTGTTAGCCTCCCCCCTCATTCCTGCTATCCTGACAGCTCGTACACTATCCCAAAAAGGAGAACGTGGCCATGGCAGTCAGAATTTCCATCTCTGCTCTGGGGAGCATGATGGCATCCACACTTATGTCCCAAAATCGCAGACCTACCGGCAGCGTAGCTACTCCTTGCTGCTGGGTTCTCACCTTCTGGAGGCTGCGGATTTCAACTCCAGCCAGATTCTCCTCATCCTCCAAAGAGGAACTGAAAACATCAGCTCCTGCTGCTGGGCTTGATCTCCGGGCCACCGCTGCCTTCTGCTCAGCAGGCCTTGCAGCTCCAACCGGCCTCAGCCCCGGTCCTGGCCTCAGCTCCGGCCCCGACCTCAGATCCGGCCCCGGCCTCATGCTGCTGCTGGCTCTCCACAACATCCAGGGCAATCTCCAACTCACGAACCTGTGATTCCTTCTCCAGCATCTGCTCCACTTCCAGGTGAATCTCGCAAACCTGGTCAGCCTCCTCCTCCAGCGCTTCCTTCAGCTCCAGGGTCAGCATCTGTTTCTCCCACGTTTCCTCCAGCTCCTTCCGCTGCTCGTCCTGCAGGTCCTGGGCAGCCTCTTCCATAGAGCTCTCGGTTTCCTCACGCATGGCTGTAAAAGTCAGCCATCCAACAGTCCCCCAAAAAACAGCTATGGGAAACCATAACAGCAGCCAGTCCTCTACTCCACCACTCAAAGTGGGTGGTGGTTCCATGCCGATCTGTATCGAATCCTGCCACAGACTACGCCAAATGTAGAGCCAGTAGTCGAGGCCACCATCACAGCAGCCTGACTCATGCAGGTTCACATTGGATTCGAACAGTCGGCAATGAAACACAGGAGCCAAGAACTGGTGAGCCATCAGCTTTAATTCTAGCTTGCACCCGGCGGGCAAGCAAAAACACACACTGGGCTCCAAAACACACACATTCAGTGCTCACAAAGCTACTGACTTATCCGAGTTTCCTAGAATCAAAGGTTTCTAGCTCACCAGACTTATTCACCTCTGTTCCCCATCTCCTCCAGCACAAACTCTTAACAAACTGGCTTCTTCCTCAGCACTCTGCCGTCTTGGCTACTTCTCCTCCATATGGCCTTAATCTGCTCTGCTCTCTAATACTAACCTCAGGAACTCAGGAACCAAGAGAGAGAGATCTACCTACCGGTCCGCCCACTTTATAGCATAGATAATCCAAAACTTTAATCCAATTATACATACAAGAAAGTCTCTGATACAAAGTCACCCATCTGAGGCATAATGGGATTCCTCCCTACATCACCACCCTACATCATCCAATCAGTCAAGGGTGTGGAGAAGAGCTTACTCTTAAACTAAGCCTTAGGCTATAACGACCCAGCCTACCCACAGCCTGTCCCAGAACACACATTCCAAGCATAAGGCCAAATAATATCACCTGGGTGATGGGCTTCCATGTGGGCAGCTCCATCTTTAACAAAGTGAGCATAATATATTTTATCTGCCCAACAGGCAGGATTCGATACAGATCGGCATGGAATCACCACCACCTCTGAGTGGTGGAGTAGAGGACTGGCTGCTGTTATGGTTTCCCATAGCTGTTTTTTGGGGGACTGTTGGATGGCTGACTTTTACAGCCATGCATGAGGAAACCGAGAGCTCTATAGAAGAGGCTTCCCAGGACCTGCAGGCCGAGCAGCAGAAGGAGCTGGAGGAAACATGGGAGAAACAGATGCTGACCCTGGAGCTGAAGGAAGCGCTGGAGGAGGAGGCTGACCAGGTTTGCGAGATTCACCTGGAAATGTAGCCTACGCTGGAGAAGGAATCACAGGTTCATGAGTTGGAGATTTCCCTGGATGTTGAGGAGAGCCACCAGTGGCATGAGACCGGGCCTGAGGCTGGGGCCAGGGTTGAGGCCAGGGCTGGAGCTGCAAGACCTGCTGAGCATAAGGCGATGGCAGCCCAGGACTCGAGCCCAGCAGCAGAAGCTGATGTTTTCAGTTCCTCTTTGGAGGATGAGGAGAATCAAGCTGGAGTTGCAATCTGCAGTCTCCAGAAGGTGAAAGCCAACCAGTAAGGAGCTTCTACTGCAACGCTGGTAGGTCTGCGATTTGGGGACATAGGGGTGGATGCCTTCATGCTCCCCAGAGCAGAGATGGAAATTCTGACTGCCATGGCCACGTGCTCCTTTTTGGGACAGTGTACGAGCTGCCAGGATGGCAGAGATGAGGGGGGAGGCTAACAGCCCATGTGTGTGGACTGATTTCCTGGACTATGACCCGAGAGAGCACTGGCTCATTTGTTGAATGGACTTATGGGTTTTGGACAATGTGAAATACCCTGATGGGGGTGGGGGTGGCTTTGCTGGAGGCCCCTGCCCCGGGATGCTTAGAGACTGGTGAAATGTGTGTACCTTTGTAATTTTTGAAATTGTATGACTTGTCATGTTGTAATTTGTGGAATGTGCCTAATTTCCTTGTACAGGGTTGCCAGTGGTGTAGATTGTGGGTAGTAAAGTGAGCATAAGGGTGGATTGTTGGGCAGATAAAATATATTATGCTCACTTTGTTAAAGATGGCGCTGCCCACTTGGAAGTTTGTTGATATTAATGTGTGTTCTGGAACAGGCTGTGGGCAGGCCGGGTCGTTATAGCCTAAGGCTTAGTTTAAGAGTAAGCTCTTCTCCACACCCTTGACTTATTGGATGATGTAGGGTGGTGAACTCTCCTGAGGAATTCCATTATGCCTCAGATGGGTGGCCTTGTATCAGAGACTTTCTTTTATGTATAATTGGATTAAAGGTTTGGATTTTCTAGGCTATAAACTGGGGCAGTCTGGGAGCTTGATCTCTCTCTCTCTTGGTTCCTGAGTTCCTGAGGTTGGTATTAGAGAAGAGAGCAGATTAAGGCCATGTGGAGGAGAAGCAGCCGAGATGGCAGAGTGCTGAGGAAGAAGCCAGTTTGTGCAGGAGGAGATGAGAAACAGAGGTGAATAAGTCTGGTAAGCTAGAAAGCTTTGATGCTAGGAAACTCGGATAAGTCAGTAGCTTTGTGAGCACTGAATGTGTGGGTTTTGGAGCCCAGTGTGTGTTTTTGCTTGCCCACCGGGTGCAAGCTAGAATTAAAGCTGATGGCTCACCAGTTTTTGGCTCCTGTGTTTCATTACCGACTGTTCGAATCCAATGCGAACCTGCGTGGGTCAGGCTACTGTGATGGCGGCCTCGACTACTGGCTTTACACAGATAAAATATAATATGCTCACTTTGTTAAAGATGGTGCTGCTCACGTGGAAGTTCGTTGATATTAATGTGTGTTCTGGAACAGGCTGTGGCCAGGCCGGGTCGTTATAGCCTAAGGCTTAGTTTAAGAGTAAGCTCTTTTCCACATCCTTGACTGATTGGATGATGTAGGGTGGTGAGGATGCACTCTCCTGAGGAATCCCATTATACAGAAACTTCCTTGCTTGAATAATTGGATTAAAGGTTTTGATTCTATGGTATAAAGTGGGAGAGACCAGTAGCTTGATCTCTCTCTTGGTTCCTGAGTTCCTGAGGTTAGTATTGGAGAGGAGAGCAGATGAAGGCCACGTCGAGGCCAGGAGAAGCAGCCAAGATGGCAGAAAGCTGAGGGAGAAGCCAGTTTGTTAAGAGTTTGTGCTGGAGGAGATGGGGAACAGAGGTGAATAAGTCTGGTGAGCTAGAAACCTTTGATTCTAGGAAACTCGGATAAGTCAGTAGCTTTGTGAGCACTGAATGAGTGGGTTTTGGAGCCCAGTGTGTGTTTTTGCTTGCCCACCGGGTGCAAGGTAGAATTCAAGCTGATGGTTCACCAGTTCTTGGCTTCGGTGTTTTACTACCGACTGTTCGAATCTAAAGTGAACCTGCACGGGTCAGGCGGCTGTGATCCTGGCCGCGACTACTGGCTTTACAACCAGTATAAATGGCAGTTAACTACAGAGCAAGGGTTAATGGAGACAGGAGATCTTGGAGTGTGTTGGCCATGGAGAGACACTGGCCTGGGCTACTCAAGTGCATGTGTGCAGGATTCTTGGAGGAATGCCTGCAAGAACCAAATGTACTTTGTGAATGATAAGCTCTGAGACTTTGACTCCTCTTGTGTCCTTGTTCATGAAGAGAAACAGTAGATGTTCAGGGTTGGGGATGAAACGGATGGGAAAAATGGCTTGTGTAACTTTCTAGTTTTAACTGCTGAACTGTGACTTTGGAATTCAATAAGTATGCAGAGGTGCTATTTTTAGGGGCTGGACCCGCCTAAGAGTTCCAGTCCTCTGCACGTTGTACATATCCACTGTGTCTTTTGCCTTGCGAATTCTGACAAAAAAGAATTTTGTAACACATATGCTTGTAATTCCCAGATTGTTATCTAGGGTTTAGCTTGCATGAGGTGATTAGTATAAAGCCCCCACAGTGTGAGGTGATTAGTTTAAAGCCCCCACAGCGACTTTGCCACACTTTTTAGAATCCAAGGAAACAATATCCTGGAGTAAATTAGCAAACACTCAGCATTTCTTTTCTTTATTTATTTATTTTTTTTATATTTTAAAGGGGTGACATTAATAAATCAGGGTACATATGTTCAAAGAAAACATCTCCAGGTTATCTTATCATTCAATTATGTTGCTGTTGGGCAGATAAAATATAATATGCTCACTTTGTTAAAGATGGCACTGCCCACATGGAAGCCCGTCACCAAGGTGATATTATTTGCCCTTATGCTTGAGACAGCTGTGGGGGAAAAGCAGTAATGTAGGCAGGCCAGGTCATAGCCTAAGGCTTAGATTAAGAGTAAGCTCTTCTCCACACCCTTGACTGATTGGATGATGTAGGGTGGTGAGGTAGGGAGGAATCCCATTGTGCCTCAGATGGGTGGCTTTGTATCAGCGACTTTCTTGTATGTATAATTGGATTAAAGGTTTTGAGTCTATGCTATAAAGCGGGAGAGACCAGTAGCTTGATCTCTCTCTCTCGCTCTTGGTTCCTGGGTTCCTGAGGTTAGTATTAGAGAGCAGAGCAGATTAAGGCCATGTGGAGAAGTAGCCGAGATGGCAGAGTGCTGAGGAAGAAGCCAGTTTGTTAAGAGTTTGTGCAGGAGGAGATGGGGAACAGACGTGAATAAATCTGGTGAGCTAGAAAGCTTTGATGCTAGGAAACTCGGATAAGTCAGTAGCTTTGTGAGCACTGAATGTGTGGGTTTTGGAGCCCAGTGTGTGTTTTTGCTTGCCCGCCGGGTGCAAGCTGGAATTAAAGCTGATGGCTCACCAGTTCTTGGCTCCGTTGTTTCATTGCCATCTGTCCGAATCTAATGCGAACCTGCGTGGGTCAGGCGGCTGTGATCCTGACCCCGACTACTGGCTTTACAGTTGCATACCCATCACCCAAAGTCAAATTGTCCTCTGTCACCTTCTATTTGGTTTTTTTTGTACCCCTCCCCTCCCTCCTTTGCCTCCCTCACCTCCCTCCCCCCACCCCATAACCACCACACTCTTGTCCATGTCTCATAGTCTCAATTTTATGTCCCATCTAAGTACGAAATTATGCTGTTCTCAGTATTTTTATGTTTTACTTATTTCACTCCATATAATGTTATCAAGGTCCATCCACTTATTTTAATTTTTATTAATTTTAATGGGGTGACCTTAATAAATCAGAGTACATATGTTCAAAGAAAACATCTTGAGGTTATCTTATCATTCAATTATGTTGCATACGTGTTGTGCAGATAAAATATATTATGCTCACTTTGTTAAAGATGGCGCTGCCCACATGGAGCCCGTCACCCAGGTGATATTATTTGCCCTTATGCTTGTGATGGCTGTCGGGGAAAAGTTGTAATGTAAGCAGGCCGGGTAATTATAGCCTAAGGCTTAGTTTAAGAGTAAGCTCTTCTCCACACCCTTGACTGATTGGATGATGTAGGGTGGTGATGTAGGGAGGAATCCCATTATGCCTCAGATGGGTGACTTTGTATCAGAGACTTCCTTGTTTGTATAATTGGATTAAAGGTTTTGAGTCTATGCTATAAAGTGGGAGAGACCAGTAGCTTAATCAATCTCTTGGTTCCTGAGTTCCTGAGGTTAGTATTAGAGAGCAGAGCAGATTAAGGCCATGTGGAGGAGAAGTAGCCAAGATGGCAGAGTGCTGAGGGAGAAGCCAGTTTGTTAAGAGTTTGTGCAGGAGGAGATGGGAAACAGAGGTGAATAAGTCTGGTGAGCTAGAAACCTTTGATTCTAGGAAACTTGGATAAGTCAGTAGCTTTGTGAGCACTGAATGTGTGGGTTTTGGAGCCCAGTGTGTGTTTTTGCTTGCCCGCCGGGTGCAAGCTAGAATTAAAGCTGATGACTCACCAGTTTTTGGCTCCTGTGTTTCATTACCGACTGTTCGAATGCAATGCAGACCTGCATGCACAGGCTGCTGTGATGGTGGCCTTGACTACTGGCTTTACAATACGCATGACCCAAATTCAAATTGTCCTCTGTCACCTTCTATCTGGTTTTCCCTGAGCCCCTCCCCTCCTCCCTATCCCAGCCTCTCTTTCCTTCCCAGATCCCGTAACTACCACACTCTTGTCCATGTCTCATAGTCTCACTTTTATGTCCCACATATGTATGAAATCATACTGTTTTCAGTTTTTTTCTGTTTTACTTATTTCACTCCGTATAATGTTATCAAGGTCCATCCATTTTGTTGTAAATGATCGATGTCATCATTTTTTATGGCTGTGTAGTATTCCTTAGTATATATGTACCATAGCTTTTTAATCAACTAATTCTCTGACGGACACTTGGGATGTTTCCAGATCTTTGTTATTGTTAACAATGCTGCCACGAAAATAGGGGCACATTTCTTCTTTTCTAACAGTGGTATGGTGTTCTTAGGGTATATTCCTATAAGTGTGATAGCTGGGTCAAAAGGCAGTTCGATTTTTAATTTTTTGAGGAATCTCCATACTGTTTTCCAAAATGGCTGAACCAGTCTGCATTCCCAACAGCAGTGCCGGAGGGTTCCCTTTTCTCCACATCCTCGCCAGCACTTGTTCTGTGTTGTTTTGCTGATGAATGCCATTCTGACTTGTGTGAGGTGATATCTCATTGTGGTTTTAATTTGCATTTCTCTAATGATTAGTGATGATGAGCATTTTTTCATATACTTATTGGCCATCTGTATGTCTTCTTTGGAGAAATTTCTATTCAGTTTTTTTGCCCATTTTTTATTTGGATTGTTTGTCTTCCTGGTATTGAGTTTTATAAGTTCTTTATAAATTTTGGTTATTAACCCCTTATCAGACATGTTGTCGAATATGTTCTCCCATTGTGTGGTTTGTCTTTATATTCTGTTCTTATTGTCTTTAGCTGTGCAAAAACTTTTTAGTTTGATATAGTCCCATTTGTTTATCCTGCCATTTATTTCATTTACCCTTGGAGATAAATTGGCAAATATATTGTTGCAACAGATGTTGGAGAGATTACTGCCTATGTTTTCTTCTAAGACGGTTATGGTTTCACGGCTTACATTTAAATCTTTTATCCATTTTGAGTTTGTTTTTGTGAATGATGTAAGTTGATGGTCTAGTGTAATTTTTTTTTTGCAGACAGATGTCCTAGTTTCCCAGCACCATTTTTTAAAGAGGCTGTCTTTACTCCATTGTATGGTCTTTCCACCTTTGTCAAATATCAGTTGTCGATAAAGTTGTGAGTTTATTTCTGGGTTCTCTGTTCTGTTCCATTGAATTGTATGCCTTTTGTTATGCCAGTACCATGCTGTATTTAATACAGTGGCCTTGTAGTATACCTTAGTATCTAAAAGAGTGATACCTCCTGCTTTATTTTTTCTTTTTAAGATTGCTGAGGCTATTCTTGTTCTTTTTTGGTTCCATATAAATTTTTGGAATATGTGTTCTATATCTTTGAAGTATGTCATTGGTATTTTAATTGGTATTGAATTGAATTTATAAATTGCTTTGGGTAATATAAACATTTTAATGATGTTTATTCTTCTTAACCATGAGCATGGTACATGCTTTCACTTGTTTGTATCTTTCTTGATTTCTTTTATCAAATTTTAATAATTTTCTGAGTACAAGTCCTTAACCTCCTTGGTTAAATTTACTCCTAAGTACTTAATTTATTTGGTTGCAATAGTGAAGGGGGTTGTTTCCTTAATTTCTTTTGCTGACAGTTCATTGTTGGTATATAAAAATGCCTCTGATTTCTGAGTATTAATTATATATCCTGCCACCTTGCTGAATTAATTTATCTGGTGCAGTAGTTTTTTGACTGAGACTTTAGGGTTTTCTATATACAATATCATATTATCTGCAAATAATGACAGTTTTACTTCTTATTTTCCCATTTGGGTGCTTTTTATTTCTTCTTCTTGTCTGATTGCTGTAGCTAGGACTTCCTGAACTATGTTGATTAAGAGTGGTGAAAGGAGGCACCCCAGTCTCGTTCCTTAAAAGGGTATTGCTTTTAAATTAAAAGGATATTGCTTTTAATTTTTGCCCATTTAATATGATGTTTGTTGTGGGGTTGTCATAGACGGCTTTTTCATGTTAGGGAATGTTCCATGTATTCCCAGTTTACTAAGAGTTTTAATCATGAATGGGTGCTTGATTTTATCAAATGCTTTCTTTCATCTTTTGAAATTATCATGTGATTTTTGTCCTTTTTTTATTTATGTGATGAAACACATTGATTGATTTGCAAATATTGAACCAGCCTTGCCTCTCCAGAATAAATCCCACTTGGTCACCGTGTATGATTTTTTTTCATATATTGCTGGATCCGATTGGCTAATATTTTGTTGATAATTTTAGCATCTAAATTCATCTGGAATATTTGCCTATAATTTTCTTTCTTCATGTTGTCTTTGCCTTGTTTTGGGATCAGAATTATGCTCGCCTCATAAAAGGGGTTTGGAAGTCTTCCTTCCTCTTGAATTTTTTGAAATAGCTTGAGGAGAATAGGAATTAGTTCTTTGAATTTTTGGTAGAATTCACTTTTGAAGCCATCAGCCCCAGGACTTTTCTTTTTTGGGAGTTTTTTGATAACTGTTTCGATCTCATTTGTTTTAATTGGTCTGTTTAGGTGTTCTGATTCTTCCTGATTGATTTTTAAAAGATTATAAGATTCAAGAAATTTGTTCATTTCACCTAGGTTATCTAATTATTTGGCATAGAGTTCTTCATAGTATTCTCTTACAATCCTTTGTATTTTTGTTGTGTCAGTTGTTATTTCTCCACTGTCCTTTCTAATTTTATTTATTTGAGTCCTCTCTCTTTTTTTCTTTGTGAGTCTAGTGAAAGGTTCATCAATCTTGTTTACCTTTTCAAAGTACCAGCTCCTGGTTTCATTGATCCTTGTATTGTTTCCTTAGCCTCTATGTCATTTATTTCTGCTCTGATCTTTATTATTTCCTTCCTTCTACTAGTCCTGGGCTTTATTTGCTGTTGTTTTTCTAGTTCTTTTAGATGCAGGGTCAAGTTGCTTATTTGAGCTTTTTCTAGCTTCATGCCTGTAGTGCTATGAACTTCCCTCTCAGCACTGCTTTTGCTGTGTCTCCTAAATTTTTAGTTGATTTATGCTCATTATCATTGGTTTCTAGAAACTTTTTTATTTCTTCTTTGATCTCATTGTTAATTTATTAGTTATTTAATAATATGCTATTTAGTTTCCAAGTGTTTAAGAATTTTTCAGTTTTTCTTTTGTGGTTAATTTCCAGTTTCATGCCACTGTGAATAGAGAAAATACTTAATATTATTTCAATCTTCTTAAATTTATTGAGACCACTTTTGTGTCCTAACATGTGGTCTATCCTAGAGAATGTACTATGAGCACTTGAAAAGAATGTATATTCTAGTGCTTTAGGGTGAAAAGTTCCTAAGATATCTATTAAATCGAGTCAATCTAGTGTATACTTTAAGTCTGCTGTTTCTTTGTTAATTTTCTTTCTTGATGGTCTATCCAGTGATGTTAGTGGGGTATTGAAATCCCCTACTATTATAGTATTGCTGTTAATCTCGCCCTTATATTCATCAAAGTCTGCTTTATGTATGTTGGGGCTCCTATGTTTGGTGCATAGATATTTATAATGGTTATATCTTCTTGTTGAATTGTTCTCTTTATCATTATGTAGTGTCTTTCTTTATCTCCTATTATAGCCTTTGTTTTAAGTTCCATTTTGTCAGATATAAGTATTACTATCCTGTTTTTTTTTTATTCTATTTTCATGAAATATTTTTTCCGTCTTTTTACCTTCAGTCTATGTGCATCTTTTGTTTTTAGGTATGTCTCCTATAGACAGCATATGTATGGGTCCTGTTTCTTTATTCATGGAGTTAACCTATTTTTTTTTTATTGGATCACTTAATTCATTTACATTTAAGGTTATTATTGATATGGAGTTATTTATTGCCATTTTATTCTTTAAAGCTGTATTTTTTTTTTACTTTATTCTTTTCCTTCTTTGAACTGTTTACTACAGACCCCTTAGCATCTCTTGCAGAATTGGTTTGGTTTTAATGAATTCCTTGAGGGTTTTTTTGTGTGTGTCTGGGAAGCTCTTTATTCTTTCTTAAATTTTAAACATTTGCCTTGCTAGATTATTCTTGGTTGTAGGTTCTTGCTAGAGTATTCTTGGTTGTAGGTTCTTGTTCTGCATTACTTTGAATATATCTTGCTATTCCATTCTGGCCTCAAGTGTTTCCATTGAGAAGTCGGATGTCATCCTTATGGGGGCTCCTTTATAGGTGACAGCCTTTTTTTCTATAGCAGCTTTTAAAATTTTCTCTTTATCACTTAGCTTTGGTGTTTTAAATATGATGTGTCTTGGTGTAGATTTCTTTGGTTTTCTCTTTAATGGAGTTCTCTGTGCTTCGTGCATGTGTGAAATGTCTTCCAGTCTTAATTTAGGAAAGTTTTCAGCTATGATTTGATTGAAAAAAGTTTCTATCCCTTGATGTTTATCCTCTTCTTCAGGATCCCCTATGATGCAAATGTTATTTCTCTTCATGTTGTCACAGAGCTCTGTTAGAGTTTCTCACATTTTTTTAGTCTCTTTTCTTTTTTCTTCTCTGCTTCTGTGCCTTTGTTTATTTTGTCCTCTTACTCATTGATTTGATCCTCAGCTTCATCCATCTTGCTTTTAATTCCTTCCATTGTGGTCTTCAGTTCTGATACTGTATTTGTCATTTCTGTCTGATTCTTTTTTATTATTTCAGTTTTCTTCTTTATACTTGTTATGTCTTTATTTAGGTGTTCATAATGACTATCCATTGTTGCTCTAAGCTCTTTGAACATCCTATCATTATTTTAAACTCTGCATCAGGTTGTTTGGTTATATCTGATTCATTCAGGTTTTTCTCTGGGGATTTCTCTTGATTCATTTGGGTTGCATTCTTCTGCTTGCCCATTTTGTCTGTGTGTAAGAAGAGTTTGGGTACTGGAGTCCAATGGGTGTTGTCTTCGTGTTCCCTAGGTGTGGTCTGTCTGCAGGCCCACCACCTCCTCTGCTGCTGCTTAAGGCGGTAGGGTGTGGGTCTTGCTGGCGCCTGCCGCCAAAGCTGCTGCAGTCTCTGCCTCGCCTCCATAGGAGGGACTTTGTAATCATGCCAGGCTCTATAAACCTTAGCAGGTCTTGGCCTTCGCCCCTCTCCCATGGATGGGACTGTGCACCACACTCAGGCCACAAGCTTGGGCACCAAAGGCAAGGGTGAGCACTCTTACTCAGCTATGGGTCCTTGTCAGCCTGTTCCTCTGGCCAGGAGGGGCTTCTGGTGCATGCTCAGCTGGTAGACTGGGCTTTAGCCCCGCCCCCACCTACCTCAGCTCCTCGGCTGGGCGGGGCTGCTGCTATCCACTCAGCCGCATTTGGGCTTCGCCCCAACCTCCGTGGGCAAAGCCAGTTTGGGCGGGGCTTCAAGCTTTGGAGGCCCAGTACAGCTGCATGCCTGCTTGCCCCTGCCCAGCAGCCAATCTCTGTTCATTCTGGACTCCTGCTTTTCCCCCACAGGTGGTGTTGCAGGCGGGCCCGCAGCCCCTGGACCACTTTTGCACATTCTTTTGTCCCAGCTAGGCTAGACCGATCTCATGTCTGCCGGCTTGGACTCTGCTCCTGGCTGCGGAACCGCACTTCTAAGAGACCGATCATGCTCTAATTTCCACAGGAGAGCCTGTTTGGCCGTGTCCTGCTTCCCCTTGCTGGTTCCAGGGAAAATTTTGTTTCAGATTTGTGGAGTGACTCAGCCCACGGTTTAGGGTGGTTATCCCTCAAAGTTTTTCTCCCTGTGCCTTCCAGACTGCACTCTTTTCCCACTGCTCTGATCCTCTTCTCTCTCCATGTCTCCCAAAGTCCCGGGAGAGTGGTTGTGAGAGAGGTTTTCTGCACTGTTCCTTTAAGAAGAATCCTGGGTCTGAGACAACTATCTCTTTCTCACAAACAGTATCCTAACCTGTTTCCCAGCTAAATACTGACCAAACACCTCTTCTAGGCTCTGGGGCTGCAGGCTGGGGCATTGTTCCTGGGACCCAGGTCCCTACCCTTCTGCTGGCCTCTCTTCCCGCCACACGAGTCTCTCCGGGCTGCTTTTCGCTCCGGGAAGCTGGGCATCCCTTTCCGCGTTTTTGCTTTTCTTACCAGTCTCAATTTTGTTTCTTCAGTGTTCTCCAGTTGAAGAGTCCTCTCAGCCCAGTTCAATGTTGGTTCATCCAGATGATGGTTCTTAAAATCAAGTTATAATCCACTTTGGTTCTGGGAGTTGGAAGTTAGTACATCCACTTACTCTATCGCCATCTTGCCCCTGCATCTCAGCATTTCTTAATAACAATTCTTAGCAAATGAGCAATAGAAGGTCACTATTTCAACCTAATAAAATACATGTATATAAATATGTAGCTAATAATATATTAAGTGGTGAAGGATTGAATGCTTTAACTCTAAAATTTAGAACAGGACAAGTATATCCACTCTCAACACTTTTATTCAACTGGCATCACTTTTATGATAATGTTCAATGATTTCTTTCACAATTTATTCTCCCCAATATAAAATAAGTCTCCATTTTCTAATAGCTATACTGAGTGCTAAGGAATTAACAAAAGTGATTGGAACTCTAACAGGGGGGCAGTGATAAATTGTGGGACAATGTGTCATCAGCTGATTTTTTTCATGTCTGAATTCTGCCTAACCCTCAAAGCAGTTCAAGTGCCATATCCATCATAATCACTTATGGAAAAAAATGGTTTCAACACTTTACAAAACCACACTACAACTTTTTTATCTTAATTTTTATTTTTTAACTAATTTTTCTCATAAATTTGGTGTGAACATTTGTATTCTCTCAACATTTTTATATTTTAAGTATAGCAAAGGCTAAGGCTGTGCCAGTAATCTCTACTAACATAAGCATTTGGACTAAAATTAGCAGACCTGCAAGATTGACTTAATAATCAATAAATAAATACGTCTTAGACCTTTCTCTAACTCACACCTGGAAGTACATTTCACTTACAGAACTTGACATCTCATATTTTCTATTTATATAATTTTTATGATGTCTTTTACTTGACATGCTTTTCCAAAGATGCATTGCAACCAATTAAAATAACTGGCTTATTCTTCAAGAGCCATATTTTCATGATGAAGTTATATTTCATTCAATACTATTTGGACTTCACTGTCAAAAATATAGTTTTATTCCACCATAAATCTTTAACATATGTTTTTTGAAAACAGAGACCTTGGTACTGAATATTGGGAAATGCGCATCTGTGTGTGTGTGTGTGTGTGTGTGTGTGTGTGTGTGTATCTTTCCCAGGCAAATTGACATTAAACATGTGTTAAATATTTGTATATATTTATTTAATTCTTATTCAATCTGGGTTATTCAGCATAAAAGTGAGTATTTTCTAGGGAATTCCAAGATGGCAAGAGAGTAAGCAAATATCCTAACTGCCACCATCTTGGACCAAATTGAATTACAATTTAATTAAGAACAATTGTCTTGAATAATAATAATAATAATAATAATAAAGAACAATTATCTTGAAAAACCAACTTTGGACTAAACAACAAAAAGTCTATAACCAAGGGTCACAGAAGAAGCCACAGTGAGACTGATAGAAAGAGCACAAATGCAGAGGGGACTGACCCATTCCTAGGAGTGAGCAGCAGCTGAGGGTACAGAGGTACTTGCGTTGTGACGAAGTTTACCTTGAGAGGTGTGGGTCCTCAGCCCCAAGCCAGTACCCCAGCTTAGAGCCCCAGAGTCTAGAAGAGGCGCCTATAGCATATGATGGTAAAAATAGCCTAGGTTTTGGTCTGTGAAAAAGAGCTCTCAGTGATGCAGGCTCTGTCATAAAGGGCCCACACAGAAAATCTCATTTATAAACACTTACCTGGGGCTCTGGCGGAAAAAGAATTGAGAGGACTGAAGTTGTGTGAGGAGAGTGTGAAGTTTGTGACCCAAGGATATACCGTATAGGACAGCCAACTAAAACCCTGTGCTGATTCACTCTCCAATACCGCAGTATCCATCTTTCTTGAGTAGAGCAGTCTGTGAGCAGCATCATCCTGGGGGAAAGCAACTACTTCACCGGGGGAGTCTCTCCTGCCTCACCTCATAGAGACTGCACCATTTTGAGATCAGCCAGGAAGCAGGGAGCGCATCAATGACTCAGTTTTCTTGCATGGAGGCCAGAGTTTACCCTGCGCAGTCCCGAGTCTAAAACTAGTGCTTCTGTCCAAAAGAGACTCAGTATAAACTTTCCAGAGTGCTGGCAGACCACATCACTGCATCTCAGAGGCCATACCCTCCAGACTTCTGGGGCCACACTCTACTGAGGTCTCTGAAAAAAAGTCTGGACAGACTGACACCTGGGGTTAGGAGTTAAGCCACACCTACAACCCTTCCTAATCCCTGAATTTCCCCAGACTCTAGACTCTACTGGAGGTTTTATTTCAGTGGCTAAACCCAGCAAGCAGCCTGCAGATAGGGGCTGCAAGAGGTGTGGCTCAGAAAACTTTGGCCTCTTGTGAACCTTCCTTCAGGCCCAGTGTGGGTAAAGCCAGCCCAGGCATGCAGCTTGGTATTTTTTTGGGCACCTGGGCCCAGCAAAGGCAGCTGCAAACTCTGGATCATTGTAACTCCAAAAAGATGGCTGAGGGCCAGTCACGGGCCGTGTCCCCCACAGTTCTGTGCTGGGTTCCCTCCAGGAAGGCCCAGGACTGGCAAATCCAGTGGCTAGCTGCAAAGGGCATTGGTTTAGGACCTAATGACTCTTGCTGGCATCATGTCCTAAGGAAGGGCTCATCAGACACCAGGCCCAGCTGAGGTTAATTCTGCTTTCTGTGATTAACACCAGCACAGTGGCTCATGTGCATTGAATAGAGTGGAGCTTCATAGTCAGCTGGCCTTGATGCTAAATATCCTGCCCTGCTGGGCTAGATTTCACAGGGGGAATGGAGAGAGGCTTGAAGCTTGGACATTTAAAATGTGGGTCCCTGTGAGCTAATTGTTGGGTCCAGTTGAGGGCCTTAGCCATTTTTTTGGGAGGTACAGGCAGTCCCAAGGAGTATTTTCTCAGTCTTCCTCCCTGAAACCAGAGTCTCACCAGCTGGAAGAACTTATGCAGAGGTGACTGTTGGCCCCACTAAATCTGAACCTGATACCTTGTTGGGGAGAAATAAAATTGAAGTATACAGCAGTGTCTGAGGGGTTAGGCTCTGGAGTAAGGGCCACTTTCTCTATACTGAGCTCATGACCAAGAGAACCCTGAAGTAGGAGGTCCCACTAATATTGTATTCTCAACCTCAACTCCCTAATCCAACAAGTTTGCAACCAATAGAGGGGTTGGTGAAGTGTTAGGAAACAATTTTTAATAGGTTTACACACTTATATTTTGCCTAATCGTTGCATTAGCAGGGCAGCACCATGTGTTTGTAATCTATGGAAGGCTGCAGGTGCTTTCCCTTAGAGTGGCAGATTACAAATTGCAGACTGCTTGTTTTCACAAGGAAATGCCATTGTTTGCTGGAAAAAGTCCCCCCACCCAGCCTGCTTTTGGCTGGAGAGGAGAGAGAGAGAGAGAGAGAGAGAGAGAGAGAGAGAGGGTGCACTGAGGGAATTGGGAGCCCTGTTTTTCTGAGGAGTGCTGTTTTTCTTATGGGGACCTGTGTGTCCAGAGGGAGAAATAAAAGCAGTCTTATCTGTCTGATTGCTCATCTTCTATGGCAGGACTGTAATAAACAGAATGGCTTAACATTTTCTGCCTCTATAGTTCCTGTATTGTCTACCTGAATCCAATAGGAACTTGAATGGCCACAGCAATGGCTGCTGGCCTTACATGGGATAAGACAAATCTAAGCCCACACCACAGTCTTTCTAAAGAAGACTGTGGGAAGACCATACAGCTGCAAGTAGAGGTGGAGCAGCTGAAAAGTAGAGGCAAATCTTACAGAGCTTGGGCCTTTTATGGAGCTGCTATTATTTCTAAGCAGGAGGAAGCTGATCCTTATACACAGGTTGACCCTTCCCATACTACCCAGGCACAGGAAACACAGACAAAAACAGCAAACAAAGCAGTAACTCCAGACAGGTAGCTCATGGCAGGTTATAAACAATGGCTGACACCAACCTAAGAAGACCCAGAACCAACACAACCAATAGTGGGTGGCAGCACCAATGCTAGACTCAGCTAACTACACAAGCAGCATACCCAAAGGAGGAGTCCAGCAGGCACCAGACACTGTGGAGAATAAATATGCCCAACAGGACAGACACTGTACAGAATCTAATAACACATGAACAAAGTTAACCCTTAGAGCCAGCCAGCCTGCAGGGATAACCGCACCCATGAAAAGACCAACTGCATTCAATACTCACATACAACAAGAGTGTAAATACTACCCCCAAGAAGCATTACTAGAGCAAGAAACTCACATCACCTGGAGGTCAGTACCACTGAGCCCATCTGCCTCATAGAAGTACCACAACAGATTTCAATTTCAGTGCTGCCTAATACACAAACAAAATGAGAAGACATAAAAAATGAAACAAATGAATGAACAAGAGAAATCCTCAGAAAAAAAGAAATAAATGAAATGGAAGTAATCAAACTATCAGATGCAGAGTATAGTATTCCAGTATGCTGGGAACTACAAGTGTTGAGGAGAAAAAACCTATTCAAGACACAAACTGATGTCAAAAGGAAGAGGGAGAAGCCTGCCAAGAGAGGCGAGGAAGACCTCCTGAGTCTTCTTCTCCCTCAGCTTTTATTGATCAGAAGCAGAATATAGGTAACAGGATTACAAGGGAGGGAGATCAGGTGACAAGGGGAAAGAATGACTAACGGACTCTTTACTGACATGAGAAAGGGCTAATTTAGGTCATTACATTCTTTATCTTTTGCTAGTTAACAAGCACAAAGGAAGGGGCAATCTAGAACCTCTAGACTAATTTTCTAAAGCCCATTAATTTTCTAAAGTCTGCACAAAGGTCACTCATTCACACACCTTCTTGGTGTACCCATCCAAGAAACATTCACTCAGGGATTTTAACTAAAGTTCCCCAATCCAAGTCATAGAAGATTCAAGGTTAGATGAGTGATTCCCAACAGAACAGTTTAAAATAATTATTTTTAGGATGTTCAAGGATCTTAGAGCAACAATGAATGATCACAGTGAGAACTTAAACAAAGAAATAGCAAGCATCTAAATGGAAATTGAAATGATAAAAAAAGATAAAAAATGACAATATAAGAAATGAAGAGTGCACTAGAAGGAATTAACAGCAGGCTGGATGAAGCAGATTATCAAATCAGCAATTTAGAGGACAAGGTAAATGTAAGCACAGAAGCAAAGCAACAAAAAGAAAAAGGGCTCAAAAAGACTGAGGAAACTCTAAGAGAGCTCTGTGACAACATGAAGAGAAATAGCATCCATATCACAGGGGTTCCTGAAGGAGAAGAGAACAAACAAGGGGTAAAGAACCTGTTTAAATAAATTATACCTGACAATTTCCCTAACTTAATGAAGGGAAAAGTCACACAAGTTCAAGAAGCACAGAGAATCCTATGAAAGATAAACCCAGGAAGCCTACACCAAGACACATCATAATTAAGATGCTAAAGTTAAGAGACAAAGAAAGAATATTAAAAGCTGCAAAAGAAAAGCAGTTAATTACCCACAGAGGAGTCTTCATAAGGATGACGTTTGACTTCTCAACAGAAACACTTGAGGCCAGAAGGGATAGGCAATAAGTATTCAGACTAATGCAAAAACAAGAGCCTATGACCAAGACTTCTTTATCCAGCAAGGCTATTATTTAAAATTGAAGGAGAAATAAAAAACTTTCCAGACAATAAAGAACTCAATGAATTCATTACAACCAAACCAGTCCTGCAAAAAATGTGAAGGGATCTGCTATAAAAAATAGCAAAGAAAAAAAATTGAGAGAAAGCAGACTGTAGAACTTAATAATAAAATGGCAAGAAATAAGGACATATCAATAATAACCTTAAATGTAAATGGATTAACTGTTCCAATCAAAAGACATAAAGTAGCTGCATGGATAAGAAAATAGGACCCATGTATGTATTGTCTATTAGAGACCCACCTTAAAACAAAAGATACACATAGACTAAAAGTGAAAAGATGGAAAAAGTATTTCATGCAATAAAAATGAAAAAGAAAAAAAAAAGCTGGAGTAGCAATACTTTTATCTGAAAAAATAACCTTTAAAACAAAGGCTACACTAAGGGATAAAGATACATAATGATAAAGGGGGCAATCCAATAGGAAGATGTAACAATTGTAAATATTTCTACACCTAATATTGGAGCACCTAAATATATAAAGCAGATTTTGATAGACATTAAGGGCAAGATCTACAGCATAACTATAATACTAGGGGATTTTAATATCATACTAACATCAATGGATAGATCCTCCAAACAGAAAATTAACAAAGAAACAGTGGCCTTAAATGAAATGCTAGGTCAACTTGATTTAATTGATATCTTCAGAACATTTCACCCCAAAGCAGCAGAGTATATATTCTTTTCAAGTGCTCATGGTACATTTTCTAGGACAGACCATATGTTAGGAAACAAAATTAATCTCAATAAATTTAAGAAGTTTGAAAATATATCAAGCATCTTCTCTGATCAAAACAACATGAAACAAAAAATCAACTACAAAAGTAAAACTGGAAAATATTCAAACACTGGGAGGCTATATAACATGTTATTAAATAAAAAATGGGTTAAAAATGAGATCAAGGAAGAAATAAAAATTTTTTTGAAACAAATGAAAATGAACATAAAACAACCCAAAATCTATGGGACACAGCAAAAGCAGTCCTGAGAGGGAATTTCATAGCACTACAGGCATATCTTAAGAAGCAAGAAAAAGCACAAATAAACAATGTAACTCTGCACTTAAAAGAACTAGAGAAAAAAATAACAAATAAGACCCAGAGAAGGGAGAAGGAAGGAAATAATAAAGATTAGAGTGGAAAAAAATGACATAGAGGCTAAAAAGGAAAGTGGAGAAACAACAAATGACACTACAGAAATATAAGAAATTATATGAAAATACTATAAAAATCTATATGCCAAAAAGTTGGACAAGTTGGACAACCTAGATGAAACATATGAATTCCTAAAAACATACATTCTTCCAAACTTAATCTGAAAGAATCAGAAACATAAATAGACCGATTACAACAAATGAAATTGAAAGTTATCAAAAAACTCCCAGCAAACAAAAGTCCTGCACCAGATGGCTTCACAGGCAAACTTACCAAACATTCAAGAAGAAGTAACACTTATCCTGCTCAAGCAATTTCAAAATATTCAATAGAAGGGAAGACTTCTGAACTCATCTTATGAGACAAGCAGTATCCTCATTCCAAAACCAGGTAAAGACACTACAAAGGAAGAAAACCATAAGCCAATATCTCTGATAAACTTAGATGCTAAAATTCTCAATAAAATATTAGTAAACCGGATCCAGCAATACATGAAAAAAAAAAATCATACATCATAATCAAGTGGGGTTTAGTCTGGGGAAGCAAGGTTGGTACAATAGTTGCAAATCAATGTGATTCATCACATAAACAAAAGGAAGGAGAAAGATCACATGATAGTATCAGTAGATGCAGAAAAAGCATTTGATAAAATCCTGTTAAAAAGCACACATTTATAATCAAAACTTTGAGCAGTGAGAATAGATGAAACATATCTCAACATAATAAAGGCCATCTATGACAAACTGACAGCCAACATCATACTCAATGGGCAAAAATTAAAAGCAATCCCCTTAAGATCAGAAACAAGGTAGGGGTGTCCTCTTTCACCACTCTTGTTCAACATACTTTTGGAAGTCCTAACCACAGCAATCAGACAAGAAGAAGAAATAAAAGGCATCCAAATTGGAATAGAAGTAAAAGTATAATTATTTGCTGATGACATAATACAGTATATAGAAAACCATAAAGTCTCAGTCAAAAAACTACTAGACCTGATAAATGAATTTGGCAAGGTGGCAAGATATAAAATCAATATTCAGAAATCAGTTTCATTTTTATACACCAACAACAAAATCTCTTGTAGCAATATTTTAGCCAATGTATCTCCACGGGCAAGTGAAATAAAGGACAAAATAAACAAATGGGACTGTCAAATTAAAAGCTTTTGTATAGTAAAATATAGCATTAATAAAATAAAAAGACAACCCCCACACAATTGGAGAACATATTTGCCAATATGTCTGTAAGGGGTTAATAACAAAAGTTTATAAAGACCTAAAACTCAACACCAAGAATGTAAAAAATCCAATTTAAAAATAGGCAAAGTACTTGAATAGGCATTTATCCAAAGAAAACATACAGATGGCCAATAGACTTATGAAAAAATGTTTACCATCACTAATCACCTGAGAAATGCAAATTAAAATCTCACACCTGTCAGAATGGCTCTCATTAGTAAATCAAGAAACAGCAAGTGCTGGCGAAGGTGTGGAGAAAAGGGAATCCCCCTACAGTGCTGATGGGAATGCAGACTTAAGCAGCCACTGTGGAAAGCAGTATGGCAGTTTATCGAAAAAGTAAAAATGAAACTGCCTTTTGTCCCAGCTATTCCACGTTTAGGAATGTATCTTAAGAATACCAAATCAATGATTCAAAAGAAGATATGAACCCCCATGTTTATTGCAGCATTGTTCATAATAGTCAAAATCTAGAAACAGCTCGTGTCCATCAGTGGATGAGTGGATTAAAAAGCAGTGGTATATAAACATGATGGAATACTACATGGCCATGAAAAAGTATAAAAATCCTACCTTTGGTGAAGACATGGATGGACCTGGAGATTATTATGTTAAGTGAAATAAGCCAGGCAAAGAAAGTCAAATATCATATGATCTCACTGATAAGTGGAATCTAATGAACACGATGAACTGAGGAATGGAATAAATATAGAGGCAGGGTCACAGAAGGCAGAAGGACAGCTGTTAAAGGGAAGGGGAATGAGAGGACAGGATCAGAGATGGTGAAGGGACTAGTGAAATTATACATATATAACACAGATATAAAGAACAAGACATCAAGTCCCAGAGAGAAGAGGAGAAGGAGTCAGGGAGAGGTCAGAAAAGGGGTGCAATGGGGGGCATGTTGTTGGGGGTGAGGTATTATATTGAGTGGGACACTTGAATCCATGTTAACATAATATTTTTTTAATTAATATAAAAATAAAAAATTTAAATGAGTATTTTCTACCACTTGTGGTTCTATTTATATTTAACCATTGAATCTATAAGACCAACTATTTTACACTGAATATTGTGATAACATAAATTATTCATTTCAGAGATACTGGCTTTTAATCTTTGTTACACAAATATGATTTTTGGTCTAAATATATTCCATACTAGCATAAAAAAAAATAAAATAGCCTTTCTTTCTCAATTGCTGACTTTATCAATAGGTATTCTCTACATTTTTTCTCATTTAAGAACAAAAATAAAACCCCATAGGCTTAAACTCTAACTGGAGTCTATAAGACTACTCAAAATTCAAAGTTGCTTTCTGAACAGATTGCACAGCTAGTTGATGAAACTTGAGCTAATTACACTAATGTTGACAAATGAACTGGCACAAAAACAAATGTCACATTTTTCAAAAAATTACACCTCTTCAAAAGATGCTAAACAGATTTAGTGATTTGTGGGTGTAACTGAGCTATTTGTGCAAAAATAGTTTTGAAAATTCTGATGTAAGATATAAAAAAGGATAAGTGCAGTAGGATTGCTTATATGAAATTTTCAAATGTATTTTAATAAAATATTTGAATTTTTGGAACAATAAGAACATTTCTGTATTTGGTACTGGAATATTATCTTTAAGTTAACCATTTTGATTTTTTTATATTTTTAAAATAAGTTAGCATACTTAAATTTTGTATCATATGCAAAAATAAAAATAGCTTATGAAATGCCTTTATGTATTTTAAGTGAGTTTGTATGAATATGTGAACTAAAAATGCATTTTTTAGAGATTTGAATTTATATATTATGTCAGGAATATTATTTCTTATAAATTCAGACACAAACATTTTATCTTAATTGGTAAAATAACTAGTATGTGCTTAAATTTTAAGTAAATAACCTAATTGATCCTTCCAATAGGCCTGCAAAAGAGAAATTGTAATATCAGATATCTGAGAATCAACGAGATTAAATAATACACCTTAGTTAAGGGTGTTGAAATTTGTTCTACTCTATTACTCCATGTGGGACCTCAAATAGAAATTTTTTGAATATTATATATTCAAAATTATCAGCTTCCTTTATATTCACATTTGAGAGAATGTTCCAATGATGTTTCCAGAATATCTTCATTCTGTTAGAGTTGGGATTTGTCTTTTATTTGTTGTTTGGGAATTTTCCAATTGGTACTGGTTTTACACCTTAGAAGAGCCTACCTAAGCTAGATATGTTCACTACAACTCAAGTAATTATTCTTGTTTTATCCCCCCCCCCCCCCCGCCTTTTTTTGTAACAGAGACAGAGAGAGACAAAGAGAGGGACAAACAGACCGGAAAGGAGAGAGATGAGAAGCATCAATTCTTCACTGCGGCACCCTAGTTGTTCATTGATTACTTTCTCCTGTTTAATTCTTTAAGCATTTTATTACAATTAAAATTAATTACAAATATTGATTACAAAAATCAAGCTTGTTATTAAAACATCAAGTGTTCGTTTAACTTGCAAAAATTATGTTAGTTATCTACTTAAATTCTAGAGAAGCAAAGAATTTTACTGAGAAACTGCTCTTACCCAGAAACAGAAGGATAAGATTCAACCCATCACGATATCATTAGCATTCGTGATTAAGGTTAAAAAGCTATAGTCGTTTGGTAGCCTAAGAAACAACCAAAGTAATCTATATGTCATTCTGAAGTCATTGATGCATATTACTTTTTGACCTTTAAATAACAATTACAAACTGATACTAAAGTTATAAAAATAATCCAGATTTTAAGGTTGTTATCAAAAAAAATAGCAATACCCTGTATTGTTCTATCATCTATTATGAGCCAATTAAAATTTATTTCATATTTATTAAATTTGATTTTTACTAGATCTTGCTCTAATCTCTGGCTCTCTTGGCTAGTTTCGGTAGCCGATGTTTTATCTTTTACTATTTGACACTCTAGTCTTTAATTTAATCTAAAATCTTTCATTTTTTTACTACTAGCATTAATTTTTGTCCTCCAGAATGTTGTCCCTCTGTAATTCTGGTTCATGCTGATTTGGCAGAGTCATGAGGCTTCTCAAATATTACTCAGCACCTTACTTTCAGGGGAGCTTCTCCACCTTTTCGACCTTTGCTACCTTTTTGAATTAAGCTGAAACATCTCTCTGTTTGTCAGTCATACAGGGCATCATTTATTGCTAAAGCAATATAATTGGGACTAGAGAACACTAATCTGAATCCATAAAATAAGTAAAAAACATTTAGATTGATTTAAGATTAGAATGAACAGTTTTAAATATATATCGATTTAGCCTGACCAGGAGGTGGCGCAGTGAATAGAGAGCACTGGACTGGGATGAGGAGGTCTCAGGTTCTAAACCTCGAGGTCACTGGCTTGAGCCTAAAGGTTGCTGGCTTGAGCAAGGGGTCACTGGTTCTGCTGCAGCGCCCCCATTCACTGCCCTGCTCAAGGCACATATGAGAAAGCAATCAATGAATAAGGAGTCAAAGAAACTTCAACAAAGAATTGATGCTTCTCATCTCTCTCACTTCCTATCTGTCTCTCCCTCTGTCTCTCTCTCTCTCTCTCTCTCTCTCTCTCTTTCACTCTATGTACAGTTATTTCTCTGAAATCCTCACTTGGGGCTTTTAAAACTAAATAAATTTTTAAAAAACATTTAAAGATGTTTGAAATTTAACAAGCTAAGGAGATTATATCCACTTTTTTCATGATATAAATCTTGCATAAAACTCACTAATTTAAATTAGTTTATAATACTTATGCAGTGTTTATACTTTAGTAACTGGGTTTTACAAGAGGGCTGCTGTCTGTACTTACTAAGGCAGTTGGGTGACAGCTATGTATTTTCTACTGATCTATTCATATCCAATAATACTAAAAAGCATTTGTTCATTGGACACGTTTTCAATTCTTTTTTTAAAATTTCTTTTTATTTATTCATTTTAGAGAAGAGAGAGAGAGAGAGAGAGAGAGAGAGAGAGAGAGAGAGAAAGGGGGAAGGAGCAGAAAGCATCAACTCCCACATGTGCTTTGACCAGACAAGTTCAGGGTTTTGAACCAGAAACCTCAGTGTTCCCAGGTTGACGTTTTATCCACTGCGCCACGACAGGTCAGGCACGTTTTCAATTCTTGATAGTATTATCATCTTAAATAAAAACCAATATGTCTATGTAATATTATTATCCTCTTCTAAATGGTCTAATCAGCTGTTTTTTTATGAAAACTTAATCGAGTACAAAGAATAAAGGCCTAGACCAGTGATGGGCAACCTTTTTATAAAAACCCGCCCACTTTTGCAGTGCTGGTCAACCTGGTCGCTACCGCCCACCAGTGGGCATTCCAGCTTTCATGGTGGGTAGTAGCGGAGCAACCAAATGGTGCCGCGATTGGTCCACCATGAAAGCTGGAACACCCACTAGTGGACAGTAGGCACCAGGTTGATAAAAACATTACAAATAATGCTAGTACCTTATGAATTTTATTATTTAAAATGTGGTACTTTTTAAGAAAACCTCTAAACGTTAATACCAGAGGCTTAATAGAGTAGGATCTGTCTGCTTTTGAGCTGTATCCTTAATGATCATATGTAGGTTGTGCTTATCATTAAGTGGGAGATTTTTTCTATCCCTAAATTTGAATTTTGATGATGTACATAGTTAAACATACATATTATTTTTAAAAATAATATTAGAACTATGTCTTTGTGTATATTTCATCTTCAGTAACCTAGATGGAGTAAATACAAGCTGATTCTACCTCTGCAGCAATCCTTTTCCACTTTTTTCCTGGCTAAATTTGATGTTATGATAGGGAATAGTAAAGAGGTGGGTTTCCTTTCTGCTTTGTGTTTGTGTGTGCTTTTTTAATTTTGAAAACAGACTATCACCTCTGTTTCTCCATTTATTGTTCTTTTAATAGTTTAAATTTGACATCAAGGTTAATTTGGTAAAGTTTCTGAGTTAAAAGTTACACATTCCAAACTATTCATTTTAAATGAAATCTTGCTAAGTAAACTACTTCCAAGTCTATTCATTATTTGGAGTGAGACTGCAGTGAGAGTCAAAATAATAAAGCCAACTGTGAAACAGTTATATTTTGGCAGCATCTGATTATAGAATATAATTTATTAACCTTTCTAATTACTGTTTATTTCAAATGTTTGAAAAATTATTCTGAATTTTAAACTCACCAAGATATTGGGAAAATAACGGAGAATCTCATAATTCAAGGCATACTTATTTTAATAGAACAAATACACAGAAATAAGCCAAAGAAAAAATAATGGACCAATTCACTATGTCCTTGAAATTTAATGTAAAAATAGATTAATAGAAAGTTCAGTTAACATCCTGACCCCTAAAAGGGGAGTCATGTCAGTCCACATTTTTGAGTTTTTCATCCTTAATTAACAGAGCTGTCCAAATTGTTTTGATATAAATCTCTAGAGAAAAATAGAATGCAAACTCTTTCCTCTATTGTTAATGCTTGTTTTATAAATGATGAAGTATGAAATGATTGATCATGTACTATAATGATGGATAAGGACAATTTCTGGAAAGGTCAAACCTATTAAATAAATCTTAGAATATATTTTAGACAGTGTATCTGCCTCACTGGTGCATGGTAACTCTTTTCAATGACAGGTGGCCTTCACATCAGAGGAGTAATAGCAGTGGCAAACAACAGACATTCATACTTCACTAAAAGATTGGTGGAGAAGAGAGTGAGGATTGTGAAACTAACTACTGCTAAAGTAAGAGGTTATCCTGAATAGAACAAAATAAAGACCTTGACTACAGCTGCATAAGCCTGGAACATCCGAATGAAAAGCAATGCAAAACCAACAAAACAAAGCAAACAGACGAACAACAGTAAATAATCCTTTTAAGCACCCAGATATTTATATACATAGTCACAAAGAAATATTTGAAAAAAATCATTTTTTCCAAGCTTTGCAAAGAATGTACTAATAGTAGCTCCTTTAAAAGTGAAAGAAAACATGACCTTCCTATTAAACATGAATGTTTTCTACAATCTATTTAAAAACTTTATTTCTATCATCTTAGGAACTAAGAATAAATTTTACTTAAATTTAACAGAATTGCATCAGCATAGATCTGAAAGAAATGTTGGTGCTCATAGAAACAATACATATTTGAAAAATAATTTTATTGTTTTTAAAGAGAGAGGAAGGGAGAAAGAAAGAGAAAAACATTAATTTGTTGTTCAACTTATTTATGCATTAACTGGTTGATTCTTGAATGTGCCCTGACTGGGCATTGAACCCATAACCTTGGTATATTGAGTGGGATGATGTTTTAACCAACTGAGTTACATAGCCAGAACCTAAGGCATATTTTTTTAAATCTTGGTTTTATTTGTGATACAACAAATTAACCATTCACCCACCTTCCTTTATATTAATAAAAATATGCTTTCTTTATTTTTTAATTATTTTTAAAAGAGTATGGATAGTATTTCATTGCATGCATTCATCAATCTAATATTAATGTATTTAGCATTCTTTTTGTAGTTATGCTTTATTCCACAAATTCCAATTTTTATGCAGCTCGAATAAGCTAAAATTTTTCATGTTGTCATGTTTTGTATTTGCTATTTTATTTTATGTTTTTGGTCTAGCATTTTCTATTCAAACTTAATACCCCTGGAAAGTTTCTTCCAATTCTTTATAACTTATCCCAAGCATCATCTCTTTCATGAAGCCTTTCTAGGTTTTCCCAGATAAGGTTATAGGCTCATGTTAGAAAATGCTAAGTTTTCCTCCTCATATGTGTTTCTTCTTTACTTTCTTACCGTTACCACACTGACAATACTTCTGATACCTAATGTATGGGTTTTTTTCTCCTCCACATCAAGCAGTTCTCTGTGACAACACCTGAGTATCCTTATAATCAGCGGTCGGGACCCTATGGCTCTCGAGCCATATGTGGCTCTTTTGATGGCTGCATCTTGTTCGCAGACAAATCTTTAATAAAAAAATAATAACGTTAAAAATATAAAACATCCTCATGTATTACAATCCATTCGTTTCCTACCACTCATGTTCTTTGTTGTGGGTGGCTGGAGCCAATCACAGCTATCCTCCGGGACAACACCACATTTTTATTGGATAATGTGTAATGTACATGGGTCATTGTATGGCTCTCACAGAATTACCCTTTTTAAAAATGTGGCATTTATGGCTCTCTCGGCCAAAAAAGTTCCCGACCCCTGCTTATAATTAAATCAATTCTTACACTATCTACTTGGAGATAGCATCAGATTTCACAGGTTAAGAGCTCAGTCCCACAAGACTACTCCCATCCCACTTCAGATGCTTAGCTCAAGCCCAGGTTGTCACCTATCTTTCTAACCAACTGACTAAAAGTCAGAATTTCCAATAACCCCTTCCTCTGGCTCAGTTAATTTACTAGAGCAGCTCACAGAACTAAGAAGACCACTAACATTTATCACTTTATTAAATGATATGATGAAGGACACAGATGAACAGCCAGATGAAGAGATATGTAGTGTGAGACATGAGAGGGTGCCTAATGCAGGATATTCTGTTCCCATGAAGTTGGGGTATGTCACCCACCCAGTACATAGATGTATTAACTGACCTTGAAGCTATCTGAGCACCAGAAACTATGGAGATTTTCTATGAAAACTTCATTGCATTGGCATGATGGATTATTAACTTCATTTTTAGCTCTTCGCCCTTCTTCAGAGAATTGTGGGGGTGGGAGTAGCTAAAAATTACTAACCTTTTAATCATGACTTGTTCTTATTTGTGACCAGCTTTCATCCAAAAACCATCTAGAAGTCTACTCAGTTTCCTCATTAGAGTATAAAGTGCTTCCAGTGCTCTTATTACTTAAGAATTTATAAGGCTTTTAGGAGTCCTGTGTTGGTATACAGGGACAAAGGTCAGATATATATTTCTTGTTATAAATCAGAATATCACAAAAATTTACCATAATTATTTCTTAAATATCTCTCCCTTCAACCAGACTCCTAAACTCTCAAGATCTGAGACTGTGGAACAACAATTTGTTGATCTGTAAAATCTAAAACAGCAGCTAATGCATTATACGCATTTAGTTTATAAGTAAATGTATGACAGAGTTAGAGAAATTTCATAGAAACTTGCACAGGAAATGTCACACGAAGCTATAAGAATGACATACATACTGCTATTACAACCACAAGATAAGAAAATGTCTTACATTCAAGACTATTTTTCCTAAAGCTGTTTTAACAAATTACCAAATACTTAGTGGGTTAAACAATACACATTTGTTCTTTTACAAATCTTAAGGTCATAAGTCTAAAATCAGTTTCACTACACTAAAGCGGAGGTGCCAGCAGGGCTAGTTCCTTCTAGGAAATGAGGGAAGAATCTTTTTTTTATTTTTCCCTTTCCAGCTTCTAGTAGTTTTCTTTTTTTTTTTTTTTTCTTCTTTCCCATGTGAGAGAAGGAGAGATAAAGAGACAGATTCCCACAGGCACCCTGACTGGTATCTATTCTTCAAACCCCATCTGGGTCCAAAGCTCTGCCCATCTGGGACCATGCTCACAACTGAGCTATTTTTAGCACCTGAGTAATTTTCTGAACTCTTCGACCTGTGGTACCTTTTTTCATGTTCAAAGTACATCAGTCTGTTCTTTGCTTCTAGTGCCACATCCCCTTCCTCTCTGACTCTGATCCTCCTGTGTTCCTCATATAAGGACCTTTGATTACATTGGGCCTATCTCAATGATCTAAGGTAATTTTCATTCTCAAGATCTTTAATCACATTTGCAAGGTCCCTTTTGCCATATAAGGCAACTTTCATAGGTTCTGGAGATTAGAACATGAACATACCTGGAGATAATTTTACAGCTTATCACTAATTTTCAGTTGCATTCTGATAGAGAATTATGTGAATATAGTTTAACCTTTTCTAAATGATATAACATAATTATTATTGGAATCAACTACTTCACTGTGATATAACAATAATATTCATTGCAAAGAAATTAATGTTTTTCTCTATAACAAAATATTTTAAAACTTTTTTTGAGGAAGTTGTTATGGAAAATGGCAAGGAGAAGACAACCCAACAGAGATATTTTCTCAAGAGAAGATTTTGGAAAAAGCCTCTGTTTATCAAACAAATAAAAACAAACTACTTAGATGGAAGCCAAGTGGACATTCCAAGGTTGTGCTGTGCTCTCCACCCATGCACTGGCCTTTAGGATCACCCATAGAACCCCAGGGATATAAAGAATTCAGTTTGAAAAATGTGAACCCATTCCCCCATGTTTTGAAATTATTTTGAAATTGTTTATATGACTTCTTATAGATTTTTGTTTCCTTGTAATTCAAATATTTGTTTCTTCAAGTGCCTATTTTTTTATTTTTATCTTTTTACAGAAATAGAGAGAGAGTGAAAGAGAGGGATAAATAGGGACAGACAGACTGGAGTGGAGAGAGATGAGAAGCATAAATCATCAGTTTCTCATCTTGAAACCTTAGTTGTTCATTGATTGCTTTCTCATATGTGCCTTGACTGCAGGCCTTCAGCACATCGAGTATAACCTTGCTCGAGGCAGTGACCTTGGACTTAAGCTGGTGAGCTTTGGCTCAAGCCAGATGAGCTCAAGCTGGCGTCCTCTGGGTCTTGAACCTGGGCCCTTCCGCATCCCAGTCCGACTCTCTATCCACTGCACCACTGCCTGGTCAGGCTCAAGTGGCTAATTTTTATTTGGTAAGCATTTTGACCTAATGTGGCTAGAAAACTTATTAGAAACTGAAACTAGAAAATTTGTTTGATTTTAAGTAGCAGAGAGATATAATTAATGGATAGCAACTATAAGTATTCTGACTCAACTTCACTACATAGAATATTTTTTATTGATTTTAATTTATTGTGTTTACATAGATTCTAGTGTGGCCCCGAATGTATACCCCCTTCTTCGTGTTCCCCATCAACACCTCCTTTGTCCCCCTCCCAATAGCGCCCTTCCCCATTCCCTACAGGTTTATCCCATCCTATCATCCCCTTTCCCTCTGTCCTCTTTTCCTCTGGTCCCTTTGATCCCTCCTCTGTCTCAATTCCGTTCCTCAGTTCACATTGTTCATTAGATTTCTCAAATGAGTGAGGTAATATTATATATTTCTTTCTCTTCCTGGCTTATTTAACTTAACATAATAGTTTCCAGGTTCATCCATGTTGTGGCAAAAGGTAAGATTTCCTTCTCTTTCATGGCCCCATAGTATTCCATTGTATATATGTACCACTGCTTTTTAATACACTCGTCCACTGACGACAGTTGGGCTGTTTCCAGACCTTGGCTATTGTAAACAATACTGCCATAAACATGGGGGTGCATTTCTTCTTTTAAATCAGTGAAACGGTGGTCTTAAGATATGTTTCTAAAAGTGAAATGGCTGGGTCAAAAGGCAGTTACAATTTTAATTTTTTTGAGGAATCTCCATACTGTTTTCCACAGTGGCTGCACCAGTCTGCATTTCCACCAGCAGTGCAGCTGGGTTCCCTTTTCTCCACATCCTTGCCAGCACTTATTCTGTGTTATTTTGTTAATGAGCACCATTCTGACTGTTGTGAGGTGATATCTCATTGTGGTTTTAATTTGAATTTCTCTAATGATTAGTGATGTTAAACATTTTTTTAATCTGCTTATTAGTTATCTGTATGTCCTCTTTGGAGAAGTGTTTATTTATTTCTTTTGCCCATTTTTGATTGGATTGTTTATGTTTCTGGTGTTGAGTTTTACAAGTTTTTTATAAATTTTGGTTATTAACCCCTTATCAGACATATTGTCAAATATGTCCTCCCATTGTTTGTTTTGTCTTTTTATTCTGTTCCTACTTTCTTTCGATGAGCAAAAGCTTTTTAGTTTGATATAGTCCCATTTGTTTATCCTGTCTTTTATTTCACTTGCCCTTGGAGATAAATCAGTAAGAGATTGCTGCAAGAGATGTCGGAGAGCTTACTGCTTATATTTTCTTCTATGAAGCTTATGGTTTCACGACTTACGTTTAAGTCTTTTATCCATTTTGAGTTTGTTTTTGTGGATGGTATAAGTTGATGGTCTAGTTTCATTTTTTTGCAGGTAGCTGTCCAATTTTCCCAACACCATTTGTTAAAGAGGCTGTCTTTACTCCATTGTATGCTCTCACTTCCTTTGTCAAATAACAATTGTCCATAAATAAGTGGGTTTATTTCTGGGTTCTCTGTTCTGTTCCATTGATCTATATACCTGTTCTTATGCCAGTACCAAGTTGTTTTGAGTACAATGGCTTTGTAGTATAACTTGATATAAGAAAGTGTGAATACCTCCCGCTTTATTCTTCATTTTCAAGATTGCTGAGGCTAATCCTGTTCTTTTTTGGTTGCATGTAAATTTTTGAAATATGAGTTCTATATCTTTGAAGTATGTCATTGGTATTTTAATTTGTGTTGCATTGAATTAATAAATTGCATTGGGTAATATAGACATTTATTCTTCCTATCCATGAACATGATATATGCTTCCACTTGTTTATATCTTTCTTGATTTCTTTTATCAATATTTTATAATTTTCTGAGTATGAGTCTTTAATCTCCTTGGTTAAAATTACTCCGAGGTACTTTATTTTGTTGCTGTTGTTGCAATAGTGAAGAGTATTGTTTCCATAATTTCTCTTTATGACAGTTCATTGTTAGTGTATAAAAATACTTCTGATTCCAGATCTTCACTATTGTGAACAATGCTGCCATGAACATGGGGGCGCATTTCCTCTTTTTGAACAGTGCTATGGTGTTCTTCAGGTATATTCCTATAAGTGGGATAGCTGGGTCAAAAGGCAGTTCGATTTTTAATTTTTTGAGGAATCTCCATACTGTATTCCACAGTGGCTGCACCAGTCTGCATTCCCACCAGCAGTGCAGGAGGGTTCCCTTTTCTCCACATCCTCGCCAGCACTTATTCTGTGTTGTTTGGCTGATGAACGCCATTCTGACTTGTGTGAGGTGATATCTCATTGTGGTTTTAATTTGCATTTCTCTAATGATTAGTGATGATGAGCATTTTTTCATATGCCTATTGGCCATCTGTATGTCCTCTTTGGAGAAATTTCTATTCATTTCTTTTGCCCATTTTTTGATTGGATTGTTTGTCTTTCTGGTGTTGAGTTTAATAAGTTCTTTATAAATTTTGCTTATTAACCCTTTATCAGACAGATGTGCTGTCGAATATGTTCTCCCAATATGTGATTTGTCTTTTTATTCTGTTCTTATTGCCTTTAACTGTGCAAAAACTTTTTAGTTTGATATAGTCCCATTTGTTTACCTTGCCTTTTATTTCATTTGCCCGTGGAGATAAATCGGCAAATATATTGCTGCTACAGATGTCAGAGATCTTGCTGCCTATGTTTTCTTCTAAGATGCTTATGGTTTCACGGCTTACGTTTAAGTCTTTTATCCATTTGGAGTTTGTTTTTGTGAATGGTGTAAGTTGATGGCCTAGTTTCATTTTTTTTGCAGGTAACTGTTCAAATTTCCCAACACCATTTGTTAAAGAGGCTGTCTTTACTCCATTGTATGTTCTTTCATCCTTTGTCAAATATTAGTTGTCCATAAAGCTGTGGGTTTATTTCTGGGTTCTCTGTTCTGTTCCATTGATCTATGTGCCTGTTCTTATGCCAGTACTAGGCTGTCTTGAGTATAATGGCCTTGTAGTAAACCTTGATATCTGGAAGAGTGATACCTCCTGCTTTATTTTTTCTTTTTAAGATTGCTGAGGCTATTCGTGTTCTTTTTTGGTTCCATATAAATTATTGGAATATGTGTTCTATATCTTTGAAGTATGTCATTGGTATTTTAATTGGTATTGCATTGAATTTATAAATTACTTTGTATAATATAGACATTTTAATGATGTTTATTCTTCCTAGCTATGAGCACGGTATATACTTCCACTTGTTTGTATCTTCCTTGATTTCTTTTATCAATGTTTTATAATTTTCTGAGTACAAGTCTTTAACCTTCTTAGTTAAATTTACTCCTAGGTACTTTATTTTTTTGGCTGAAATAGTGAAGGGGATTGTTTCTTTAATTTCTTTTGCTGACAGTTCATTGTTGTTGTATAGAAATGCCTCTGATTTCTGAGTATTAAATTTATAACAGCCCAATGGTCTGTCAGAGGATGAGTGGATTAAAAAGCTTTGGTACATATATACTAAGGAATACTACTCGTCTGTCAGAGGATGAGTGGATTAAAAAGCTTTGGTACATATATACTAAGGAATACTACTCAGCCATAAGAAATGATGACATCGGATCATTTACAACAAAATGGATGGACCTTGATAACATTATACGAGTGAAATAGGTAAATCAGAAAAGAACTGAGAACAGCATGATTTCATATATAGGTGGGACATAAAAGTGAGACTATGAGACATGGACAAGAGAGTGGAGGTTATGGGGTCAGGGGAAGGAGGAGAGGATGAGATAGGGAGGAGGGGAGGGGAGGTGCACAGGGAAAACCAGATAGAAGGTGACAGAGGACAATTTGACTTTGGGTGAAGGGTATGCAACATAATTGAATGATAAGATAACCTGGAGATGTTTTCGTTGTACATATGTACCCTGATTTATTGGTGTCACCCCATTAAAATTAATAAAAAAATATACTTTTGATTTCTCAGTATTAATTTTATATCCTGCCACCTTGCTGAATTCATTTATCAGGTCCAGCAGTTTTCTGACTGAGACTTTTGGGTTTTCTATGTCCAGTATCATATTATCTCCAAATAATGATAGTTTTACTTCTTCTTTTCCAATTTGAATGCTTTTTATTTCTTCTTCTTGTCTGATTGCTGTAGTTAGGACTTCCTGTACTATGTTGAATAAGAGTGGCTAAAGGGGGCACCCTCTCCTTGTTCCTGGTCTTAAAGGGATTGCTTTTAATTTTTGCCCATTGAGTATGATGTTGTCTGTGGGTTTGTCATAGATGACCTTTATCATGTTGAGGCATGTTCCCTGTATTCCCACTTTGCTAAGAGTTTTGATCATGAATGGGTGCTGGATATTATCAAATGCTTTTCCACACATATTGATATTATCATGTGTTTTTTACTCCTTCCTTTGTTTATGTGATGAATAACATTGATTGATTTGCCAATATTGTACCAACCTTGCCTCCCCAGAATAAATCTCACTTGATTATGATGTATGATATTTTTCATTTATTGCTGGATCCAGTTTGCTAATATTCTGTTGAGAATTTTAGCATCTAAATTCATCACAGATATTGGCCTATAATTTTTTTTCTTTGTGTCGTCTTTGCCTGATTTTGGAATCAGAATAATACTTACCTCATAAAAGGAGCTTGGAAGTTTTTCATCCTCTAGAATTTTTTGAAATAGCTTGAAAAGAAAAGCCATTGAATATATGGTAGATTTTCTTGTGAAGCTGTTTGACCCAGGGCTTTTGTTTGTTGGGAGTTTTTTTATAGCTGCTTTGATCTCATTTGTTGTAATTTGTTTTTTAGGTATTCTGATTATTCCAAATTGATTTTTGAAAGATTATATGTTTCAAGAAATTCGGCCATTTCAACTAGGTTATCTAATCTTTTGGCATACAGTTCGTCATAGATTTTTTTTTTTACATTCCTATGTATTTCTGTTGTTTCGGTTATTTCTCCACTCTCATTTCTAATTTTATTTATTTAAGTGTTCTCTCTTTTTTTCTTGGTGAGTCTTGTTAAAGGTTCACCGATCTTGTTTACCTTTTCAAAGAACCAGCTTCTGGTTTCATTGATCCTCTGTATTGTTTCCTTAGCCTCTATGTCATTTATTTCTGCTCTGATCTTTATTATTTCCTTATTTTTACTTACTCTGAGCTTTACTTACTGTTCTTTTTCTAGTTATTTTTAGATGCAGGGTTAAGTTGTTTATTTGAGATTTTTCTAGGTTCTTGAGGAATGCCTGTAATGCTATGAACTTCCTCTCAGTACTGATTTTGCTGTATCTATAAATTTTGAGTTCTTTTATGCTCATTATCATTGGTTTCTAGGATTTTTTCTTTCTTCTTTGTTCTCATTGTTAACCTATTCATTATTTAATAACATGGTATTTAGTTTCCAAGTGTGAGTCTTTTTCAGTTTTTTTTGTTGTAGTTGATTTCTACTTTCTTGCCATTGTGGTCAGAGAAGATGCTTGATATGATTTCAATCTTCTTAAATTTGTTGAGACTACTTTTGTGTCCTAACATGTGGTCTATCTTAAAGAATGTACCATGAGCACTTGAAAAGAATGTATATTTTGCTGCTTTAGAGAGAAAGGTTCTAAAGATATCTATGAAATCCAATTGATCTAATGTGTCCTTTAAGTCTGCTGTTTCTTTGTTAATTTTCTTTCTTGAGGATTTATCTAGAGATGTTAGTGGGATATTAAAATCCTCTATTATAGTATTGCTATTGATTTAGCCCTTTATGTCCATCAAAGTCTGCTTTATATATGTAGGTGCTCCTATATTAGGTGCATAGATACTTATAATGGTTATATGTTATATCTTCCTGTTTGATTACTCCCTTTATCATTATGTAATGACTTTAATTATCCCTTACTATAGCTTTTGTTTTAAAGTCTAATTTGTCAGATATAAGTATTGCTACCCCAGCAATTTTTTTTCATTTTTATTTCCATGAAATATTTTTTTCCAACCTTTTACTTTCAGTCTATGTGGTTTCTTTTGTTTTGAGGTGTGTCTCTTTTAGACAGCATATGTATGGGTCCTGTTTTTTGATCCATGCAGTTACCCTATGTTTTTTGATTGGGTCATTTATTCCTTTTGCATTTAAGGTTATTATTGATAAGTAGTTGTTTATTGCCATTTTATTTTTTAAATCTACATTCCTCTTTTACTATATTTTCCCCCTTTGTTCTATTAATAATAAACCTCTTAACATTTCTTGCAGCATTGGTTTGGTTGTAATTAATTCCTTGAGGTTTTTTTTTTTTTGTCTGAGAAGCTTTCTATTTCTTCTTCAGTTTTAAACTATAGCTTTATTGGATAAAAAGTCTTGGTTATAGGCTCATGTTCTGCATTATTTTAAATATTTCTTACCAACCTTTCTGGCCTGAAGTGTTTCTGTTGAGAAGTCGGATGTCATCCTTATGGGGCTCATTTGTAGGTGATTGACCTTTTTTCTCTTGCAGCTTTTAGTATTATTTTTTTATCTCTTAGCTTTGGTATTTTAATTATGATGTGTCTTGGTGTAGGTTTCCTTGGGTTTGTCTTTAATGGAGTTCTTATGCTTCTTGAACTTGTGTGACTTTTTCCTGCATTGATTTAGGAAAAATTTTAGCTATGTTTTCTTCATACAGACTTCTTTATCCCTTGTTTTTGCTCTTCTTCTTAAGAAACCCTTATGATGCTGATGTTGTTTCTCTTTATATTGTCACAGAGCTCTCTTAGAGTTTCCTCAGACTTTTTGAGCCTCTTTTCTTTTTGCTTGTCCTCTTCCGTGCTTTTGTTTATCTTGCACTCTAAATTGCTGATTCAATCCTCTGCTTCATCCAGCCTGCTTTTAATTGCTTCTAGTGTAGTTTTCATTTCTGATATTGTATTTGTCATTTCTGACTCATTCTTCTTTATTATTTCAATGTCTTTTTTGATGCTTGTTATCTCTTTAAGTGCTCATTGTGTCCATTCACTGTTACTCTAAGATCTTTGAGCATTCTAATAATCATTATTTTAAACTTTGCATCCAGTATTCCATCTCACTCAGTTTTTTCCTGGGAATTTCTATTGTTGATTTATTTGGATTGCATTTCTGTCTTCCCGTTTTTTCTGTGTATACACTCCTCATTTGGGTGTGTTGTTTGTGAAGTTAGCTAAGTCTATGATTGGTAATGTCTGCGTCCAATTTTTAGTTGTGTTGTTTCTAGGTCTTCTTGGGTTGGCATCAGCTGTTGATTTTAATATGCTGTAGGCTACTTAACTTTTATTACTGCTCTTTTTTCTGTTTGTGTCTGAGTTTTCTATGTCTTAGCTGGGTCAGGTGTGAGAAGCTCTTCCTTAAGCTTCCACTCTAACAAGGGTTGTTAGGTCCTGAACTGGTGCTTTCTGTATCTGTCTGCTGAATATGACTGCCCTGGACCTCCCTGTTCGGGGGCCTGGTGCTGATCAGTGGGGATCACTGCCTATAAGTGACTCTTATTAACCTTTTTAGAGCTACAAGTGATCCAGATCCTGTGGCTACCTGTGCTGGGTCCAGGTACCATTGTAAATATCAGCTGCTCTCCTAGGTTTGCTTTTATCTACTCTTGGCTTAGGGAAAGTTCCTTTAAAAGTTCAAGTTCTCCTGAGATCTGCTTTCTATTGTCTCTTATTGCTTCATACTTGTTGGGCTCAGTACTGTAATTCTGTAATTAGTTACAGTATTAGATGTAGCCTGCCCCTTAGCCTCAGGTATCATTCTATTAAGACTTTTTAGTTATTTATTTTTCAGCACTCAGTGGGGTGTAATCACAGGGGTCCAGTAGGTGTGGCCCCTGTGTTCATATTGTGTGGTCTGTCTACCATCACACCACAGCTATTGCTGCCTGGGGGATTTGGGCTCAGGTACTGCAGGTACCAGCCCACCTCCTTGGCCACCGTGGCCTCTGCTGCCCCACGTAAGCTCGTGCATGCCCACGTGTGCCCCCTTGAACCGCTTCCAAGGCTGCCCCAGCTTCTGCTACAGCTGAGGGTGGGTCTGCACTATGGATAAGTTTGAGCACGGGTTTGGCAGTCTGCAGTGTCTGTGCAGCATCTGCCTTCACAGGAGGGCTCGCTCAGACCACTTCCGGGGCTGCCTCAGCCTCTGCTGCTGTCTAGGGTGGGTCCTCATTACCAGGGGTGTTTCCACATTATCTCAGACCTCCTCAGCAGCCACTACGGCTCCCACCTTTGGGGCCAGACCCATGTGTGCCCAATCTGACCACCCCCGAGGTCGTCCAGCTTCCAATGCCGCTGAGGGCACAACCACATCATGGGTGGGTTTGCACTCTGGCTCAGACCTCCACAACGGCTGTTGTGGGTTCTCTCCTCAATGGTGGTATCGCTCAGGTCTCCAGCATGACCAAGGGCAGGCCCACACCGCAGGCAGGACTGTGTGTGAGCCTGGACCTCTGCAGCAGCCACTGCATTTTTTGCCTCCATGGACCAGTTTGTGTGCACTTGTTCAGACTACCCTGGTTTCTGCAGCCATGCCCTGCCACCTCTGGCCCTCCTGACCATAGTGAGTACTCAGCAACTTTGGGGGTGCTGTAGCTTAAACCTCTGCATTTACTATTTGTGTCTCCAACATGCTGCCTGCCTCTAAGCACCTTTGTTATAGCTGGGGCAGGTGAGCCTCAGGTGGATGGGATAATTTCTTCCCTTTGCTGGTGATGCTGTTCTCAGGAAAAATGTTCACTTTAGATTTGGGGAGTGACTCAGCCCAGGGATTAGGGTGTCCATCCTTCAATGTGTCTCCCCTGTGCCTTCAAGACCACTCTCTCCCCTGGCAACTTCAGTCCTTCCAAAGCTCCCAGATCCTGGAGCTCCAGGAAAGTGACTGTGAGCAAGGCTCTATGTGCAGTCCCTTTAATATGGAGACTGAGTCCGAGAGTTCTGCCTCCTTCTTTCAAACAGCGTCTAAGCTCTTTTCTCAGACAAATATAATCTGTAAGTCCCTTCGAGGCTCCAGGTCTCTAGGCTGGCATTCCAGTTTTGGTGCTTAGGACCCACAACTCCCTGGGCAACCCTCCTCATTGTGAGAGTCCCTCCCAGTGACCACTCGCTCCCAGGAGTGGGGCAGCCCTTCCCATATCTCCACCTTTTCTACCAATCTCAGTATGGTTTGTTTGGTGGTCTTTGGCTATAGAATCCTCTTAGTTTAGTCCTAAGTTGGTCTTTCAAGATGAGTGTTCTCAGAATTAAGTTGTAATCCACCTTGGTTCTGGGAAGTGGGAGTTGGAGCATCCACCTACCTTGTGGCCATCTTGTCTCCTACATAGAATTTATTTTACATATTTTAGTCTGTCTTATCTATGATAAGAAGATTTTAATAAAGTAAGCCTTAATGAGAATCTTACTCACCAAACACAGTATAGAGACTGTACAGATGAGTATTAGATATTAATCTAACTTTTCAAATATAAGAACTGACTCAGGAGTTTAAATATTCTTTTTTATTTTTATATAAAAAGAGGGGAGATAGTGAAACAGACTTCTGCATGGGCTCCAACCAGGATCCACCCAACAACCCTGTCTAGTACCACGCTATTTTTAGCACCTGAGGCTGATATGCTCCAACAAAGCTATCCTCAACACCTTGGGGCCATGCTCAAACCAAGTGAGTCACTGGCTGCAGGAGGAGAAGAGGAAAAGAAGGGGGAGAGGGAGGGAGGGAGAAGCAGGTAGTTGTTTCTCCTGTGTGCCCTGACCATGAATCAAACCTGAGACTTCCATATACCAAGCCAATGCTCTATCCACTGATCCAAATACTCTTTAAACTTGTTCAGCATTACAGTTAATAATTTCAAAAAAAAAATTATATTAGTGTTGTCTTTGCATTAAAACAAGCAGTTTCCTCATGCTTGTTTGAGATTTTAAAGTAACAGATATGGGGTCGGCATATAATATATTTGTATTTCAAATCATCTACGTTCCTAATTTTTTTTTTTTTTTTGGCTCACAAAACAACTCTGTCAAGTATATACAGCAAGTGCTATCATCCCCATTTACAGATATAAAAATCGCATTTTCAGGAAGTCATATATTTCCTCACTAAGCAATTATGATTAATTTCTTTATGTTTATAGTAATGCTATCTAAAGACAGCTATTACTGTTAAGGGGCGCTGAGAAAAAATTCTTTTTGATGAAGTAGTATGAAATTAATCTTTTAAAGTTGTTTTACCAATATAACTAACTATATGTTACATATGGCTTAATATCAATAGCTCTTATTACAGACATACGTTGTCAAAACATTATTTAGAAAACCCTTGTTCTTGACTATAAATATTTGATTTTGTACTCACAAATGATGAAATTGTTTTAAAATAAAAGGGTAAACATGGTTTGAAAGTGAATTATGGGACCAAAAATGTACTTCAGTTAAAGAACTAATTTGATAATTTTTAAAGGAATTTTCAACCAGTGTGAAAGAAAAGGAAAAAACCAAAAATGTAATAAATAGAAAGAGAACAAATATAAATTTAAAATGGTTTAAAAAGAGTGATTTTGATAATTTTGTATCAGTTGCATTAGGAGAGAAATATAACCAATATTGTGTTACAGATAATTTTATATAATGTATTGGGACAAAATATAATCAGACAAGATTGGAGAACACTGTAACTATTCAGTTGCAAAGAAACAGTGATATAAATTAGTAAAGATGGAGTCAATGTGCAAAGAAAAGGAAAAACGAGAATTATAAATTTAATTTACAAAAAGTTATATCTGATGTGATTTTTTGATTACATATGATGATGAATCAATAAGAATAAATAAATAAAAGATGGTTCCAGGATTTAAGGATGAGAGATTTAAAGAATGGTGATACCATTAAAATGATACAGAAAATTATGAAAGTAAAAAGAAATAGAATGAAATACCAATGAGCTCAGTTATAACATGTAAAGTTTCAGAAATTAGTGTAATATGTAGGCAAAAATATCTCGCAACTGCTAATGTGATCCTGGATTTTAAAAAGCAGATAATTGTAATTATAGGTTGAGAATCGACAACTTGGGAACAATAGAGACATTTGTAATTACAATTGTGTTTGATGAGGACGATACTGTAGGAAAGAGGAGAGTGTCCCAAAGGCAGAGACTTGTGAAGTGCTTACATTTAGGAAATAAGTATCTTCCTTTCTCTCTCCTCAAGTCCACTGCTTTCACTACCTTTCCATATCTCATCTTTATTCCAATAGTTACTCTTATTTCCAATCACATTATTTATCACTTAAATCACTACAAGTTTTTTCTTATTCATTTTCTTGCATTTATTCTTCCAACCAGTTTTCCTCATTGTAATTAAAATGCCTGTTCTAAAAGAAAATGACCTAATTACACCCCTGATGAAAACCACTGGTGTCTTTCTATTGCTCCTAGGTGAAAAGTTTAAATTTTCAAAATTCTGTTAGAAGACGTCACACCACCTAAGATTCTCCTGTCCCTGCCTTACCTCTCATTACCACTTTACACCCCAGCCACACTAATCTTCTTTTGATTTTACAAATGTATAATCTCTCAATTCCAAATGTTTGGAATAATTTTGGTTTTGATATTTTTTTGTGCATGGAACTTTCTTCTCATCAACATTTTTTCTGAAGAAGACATTCTTATTCTTGCATTTTGGGTATTAGTAGAACTGGTATCTCCTAAATAGATGGTTCTTGTTTGTTTCCACATATACAACCCACTTTTTAATAATTTTTTGCTCTTTATTATGCCAGGTTGACCGTACGAATAGATCACCAGAATCTTTTATAATCTGATATTAGTTATACTTATACCATGTAAAACACACAATAATCAGGAAACAGAAGCAAAGAGACATCAAGTTAGTTCTGTTCACCCTTTTTATTACACCATTTTTTGATAAAAGGAGTAACTTTTAGTAACAACAGTTTCCATCAGGAGACCCCAATTCTGTGGCTCAAATAAAACTAATCCTTCCCATTTGCCCATTCAGGTTTGGAAAAGTAACCATTTCTGATATTGCTAGTGTCTAAGAATCTCAACTTGCTGTATTTGTTTAAACATGCATACATTCCATATGGTATACATGTATTGAATTCTTTTTATCTCTGTGGATTCCATATACTGCCAATACCTGGTTGATATTTTCACTGATACCAGTAATAGACCCAGAAACCTGTTCATTAAGATGGGATTATGGATCTGAATTGCTAACATATTTGATGTTGATTGTGAATATGAGGGTAAGATAACATAAAATATGACAATTGGTATATTGTATATTTTATAAATTATATATCACAAAGAACACAGGACAAATCAGCAATCATTCACCTCGAGGTTTTATTCATTAAAAAGCACACTAAAATTAATAATTATGAGAGAAAAAAAGGACAGCACTAAGAGAGTTTGTTTATGTTTGGTTTTGGGTTTTCTTTTTTGTTTATTTTGTTTTTGCCAAAGTTAGAAATTCACACACAGACTTCTTCAGATGTAATTTTTATTTACCTAAAATTGGCTTGTAAACTCAAAGAAAATTGGGGCTACTAAACTTCCAGAGATGTGAAGTTGATTTGAAGAGTTCTCCATGGTGTTTCTATTTCTTTGTATAAAACCCATGAGTGTTTTCTAAATCCAACTACATTCAAGGGTCATTTTAATATTCAACATTATTTTTGGAGATTTTCACAGAAGTTGGAACTGTAAATATTTGGTTTGTTGGTTAATATCAGTACTTGGAGCCTCACTATTTTAAGACTATCAACTTAAATTCTCCAAAGAATTACTGTAAAGAAATATCTATTAAAAACCAGTTCTAAAGAAAATTTTCTTTTGTCATTTAAAACAGATCCAACAAAGCTGACAATTTCTTCCAGTTTCTTATTTTTATTTACAACATTTTATCTATATCAAATAATTGAATTCAATATTAAAATTAAAATGATCAAAATCTATAATAGCTTTTGACATCATAGCTTTCTATATTTCAATGATAGAAAATTTTAATCAGAAGCTTAATGTTGCATCTTAAGTTCTTTAGGTGGAAACTTTTAAGTAATGATACCATGTTATCTTGAGTTTTTTTTAAGTGGTTGATGTAGAATTAAGATTGAAATTATTGAAGTTATGAAATGTTGAAAGAATAAACTCTTAGGCCAAGATGTCAAAGTAGTACCACTTTTAGTACTGGAGATTTGTGGGTAATAATATTTAGAATTGTAAATATGTTTATTAAATATATGCTATATGCCAGTAATTAGACCCTATACTTTGTGTAGTTTGTGTAATATAATACTTAAAGAGTATTATAAAAGTAAATCATTGTCCCATAAATAGTATACAATAATGCTGTAGATCTTGTAGGCAGTTCTGGTAATCTGATCTAAGTTTGGTAGATTTTTTTTCATCTATTGATTTTTAGAGAGAGAGAGGAAAAGAGAAAGAGGGGGGGGGGGAAACATCAATTTGTTCCTGTATGTGCCCTGACTAAGGATCAAACCCACAACCTTTTGAAAATCAGAATGATGCTCCAACCAACCAAGCCATTTGGCCAGGTCTAAGCTTGGTAGAACTGGACTGAGCTCTCCTACATGTTTGTGGCCAGCTGGCTAATAGATGGAGGACTGGCTGGTCAGAGATGGCCCATCTGAGATAACTGACATCTGGTCCTTGTGATCTATATTTCTCACCAGGTTTGTTTTTGTGGCAAGAGTACAGTGCTGAGGAAGAGGTCTTTTTTTCTCAAAGGCTAAGTTAGAAATTGGAAAACTCACATATCCCTAACTTTTAGGTAAATATCAGAGCTAGAAATCAACCTTAGTTGGTCTGACCTTAATACCAATGTGCGTTCTCCCTCACTACCAGTGATGACAAACAAGCAAGAAAACAATGAGCCTGCATCTCAATAACTTATAATATTAAGAAAAATCTAGACTTTAAGAAACTGCAGTATCAGGTATTGAGAGAGGGTGGTATAACCAAAGGGTATGGACTTTAGCAGAGAAAATGAAAAACTGACTTCTATTTGGAACAACAGGAACATCTGGGGGGAAAAAGCCACACACACACACACACACACACACACACACACACACACACACACACATTCACTGGGAATTCTTGCTTGGGAAGTAAGCAAGGTTGAGGGAAAGATGAGTTTCTGTGAATGAAAATAAATTGTAAGGTAAATGTTAAGGGTTTGGTAATAAAATTTGGTTCTCATTCTAAAAAACAGTAGAGTTTATAGAGAGGTTGGCAATGGAATTGTACAAAGGAATAATAAGGAAAGTGTGAGCACTACATTCAAGCAATATATACAGAATAAAATTCTCTTCTTAAAAGGCAATATTTCTAAATATAAACATAATATATTATTAAAATAAAATAGGGGTTTTTGTTGGTTAAGAAGGTGTAAGTATTATTTCCCAACCCAAAGTCCCTTTAATAAACTGGTTAAAAGTACTAAAAAGGATACATTAAAGAACAAAATGACTGAGATAAGAGTTATTAGTGACAATACCTTAAACAAATAAAGTCTAAAGTGATCCAAAGTAGTTGACTTAGCAGTCAAAGAAAGTAAAAACCAATCTAATCTTTGAGTTGAATAACAAAAATGTAATCACATAAGGTCAGGAATAGTTAATTTTAAAATAAAAAAAGCAGTCAATGGAGAATTGGAAGAAAACCTATGTAAGGTTCTTGAACTCTACCTGAATAAGAAAACTATTATTAAAGATAGATTGCAATATGTCAAAGATGTATACTGTCATCCTCAAAGCTATTATAAATAACACAAAAATTATGACAAGTCAATAATGGAAAAAAGTTAATTCTAAAAAAAAGTTTGATTAATACAAAAGAATAGTAAAAGAGTAAAAAACCAAATAGATGAGATAAATTAAAAACTAATGGCAAGTTGATAGATACAAATCCAACTATATGTATAACATTAAATATTAATAGAATAGACTTGAGAATTTAAAAAGCAAACATCAGATTGGGTTTTTAGAAAGTAGGACTGTATTATATATTCCCAATGAGAAATATATTTTAAATATAAAAATATAATAAAATTAAAAATAAAAGAGGGTAAAAGACATACAATGTTAGCACTATCAAAAGAAAGGTACGGAGGGTTTATTAATATCAGACCAGTATACTTTAGAGCACAAGTATTACTAGGATTAAATAGTGTTATTTAATTTAAATATTTAATTTAAATTTATTGAAATGAAGTCAATTTAAGAAATTATAAAAACCTAAACATTTATGCACTTAATAACAAAGTTCAAAATACATGAGGAAAAATCTCAGAAAAACAGAAGGACAGTAGATAAATCTATAATTATAATCAAGGATTTGACACACTTTTACCAATAATTGATAGAAAAATTTAATAGAAAAGTCAGTAAGAATATATAATACTTTGGACATCACTACTAACCATTTTGATCTACTATACATTTTTATAGAAATTCAACCAATAGAAGCAGAAAATGTTCTTTTTTAATTGTACACAATTTTCCAGGAGAGTCTATATCCAGGGTGATAAAATAAGTATCAATAAATTGAATAAGTTTGTTATGTATTACATATATATTTTCTGAACATCATAGAATTAAATGAGAAATCAACAACACAGAGGTATATAAAGATACCACAAATAATTGAAATCTAAATAACACATTTATAAATAGTTCAGGGATCAAAGAAAAAATCAAAAGTGATATATGTAACTTGAACTGAGTGAAAATGAGAAGACAAAATAAAAAAATTTGTGATAGGAAGCTACAACAGTACTTAGAGGAAATTTATAGCAATACACTGTAGACATATTAAAAAGAAACTTGTTTTATCAGTGATATTAGCCTCTCTCACTGTTCAGAAACTCTGGTGGATGGCCCCAGACTCCCATGACAGCAACCTTGGACTTTATGAGAGCACACAACACATGCTGTTATGGAATTAACCAAGACACTTTATTTCAAAGGCATTCCAGCACCTCTGGCCATTCACCAGACCACCCAGGTGCTCTTTTTAGGTACCCAATCTGTGGTATCAATTGAAGGGTCAGTTTCTAGTGTTGTACCTGAGTTAGGATATCAATTTTTCCAATTGCCAAGAGGTGTTAGCACTATATCAGCCAGGATGTGGAAGATAGTGAGGACTTTCTGAGGTTCTTGCAGATGAACCCAAATTTCTTTTCTTATATCCGGACTCTACTAGGGCTTATTCATGATCATCCACTCTTTGGCTTCCTATTGTCTCAGCCATAAATTAATTCTTTCTGAATAGCCCAACTGTCAGTACAAAGTGTTAAAGTTCAGAGCTCATGAGGGATCACTAGCCAAGGCACTTTGAGTTTAGATCACTGAACACTGTAAGTCTTTCTTGTTCTATGTATACATTGTCAACTGCAGTCCAAGTAGATGAACTGTCACAATCTAGGTTAGATCCATCCTTAATGCCAGGTATTAGTGGGAATTTCCCTTCTCCCTCCCTATTGGCTACAGGGGCTGCCACAGGTATAAGGGCAAATGGGTCTAGAAGATCTACTTACTTTTAAGGACCTAGAAACACCCAAATCTCTAGAGACTTAGGGCTGGCAGACAGGGTGCTCCTCTGCTGCAAATAAGTATGTCACTTAGTCAAATGGAGGTTTCGTCCATGGCAAGGGTAGGTCATTGGATAGTTCTTACCATGAAATGTAGTTTCTTTGTGAGAGGCTCCTCCTGTAGAACCATTGCTTATACTGTTCAGAGTTATCACTCTTTGGGGTTTGTCAGGTTCTGTTTTCCTCCACAACTGGGACCAAAATCTTAGAGGTACTCTCTTCTGTTGTTTCTACCACCGGGCCTGACTCATTCCTTCCTAACTCACAGATACATTTAACCAAATAGTAACCCTGCTTGGGAGATGCCCAGAGCTTTGATCTACTTCGCAGGTATTTTGTCTTCTCAAAGGTGACTTGCTGCTCTGCTCCCCAGACCCATGTGCACTCTCTTTATCAGGCAATATAAGGGATGGAGGCAGTATATCAGATGGGAAATACAAGTTGCCCAAAACCCTAAAATCCCTACAAAATCATTCACTTCTTTTTTTCCTCATATTCCTAGGGGATTGGTAAGCTTGAAATTCATCAGTTATAGCTTCTGGGACAATGTACATCTTGCCTGACCAAATGACTCCTAAAGACATTAGGGAAGGACTTGGACCTTAAATTTTCTGTGGATCCACTTTCTGTCCTCTTTCTGAAAAATGTTTCAGCAAAGTCTTCAGAGTGTCTTGCAGCAGAAGCAAGTCACACGTCAGCATTATATCATCAGTGCAATGGGCCCAAATTGCTGAATTGGGGAAAGAAGACAGAGATAGGCTTCAGGATACTATCCTGTGCAAATCTTGAGACTGTGCAGGTAGAAAAAGCAATTTAAAGGACCACTATTGCCCCTCAAACTTTCAACCAGATTGATCATCCCTCTCAGGCAACTTATGTTGTTAGACAATTGCCACTCTTACTAATTGTGTAGAATTACTGGTTCCCAGTTGGCTGTTTTCCTCAGCAATGATTTGAGTACTCTAATCCAGAGGAAGAATTCACCAATAGAGGTTTGCAGGGGTTGACCTTGTGGGATATCAATATTCAATACGCTCTCAAATATTATAAAGAAGAAAATTTTATATTCTCACCATGGTCGGTTGGCTCAGTGGTAAAGCATCAGCCCAGCATGTGGACGTCCCTGCTTCAATTCTGGTAAGTGCACACAGAATTGACCATCTGCTCTTACACTCCTCCCCTCCTCCTTCTCTCTCTCTCTCTCTTCCCCTCTCACAGCCATGGCTCAATTGTTTTGAGCACATTGCCCCAGGCACTGATGATGGCTCTATGGAGCCTCCATCTCAGGTGCTAAAAATGGCTCAGTTGCGAGCATGGCCCCAGATGGGCAGAGCATCACCCCAGATGGAGGTTGCTGTGTGGATCGCAGTTGGGGTGCATGGGAAAGTCTGTCTCTCTATCTTCCCTCCTCTCATGTGTAAAAGAAGAAAACAAAATAACAAACAAAAATAACCGCTCATATTCTTCTGGGGTAGGGACTCTCCAGTTGTGGTGTCAGAGAGACTTTCTTGACTATACTGTTTACTCTTTATTACTCCTGAGTGCTGAGCGGGTCATAAATACTTCTGTGGGTTACCACTTATTAAAATACATTCTTCAGTTCTAGTATTCACCAAGGCCAACAACTTTTGCTTATTTCCTTGAAGACCAGTGAAGGGTGAGGTCAACATGGGGCTTCTGATTGTCCCTAATGGCCTTCACCTGGAGGCAATCTTTACCTTCTTATACCTGGAGCATGGGAGGCACCCACCCCAAATAGGACTATGTATCTGAGGCCTCTGATGTAGGGCAGGGCATCAGAGACGGTAGAGGCATGTGGGAAAGTTTGGAACTACTTTTCAAGTTTTAAGGCTTTACAAAGGCTGACCACACAGCATTGTGTTGTCAGTCCATCTGTTTAGGTGGGTTCCCATTATTAATAACCTCAAACAAGATTTGTTTCCATGTTACTTTCACCAACACTTTACACTTAAATTGGATAAACTTTTGGTTTTTCTAGTTCTCTCTCTGTCACATGGGTCCTACAGACCATGCCTGTTCCCAGGATATGTCAGTTTCTGCCAGGTCAGATAGGTTTCCAATATGATAAGTGTCTTCTTCCATGATTGGGCTCAGCATAGATATCAGAATCCCTTATCAGGTGCTAGAAGCCAATTAGAGGATCTTGGTTTTCATTCCTGTAGAGAACATGGTTTGATTGGGACCTTCAAAGATAAGGGCATAGATGGTTTGTCTCATTCCAAATCCCTAAGAATTTGTTGTACCTCCTCTAGGGTTTTTAGAGTCCCGTATGTCCAGAGAGGTGCCCTCAACTGAGCCAAGGTTTCCTCTAGGCTACAATGATCTTATCTATAAGCAGTGAGTACCTTGCACCTTGTGAGTGTCAAGTAGACACTGCTGGAGGGCCGAGTGTGTGATGGTGTTGCTCATTTTCTCTGCCTCCTACCTGGTGAGAAAAATGCGTCACCCCTCATGTGCTATAGCTGCACTAACCATGCCTGGACACTTGTTTGGACCATCGGTTAGAACTTCACAGCTATATCAATAATCTCGGGGGACGTATATACTCTCATAATAAATACTTCCCAAATTGGAGGTGCTGCTGCACTTTTGCTTTCCTTCTTGTTAGGGATGGGAGGGCACGGGGAGTTTCTTTCATTTCACTGTCAATCAAACAACATCGTCTTCATACTCCAGACTTCCTCAGGGATCCCACCTCTTAGCATGCCAAGCAGGCTTTGTCATAAGCACTTGGACCTTAATAGGTGGCAGTTTACACATTCTTGGCTTTGCAAAATGGCATAGTGAAGTCTCTGATTTATTACCCTGCTTCCCCACATTGTGCCAAAGCTATCACAGTAGTGGACACACACATCTTTCTCTAATCTCAACTCTTTTTCCAGTTTTCTAACCCAAATGTTAGCTTCTAGTTGGGCATCATGGAGCAGCCAAACTGGCCCCAGTAGAGACCAGCCCATGGCAACAGGCATCCACTTCTCTGCTTTACCACAGTGTGCTGTGTACAGTTCCTCAAATTAAGGATTAAAATAGCTGGTGTTTGGGGGGCATACCTGTACTCACACTGTGGTCCAAAAGCACCTGACACATGAGCCACCTTTCCTACATAGAGGTCTATAGCCAACTCAGAATCTCCCTGCTCTCCCACAGATCCCTCTTTCCCAAGGCTCATTTCTTTAGTCTTCTGGCTGGTTTAGCAATTGTTAGTTCACAAATTGGCTATGTGCACAGAGGTTGAAAGACCAAAGAAAGACCACTCCAAGTTGGTCATTGGCAGGTTTCATAAGGATGGGAACTTATTGCATACAAGACTTGCTTTGGTATCTGCAATATTAGTTGATCTCCACACCAATCCACCAGAATCTTAAAAGATTATATCGAGTCCTTAAGTGTTGAGAACTCTGTATATACCATCCAAACAGTCTCAACAGCACATTACTCTCTGAAGGTTGTGTCCTTGGGCAGCTTCTAATTCAAGAAAGGTAAGCAGAATTCACATTCAAGGATAGGGGAGAGGGCAAAGAATCTTCAATTGTCTTGATTGCCTAGGTGCAGCTTGTGGGTCAACCAGTGGTCACATCCTCTTGATGACCTCCTTCAACAAAAGTGTGCAAAGTTTCAATTATATAGGATGGATATATTTTGGATAGCTAATAGTTAATATGGTATCTGCACAGATGTTGTCTTTAAATGAGTTGAGAGGAAATTAACACAAGTATAGTTTGGGGTACATTATAAGCTATATATAGTGCTGCAGTGATAGATACTCGGCATTAAAAAACAACAACAACAGACCAGAAAAAAATGCAAAGTTGTACAGAAATTAGATATAATCATAGTACACTGCACAACTCCACTTTGAATAATGTTCACATAATCATAATGTAAATACTAATTTTTAATTTAACAAAGATTATGGACATCATGATATTGGAAAGATAAAGAACTCATATAAAAGAGTATAAAGAGAAAACCTTCTGCAGAAGGAAGCCAATAGATAGAAATAATTAAAGAATCATGCTACATAAAAATAAAACATATTTACAAAATACAGAAATAAAACTTGTATTCTTTAAGGACAGGCAATTTGTGTTTATTGAGGTAAAAGGTAGTTTTTAAAAATTACTGTAAATTTTATAGAACTATTTGACTTTAAAAAATATGTGCATGTATAGATGTGAAGTATAAAACTGTAAAATTAAAATGGGAAAAATCTACTTCTGCATAAAATAGTGACCACAATAAATAGTATCATAGTTTAACTTTAATAATAACAAGAGTTTATAGTTTTGAAGTAAAAATAATTTTGAGATTTATTTTGAAATTATAAAATGACTAAATTATTAAAATGGAAATATTAATATGTGACTAAGTTTTTCTTATAAAATAACCAAATTTTAAAAGTCAGCCTCTCTCTCCCTCTTTCTCTCTCTCTCTCTCTCTCTTCCTCTCTCTCCTCTTCCTCTTTTAACCTATGAATTTTCTATAATGAATGTTTAACATCCCAAAGATGTTTACATATTTCACAAAAAGAAACTGCAATCTCTTTGCCACTGAGCAACTGTCAGTTTCCACTAAGTCCAATTATCATAGGGTACCACTCTGAGTTAATTTGTTACCTGATTTGTTTCACTGTATTTTTGCATCTGTTTCACTTGCTCTTATGACAGATGTTTCCCACCATTTTGGCAGTTGAATTGAACTGTGGAAGGCAATTGATTACTGAAGAAAGCACCTCAGCTACACAGCAGCACCATCTTTGGGCCTTCTAAGGAAAATGATCCAAACTTGTCAATTATGAGTGTATTTCTGTCATGTTCACTATGTGAACCACCTTTGTTGTGTAATTTAGGTAAGAAAAATGGCTTAAAAATCATTGCGTTCCATATTTTACATGAGATAAAATATCCACAAAAACAGACTATCTAAAAGAAAAAAACCCAGTATTTTATTTATTAACAAAAATTTAAGTATATTACTTTAGAAACTGCTTACATTGGGAATAATTAATTACTTTCTTTTTAACTTAAAAATTAAGAATGTGATAATTTTGTGTGATATTTTAATAGTAAAAATTTTAAATTATTTTATATTTCTGACTTATGAAAAACCTTTCTTAATTTACCTTTTTGTTAGGATACAGGCCCCAAGATACTTTTTATTCCACTTATCTTTAGAGTAGTAATAATACATATCTTCTCAATTCTCACGATTTTCATATATGTTTATCAAATATTCCTATCTTTTAACATTCTATTATCAAGCATTTTCTAAAGAAAATTGCCAGGAGTGTGAATCCTAAAACACATGTTATATCTTACAATATTATTTTCTTTTGTTGTTACTAATTTAGATGCAGAATTTGAATATATGAAATATACAAAATGCAGCACCAGAAAATGTAAGTTTTATTCTTATCCTAAAAATGAATAATTGCCTTGGCCAATTGGATCAGTGGATGGAGCCTCAACCAGGCTTGTGGAAGTCCCGAGTTCCATTCCCAGTCAGGGCACACATAAAAAGCAACCATCTGCTTCTCTTCCCCTCCCTTACCCTCTCTCTCCCTCTGCCCTTTCCATAGCCAGTGGCTCAGTTGGTCCAAGTGTCAGCCCCAGTCACTGTGAATAGCCCAGTTGGTCCAAGTGTCAGTCTTGGGCATTAAGAATAGCTTGGTTGTTTCGAGAATCAGTCCCAGATGGGAGTTGCCATGTGGATCCCAGTCAGAGCATCTGCAGGAGTCTATCTCCCCTCTCTCATTTTAAAAAAAAAGAATAATTAGTTATATGAGAGAAGTAATTCAATCTCTATTTTATACAGAGAGAAATTCTTTTTAATATTGATCAAAAAATTGTCTAACTCTGATGCTTTTGGTGTACTTTTTATATATTAACTTTTATGCTGTGATGCTCTTATTTTCACCAAATAAAACGTGGCATTTATATATTTTTAATTACAATCATTTAGTCTTTCTACAATTCTATCACAAAGTGTAAAGCTTTAATTAAATGCTTGTTTTTAAAATTCTTAAGAAAAAAATTTTTATCATCATTAAAATCAGTCTTATAGTATAATATTAAATTATTTATTCATAATTTTTCTTCTCCCAATCCTAGTCAAGTGTATAATTGAGACCATTGTGTAGGGTAATATACAGAAATAAAAACATAAAACAAGTAATTGTATTTTCCAAGTTATTTAGATTTAAATCTATATCTGTTCTTGTCAATATAATTACCACTAATCCAATGTGACAATTTTAAATTAAATAAGTTTTAGAATTTAGTTTGTTAATAACACTAGTACATTTCAAGTGTCCATTAGCTATAGGCTATTTAATAGCTCAGATATTGAAAATAAAGACTACTTCTATTACCACCAGAAGTACTATTGGAAAACACTTACAATTATTTGTACATGATATATTATCTAAAAGTTAGTAGAAATCTAATGGTATACCAGATTTTCAAAAGCAATTTGAAGTAAATAAGACTTATAAACCTTTAAATAGCTATATTTAAAATACTGGTGAGCATTAAATAGAATATTGTGTGTTTGAATTTTTAGAAATTAAGGCTTAAATCTTATGCTACTTTATTTATTATAACTTCCAAAGCTTAAAAAATTAAAGAACATGAATATTTATGATTAAGAAATACATTATTCTTTCCTTTATTAAATTATAAATATTTGGTTTAAAATTTTCTAGTGAAACATCCAAGAATTTCAAGTTAAATAGTTTCTCAAAGAAATTTACAAGGGCTTGAAAAAATAAAACTAAAAATACTCTTTATATTTATCTTCACAAAACATCTCACTCAAACCACAGTAAGAGAAGGGAAAAAAAACTAAACATAAAAAATTGTTGATACGTTAAATGGTGGGAAAAAACTCTAGGCATCTTGTTGATTCAATGCGTTTGTATTTGTACATACAGTTAGTGAAAGGTTGAGGGTTGGTTATTCCTAAACCAGATACAAACTGTAAATTTATTGATATATGAAATAATGTATTTGAGGTTTTTGACTTCCTTTGTTTAGCTAAATTTATATAATCAATTCCTACAGATATATTTAGATGTTTGTGTTTTCTAATGTTCTGTAACTTCTTTTTATATATGTGTACATTGGTGTGTGTGAGGTGTAGTAGGCAATATTTGGGTGTCCATCCAGTCTATAAATATTTCCACTTTCTATGCACAGAGATATATAGCTGATAGCCATGTTTCTATTAAAAATCAGCTATATACATTGAATACAAGTTAGGTCCACCAAATAATCTCTTTTAGAATTGCAAGTAAAATCAGAAACAGCTAGCCATTACTTGTATCTGGCTAGGGATCTGAAAAATAAATATTTGTATATTGAGACCTAAAAAAAAAAAATCTGTTTTTTTTCTTTATTTATTCCTTCTCTTCTGGTGTGTGTGTGTGTGTGTGTGTGTGTTATTTTTTGGTTTTAAATGTCCAATGAATCAAATGTGTCTTCTCCACTCAGCTATTTCCCCTCTTCCCTTCTTGGTTTTAGACTATTTTGTGAAGAATTAGAATTAATTTGTAGGTAAGTCTTTGGAAAAACTAGTTTCTAAATTTTTTAATAACAATGAAAAAGCAAAGTTTCTCATACAAATAATATAATAGTCAAATAAAAACTAATAAAGATAGCCTGGCCAGGCAGTGGCGCAGTGGACAGAGCATCGGACTGGGATGCGAAAGACCCAGGTTTGAGACCCCGAGCTCACCAGCTTGTGCATGGGGCCCATCTCACTTGAGCAAAAGCTCTCCAGCTTGGACCCAAGGTTGCTGGCTCCAGCAAGGGGTTGTTCAGTCTGCTGAAGGCCCGCGGTCAAGGCACGTGTGAGAAAGCAATCAATGAACAACTATGGTGTCGCAACGGCAATGAAAAACTAATGATTGATGCTTCTCATCTCTCTCCATTCCTGTCTGTCTGTCCCTATCTATTCCTCTCTCTGACTCTCTCTCTATCCCTGTAAAAAAAAAAGAAAGAAAAAAAACTAATAAAAATAATATATCAGGTTTACGAATTCATTATCTTAGGTTACATTCGTCAGTATAATCTAAATTACACTGTGGTAGCAAATGGCCCTGCTCTCTTACTGGCTTTTAACAATATTTCATGCTCAAGATTATATCCATTTTATACCAGCCACAACTCTGATTCACATTCTCTACATAATGGGTTCAAACAGTAGTAGCTAACTGGGACTTGAGAGTTTCATTAATTCAAGAAAAAAATGTTATCAAAATGACACGATTCTCCTCATTTATTATACACAGAAGCAGCACATGTAGCCTCCACTCATTTTACAAAAAATAAACCAGATTACATTGCCAAAACTAATGACAATGATATGAAAGACATGATTCAACTTCCAGATCAAGACCATTAGGCAGGAATAAACACTTAAAATTTAACTCAAGTCTCTTCTTAAGATCTAATGCATACTTACCCTTGAATCTTTGAAGATGTCTCTAAGATAGAAATGTGGGGGGGACTGAAATTCCCAAACCTCTAACCATATAGTCATACTCCTGGCAACCTGTCCCCACCCAAGGATTGGGTGCACAAGTCATGTAAGTAGCATAACTAAAGGTATTTTTTATCATTCACAACATTTAGGAAATTCCAAGGGTTTTGAGAGCTATGAGCTAGGAACTGTAGATGAAGACCAATTACTTTATAAATTGTGATATTTCATGGGCCTATTCTCTAACATATAATGCTAAAAGTTCATGTCCCTAAAAGAGCATAAAAATACATGAGGCAAAACTGGTAGAAAAGAGAAATAGACAATTGTACTATTGTAGTTAGGGATATTAATAGCTCTCTGTCAGTAATTGAAAGGTTAAATAGATACAAAGTCAATATGAATACAGATATCCATTCTTAGCAGAGGATACCTAGCTCCCAAGTGTGGAAGAAGGTGGGCTACAACTAAAATGTCACTTTAGTAGACATACTAAATTAAGCAAAGAATACAACATTTTTTTTTCTTAAATTTTACTTTGTTTTTCTAAATTCTATATTCAGATAAGGATTTTAACATAGCTTGCTGCCATTGAAACTTCATAACAATTATTTAGTTTATAATATTCAAGATTCCCTGGCCAAGATAATATATGAAAATAATTAATAATCTAAAACTATTTTCAAAAGAAATATCAAATTTGTTTCCCACATAGTATCTATTAAGTCTAGCACCCCTTGCATTTTTAGCAGTTAAGTGGACTGTTTGATTTGTCTTTCTAGAAGAGAAGAAAACCTTTAAAATCTTGTTTTGGCTGAAATAATTTCTTTTGCATGAGTCACAACTCAGTTCTTTCTCAGAGGAGAGAAAGAACTTGGTAAAGTTGTTAAAACAAATTACAGGTAACTGGGTGACTCATGTTCAACACAAAATCTTGTACATCTATGTTCACAGAAGATTATTCATAATAGCCAGAAAGTAGAAACAACCAAAATGACCATTAACTAATGAACAGATAAACAAAATACAGTGTATCCAGACAAAGAAATACTATTCAGTCATAAAATGGAATAAAGGATAAACCCTGTAAATGCTAAGCTATGTAAAAGAAGTTCATGAAAGGCTAATATTATATCATTTTATTTATATGCAAATTCATAAAGATAGAAAGTAAATTAGTGGTTGCCTAAGCTGGGAGAAATGAGAAAAACTGGGAAGCAAATGTTAATGCCTAAACAGTTTACTTAAAAATTTTTTTTTTTATTTACTCATTTTTAGAGAGAGGGGAGAGAGAGAGAGAAGGGGGAGGAGCAGGAAGCATCAACTCCCATATGTGTGCCTTGACCAGGCAAGCCCAGGGTTTCAAACCGGCAACCTCAGAGTTCCAGATTGACACTTTATCCACTGCGCCACCACTGGTCAGACGATTTACTTTTAGAATGATGAAAATGTTTGAAAATAAAATGGTGGTGATGGTTGCACAAAGGTTGCACCCTGTGAATATAATAAAAAAGAACCCATTGAATAGTATAATATGGTGAATTTTACAGTATGTGAATTATATATCAATAAAGCTATTGTATAAAAGTTTCTTATTTTTATTTTGTATTTTTCTTAAGTGAGAAGTGGAGCAGCAAAGAGACAGACTCCCACATGCACCTGACTGGAATCCACCCAGCAAACCCACTAGGGGGCAATGCTCTGCCCATCTGGGGCCATTGTTCCATTGCAACAGGAGCCATTTTAGCACTTGAGGCAGAGGCCATGGAGCCATCCTCAGCACCTGGAGCCTACTTGCTCCAGTGGAGCCTTAGCTGCAGGAGGGGAAGAGAGAGACAGACAGACAGACCGAGACAGAGAGAAGAGAGAGGGGGAAGCAGGGGGAAGCAAATGGTCACTTCTCCTGTGTGCCCTGACTAGGAATCAAACCTGAGACATCCACATGCTTGGCTGATGCTCTACCACTGAATCAACTGGCTGGGTCTTATAAATGTTTTAATAAAAAAAAATGGTTGCCTGACCAGGTGGTGGTGCAGTAAATAGAGCATTAGCCTGGGACTCCAAGGACCCAGGTTTGAAAACCCAAGGTCACTGGCTTGAGTGCAGGGTCACCTGGTTTGAGTGCGGGCTCACCAGTTTGAGTGCAGGTCTCTGGCTTGAGCATGGTATCATAGATCTGACCCCATGGTTGCTGGCTTGAGTTCAAGGTTGCTGGCTTGAACAAGGGGTCACTGGCTCGGCTAGAGCCCCCTCCCAGGTCAAGACATATATGAGAAAGCAATCAATGAACAACTAAGTTGCCACAACTATAAGTTGATTCTCCTCATCTCTCTCCCTTACTGTCTGTCTGTTTGTCTGTCTGTCTGTCTCTTTCTCTCTCACTAAATTAAAAAGAAAAAAAAAGTGAACATGACTAGGCAATTAAAGGTTACTGAGTTCTGTTTTGTTATCTTTATAATATTGTTTGAGTTATATTTTATTTTATACGTGTACACATTGCTAATACTCCTAATAGATGGTTGATAAATATTTATTGAACAAATGAAACATTATATCTAAGTATAGCCTGTTTCTAAATGTCTTCAATATAGAGTTGACAAATGGAATCCCTCTTTTTTTCTGTAATTTAAATTACATTGAATTCCAACTTGATGGTAAATTATTTAATCGATGAATTAATGTAGGTGCAATCACAGAATATGTTAGTTCTTTGTTCTGTCACTTACTTTCTTGTTAGTTTGAAGAAGTATCCATTTTATGGTTTAGTTGCTTGGTCAAAGTTTTATTCCTGTGGTGCTGCTCTCTACCTTGTTTTAAGTGAAAATGTTACTATATTACTTTATAGATATTCAGAACCTTCCAGGTTTTGGATGAAGAGGTCTGATTGAAAATCAGATTCAGACACATATGGAGAATTCTAAGTTCCCAGTTGCCTTGAAGTTAACTGGAGTGGGCACTTGATTATTATAAAGGCTAGAATTGGATTGAAGAATCATACTTAGAGGTGTAATAGAGCTCAGAAAGTGCCAGACCTTAGAGTACCTGGCCCTTGATTGTAGCAGCTGGAAGTGATTTAACAAGCTCTTGAGGTGACAGAATCAAATGCATTATATGATGAATGGGCTGTTTCAGTGTACTAAATTGTTTTGCTCTTTAAAAGCCGGAATTAAATAGTTTATGTTTTGTGGGGTGGTGGTGGGGAAGGAGCTCCAATAAAATAACTCACGTTCATCTACATAAATGCATGCTCAAATCACATACATATTACTATAATTTTCTTTGCCCCGCGACTCACAGTTTTATGATCTGTATTAGCTAGGTACTTTTATTAACTAAAGGGAATTATATCTCCTTAATTATCTCATGATATTTGTTAAGGTTCTGTCCTCATGCCCCCATTTTTTCTATATAAAACAAGGATGCAGTGCCCAGAGCCTCATTTGGCATCTTGCTCTAAGCATGGAGAGAACCGCCCTATATTAATGTTATCAGACCAGTTAAGGGAGAGGGAAATGAAGAAAAGTGGCCGAAAGGTACAAATTTTCAGTTATAAATACTACAGACATAATAAATAAAGCATGACAAATATAGCTAACACTGCTGTATGATATATAGAAAAGTTGTTTGTGTAAACCCTGAGAATTCTCATCACAAGGAGGAATATTTTTTCTTTTCTTTCTTTTCTTTTTATTGTACTTCAATGACCTGATGGATGTTAACTAAACCTATTTGGGTACATTTCACAATATACATAAATTAAGCCATCATGTTGTAGGCCTTAAATTCATACAGTGATGTATGTCAATTATTTTCCAATAAAACAAGAAAAAAATAGATTTAAAAAGGTTTACAGGCCTGACCTGTGGTGGCGCAGTGGATAAAGTGTCGACCTGGGAACACTGAGGTTGCCGGTTCAAAACCCTGCACTGGTCTGGTCAAGGCACATATGGGAGTTGATGCTTCCAGCTCCTTCCCCCTTTCTCTCTCTCTCTCTCTCTCTCACTCTATGTCTCCTCTCTAAAAAAAAAATGAATAAAATAAAATAAAATAAAAAAGAAATTAAAAAAAAAAGGTTTACATAAATTAAGCCATCATGCTGTAGGCCTTAAATTCATACAGTGATGTATGTCAATTATTTTTCAATAAAACAGAAAAAAAAGATTTAAAAAGGTTTTTCTTTTTTATAAAAAAGTTATCAAACCAGAAAGATGGCAGGTGGAGAGCAGTATTATCTGATTTCAGATGAACTTTGTACATGAAATTGGTTGGTTGTTTAAGTCACTTTAGTCAGGTTTCTGTTACACAGATTTAAATGCAATTCTGAATATATTTAAGTAACTATTAAAGACAGTATTCAAAATGTCCTTTATGAGTTTGTCCTTTATATTTGTAGTTAATAAAGTTAATATTTTTGTTGTTGTTGTTGTTTTAGCACTTGGGCCATTGGCCCTTAAAGATCATGCTATGGCACCAAGGACTTAATTATTTACCATTTCTACCAACCATACTTCTCAGTCTTGGCTTTAGGCATTACTGATACTACCAAAACAACCAGCAAGTGCACAAACAAAAAACTGACGAAATATACTTTACTGACATCTTGCATTCAAGCCTTCTGCTTCTACAGAAAAGAAGCAATGAATGGGCCTTTATTTTTGTTAAGAGCACACACATGATCATATTTTTCTTTTTTTCATAACTTATTCACAAGAAAGAAATTATCTGCCCTCTGATTAAAACACTGAGTTTTTTTCTCCTTTTTCTTCATAAACTTTATTATTCTAAACACCAATATATATTGCCACATTAACTCACTGTATCCCAAACTCCAGCTACCCCTTGAGCTAGTAACTTCAATGAAAAACACCTTAGGTGAGAAGGTCTATACCCCCTTACACAGGATCTAGAAGAATCTGAAAGCAGGATATTGTTGATTTCCTCAAATCACATATCTTGGCTTTTTTACTCTCAACTGCAAAAGAAATTTCAGAAAAATTGTCCTTTGGATGATCTGACATCTGTCTCCAATGTGTGTTCAAATGTAAATAAAAGCTGATTTAAAATTTTTTTTTTTTTTTCTTCAGTGAGAGGAAAGGAAAACAGACTCCTACATGTGCTCCAACCAGGATATGCTCAGCAAGCCCACTAGGGGACAATGCTTGGCCCATCTGGGGCATTGCTCTGCCATTCAGCAACCTACCTCTTCTAATAGTGCCTGAGGGAAGGCCATGGAACCATCCTCAGCACCTGGAACCAACTCATTCCAATTGAGCCATGGCTGCAGGAGAAAAAAAACAGAGTAGCAAGAGGAAGAGGGGTGTAGAACAGACGGGCACTTCTCCCGTGTGTCCTGACTGAGAATCATAACTGGATATCAACATGCCAGCCTGATGCTGTACCATTCAGCCAACTGGCCAGGGCCTGAAATGTCTTATAAGCTATAAGAAGTAACTATTTAAACTTAAAATGATGCTTGAATTTTTTTTCTATTTAATGAAGAAATGAGCTTCAAACAATATTTTTAAATATGTAATCTAAAATGATAATGTTTAAACAAATATCTATTTTTTACAATAAACTAAAATTAAAAAATATACAAATTAATTATCTATTAAAAGATTTAAAATGCTCTAAACAGTGTAATTAAAAGTGGAATCCATTGGTTTATATTGCTGAACATCAGTTCCTAGTTATGATAAAATTGGAGTGGTTGCAGAGTGTATTTTTATTTTTAGATCATCAAAAATCAGGTGCTTCAAAATTTTTTGAGTATATTAAACTTGATACTGGATACCACAGTCTTGGAAATAATTACATTTGGTATTATATGTACTGTCAAAAATAAATATTTTTAAAGATAAAATCAGTATTCAGAAAAATTAAAAGACTGCATATACTAAGACATGTGGTGGTAGGTTTTATGAAAATTTTGCAGTATTATATCTATATGTATACAAACTTTCAAGTTTTATTTCTTATGTACGAAATATTAGCAGAGTTTGTCACACTGGACTTTGCTGAAACCTCCAAGTTACTGTGGAATACAAATCTAAGTGTATTTCTTAAATCTATTAAACTACATGTAAAATATTTCTATATTCATATAAATTTCTTTAAATCACATTAAAGAAGAAATGCATTAACTCATATAACATAGGATTATTGAATGCCAATAATGTGCTAGTATTGCCCCAGGTACTGGGGATGCAGTAGTGAACAAAGCATTTCTCATAATAGTAAGCACTCAAATAAACAAATTGTATTCTAATATAAAAAAATATTCAAACAGCATATTGAATTTTAACATGTTATGTCCAGCTGTACACATCTCTTGCTTTTGTTTATCTTGTTCTACTTAGATTTAACCCATTTTTTTTATCTAGTGAAAATTACTCAACCTTTTTTTTTTTTTTTTTTTAATTACTCAACTTTTAAATCCCAGCTCATGTTTCACCTCTTTGAAACTTTTGGACCACTACCATCACTTAATGCCTGTATAAAATTAATTGCTTTTTCTTCTTCATTCTGACAACAGCAATGGTATTGAATCACATGCTTCAAGTTGATATTTTTAATAAAGGCCATACCTTAGTTATATTTATAGTTCTTATACCTAGCCACTAAAAGAAAAGATTATATTAAAAAATGAATGAATGAATAAATGAATGAAACCATTTTGAGATGTCTTCATAGATAGTATATGAAAATGATAAAATGATTCAAAGAAGAATTAATATTATTAATAAGAAATTATCACAAGTTTTGTAGTTTAAAACATTACAAAGTAATTATTTTACAGTTCTGTAAGTTAGAAGTCTGACATCGGTGTCACAGTAACATCAAGTCAAGGCTAAATTCCTTTCTATAACTCTCTAGGAGAGACTCAGTCACTAACCCTTTCCAACTTCTAGAGGTTGCCCACATTTCGTGGCTTGTGGTGCCTTTTCTTCATTTATAAAGCCAGCAATGTCTCATCTTTCTGACCCTTCTCTTTCTTCTACATCTCAAGGTCTTTAAACTTAATCATGTCAGCAAAATATCTTTTGCCATGAAAGGTAAAAAATGCACAGGTTTCTGAAATTAGGATGTGGACATCTTTGTTTGGAGTCATTATTCTGCCTACTACAAGTAAGAGCAGACTGATAGTTTGGTACATGTGTTGTAGTTACTGCTACTTATAGGTAAAAAAAAAGGGGGGGGCAATAATACAAATTGTAACAGTCAAATGAAGACATTGTAGAAATTTATTTAGTATAAATATTTTCATCAGAGTTGATAAAGAATTGAATAAATAAATAGTTAAATATATTGAGCCAAAAAAGTTGCATAAAGAATTAAATGAACAAATTGCAAATAAAATATAAGCCTAAAAGACATCATAACCAAAAACAAAACCAAGTTTCATTGTAAAAAAGATAGTTTCAAAAATATAACATTTTCAACTGAGAAACAGTGAATATAAGGGGGAAATCCATGTCTGTTTTTATAATCCCAATTTCAATTGCCAGTTATAAGTTTTTAGTGTACTGGGAAAAAAATATATAAAACACATAGATCGTTTGCAATTTCTCCAAAGAAGTCAGAGCACTGTTTGGGCATTTGTCCTGATATCCAGATTATGATTTCAGTAACCAGTTTTGCCCCATCACTTCTGCATACATTCATTCCCTTGAGCCACTCACAATAATTTTCAATGTGTTGATAAACACATCTGTCAAATACTACTACTTGTCAATAACAGCAATTTAGTTTTATTGAAGATAAGGTCCAAAGCAAATATCCAATAGATGACAGTCCTTTAAATCAGATCTAAAAATACCCCATTAGTTGTTGACATTATCATTTATTAGAAGGAGAAAGAAGACAAAAAAAGAAAAAGAAAATTTACCCTTGTAAGTGTTAGCAAAGAACAAAAGGAGAGTGATGAATGTTCAATAAGTGCTTAATTTTTTTAATAATTAATATTAAGCAACTTTGAATTTTTCATCTTTTTAAGTTGAAAGGTATTCTTATAATTCTGGTTTTGAGAATATTCATTTGTCCTTTTACCATCTTATGGAATTGACATTCAGACAATATATTTTGTCTCCATAAACATATAAATATTTATTTCCATAAATCAAATAATCTTTGCAAAATGCAATCACAAACCTGTGTGGTTTTTTTCTTTTTTAAAATATTGCTTTAGATCCTCTGTAGGAATCCCTCCTTATGCACTAACAAATTTATTTAATATACTTCAAGGAGATCTTGATTTGAACAGTCCTAGACAGTTAATAGAAATAGTAAAACAAGAGTTAGAGCTTATTGAAAAAATTATGCATACAGCTTATTTAGATCAAATTGATACATATCAACCTACTAAATTAATTACTTTTCTCACAGAACATTCTCCTTCTGGCATCATATGGCAAGAAAACAAGATGTTAGAATGGCAATCTTTGCCGCATAAGACTCAAAATATATTATGTACTTACTTAGAAAAAATATGTACTTTAATTACTAAAAGTAGACTTAGGATAATACACTTAACTAGAAATGATCCAAATAAAATTATTGTACCTTTGACAGGTAATCAGATTTCAAACAACTAGATGTTAAATATTGATTGGCAAATTGCATTGGCTGACTATTTTGGTATTGTAAATAATCAGCATCCTACAAAGAAAAGAATTCAATTTCTAAAAAACACACAATACATTTTGCTGACTAAAGTATCGGCTCAGCCAATTTAAAAGGCTTCTATTTTTTATACTAATACAAATAATTAGGTATCACTAGATATACTGGACCAGTGACAAAAGTAATAAAGACTCCATATACATCAGTCCAAAAGGCAGAGTTATCTGCTATACTATTACTACTTTTTTTATAATAATTTATTGTGTTTACATAGATTCTAATGTCCCCCATGTCCCCCAGTACATCACCCCTGTCCCTCTCACTATAAAGCCCTCCCCCTTCCCTCCAGAATTTGATTTTCTACTCCCGTCCCATCCTATCATTCTCTTCCCTTCTGTCCACTTTACTTCTGGATCCTTTGAACCTACCTCTGTCTCTATTCTGCTCCTCAGTTCATATTGTTCATCGGATTCCACATATGAGTGAGGTCATATGATATTTTTCTTTCTCTGCCTGGCTTATTTTACTTAACATAATAGTTTCCAGGTCCATCCATGTTGCTGCAAAAAATAATATTTCCTTCTTTTTCATGGCCCCATAGTATTCCATTGTGTATATGTACCATTGCTTTTTAATCCATTCATCCACTGACGGACACTTGCACTCTTTTCAGATCTTGGCTATTGTAAACAATGCTGCCATAAACAAGTGAATGCATTCTCCTTTTGGGTTGTTGATATGATATTCTTGAGATATATTCCTAAAAGTGAAATGGGTGGGTCAAAAAGCAGTTTGATTTTTAATTTTTTGAGGAATCTCCATACTGCTTTCTACAGCGGCTGCACTAGTCTGCATTTCCACCAGCAGTGCACGAGGGTTCCCTTTTCTGCACATCCTTGCCAGCACTTATTCTGAGTTGTTTTGTTGATGAGCGCCTTTCTGACTGGTGTGAGGTGATATCTCATTGTGGTTTTATTTTGCATTTCTCTAATGATTAGTGGTGTTGAGCATTTTTTCTTATGCCTATTGGCCATCTGTATGTCCTCGTTGGAGAAGTGTTTATTCATTTCTTTTGTCCATTTTTGGACTGTTTATCTTCCTGGTGTTGAATTTTACAAGTTCTTTATAAATTTTGGTTATTAACTCCTTATCAGATGTATTGTTGAATATGTTCTCCCATTGTGTGAACAAACCTGTGTTTTATAGTGAAAACAAAGTTATTTTTTTACAACATTTTAAAATATAAACAGAAAACTTTAGGATATTACTGGGTTTTATAAATTATCTCATTTAAGCACACACATTAAAAATAAGAAAATTAGAGGGTTTGATTGATTTCTCCAAGGTCACATAGCTAGTTGGTGGCAAAATAAGAAGTTATATACTGTTTAAACATCAATACTCTTCCTCACAACCAGCTCTACCTTCACAATTTAATCTTTTATTTTCCCTACCAACATCAACATTTGCATTCCTGGCATTATACGATATATGTACAATTTCCCATGCAAGTAATAGAAATGGGCCAGAATGCTATTGTCAGATAACATCTGCTATGATGATAAACTGCTCACATAAATTAGGGGGTCAAGGAACGTGCAGATACTCCAGTACTTTCATCCTTTTCTATAGAGCATTTTCACCAATAAAATAAAAGTTAGTTTTGTATTCATTTGCATAATTGAACAACTTTCTTTGACTTGTCCTTTGCATTTTGATGTTCTTGTTTAATAAAAGAAATAAAAGGTTTCTATTTTGTAAATCTTCATATTTATTTTAAAATATTCCCTAATTTTTGTAGAAAGTATATTAGCATTTAAAAAAAAATCACTGTGACTTTGAGTGTGAGGGCAAGAATTAGAAGAGAAAAAACAGTACACGTATAAGGAATTGTTAAATATAGATTGCAATAGTATGAGAGATGGCAGTAACTTTGCCTAGGGGAGTGTCAATGTGGAAGCAGAGATTATTCTAAATTAGTTAAAATTAATAACCTATGATGATGAAATAAAAATGGATGAAGAACCAAGAGGTCACAAAGATGATTTTCAGATTTCTTATTTACACAGCTAAAATTATAATGATACTATTTAGTCAGAGGAAATATTAGAGGAAGACAAAATTATTAATTAGCTTTTGGTAAATTACGCTAGAGTAACAAACAATTATCCTTTTTTAGTAACTTTTATAAGATCAAAGTTTAGTTTTTCTTCATTATTAGAAACACAGACTCTGAAGTCAGACCTTCTGATTATGCATCCCAGTTGTTACATTTACTAAATTAATATTTATGAGAAAGCCACATAATTACATGTCTCAGTTTCCTTATCTGTCAAATGGAGAAGGGTAAGATATTTCACTGAGTATCCTGAACAATTTAATTTACAAAGAAAACACAAGTAAATTTGAGCCACTACCATCAATCAAGTACAAAAAAAATCTATTGTAAATGATTCAAAAAACTAATTCACTCAGATTAGAGAACTGTCTATTTCAGTTACTTACTTACCTAATTATTTAATAATTTCAGCTTTATTGATATATACTTGATACCTAACATATATACTTCTAAGGTGCAATGTGATGATTTTCTATATGTGTATATATTGCAAATTGTTCTTTTTGTATAAGTTCTGTTCTCTTGATACTTTTAAATTTACTTTTTTCTTTGATTTTAGGCAGTTTTATTATGTGTCTTGTAAAAGATTACTTTAGATTAAAATCTTGAGGTGATTTATTAACTTCATGATTTTGTATGTCTGAAATTTTCCCCATGTTTGAGAAATTCTCCTACATTGTTTCTGTAAATAAGTTTCCTTCCCCTTTCTCCTTCTCTCCTTCTGAGACTTCAGTGATGGGTCAATAGCTTTCTTCACTTTTTAACGATGTCCCTTAAGTCCTATAGGCTTTTAAAATTCCTTTTTATTTTTGCTACTTTGACTGGATTGTTTTAAATGTTGTCTTTGAGTTTGCTCACTCTACATTCTGCTTGACTATGTCTGTTCTCAAAGCTCTCTATTGAATTCTTCAGATCAGTCACTGTATTCTCCAGCTTCAAATTTACTGTCAGTTCTTTTTGATATGTTTTCTTTGTTGAATTTCTCATTTTTCTTCACAAATTGGTTTTTTTATTTCACAAAATTGTTTATATGTGTTCTATTTTTATTTTATTATTTTTATTTGAATTTATTGGAGTGACATTGGTCAATAAAATCATACAGGTTTCTGGTGTACTACCTTATAATACATGGTCTGTATACAGTATTGTGAGATCACCACACCAAAGCTAGTCTCCTTCCATCACCATTTATTCTCCCCTTTATACTCTTTTACCTCCCCCTTCTCTTTTATAATCATCATACTCTTTTTGGTAACTATACGTTTTATGTTCCTTGCTTAATCCCTTCACCTTTTTTATCCAGTTTCCAACTTCCTTCAGGAGCTTAGTATCCAAAATTTATAAGAAAGTTATAAAACACAACACCAAATATTTAAATAATCCAATCAAGAAATAGACAAAAAACCTGAATAGAACTGAATAGACCAAAAAGAACATACAGATGGCCAATAACATATGAAAATAATGCTTAACATCACTAATTATCAGATAAATGCAAATTAAAATCACAATGAAATATCATCTCATGCTTTTCAAAATGGCTATCATCAATAAATCAACAAACAACATGTATTGGTAAAGGTGTGGAGAAAGGGGGACCTTTGTGTACTGTGGTGAGAATGCAGACTGGTATAGCCACCGTGAAAGCAGTATGGAGTTACCTCAAAAAATTAAAAATAAAACTGCCTTATGACCTAGAAATTTCACTACTGGAAGTATATCTAAAGAATCCTGAAAATAAAACTTAAAAGACTATATTCATACTTATGTTCACTGCATCATTACTTACAATAGCCAAGATTTGGAAGTAGCCAAAGTGCCCATCAGTAGATGAATAAATAAAAAACCTATGGTACATTTACACAATAGAATACTACTCAGTCAAAAAAAGAAAGAAATTCTTTCCTTTTGTGATAGCATGGATAGATGTAGAGAATATTATGCTAAATAAGAAAAGCCAATCAGAGAAAGGCAAGCATAATATAATTTCACTTACATGTGGAATCTAATAAAATATTTGTGTTCACTTGTAGCCACCTGAGACTATTTAGAATAATTATTTTAAATTATCTGTCTGATAATTTATGTATCTTAATTTCTTTGAGGTCAATTACTAAAAGTTTATTATTTTTCTTTTTTGGTATTATGTTTTTCTGATTTTTTATTATTTCCATATTCTTGCATAGATGTCTCCACCTTTGAAAAAAACAGTTACTTCTTTCAGGTTTTATGGACTGACTTTGGTGAAAAAAATACTTTCATCTATGGGTGGGACATGCTGAAATATTCTTTGACCCCAAGCATAATGGTTCAGGGCACCAAGTGCATTGGCATATAGCAGTTCTTAGTCAAGGAGGATATCATGTCTTGGCAATTCAGGCCACTGGCTCTATAATATCCACAATTGTGTGTTCCTTGTCAAGTACTGCAGTGGTCCCCAGGCTCCAAGTGTTATTGGGTTCCTAAATTGCACCTCCAGGTCCATCAGCTAGGGACCATCACATGCACTGGTGGTGGTTAGAGCTGGTAGTATGCATACTCTAAATTATAGAAACAAGCTGCAGATATTTGTAGTGGCAGAACAGTTGCAAACACAAATGTATAAGTTGGGACCAGGGCCAACTGAGGGCACATTAACAATCTCAAGGCCCTGGATGTTGACGTGTTCCCATGTGGTTTAAGGTCTTGCCAGAGATGTATTTATAGTAATGAGAGCTGTTGATGGGACTTTAGTTGGGCAAGGTGCAAGTGCATAGCTGGAGGGACTAGCTTCAAGTGAGTCCAGAAGTGCAGGATAATGATAAGAGTCAGGACCAAATCATGGCTGGCAAGCAGCTGTAAAGTCCCCTGATTGTCAGTATTCACTCTTATAGCTGAAAGGTCTTCCCATAGGTGCACAGCAGTGGAGGTTTGTGAGTGGAGTCGGGCCGGGGACTTGTAGGTGTACAGATGAAAGGTCTAGCTACAGGTAAACTCATCCATGCAGTCTAGTGACAAGAATCAAGGCCAGATTTAGTCCAATAGGTAACTGTGGCAGCCCTTGCTGTTAACATGCACACCCATGGGTGCAGAGTTCCATCACAGGTGAAGACACAGCAGTAGAAGGAAAAACTTCTTAATATGGCATAAACCTAAATGATGGAGGAATAGATCTATATGTTTATTAGAAGACTGTCTTAAAAGATTGAAAAAGAATACATAGAGGGATTCAAAAACGGTTACAGAGTAGGCAGATGTTCCAACTGCCACCTCCCAGGGCCAAATTGGATTACAATTTGATTTAAGAACAATAATCTTGAAAAACCAATTTTGGACTAAACAAAGTCTATAACTGAGAATCACAGAAAAAGCCACACCAAGACTGGTAAGAAGGGCAGAGACATGGAAAGGGCTACATTGTTTCCAGGAGCAAGTGGTAGCTGAGGGTTTGGAGGGACTCTTACTGTGGGGAAGTTTGCTCTGAAAGGTGTGGGTGCTCAGCCCTAGCCCCAGTCCCAGAGCCCAGACTAGAGCCCAAGAGCTGAGAAGAGGTGCCCAGATGGCATTTGATGGTAAAAAGAGCCAGGTTTGTGTCTGCAATAAAGAGACAGAGCTCTCAGTGATGCCTGCTTTGTCTTAAAGGGCCCATGCAGAAAATCTTGTTCACAGCGACTTACCTGGGGCTCCGATGGAGGAAGAGCTGAGACAACTGGAGTTGCAGCAGGAGAGTGTAAAGTTGGAGGCCCAGGGAGAGACACTGTGAGGGATGGTTACCGGAACCCTTGTGCTGAGTCATTCTCCAGTACTGCAGTCACCATCATTCTTGAGTGGAGCAGTCCCCTCTCAGCAGAATCATCCTGGGAAAAAGTAAGTGCTTTGCCCTCAGGAGTCTCTCCTGCCCCAGTCTTGGAAACTGGGTCATAATGAGAAGCAAGGTAGCAGGGGGCATGTTAGTGACTTAGTTTTCTGGAGTTGAGGCCAGAGATTTCCCCTATAAGTTCCCCAGACTATGACTGGTGCTTCAACCCCACAGAAGACTTATTAGAAACTGTGTGGTTTGTTGACAGACCATACCTCTAGATCTCAGAGGTCACACCCACTGGGTTCCTGGGGCCACACCACACTGAGGTCTGTGTAAAAACACTGGACAGACTGACACCTGGGGCTGGGAGCAGAGCCACATCCATCACCCAGGCTAATCTCTAAATTGCTGCAGGTGCTAGCCTCTAGCAGAGGTATTTTCAGTGGCCGAACCCAACAAACAACCAGCAGACAGAGGCCACAAGAGTGGGACTCAAAGAAACTTGACCTTTTAAGTGAACCTTCCCCAGGTCCAGTGAGGGTAAAATCCAGCCTAGGTGTGCAGCTTGGTATCTCCATGTGCACCTGGGCCCAACAGAGGCAGCCACAAACTCTGAATTGCTTGTAGTTCCATGAAGGTTGCTGAGGGCCAGTCATGAGCACTGTGTACCATGGGTCTGCACCAGGTTTCTGCCAGAGAAGTCCAGAGCTAGCACAACCAGTGGCCAGCTATGGAGAGTATCAGTTCAGGACCTAACAACCCATGCTAGAGTGGTTTATAAAGAAAGGGCTCCTCACATCTGGCCCAGCTGAGGCGAGTTTTGCTCTCTGTAATCAGCACTGGCACAGCAGCTCATGTGCAATGGACAGGATGGACCTACATAGTCAGCCAGTCCAGGTACTTAATATCCTGCCCAGCTGAGCTATATCCCACTACAGTGGTTGGCAGAGCCATATATCATTAGTCGACAGAGCCAAATATCAACAATACAATGATTGAATTTCTTTTGAGAGCCAAATCTTTTAAACTTAAATTATATAGGCAAGTACATTGTTATTAACTTAATTAGGGTGGAGTACTCTTTGTGGAAAAGCCACACTCAAGGGGTCAAAGAGATGCATATGGCTCACAAACCACAGTTTGTTGACCAAGGCACTAGGGGAAGGGAGAAAGGCTTGGAACATAGACATTTAAAGTGTCAAATCTTGTCAAAGGGCTTAGTCAATTTTTTGGGGGGGGGGGGACACAGTCAGCCCCAGGAGAGGACTCTCTCAGTCTTTCTCAATGAGACCAGGGTCTTATTAGCAGTAAGAACTTCTGCAGAGGGGTCTGTTGACACCTACATCGATCTGAACCTACTGCTCATATTGTTGGGGAGAAATAAAATTTGAGTATCCAGCAGTTGCTGAGACATTAGCCTCAAAAGAGGCTACTTTTCCCATAATAAGCTATTGACCAAGAGAACCCAGAAGTAGGGGGTCCCACTAATGTAATATTCACAACCTCAGCTGCCCTAACCAACAAGATTGCAACCTGCAGAGGGGTTGCTTGGGTGAGGTCTGTCTAAACCCACACTATAGTCTTTCTAAAGAAGACTCTGTGGGAAGACCAGGCACCTACAAGAGGAGGTGGAGAAACTGAAAAGTGAAAGCAAATCTTACAGAGCTTGGAGTTTTTATACAGCTGTTGTCATCTCTAAAAGGAGGAAGCTTAACCTTATACAAAGATTGGCACCTCCCACACTACCCAGGCACAGAAAATCAAGACAACAGTGAAAAAAGCAGTAGCTGCAGTCAAGTAGCCCACAGTTGGTTACAAACAACAGCTGATGCCAACCCAAGAATATCTAGAACCAACAAACTGGTAGAAAGTGGCAGACAGCATCAACCCTAGACTCAGCTAGCTACACAAGCAGTATACCCAAAGGAGGAGTCTAGCAGGCAACAGAAACTGTGGAGAATAAATATAACCAACAAGATGAACATTACACAGTATGTAATACACATGATCAAGGTTGACCCTTAAAGCCAGCCAGCCTAAAGGAATAACTATACCCACAAAAGGACCAACTACATTAAATACTTACAAACAACAGGAGGGAAAATAAAACCCTCAAGAAGCATTCCTAGAACAAAGAAAATTAATATCCTGGAACTCAGTACCATGAAGCTCAGCTTCCTCATAAAGACACAACAAAAAGTTCAAACTCAGACAGCACAACCTAATAAACAGACAGAATGGGCAGACAAAGAAATGCTACCTAAATGAATTAGCAAGAGAAATCCCCAGAAAAAGAACTAAATGAAATGAAAGAAATCAACCTACCAGATGCAGAGTTTAAAATAATAATTTTTAGGATGCTGAAGGTTCTTAGAGCAACAATGGATGGACATACCTAAATAAAGAGATAGCAAGCACCAAAAAGAACATTGAAATCATAAAAAATAGTCAGAAATGACAAATACAATATCAGAAATGAAGGCTGCACTATAAGGAATCAACAGCTGGCTGGATAAAGCAGTGGATTCAATTGGTGATTTAGAAGAGGAGATAAACATAAGCACAGAAGTAGAACATCAAAACAAAAAGAGGCACAAAAAAACAGAGAATACTCTAAGAGACCTCTGTGACAACATGAAGAGAAACAATATTTGCATCATAAGGTTTCTTGAAGGAGAAAAAGTAAACAAGGTGTTGAGAACCTGTATAAAGAAATCATAGCTGAAAATTTTCTTAAATTGATGAAGGAAAAAGTCATACAAGTTTAAGAAGCACAAAGAGTTCCATTGAAGAGGAACCCAAGGAGGTCTACAACAAGACACATTATAATTAAAATACCAAAGTAAAGAAACAACAACAACAAAAAATACTGAAAGCTGCAAGAAAAAGCAGTTAATTACCTACAGAGTAACCCCATAAGATGGACATCTGAACTTCTCAACAGAAACACTTGAGGTCAGAAGGGATTGGAAAGAAATATTCAAAGTGATGCAAAACAAGAACCTACAACCAAGACTACATTATCCAGCAAGGCTACCATTTAAAGTAGAAGGAAAATTAAAAACTTCTCAGACAAAAACACCCACAAAAAAATAAAACACAACTCAAGGAATTAATTACAATGAAACCAATATGCAAGAAATGTTAATGGGCCAACTATAAAAAGAGAAAAGGAAAATAAAGATATCAAGGAAAAGAGAAATGCAGACTTAAAGAATGAAATGGCAATAAATAAGTACATGTCAATAATAGCCTTAAATGTAAATAGATTAAATGTCCCAATCAAAGGACATAGGGTAGCTGAATGAATAAGAAAACACGACTTGTGCATATACTTTCTACATGAATCCAACCTCAGAACAAAAGATAGACATAGACTGAAAGTGAAAAGATGGAAAAAAGTATTTCATGCAAATGAAAATAAAAAATAAGCCGGGGTACCAATACCTATTTCTGACAAAATAGCCTTTAAAACAAAAGGCTATAATAGGGGATAAAGAAGGTCACTACCTAATAATAAAGAAAACAATCCAACAGGAGGATATAACCATTGTAAATATTTATGTGCCTAATATAAGAGCACTTAGATATATAAAGCAGATTTTTAAAACTTTTTCATAACTTATTTATTTGTGTTTACATAGATTCTAGGGTGACCCTTACTGCATCCCCTCTCCCCCATATTCTCCTCCACATCTCCTTTACCCCCATCCCTAAAGGGCCCTCCCCGACTTCCTTTCAGGTTTATCCCATCTTATCATCCCTTTCCCTCTGTCCTCTTTTCCTCTAGTCCCCTTGCACCCTCCACTGTCCCAGTTTCTTTTCTCAGTTCTCAAAGTTCCTTGGATTCCTCAAATGAGTGAGGTCATATAATATTTTTCTTTTTCTGCCTGGCTTATTTCACTCAACATATTGTTTCCAGGTCCCTCCATATTGTTTCAAAAGATAATATTCCCTTCTTTTCCACGGCCTCATAGTATTCCATTGTATATATGTACCACTGCTTTTTAATCCACTCGTCCACTGATGGACACTTGTGCTGTTTCCAGCTCTTCACTATTGTGAACAATGCTGCCATAAACATGGGGTGCATTTCTTTTTTTCAGTAGGTGATATGGTGTCCTTGGGATATATTTCTATAAGTGGGATAGCTGGATCAAAGGGCAGTTCCATTTCTAATTTTTTGAGGAATCTCCATACTGTTTTCCACTGTGGCTGCACCAATCTGCATTCACACCAGCAGTGCAGGAGGGTTCCCCATTCTCCACATACTTGTCAGCTCCTATAATGTGTTGTTTTGTTAATGAGTGCCATTCTGACTGGTGTGAGGTGATATCTCATTGTGGTTTTAATTTGCATTTCTCTAATGATTAGTGATGTTGAGCATTTTTTTCATATGCCTATTGGACATCTGTATGTCCTCTTTGGAGAAGTGTTTATTCATTTCTTTAGCCCATTTTTTATTGGATTGTTTACCTTCTTGCTATTGAGTTTTACAAGTGCTTTATAAATTTTGGTTATTAAACCTTCATCAGATGTGTTGTCGAATATGTTCTCCCATTGTGTGGTTTGTCTTTTATTCTGTTCATATTGTCGTTAGCTGTACAAAAGCTTTTTAGTTTGATATAGTCCCATTTGTTTATCCTGTCTTTTACTTCATTTGCCTATAGAGAAAAATCAGCAAATATATTGCTGCAATAGATGTTGGAGAGTTTACTGCCTATGTTATTTTTCTAGAATGCTTATGGTTTCTCGGCTTACATTTAAGTCCTTTATTCATTTTGAGTTTATTTTTGTGCATGGTGTAAGTTAGTGGTATAGTTTTATTTTTTGCAGGTAGCTGTCCAGTTTTCCCAACATCATTTGTTAAAGAAACTGTCTTTACTCCACTGTATGCTCTTACCTCCTTTGTCAAATATCAATTGTCCATAAAGATATAGGTTTTTTTCTGGGTTCTTCATTCTGTTCCATTCATCTATATGCCTGTTCTTATGCCAGTACCAAGCTGTTTTGAGTACAATGGCTTTGTAGTATAACTTGATATGAGGAAATGTAATACCTCCCACTTTATTCTTCTTTTTCAAGATTGCTGAGGCTATTTGTGTTCTTTTTTGGTTGCATATAAATTTTTGGAATATGTGTTCTATATCTTTGAAGTATGTCATTGGTATTTTAATTGGTATTGCATTGAATTTATATATTGCTTTGGGTAATGTAGACATTTTAATGCTGTTTATTCTTTCTAACCATGAACACGATATATGCTTCCACTTGTTTGTGTCTTTCTTGATTTCTTTTATCAATGTTTTATAATTTTCTGAGTATAAGTCTTTAAAATCCTTGTTTAAATTTACTCCTAGGTACTTTATTTTTGTTGTTGTTGTTGCAATAGTGAAGAACATTTTTTTCTTATTTTCTCTTTCTGACATTTCATTGTTCATGTATAGGAATGCCTTTGATTTCTGTTTGTTAATTTTATATCCTGCCACCTTGCTGAATTCATTTATGAGGTCCAGTAGTTTTTTGACTGAGCCTTTAAGGTTTTATATATATAGTATCATATCATAAGCAAAAAATGATAGTTTTACTTCTTCCTTTCCAATTAGGATGCCTTTTATTTCTTCTTGTCTGATTGCTGTAGCTAGGACTTCCAGGACTATGTTGAATAAGAGTGGTGAAAGGGGACACCCCTGCCTTGTTCCTGATTTTCGGGGAATTGCTTTTAATTTTTGTCCATTGATTATGATGTTGGCTGTGAGTTTCTCATAAATGGCATTTATTATTTTGAGGTATGCTCCCTGTATTCCCACTTTGCTAAGAGTTATGATTATAAACGGGTGCTGGATTTTATCAAATGCTTTTTCTGCATTTATTATCATTTGGATTTTCTTCTTCCTTTTGTTTATGTTGTGAATCACATTAACTGATTTATGAATGTTGTACCATCCTTGCCTCCCCAGAATAAATTCCACTTGATCATGATGTATAATTTTTTTCATGTATTGCTGGATCCGGTTTGCTAATATTTTGTTGAGGATATTAGCATCTAAATTCATCAGGGATATTGGCCTATAATTTTTTTTCTTTGTGTTGTCTTTGCCTGATTTTAGAATCAGAATTATGCTCGCCTCATAACAGGAACTTGGTAGTGTTCCTTTCTCTTGAATTTTTTGAAACAGCTTGAGAAAGATAGGAGCTAGTTTTTCTTTGAATATTTCGTAGAATTCACAAGTGAATCCATTGAGTCCAGGGGTTTTGTTTTTTGGGATCTTTTTGATAACTGTTTCAATCTTTTTTGTTGTAATCGGTCTGTTTAGTTTTTCTGATTCTTCCAGATTGATTTTTGGAAGATTATATGTTTCAAGGAATTAGTCCATTTTACCAAAGTTGTTTAATTTTTTAGCATACAGTCTTTATAGTACTTTCTTACAATATTTTGTACTTCTGTTGTGTTGATTGTTATTTCTCCACTCGCATTTTTAATTTTATTTATTTGAGTCCTCTCTCTTCTTTTCTTTATGAGTCTCGTTAAAAGTTCATTGATCTTGTTACTATAAGCAGGGGAGGCTCACTACTCCTTGGTGCTCCCCACCAGGCTCAGTGTGGCTTCTTTTTTACTCCTTGGATTTTGAGAGCAGTTCTTGTAGTCCAGAGTTGTTTTTTTCTTGCTGGCTGTTCCTAAATTAATTGTAATCCAGTTTGGTGGTGTGATCTAGAAGTCTGTGTTTCTGCCTACTTTCCTGCCATCTTGTGTCTTCCCATAAAGCAGATTATGATGAACATAAAGGGTGAGATCAACCACAACAATATAATAGTAGAAGATTTTAATACCCCATTAACATCAATGGTTAGATCCTCCAGACAGAAAATTAACAGAAACAGTAGCTGTAAATGACACAATAGGTCAACTGAATTTAATAGATATCTTCAGAACCTTTTATACCAAAGCACCAAAATATACATTCTTTTCAAGTCCTCATGGTACATTCACTAGGATAGACCACATGTAAGAATACAAAATGAGTCTCAATAAATGTAAGAAGATTGAAATCATACCAAGCATCTTCTCTGATCATAATGATATGAAAGTAAAAATAAATTATAATAGAAAAACTGAAAACCATTTAAACACTTGGAGGCAAAATAGCATGTTATTAAATAATGAATGGGTTAACAATGAGATCAAGGAAGGAATAAATAATTTTCTTGAAACAAATGAAAATGAATATACAGACATACCTTAAGAAATAAGAAAAAGGTCAAATAAAAAACTTAATCCTGTATCCTAAGAAACTAGAAAAAGAATGACAAGCAAAGGCTAGAGGAAGTAGAATGATGGAAATAATAAAGATCAGAGAGGAAATTAATGACATAGAGGCTAGAAAAACAATACAAAAGATCATTGAAAGAAATAGCTTGTTCTTTGAAAAGTTAAACAAGATTGATGAACTGTTTACCAGAATCATCAAGAAAAAAAGAGAAAGGACTCAAAAAAATAAAATTAGAAAAGAAATCAGAGAAGTAACAAATGACACTGCAGAAATTCAAAGGTTTGTAATAAAATACTATAAAGATTGATATGTCAATAAATTGGAAAACCTAGGCAAAATGGTTATATTCCTAGAAACATAACATTTTTCAAAACTCAATTTGGAAGAAGCAGAAAACATAAACAGACCAATTGCAACAAATGAAATTGAAACAGTTAGCAAGCAAAAGTTCTGGACCAGATGACTTCACAGACAAAATTTACCAAATATTCAAAAATGAACTAACATTTATCCTTCTCAAGCTATTTCAAAGAGGAAAGAAAAGTTCCAAACTCCTTTAATGAGGCAAGCATAATCCTCCTTCCATAAAAACACTACAAAGAAAAAAACTATAGGCCAATATCCCTAATGAACATAGATGCTAAAAATTGTCAATAAAATATTATCAAACCAGATCTAGCAATACATGAAAATTATTATAGATCATGATTAAGTGGAATTTATTCTAGGGAGGCAAGACTGGTACAGTATGTGCAAGACAATCAATGTGATTTATTACATAAAAAAAGAATAAACATCACATGATAATATCAATAGATGCAGAAAAAAATTTGATAAAATCAGCAAAGTGAGAATACAGAGAACATACCTCAACATAATATAAGCCATCTATGACAAAACCACAGCCAACATCATACTCAATGAGGAAAAGTTAAAAGCAATCTCCTTAAGACCAGGAACAAGGCTGGGGTGTCTCTTTTCACCACTCTTATTCTACATAGTTCTGGAAGTCCTAGACACAGCAATCAGAAAGGAAGAAGAAATAAAAGGCATCCAAATTGAAAAAGAAGAAATAAAACTATTGTTTTTTGCTGATGACATGATACTATAAATAGAAAACCCAAAAGTCTCAGTCAAAAAACTACTAGACCTGACAATTGAATTTGGCATGGTGGCAGGATAGAAAATTAATGTTCAGAAATCAGTGGTATTCTTATACAGCAACAATAAACTATCTGAAAGAAAAATTAAGAAAACAACTCCTTTTACTATTGCAACAACAACAGCAAAATAATGTACCTAGGAGTAAATTTAACCAAGGCAGTAAAAGACTGATACTCGAAAAATTATAAAACATTACAAAAAGGAATCAAGGAGGATGCAAACAAGGGGAAGCATATATTGTGTTCATGGTTAGGAAGAATAAACATCATTAAAATGTCTATATTACCCAAAGCAATCTATAAATTTAGTGCAATTCCTATTGAAATGCCAATGCCATACTTCAAAGATATGAAACAAATATTCCAAAAATTTATATGGAACCAAAAATGAACCTGAATAATTTACCAATCTTGAAAATGAAGAATAAACTGGGAAGTATCACACTTTCTGATATCAAGTTATACTGCAATGCCATTTTAATCAAAACAGCTTGGGACTGGCATAAGGACAGGCATACAATTCAATGGAACAGAACAGAGATCCCAGAAATAAACCCACACCTTTAGGGTCAGTTGATATTTGACAAAGGAGGTAAGAGCATACAATGGAGTAAAAACTATGTCTTTAATAAATGATGTTGGAAAAATTGGAAAGGTACGTGCAAAAAAAATGAAAATAGACCACCAACTTACACCATTCACAAAAATAAACTCAAAGTGGTTCAAATACTTAAATATAGGTTGTGAAACCATAAACATCTTGGAAGAAAAATAGGCAGTAAGCTCTCAAATATTCCTCATAAAAATATTTTTGCCGATTTATCTCCACAGGCGAGTGAAATAAAGGACAGGATGAACAAATGAGACTATATCAAACTAAAAAGGCTTTTCAAGCAAAAAAACCACTAATAAAATAAAAAGACAACCCACACTATTGGAAAACATATTCTCCCAAAAGTCTGATAAGGGGTTAATAACCTAAATTTATAAAGAACTTTTAAAACTCACACAAGGAAGGTAAACAATCCAATTAAAAAAAGGGGTGAAATAAATGAAAAGACACTTCTCCAAAGAGGATATACAGATGGCCAATAGGCTTATGAAAAAATGTTTTTGTTTTTGTTTTTTTTATATATATATTTTATTATTATTAATTCTAATGGGGTGACCTCAATAAATCAGGGTACATATGTACAATGAAAACATCTCCAGGTTATCCTATCATTCAATTGTGTTGCATACCCATCACCAAAAGTCAAATTGTCCTCTGTCACCTTCAATCTGGTTCTCCCTGCGTCCCTCCCCTCCTCCCTATCCCATTCTTCCCTCCCTCCCCCATCCCATAACCACCACTCTCTTGTCCATGTCTCATACCATCACTTTCATGTCCCACCTATGTTTGTAATCGTGCTGTTCTCAGTTTTTCTTTTTTTCTGATTTACTTATTTCACTCCGTATAATGTTATCAAGGTACATCCATTTTGTTATAAATGATCCGATGTCATCGTTTCTTATGGCTGAGTAGTATTCCATAGTATATATGTACCATAGCTTTTTAATCCACTCGTCTTCTGACGGACACTTGGGCTGGTTCCAGATCTTCGCTATTGTGAACAATGCTGCCACGAACATGGGGGCGCATTTCTTCTTTTCGAACAGTGCTATGGTGTTCTTAGGGTATATTCCTCTAAGTGGGATAGCTGGGTCAAAAGGCAGTTCGATTTTTAATTTTCTGAGGAATCTCCAAACTGTTTTCCACAGTGGCTGCACCAGTCTGCATTCCCACCAGCAGTGCAGAAGGGTTCCCTTTTCTCCACATCCTCGCCAGCACTTATTCTGTGTTGTTTTGCTGATAAGTGCCATTCTGACTGGTGTGAGGTGATATCTCATTGTGGTTTTAATTTGCATTTCTCTAATGATTAGTGATGTTGAGCATTTTTTCATATGCCTATTGGCCATCTGTATGTCCTCTTTGGAGAAATTTCTATTCATTTCTTTTGCCCATTTTTTGATTGGATTGTTTGTCTTCCTGGTGTTGCGTTTTATAAGTTCTTTATAAATTTTAGTTATTAACCCCTTATCAGATGTGCTGTCGAATATGTTCTCCCATTGTGTGGTTTGTCTTTTTATTCTGTTCCTATTGTCTTTAGCTGTGCAAAAACTTTTTAGTTTGATATAGTCTCATTTGTTTATCTTACCTTTTATTTCAGTTGCACATGAAGATAAATCGGCAAATATACCGCTGCTACAGATGTCGGAGAGCTTGCTGCCTATGTTTTCTTCTAAGATGCTTATGGTTTCACGGCTTACATTTAAGTCTTTTATCCATTTTGAGTTTGTTTTTGTGAATGGTGTAAGTTGATGGTCTAGTTTCATTTTTTTGCAGGTAGATGTCCAATTTTCCCAACAGCATTTGTTAAAGAGGCTGTCTTTACTCCATTGTATGTTCTTTCCTCCTTTGTCAAATATCAGTTGTCCATAAAGCTGTGGGTTTATTTCTGGGTTCTCTGTTCTGTTCCATTGATCTATGTGCCTGTTCTTATGCCAGTACCAGGCTGTCTTGAGTATAATGGCCTTGTAGTAAACCTTGATATCAGGAAGAGTGATACCTCCTGCTTTATTTTTTCTTTTTAAGATTGCTGAGGCTATTCGTGTTCTTTTTTGGTTCCATATAAATTTTTGGAATATGTGTTCTATATCTTTGAAGTATGTCATTGGTATTTTAATTGGTATTGCATTGAATTTATAAATTGCTTTGGGTAATATAGACATTTTAATGATGTTTATTCTTCCTAGCCATGGTATGTGCTTCCACTTGTTTGTATCTTCCTTGATTTCTTTTATCAATGTGTTATACTTTTCCGAGTACAAGTCCTTAACCTCCTTGGTTAAATTTACTCCTAGGTACTTTATTTTTTGGCTGCAATAGTGAAGGGGATTGTTTCCTTAATTTCTTTTGCTGATATTTCATTGTGGTGTATAGAAATGCCTCTGATTTCTGAGTATTAATTTTATATCCTGCCACCTTGCTGAAATCATTTATAAGGTCCAGTAGTTTTTTGAATGAGACTTTAGGATTTTCAATATACAATATCATATCATCTGCAAATAATGACAGTTTTACTTCTTCTTTTCCAACTTGGATGCCTTTTATTTCTTCTTCTTGTCTGATTGCTATAGCTAGGACTACCAGAACTATGTTGAATAAGAGTGGTGAAAGTGGGCAACCCTGCCTGGTTCCTGATCTTAAGGAGATTGCTTTTAATCTTTGTCCATTTAGTATGATGTTTGCTGTCAGTTTATCGTAGATGGCCTTTATCATGTTAAGGAATGATCCCTGTATTCCCACTTTACTGAGAGTTTTGAGCATGAATGGGTGCTGGATTTTATCAAATGCCTTTTCTGCATCTATTGAAATTATCATGTGATTTTTGTCCTTCCTTTTGTTTATGTGATGAATCACATTGATTGATTTGCGAATATTGAACCAGCCTTGCCTCTCCAGAATAAATCCCACTTGATCGTGGTGTATGATTTTTTTCATATATTGCTGGATCCGGTTGGCTAATATTTTGTTGAGAATTTTAGCGTCTAAATTCATCAGGGATATAGGCCTATAATTTTCTTTCTTTGTGTTGTCTTTGCCCGGTTTTGGGATCAGAATTATGCTCGCCTCATAAAAGGAGTTTGGAAGTCTTCCTTCCTCTTGAATTTTTTGAAATAGCTTGAGGAGAAAAAGGAGTTAGTTCTTCTTTGAATTTTTGATAGAATTCACTTGTGAAGCCTTCAGGCCCAGGACTTTTCTTTTTTGGGAGTTTTTTGATAACTGTTTTGATCTCATTTGCTGTAATTGGTCTGTTTAGGTGTTCTGATTCTTCCAGATTGATTTTTGGAAGGTTATATGATTCAAGAAATTTGTCCATTTCAACAGATTGTCTAATTTTTTGGCATATAGTTCTTCATAGTATTTTCTTAAAATGCTTTGTATTTCTGTTGTGTCAGTTGTTATTTCTCCACTGTCCTTTCTAATTTTATTTATTTGAGTCCTCTCTCTTTTTTTCTGGTGAGTCTAGTTAAAGGTTCATCAATCTTGTTTACCTTTTCAAAGAACCAGCTTCTTGTTTCATTGATCCTCTGCATTGTTTCCTTATCCTCTATGTCATTTATTTCTGCTCTGACCTTTATTATTTCCTTCCTTCTACTTGTCTGGGGTTTTATTTGTTGTTGTTTTTATAGCGCTTTTAGATGCAGGGTCAGGTTGCTTATTTGAGCTTATTCTAGCTTCTTATGATATGCCTGTAGTGCAATAAACTTCCCTCTCAGAACTGCTTTTGCTGTGTCCCATAAATTTTGAGCTGATGTATGCTCATTATCATTTGTTTCTAGAAACTTTTTTATTTCTTCTTTGATCTCATTGTTAATCCATTCATTATTTAATAACATACTATTTAGTTTCCAAGTGTTTGAGTATTTTTCAGTTTTTCTTCTGTGGTTAATTTCTAGTTCATGGCATTGTGATCAGAGCAAATGCTTGATATGATTTCAATCTTCTTAAATTTGTTGAGACCATTTTTGTGTCCTAACATGTGGTCTATCCTAGAAAACGTACCATGAGCGCTTGAGAAGAATGTATATTCTACTGCTTTAGGGTGAAAAGTTCTAAAGATATCTATTAAATCAAGTTGATCTAGTGTATCCTTTAAGTCTGCTGTTTCTTTATTAATTTTCTTTCTTGAGGATCTATCCAGTGTTGTTAGAGGGGTATTGAAATCCCCTACTATGATAGTATTGCTGTTAATCTCGCCCTTTATATCCATCAAAATCTGCTTTATGTATGTCGGGGCTCCTATATTTGGTGCATAGATATTTACAATAGTTATATCTTCCTGTTGAATTGTTCCCTTTATCATTATGTAGTGTCCTCCTTTATCTCTTACTACAGCCTTTGTTTTAAAGTCCATTTTGTCTGATATAAGTATTGCTACCCCTGCTTTTTTTTCATTTCCATTTGCATAAAATATTTTTTTTCCATCCTTTTACCTTCAGTCTATGAGCATCTTTTGTTTTAAGGCGTGTGTCTTGTAGACAGCATATGTATGGGTCCTGTTTCTTTATCTGTGCAGCTACCCTATGTCTTTAGATTGGATCATTTAATCCATTTACATTTAAGGTTATTATTGATATGTAGTTGTTTATTGCCATTTTATTCTTTAAAGCTGTATTCTTCTTTTGCTCTATTCATTCCTCCCTTTAAACTGTTCACAAGAGGCCCCTTAGTATCTCTTGCAGAATTGGTTTGGTTTTTATGAATTCCTTCAGGCTTTCTTTATTTGGGAAGCTTTTTATTTCTCCTTCAATTTTAAACGTTAGCCTTGCTGGATAAAGTAGTCTTGGTTGTAGGTTGTTGTTCTGCATTACTTTGATTATTTCTTGCCATTCCCTTCTGGCCTCAAGTGTTTCTGTTGAGAAGTCCGATGTCATCCTTATGGGGGCTCCTTTGTAGGTGATAGTCTTTTTTTCTCTAGCAGCTTTTAAAATTTTTTCTTTATCCATTAGCTTTGGTATTTTAACTATGATGTGTCTTGGTGTAGATTTTTTTGGGTTTCTCCTTAATGGAGTTCTGTGTGCTTCTTGAATGTGTGGAGTGTTTCCCAGCCTTAATTTAGGAAAGTTTTCTGCTATGATTTGATTGAACAAAGTTTCCATTTCCTGTCCTCTCCCCTCTTCTTCAGGCACCCCTATGATGTGAATGTTGTTTCTCTTCATGTTGTCACAAAGCTCCCTTAGAGTTTCCTCACATTTTTTAAGTCTCTTTTCCTTTTTCTTCTCTGCTTCTGTGCCTTTGTTTATTGTGTCCTCTAACTCGCTTATTCGATCCTCAGCGTGGTTCATTCTGCTTTTAATTTCTTCCATTGTGGTCTTCAGTTCTGATACTGTATTTGTCATTTCTGTCTGATTCTTTTTTATTATTTCAATTTCATTTTTTATACTTGTTATCTCTTTATTTAGGCGTTCATAATGACTATCCATTGTTGCTCTAATTTCTTTGAACACCCTAACTATCATTATTCTAAATTCTGCTTCTGGTAATTTGGTTATATCTGGTTCATTCAGGTCCTTCTCTGGGGATTTCTCTTGATTCATTTGGTTTGCATTCCTCTGCCTGCCCATTTTTTCTGTCTATAAGCATGTTGTGGCCACTGGAGTCCAGTAGGTGTTGCCTTTGTGTTCTCTAGGTGTGGTCTATCTGCAGGCCCCCCCACCCCCTCTGCCGGTGCCTAGGGTGGTTTGGTATGAGCGTTGCCAGCGCCGGCCCACTGTGGCTTTTGCTATGATTTCTGCCTCTCCTCCGTGGGAGGGGCTGTGACTGAAGCCACAAGATTAGCACCAAGGGTAGAGGTGAGCACCTTTCCTCAGCTGCGGACCCAGCCTATTTCCGGACTTCCGCCCAGAACCAGCAGTCGAAGCCTGCTCGCTACAATTCCGCGGGTTAGGCGGGGCTTTTGACGTGCTCTCAGCTGTAAGCTTTTGCCCTTCTGGAGCTTTAGCCCCGCCCTCGAGGCCAGGGCCCTTCTGCGCAGGGTTGGGAACCAAGGTTTATTGGGGCGGGCATGTTTGCTGGCTTCCGCCTAGCTGTGTACTTCCAATCGTCCGGGACTCTACCCCGCCCCCGCGTTTGGAGCCCGCTTGTGCACGTATGAATGCTATCTGGGGTTTCTCCGGCCGGATGGGGATAGTAGCGTGGGCTCAGCTGCGAGCCTCCACTTGTCTCGGGGTCCACCCCGTTCCCGCGCTCGGAGCCCGCTCGTGCACGTATACTGGCCAACCACGGTTTCTCCGGCCCGGGGTGGGGGGGCACTGTTAGCGTCAGCTCAGCCACGAGCCCCTGCCCGTCCCTGGTCCTAGCCCAGTTCCCGCGGTCAGGGCCGGCTTGCACAGGGCCTGCCTGTTCCTGGCGTCCCTCTTTGTCCCCGTAAGTGGGATTAAAGGTGGGCCCGCAGCTTCCGGACCGCTTTCGCGGTCCTCTCTGACCCTCTTGGCTAGACCGATCTCCCACCGGCTTGGCCTCTGCCCACACCGATAGAACCGCCTATCAGCGTCCTGCCGCCCCAAAACCTTAAGCAGCCCTCAGCAGAGTAGGAAGGGACCTAATATTCCACACTGTAGGCCTGGGAGCTCCCTTACTTGTTTCACAGCTCAATACTGTCCAAATGCCTCTTCTAGGCTTTAGGACTGGAGCTGGGGCTTGGTTCCTGGGACCCAGGTCCCTCCCTCTTCGCCAAACTCTCCTCCTGCCACACGGGTCTCTCCGGGCTGCCGTTTGCTCCGGGGAGCTGGGCAGCCCTTTTCGCGTTTTCGCTATTCCTACCAGTCTCAATGTGGCTTCTTCTGTGTTCCTTGGTTGAAGGGTCCACTTAGTTTTGTTCAAAGTTGGTTTATCTCGGTGATGGTTCTTAAAATTGAGTTGTAATCCACTTTGGTTCTGGGAGTTGGAAGTTGGTACGTCCGCCTACTCCGTCGCCATCTTGCTCCCTCTGAGAAAATGTTTAATGTCACTAATCATCAGAGAAATGCAAATTAAAACCACAATGAGATACCACCTCACACCAGTCAGAATGGGGCTCATTAACAAAACAACACATGATAGGTGCTGGAGAGGATGTGGAGAAAAGGAAACCTTCCTGCACTGCTGATGGTAATGCAGACTTAAGCAGCCACTGTGGAAAACAGTATGGTATTTTTTCAAAAAACTAAAAATGGAACTGTCTTTTGACCTAGCTATTTCACATTTAGGAATATATCCTAAGAATACCAAATCACTGATTCAAAAGAAGATATGCACCCCCATGTTTATTGCAGCACTGTTTACAGTAGCCAAGATTTGGAAACAGCCCAAGTATCCATCAGTGGATGAATGAATTAAAAAGTTGTGGACATATACACAATAAAATACTACACAGCCGTGAAAAAGAAGGAAATACTACCTTTTACTACAGCATGGATGGACCTGAAGATTATTATGCTAAATGAAATAAGCCAGGCAGAGAAAGACAGATATTATGTGGTCTCACTTACATGTGGAATCTAAGGAACTGAGGAATAAAATAGAGGCACAGGTGGGAGTCACAAGGACCAGAGGGACAGAAGTCAGAGGGAAGGGGGATGAGGTGATGGGATCATAGAAGGTAAAAGGATTAATGATATATATATATATATATATATATATATATATATATATATATATATATATACACACACACACACACACACACACACACACACACACACACACACACACATATCACAGAGGTATAGCTCTCACAGGACAGTAAATCCCAGACGGCCAGACGGAAGGAGGGAGGACATTAGGGGGAGGGCTGCAAAGGGGGTATAAAGAGGGACATAAGGGTGGGGTGTGAGGAAGTTATATTTAGTGGGACACTTGAATTTATGTAAACTCAATAAATTAAAATCAATAAATATTTTTTTAAAAAAGAACACATAGTGAAGAAACGTATTTCCAATGCAAATAATTGGCATAATGATGATTTATTTTCTAAACTATATAAAGAACACCTACAATTCAATTCATTAAAAGCTCAGTAAAATATGGGTAAAATAGTTTAATAGAAACTTCACAAGTGAGGCTAACCATACCGTCTAATTATGTATGAAAGGTTGCTTAACACTAACTTATCAGTGATAAAAAAAAAATGCAAGTTAACATGATAAATATATGTTGCTATTAAAAAATGACAAAAGTGGATTGGTAAAGTTTATAAAGTTCAGCAATACCAAATGTTAACAGTTAAGTGAAGGAATTAGAAACTTTTAATAGTCTGATTCTGCTAAACTTAATACCATTATGACTTTATAAAACAGCATTATTTAATATCAGTGGATATTAAAAGGCATCACCCCATGACCACTACTAGCGGCCCACATTGGATAACATTTCTCAGGTTTTAGATTGAATAAATGTACAAGGATGACAATAGCAACATTTTTTTTTAAAGTCCAAAATTGGTTTGATATTATCAACTGAATGAATTAATTAATATATTGTGGTATGTTCTTACAATGGTATGCATATCACATACATATACACAGTGCTTTAAACAAAATGTATTTAACTCAGAAACTTTTAGATAAACTGGCAGCTTAATGGAGATATATAGAATGAATATAATGGAAAATATCTATAATGCCTTATATATGGATTTAAAAACTTAGCATCTCTGATGTTATGGTTAAAATATGGTGATATGTAGAATAAACATAATGAAAAGCTGTCATAAAGTCTTCTTAATGAATATAATAAACATCTCTCATTATACTTTAAAAATCTTTAGGGTTAAAATAAATTCTAACCATATATCTAAAAGAGAAATGTTTAGCATCGTTCTTAAATTTTCATAGATTTTTACAAAAATTCAATGATATTATTTCTAAATATCCCTTTAACTATGTCCATGATTCTGTCACTGATCACAGAAATACCCTGTCAAAAAAGACAAATAATGATTCTTGCTGAAGCAAATGAGACTTTATGACATCACACTTTGAAGAGCTAACAAATTTGTAATTTTATCCAGTTTGACAGTTATAAAGGGCATTTCAAAAACTGTTTGTATCTGCTATGATTTTAAAAGGGTTAGCACACAACTAGGGAAAAAAGTTCTCAAATCTCTTCTCTCGGGAAGGTACTTTAAAAAATGTTTTCTTAATTCACAGATACTGTCAACATTTTCTTTAGATTCAATACAGAGTATTATGCCATTATTTTTACTGCTCTGCGATGTAGTATCTCATAATACACATAGAGATTTTTCTATTTTTTCACTATATTATACTAAATAAGCATTGCTTCTAATTTGTGAACTTTTAATTTCTTTTGTTTCTATAATGCTATAAAAATTTAAACTTTAATTTTTAAGATATTTAGTAATTAAGTAATAATGTATTATTTATGTTTAGGAAGAGAGAGAGAGAGAGAGAGAGAGAGAGAGAGAGAGAGAGACAGGAAGGGAGAGAGATAAGAAGCATCAATTCGTTGCAGCACCTTAGTTGCTCATTGATTGCTTTCTCATATGTGCCTTGACTGGGGCTCTAGTTGAGCCAGTGACTTCTTGCTCAAGCCAGAAACCTTGGTCTCAAACCAGTGACCTTGGGCTTCAAGCCAGTGACCTTTGGGCTCTAGCCAGATACCATGGGGTCGTGTCTATGGTCTAATTCTCAAGCTGGCTACTTTGTGTCAAATTGAGGAAACCGCCCTCAAGCCAGAGAACTTGGGGTTTCAAACCTGGCTCCTTAGTATCCTAGACTGATGTTCTATCCATTGCACCACCACCTTGTCAGGCCAGGTTATAAGATTTCAATAAGAATTAGTTTATATATATATATATAATTTATATATATATATATATATTTCTTGGTTAAGTGAATTGATTCCTATTTATATAGAAAGCATATGAAAAAATATTTATTTCAGCCACATATCTCCTTGCTTTGTTTACTCAAAACCTACTCACCATAACCCAATGCACAGAAATGCACTTTGTCCAATAAAAATACTGTAGAATCTGCAAATAAAGTTTTTTACAAGTGGCATCTCTGTTTGTAGTGGAATCAAGGCATTGGTGGGAAAGAAATACTGCATTCAAGTTAGCTCAGCATAAGATTTACAACTGAACTAAAATCTTCTGATTATATTTTGAAAAAAATGTAATCTTTTTCAGATCTCTTTCCCATTAACCTGTAACAAATTACTTCAAATAATTAAGTATTTTGTCTTTGTTTGGGTTCAATTAAAAACTCCCAGAAATAAAAATTTGATAGTACCATTATTTGAGAGATGAAGCTAAGTAACACCTATAGGAAAATGTGGAGGTCAGACAGCAAATTTAGGAGTTAAGGCAGATTATGCTCTGCAGGATTAAGTCTTTCATAGGTTAAAAAACCTGGAGTATTTCTTCACCGGTTTCCTTCAGCCACTGGCTGACAATTACTTGGGGCTGGATGTTAATTCTTAATACTTCTGCTCTGCCCAGCAAATAAACAAAGTGGAAGTAAAGTCTAATCACAAAGAAATTGAAAAATTGAAAGATAAGCAGAGTGTATAGGTTCCTGGGAAAGCCCAAAGGGATACAGGTGAAATAACAAAATTGTCTTCTATAGTCTAAGTCTACTCCTTACCCTGCCAAAATTTATTCTTGTTCCATAGAAGATATTCTTGCTACTCCCATATCATTCATTCAACATGCACTTCATCATTGGCCAACACTTGTTTTCTTAAATTTAGTTGCAAAATGAACTGAGACCTGAATTCCCAAGAGAATGACTATTAGTTATTATGCTCTTTTTAAGCCATTTTGCTGTAATTATTTATTACTGGGCACAGGCAAAGAAACCATAGTGAATTTGCTGATTTTCAGATATACTCTTACTTGTCCACATTAGGTCTCATAATAATAAGGATCTTTTTTTTTTTTTTTTACCAGTACAACATTATTTTCTTTGCCTCCCTTTCTCCTGTAAAACACTTTTTGTATGTCTTGGTAGTTGCATGTGTATGATCTCTGTAAAAGCCCAATGGCATGCTAGAAGCTGGAGATATGTGTGTGTATGTATGTGTGTGTGTTTGTGTATGTGTGTGTGTGTATATATATATACACACACATTTGTGTGTGACAAAGACAGAGAGAGGGACAGATAGGGACAGACAGACAGGAAGGAAGAGAGATGAGAAGCATCATTTCTTCACTGCAGCTTCTTAGTTGTTCATTGATTGCTTTCTAATATGTGCTTTGACCAGGGGGCTACAGCAGACCAAGTGACCCCTTGCTCAAGCCAGCAACCTTGGGCTCAAGTTGGTGAGCCTGTTCAAACCAAATGAGCCCATGCTCAAGCTGGCAACCTTGGGGTTTCAAATCTGGGTCCTCCACATTCTAGTCCAACCCTCTATCTACTGCATCACCACCTGTTCAGGACAAAAGCTGGATTTTAAATAATGAATAGTTCTCTGCTACAGAAAACATGGTCTTGAACTAGCAATTTAGGGTCTCTGCTATTAAATTCTTAGACTTTTTCTTGAGACTTGCCAGAAATGACAATCAGTCTTCTTATTTTATCACATATCATTTGTTCCAAACCCTGATTTGGTGCAGACCTTTTTCTTGCTCTGTACCCTATTCTCTATCAGTGGTCTTTGAGTCACTAGGTGTGTTACTAATATCCCCAGTATCCTAAGAGGCCCACCAGGCATCTTTCTTAGACATAGAAGTTATAATGAACAATGACTTGTTCTTTATCGTGAATGAGATATGTTAGACCATGTGCTTCTACAATATCACTAATAAGTTAGCTCTCTGTGCCTCTGTAGGGATGCTCGTGTCACTTTACCATACTTCTTTCTATTTTTTCTTTCCCAGATATGATTATTTAATGTCATCAGTATAAAAACACAATTCCCGCCTGACCAGGTGGTGGCACAGTGAATGGAGCATTGGACTAGGACATGGAGGATCCAGGTTCGAAACCCCAAGGTTGCAGGCTTGAGCATGGGTTCATCCAGCTTGAGCGCAGGCTTATCAGTTGGAGCACAGGACGCTGGATTGAGCATGAGATCATAGACATGACCCCATGGTTGCTGGCTTCAGCTCAGGGGTTGCTGGCTTGAGCCCAAGGTCACTGGCTTGAACAAGGAGTCACTCGCTCTGTGCCAGCCCCTTCCCAGGTCAAGGCACATATGAGAAAGCAATCAGTGAACAGCTAAGCAGACGAATGAGCTGCAATGAAGAATTGATGCTCCTCATCTCCCTCCTTCTTGTCTGTCTGTCCTTAACTGTCCTTCTCTCTGGCTTTCTCTTTTTCTCTGTCACAAAAAAAAAGAAAGCAAAAAGCAAAAACAAAACAATTTCAGTTTTATTAAGACATCCAGATTATCAAGGTTTTTTTGAACTAATTGGACAAAGATCAATAAAATATTTATAACTGTATTATAACATTGATGTATTGCTGTCTATTCCAAAGAAATACAAATTGTCCTGTTCCTCTTTCTCTATAGGGACAAACAACAACAAAAAACAAAAACACATTTACACCAAATCAGCAGTTGCATTTAAGAGCCTGAGGCTTTTATTATTTTAGTACCAAATGCATCTTCAGCATATCAGTGGTGATAGGGACTATCATTGGTTATCTTAACAAGGTGTTCTACCATTTTCTGGTCTAGAAGAAATTTTGGTGAGTTAAACAATGGTATGATACAACTACCACACCTAACTCCTGTAAGTTTTCGAGAATAGTACTAATCATTGCAATTCAACTTGTGATACTGTATTCTTCTGATTTTCTATCTGGCACAAGGAATTGTGTATAGTTTTAGTGTCTTCCACTTGGCCTTCTCTGCAATGAAGTTTGGTTCTTATTCCATAGGAAGTCAATATGAAGGTTCTGTCAGCTGCTAGGTGTGTTTGTTTTTATTTCAAACCCATGACTAGGAAGATGACCAATGCTTGGTTTTCTCATCATTGGATCCACTGTGAAGCAAACTTAGGGCAAAAATGCATTGGTCAACTGACTATTATTTTTTTCCTCTCTAAAGGAGGATCATATGTTCTTTTAGGTTCCTTGGTGTTAGCTTAAGTTTCTGACATATCTAATAACCCTTGGAAGGTCTATTGAAAGTCAAGAAATTTCCACAGTGGTGACTGATATCAGCCTTCTGCTTAAACATGTTTATTGCCCTCATCCTATATTTCTGTGTGTAAATGCCCCCCTAGGGCATTCTGATCTTGCTCCTTATTACAGTAATAGCATCCACCTGGCTGTTGACAATTACATGCTTCTATTTTGCTTCCACTATTCTTATAACACAATTATCCCCACTGACTCTATAGTTCAAATTACTACAGTGTTTCCATAAAGTCATGGTGCACTTTTGACCGATCACAGGAAAGCAACAAAAGATGATAGAAATGTGAAATCTGCACCAAATAAACCAAAAACCCTCCCAGTTTCTGTAGGATGATGTGGCAGCATGTGCGCATACAGCGAAGCAGCCCATGGCCATGCCAGTCAAGATGTGGATGGTACAGAGAAAAGTTCAGCATGTTCTGTGGTTTGCTAAATTCGAATCCATGACCAAAGTCAAAATGAATATTGGCATGTTTATAACGAAGCGCCACCACATAGGAATAACATTACTCGGTGGGATAAGCAGTTAAAGGAACCCGGCAATTTGGTGGAGAAACCCCGTTCTGGTAGGCCATCAGTCAGTGATGAGTCTGTAGAGGCTATTTGGGATACCTACCTAAGGAGCCCTAAAATATCTGTGCGTGTGTGTGCTCGACAATTACACCTAAGCAAGACTACAGTTCATAGGTGTTAAAGAAACGTCTCTGTTTTACGGGGTACAAATTGCTGCTGTTGCACGCTATCAAGCCGTTGGATAGACCCACACAATGCGCGTTTGCTACAGATATATTTCATGGGTTGACAATGATGCAAGACTTTTGCAGAAGATTGTGTTTAGCGATGAGGCGACCTTCCATATCTGTGGACATGTTCATCACCATAACGTCCTAATATGGGCTGCTGAACATCCTCATGCCTATGTTGAGTATGAATGTAACACCCCTAAAGTGAACGTGTGGTGTGGCCTGATGCAATGATAAGGTGATAGGCCCATTTTCTTTCGCGGAGCAGTCTGTGATGCCAATCACCTATCTTGACATGTTGGAATTGTATGCAGTGCCACAATTTCCAGAAGGTGTCATCTTTCAAAAGGACGATGCTCCTCCACACTACGCCACCATTGTTCGTGAGTTTCTGGATAAAAGGTTAAAATTATGTTTCTAAATGACCTTTACATAAAACAAGAATTTTATTTGAAAAGCACAACAAAATTTATTTTTAATTCTGGTAAATCAGACAAAAGAATAAACTTTGTGCAGATTGCCTAATCAATTATTAATCTGCACCTATAATATATATTTATTTAATAATTTTTAATGAAAAATAAATTGATCCCAGGCAACTACTGCAAAATTCTGAGAATTCCTTTTTTTTTTTTTTTTTTTTTTTACAGGGACAGAGAGAGAGAGTCAGACAGACAGGAACGGAGAGAGGTGAGAAGCATCAATCATTAGTTTTTTGTTGCCATTGTGACACCATAGTTGTTCATTGATTGCTTTCTCACATGTGCCTTGACCACGGGCCTTCAACAGACTAAGCCACCCCTTGCTGGAGCCAGCGACCTTGGGTCCAAGCTTGCAAGCTTTTGCTCAAGCCAGATGGGCTCGCGCTCAAACTGGCGAGCTCGGGGTCTCGAACCTGGGTCTTCCGCATCCCAGTCTGACACTCTATCCACTGCTCCACCACCTGGTCAGGAAGAATTCCTTCTAAGTAGTGTACTTCGGAGTCTTTTGAAGACAATCTGACTAGTGAAAAATGAGAGTCAAATTATCTGAAGGTTTTTTTTTTTTTTTAATTTTTCTTTTTTTATTTTATTCATTTTAGAGAGGAGACACAGAGTGAGAGAGAGTGTGAGAGAGAGAGAAGAGAGAAAGGGGGGAGGAGCTGGAAGCATCAATTCCCATATATGCCTTTACCAGACCAGTGCAGGGTTTTGAACTGGCGACCTCAGTGTTCCCAGGTCAACGCTTTATCCACTGCGCCACCACAGGTCAGGCAAATTATCTGAAGTTTTTTAACTATGAGACAAGCTTCTACTTTTGCAAATGGAGAAAGTCTGTAGGTCCCTTGATATTTGCAGTAAGTGTTCTTCCATATCCCCAAAGTTGTTGTCTTCTCACTAATAAACCAACACCCTCATCTATACTTAGTCAAATGTGAAAGGACAATAGAAGGGAAAAAGGTCTGCATCATGGCTCATGGACTAACCAGTCTTTGATAGGTTACTGTTTTCCTTCAGACTCTTCAATTTATATCTCTCTACAAGTGACATAATAAACTGCACATATTTTAGGAGTCCATTTTGATAAGTTTTGACATATGGATACACCCATGAAACCATATCGTGGTCAAAATAATGAAACTCTCATTCCCCGAGTTACCCCATTATAGTTCTTGCTTCCCAGTGCTCTCACTTGTTGCTACCCCTACCCCATTATCCCCAAGCAACCACAGACCTGCTTTCTGTCACATAGCCTCATTTCATATTCTAAAATTTTGCACAAATATAACTATGCAATATGTATTTTATTCAACATTATTTTATTATTCACCTATGTCATATACATAGGTCATATTTTATTACTGTAGAGTAGTTGATTGTATGGGTATATCACATTTTTGAAAATCCAGTTTCCTGATGGTGATCATTTGAGTTATTTTCAGGTTCTGACTGTTACAAATTTAGCTCCTACAAACATTTGTGTACAAATTTTTGTATGCACATACATTTCATTTTTCTAGGTAAACTGTATTAATGAGAAGTCCACATCTTATGGTAGGTGTATGTTTAACAGTTTTTTAAAAACTATCGAACTACTTTCCAAAGTAGTTATACAACTTTACATTCCATAGACCATGTCCAAGAATTCCAGTTTCTCTTTGTATCTGCTAACTCTTAGTATGGTAACTATTTTCAATGTTAGACATTATATTAGGAATGCAGTGATATCTCATTGTGGTTTTAATTTTCACTCTTCTAATGGCTAATGATGCTCAGCATCTTGTCATATGCCATCCATATATTTCATATTGCTATCCATATGTCTTCTTTAGTGAAGTGTGTGGTCAAATCTTTCGCTTATTTAATTTTTTAAAGATTTTATTTATTCATTTTAGAGAGGAAAGGGAAAAATAGAGAGAGAAAAGGGGGGAGGAGCAGGAAGCATCAACTCTGATATGTGCCTGACCAGGCATGGCCAGCGTTCTGAACTGGCAACCTCAGCATTCTAGGTCAATGCTTTATCCACTGCACCACACGGGTCAGGTGGCTTAATTAAGTTTTTAAATTAACATCTATATTAAGCAAATATGAAAGATACTATACCTGAAATCTGCATGAATGGTATGAGGTTAGATCATCATACCATAATATGTTTATGCAATACTTATACTGTAATCACTTTGCAATTGTGACAAGAGCCAGTTATTCAGTAATAGCATACACAAATGAATGACTATGTATTTTTTAAAACATTGTATTAGCTGGTTAACTTGATCTGATAAGAAAATATATCTACAGTATTGTTTGCTCCTCCAGTACACTACCCAACAGCCTTCTGTATTTGTGCTTTCTTTCAGCAAATAACAGAAAGCTGATATTTTTTAAAATAAAAAAATGGATATTTTTGTTTTGTGAAAACATAATTGACTAAATAAAATTTAAAATCTTTTGTGACCGTTCACTATTCACAAAGTTTTGCTTTCTGTTGTAATAAAAATTAGAAATAAATACATATTATTTGGATGTGGACCCAATTCACAAAAACCATATAACCAAATTTTTATATATCTAAAATATTTCTCGTAACTTTTTCATTCATCATTGGCACTTTAACATATAGGTGGTAATTTAATTTTTTTTAAAACTTTAGGATATATAAATAAATAGATAGCAAGGAGTTATATCAATTTCTAGTAACTTTTAATAATTTTTAAGTGTCTTATTTGTTCCAATTCATGCCATAAGTTCAGTGCTTTATTTTTATTTGTGGTTGCCCAGGTTAGAGTGCTCTCTATGGTCTCTTCTAGTCTCAACTTTCCTGATTCCAATTTCAAGTTTGCACTAAACTTCTATATCTGCTTCTGATATTACTCATCTAAAAATCTTTCATGCTGTTCCATCTGCCTGGACTACTCCCATTGCCCATCTTTCATTTGGCTAATGCCTAAATTTTTTGTTTTAATTTTCAATTTAGGTGTCACCTCCTAGAGGAAGTTTTCCTTGACTTCCTTAAAATATGGTCTCGAATAATACTTGATATACACGTCTTCCAGAGTACCTAGTATATTTCTGTTTAATTATTTTTCCTGTCCACCTTTTCTGCTAAATTTTGAGCTTCCCATCTCCCTAAGGGAAGTGACAAAGAGAAATAAATATACAGTCAGATTCTTGTATTTCTTGTATATTAAAACCAAATTTATTTTGTTCATATATCAGATGGATGTTTGATCTGAACATAATTACTCACACATTTAATACAACTTAAAATAGCATTGTACATATAGCACATTAAGCATATTATACATTTAGATATCTGATATATGGAACATGTTTTTATTTTTTTCTGTGTTGTAAATTTTTTGGATCACAACAAATCATATACTACTGGAATTTTAACATACATATAGTAATTGTTATTTCTTTTAAAACTATAGGATTTATATCTAAAAAGCATAAAATGTATGTGGAGATTCCTGTAAAATATCTCTGGTAGAGTTTTGTGAACACAAACAAATATGAAAGAATTTTAATACTAGCACTGTGAAGTGTGAGCCTAGATAGAAGCATGAGATGAGTAGGAGCCTGTCTGGACCAGACGTGTGAGGGTGGAGACAGGCTGCCATGTTCTGCAATGATGTTTAGGTATAAGCTTACCAGTGAATCAGGTGTCAGAGCCAGCAAATCAGAGCTGGGATCTGGTAACAATTCATTATTGAACCTAAAGGATGAAAAAAAGAGATATAAGCTAAGGATACAATGAGTAATCAGACTAATGCACAGGTAAGAATAAAATCAAGAACTCCCTGCTAGGAAAGTTGAAAAGAATATATGATTACATGCAGATAAAACTGATGAATTATGGTTGAAAAACTGCTCTCAACCCCAGAAATTGGAACAGTCAAGGCAAGGAGCAGGCAGAGGTAAGACAGAATAACTTAGTGTTCAGTCAGTGAGGTTAAGTTTTACCCAAAAAGCAGACTATAAATGCTACTACTTAACAAATTAGTTGGTAGAGCCACAAACTATATCCAAGAGAAGCCTATACAAGGGAAAAGTTTTGCTGGGGCCATGGCAATTTAATTTTATTATACTTAATAAGAAAAACTGGAAAATAAAATTTAAAAATGAGAAAACAAGTGTTGGTAGATATATAATAAGGTCTATGTGTTTTATAAGAGATCTGGAAAATTCTATTAAAATTAGTTTTTATTTTATATGGGCATATGTAAAAAGTTAAATAACTCTACATATGATCACCAATGACTAAGTTTTTCTAGTGAAATAAGGTATGTCACTAAAAACTTCTGAAAGAATATGCTATCTTATACATATCCTCATCGATTTTACCCAGCAACCCTCATATTTTCAAAAAAATAGAATTTTGTTCCTCTACAAATTCTTTCTAAAATGATTTGTTCCACTGAGTTATAATTACTGTGAATAATCAACAGGAAGCAAATTGGGTGTTGAAAGCTATCATGACACTAAATTTTGGAATAATATTTAATAGCAGTTAGGAATTTAAATAAAACAAATTTCAAACTGTCATCTGTCAGATCCAAGCTAATACATCTAATCTTAAATGCCTGCTTAAACTAGGATATTTCATAACTCCTTATATATGCACTTTAAAAACATTTTTGTATATTTTATGTCATACCCGAATGAACATTTACAAAATGAAACATACCCTCGAAGTTAACAGACCTATATCAAAACAAACAAAACAAAATAAATGCAGTTTCACTTTTATACCTTGTTTTAAGTAAATTTGAGATCATCTGTTTCAGAAATGACTATCTACAGATCTATCGTCAGGGAAAATTCACACGACAGATGGATATATGAAAGAGAAAGACACTAAATATAAATATGATATGTAAAAGTTAGCATTAATTAGTAGTCACAAAAGAAAGTACTTATCTTAAAATTTGGTTAATAGAATTTAAGCAAATACAGTTACCATTTAATTCTGAGTTTTTATAAGTAAAATAATTAATATGTCATTAAGGCCCATTGCTAATTTCATTGGGAAATGACCTTTTCATTGTTAAAAATCGGGACTATCCCGCCAAAAGTGGGACAATTGGTCACCTTACCTTAATTACACACTTCTAGCCTCCAGAACTGTTAGGAAATAAATTTCAGCTGTCTTGAGCCACCCAGTTTGTAGTCAGTCTGTCCAGGCTGACTACAATTTATTTTATTGTTTCTCATAACTCACTTCTTATGGTTTTATGAAAGCATATAAAGCGATATCACTTCTGGCTCTACCCTGTGTAATACTATATCACAAACTCATTTAAATAGTGATATTAATGATTTTAGAAATCACTACCAATGGCTGGCAGCATTGTTGTTGTTAATGTCTCAAGTGAGCCATGCAAGAGAATTTAATCAGCTTGAGGCTGAGGTATTTGATGAAGTAATAGCAAACTAGCTCTAAATTGTCTTTCATTACCCTTTATCTCTCCTAGAGAGAATATAATCTTATTCAAATTATAATGGTCTCTGTTATCAATGAGTTTTACTATTTATTCACTTGCATCTAGACATGCAAATGCACATGCTTTCTGCTTTTTCAAACTACATGTAATGAAATTTCTTCACTATCAGAATCATGCACAATCACAAATTATAAACTAGTTACTAGCATAATTTGCTTAGAATAAAATAAAACCCCTACTCATTCTTTTAATATGCTATATTGATTAAAGGAGTAAAATCTAATCATTTTGGTTGAAATACAGTATGTACTAAACAACTCTTAAGACAAGATCACTTTTTCAGTTAGTAAATAGTTTTGTTTAGGTTTTCTCTTAAGCATAATCTGAAGCTAAATTGTGCTAAGGTTAACTTAGGTTAAGTAAAGAACTGTTAGACTGTGGTACTACTACTTAGTACAGGACACTTGATATCTACTAAGTATTTACTTTTTATTTTAGCTTAGTTATCTTTATTTGTAACACTGTTCTTTATTTTTGTTTAAGCTGGGTCATTTCAAAGAGCTTTCAGTCTTATCAATTTTATCCCTTAACCAATCTGTAAAGTAAGGCAAGAGAAGGTAATTAATTAAAGTTGACAGAGAGAGGAACTACAATTCAGAGAGCTGTTTTGGTATCATCTAAAGAGAATTACAAAAACCATGATGGTAGACATAGACAATATTTTAGTTGTTACAGATTTAGTTTACCTTCATTGAGTTATCAATTTAAACAGAGACTGCAGCCAAAAAATTAAGAGAGGGCTGAGATTAAGAAGGGCAGCAATGGAAAAATTAGGAAAGATTACTAAGACACTAAGGTTAGGATACATTCATATTCCCCATTACTGTACATGGATGCAAAGGTTTGTGTTCAAGAAGGTTGATAGAAAAAATGTTAATTAATTTGAAATACAGTGTTGGAGGGGAACTCTATGGGTACCCTGCAGTGCCCGAAAGATGAACAAGTGGGACCTAGAGCAAATTAAGCCTGAAACATTATTGGAGGCAAAAATGACAAAGCAGAAACTGTTTTATTCGGGCATATCATAAAAAGTCCAGGTTTATTGGACAAGACAATAATGATGGGAAAATAAAAGGCAGCAGGAAAAGAGGAAGACCAAATATCAGATGGATTGACTCCATACAAAAAGCCAAAGGCATGAGTCTAGAGCTGAGCAGGGCTGTAGAAATTAGAATATTGTGGACATCATTCATTCATAGGTTTGCTAAAAGTCAGAGACAACTCAGTGGCATGTAACACACACAAGGGAATCAAGGTAAGAGTGTTCCCTAGGCCAGTTATCTTTTCTCTCTGCTTAGTGGGCTTTTGACTTTGAGAATAACCCTGTCTTCACTCTATTATATTGGAGGTGATAAGTGTGAAAACACAATGGAAAATATATAAAATTACGTAAGGTGAGTGAAGACTATTTAGGCTATTAAAAGGTTGTTTATAATTTTATAAAGTATAATTTAGGTAGATCTTAATAAGATAATAAAAGACTAGAAGGAGAGAAAGTAGTACACCATCTTATTTTAAAAAAATCAGGTATTTGTAATAATAACCTCCAATGAAACATTTTTTGTGTATGTGTGTGACAGAGATGGAGAGAGACAGAGAGAGGGACAGATAAGGACAGATAGGAAATGAGAGAGATGAGAAGTATCAATTCTTCATTGTAGCTCCTTAGTTTCCTTAGTTGTTGATTGCTTTCTTATATGTGCCTTGCCTTGGGATCTACATCAAATCAAGGGACCCTTTGCTCAAGCCAGCGACCTTGGGTTCAAGCTAGTGAGCTACGCTAAAACCAGATGAGACCACGCTCAAGCCAGCGAACTCAGGGTTTCGTACCTGGGTCCTCTGAGTCCTAGTCCAACACTCTATCCACTGTACCACCGCCTGGTCAGGTCGATAAAACATTCTTGATATATCATCAGATTTGGTCTTTCCAATAACCTTATGAAATAGAAAGAACAATTGAGACAATGCTCACCTTATAGATAAAAAACACATTTGAAGAAGTTGAATATTACAAACAACACTTGTATTAATTTTCCCTACCAAGATATATTTTAACCCTTTATTATCTGCAAGGCAATGTCCTAGCTCTATTTCAGATTCTTTCAATTCAATGTCTTTGTAAAATTAAAACGTTAATATTATATTAGTCAGTAACATCAACAAAGGGAGGATTGTACTTGTCATATTCAGTACTAATTTCATTTCATTAAGCTCATTAGTGCCCAGCCACACTGTACTTTTTCTTGGTTCTAAAATACACTCCTTCATTCTCTTCTGCTTTCTCTGACAGTTAAGTAGTTAAAGATTTGTCCATCATACTCTGCTTTCCAGTCTTTACATTTTGACATCAAACATTTCTTTATAGTTGCTGTTTTCCCAGAGTCTTATATGGTGAACACCTTATCATTTGAATCTTAACTCTATTCCCACATTCTGATAATTTATTATATCTACCTACATTTTTCATTTTTTAAAATTGATTTAGAAAGAGAGGAAGGTAGAAAGAGAGAGGGAGACAGGTACATTGATCTGTTCCTATATGTGCACTGACCAGGGATCAAACTGGAAACTTCTTGTGATTCCAGACAATATTCTAACCAACCAAGCCATTCAGCCAGGACCAGGACCCTACTTCTAACTAGAGTATGAGCACAATGGCACCATGATCACAGTTGTGTTTTCAACTCATCAGAACTTTATAAAGCATACTGTGAGCACCTTATATATATTATGCTAATGAATGAAGAATAGCTATCAAGTCATCTCACAACATCAAATAACACTTAGAACTAATAAAAATAACATTTATTCAAAAACCTATTCATTATACCGATTTTGACTTAGGATTAAATGATTTAAACATCATTATTATTATCATTTTTCATATCAGAAAAGTTGGACACAGAGTGTCAGTAACTCTCAGTACCAAGATTTGGATACATAGTCTTAACTTCTTCATTCTATGAAATTCTTCTTGACACAATTTATAATGAACATTTTCTATAAATTATTATAATTAATATTTATAGTATCTCCTTTAAAAGATTGATTATTCTTACTTTTTATTTATTCATTTTTTTTTTTACAGGGACAGAGAGAGAGTCAGAGAGAGGGATAGATAGGGACAGACAGACAGGAACAAAGAGAGATGAGAAGCATTAATCATCAGTTGTTCATTGATTGCTTTCTCTTATGTGCCTTGAATGCGGGCCTTCAGCAGACCAAGTAACCCCTTGCTTGAGCCAGTGACCTTGGGTCCAAGTTGGTGAGCTTTTTCTCAAGCCAGATGGGCCCCACAATCAAGCTGGCGACCTTGGGGTCTCGAACCTAGGTCCTCCTCATCCCAATCCGACGCTCTATCCACTGTGCCACCGCCTGGTCAGGCATGATTAGTTTTAATACGTTGCACATGTTTAGAAATTGCCATTTGTATAATTATTACATCAACATGGAAAACAATATAAATAAATTCCCTTGAATTAGGCAACATAAAGTCAATTTTTTTATTTGTAATAACATATTTTCTTCCTAATTCCACTGTCTTCTGCTCTCTCTGAATGGTAAATAGTTAAATATTTCCTCACATAACTCTATCATTTTTCTATTTACTATTAGGAGAAATGTTAGTGAAGAAAATGTAGAAAAAATTAATATCTCAATTCTACAGTATTTAAATTTAAATATGTATTGGAAAGCTTGGATTTATACTTTCATCAAAATCACAATACAAACACCAGTGATAGTTGCTGAGAAAAGTAGAAATGTTTCTCGGGTATACAGTTGTCTATGTTTTAAAGATAAAAATTTAAAACTTTTATTCTGATAACCATAAATATTAGGTATCAGAAAAATTGTATACTGAATGAAGACCTATACAAGACTTTTTCTCTTTTTCTAAAAAGGGTGGAGTCTTTCTTCCATGCCTCAAATTGAAAGGAAAAATGTAAGATAGAGGAAGCAAGACATTAACTTATAAACATCATGAGTATACATAAAATGCCATAAAGCTCTCTCTGTACCCTGTACTCAGATACAGTGTTTAGGAAATAGCAGAAGTGAGTGATGATTCTTTAATAATCTATATAAGGGTTATTTGAAGTGCATTCTGCAGAACTCATAAATCGGATCTTAAGAAGTGTCATACAAATTATTTCTACAGGAGATCCATTTAGAAAATGTTTAAAGCAAGTTTATCAAGTGTTATACCTGAAAAATTTATAAGAACTTCAGTATATCGATATAAATTGTAGGTATTTAAAATTCAGTTATAGGTTGCATTGATTCCCAAGTTAGCTTGAATTCAAAAATACATTTCTATAAAAAGGAATGATAGGCCTTAAAGTTTACTTGGGTATTGCTTATTATTCTGATTATCAATGATGAGAAATTAGCTTATCTCATTTATCAGTTAATGTAAAAAGAGGACTACTGTTGTTATGATGATAGAACATAAATGGAGAGAACTGACATCGCAGGATTTTGTAATAAGAAATTGACAGTTCTTATAAGCAAAATTCTCTTTATTCAAATAAAGGCTAAATTTTTATATGTGCATATATGTATTTTTTAATCCTGTTTTACATTAATGATTGTTTTGTGTATCATTAAAAGATTTATAAAAAATATTACTGATTGTGAAAAAACATGCATTCTTATAAGTCCCATTTTTTCACCTAAATGACAAATGTAGTGTGAAACCCAAGATCATTCTAAGAATAAATACTATTTTATCAAGTAGCAGTTTTTCTCAAGTGTAGATACTGATACCTAAGAAGATGTATCATCTGAAATTCTAATTCTGCAAACTCAGTCTATAAAGTAGTAAGGCAGACTAAAATTCACTAGTTAGTTCTCTCCCCATTTAAATAAAATACAAAGGAGACGAGTATGAAATATTATTTTATAAAAGTTTTGAGTCTTGGAAATAAAGAAAATGACACTGAATAAATGAAATATCAAGTGACAAATAAATAAAAGATCAAGTAAGCAAAAGATCAAATAAGAGCACTCTTACCTTGCACTTTCCACCTTGCCCATAAGCAAGCCCATAGGCTTCTTTAAACCAATGCCCAGAGCACACACCTTAAAGGTCCACTTCCCTTGAATACTGGGTGTGACCTCAAAAGTGATTAAAGACAAATGACAATGCCTGGCAGAATATTAGAGAAATTTAGGCAGAAGTGAGATATGTAAAAGAAAGGGTAATCCACAGATTACCAATTAGTTAATACAAGTGTAGATTGGTAAAATTTTTGGAACATCTAGATAAGAAATGAATTCTAAATATACATGTAATTGAAGTATAACATAAACAAAGAGCAAATAAATTACCAGCATGCAGAGAAATTATTAATATAAAGAGAATTATTAATATAAAGAGAATATCACATGAACATAGGAATTTTCTCATGGATATAGGAAGCATAACTATAATGTAGATAGAGTGGTTTTCAATTACAAAAGACCATAAAATAGCTATAGCAGTTATAGAGAGTTATAAAATTCCTTTTGTTTCTTGGCCTTTGGATAATAAAACTTTTTGATAATCTGGCCATTATCTATATTATAAGGTTGCTTACTTGAAATTTTTTATATTTATGTATGCAACATTGTATGGCCAGTAGCCGTGGCCACCATCACCGCCACCTGGCACATTAAGGTTCACATTTTATTCAGATAGCTCGTAATGAAACTGCAGAGCCAAAAACAGGTGGACCATTACCTTTATTCTAAACTCGTACCAGCCAAAAAGTAAAAAAGCAAACACACAGGTCCAAAACCCATTCATTCCAGTTTTTCCTAGAATCAAAGGCCCCCACCTGCTCACTCCATCATCCCCATCTTCAGGCCTCCATCTTGCTGCCTGCCTTCTCTGCAACTATGGGGCCTCTCTGCCAAAATGGCCTCCTAGCTCCTCCTTTTGAAACTTTTTGCTGCAAAAGCCCTCCTTCAGCATACATTAGCACAACCAAGCCCCTTCCCAAGCAGAAGGGCAATTAATTCTTCCACCTGGGTGAAGGCCACTCAGGTGGACAGCACTATTTTTAACAATAAAAGTGAGCAAAACCAGAAAATACAGATTTTACAAACTAATTTGCCCAACAAACATTCTAAATCTAATTTCAGAAGGTCAGCGACCACTGAGAGGATTCACAAATCTATGAAGAACCTAATTTTAAAGTCATATTTTTACAAACATTTCTTTACAAAACAAAGTAAGACTTTATAAAAATGCTCTCATTCTTTTGTGGAGAGGAAAGCATGGAGGCTTTTTTTATCTTGTAAAATGTAGAAAGTAGAAAGAGCTTGCTCTTCTTAGTAACTGAAATTAGGCCACCATGGCTGAATTAGTAGTTAGTCTTGCCTTTGAGTAGTCTCACATTTATCTCCTAAATCATTTCAAATTATTAGCCCTCTTTTTCTTTCTCAATCTCTTTCTTCCTTTCAACTGATATTCTATTATAATGTAATTTTTGCAAAAGTCTTCAGAAATTCTTAGGTTTTTCTCATTTTATCACTGAATCATGTTGTGAAAACATGATTATCAGTGAGGGTATGGTTGTAGCTAACAGAAATTGCTCTAGTTAAAAGAAAACTCTTTGGTAGGCTATTATAAAAGTTGTTAGGACATATCCCTGTCAAATTGACCTTTATCCATGTAAGCCTGTACGAGATAACACTATTTCATATATAGCCTTACTTAACATTTTATTTCATCCAGAATAACTAGGAAAGGATGCCATTTTAGATAGTTTAAAGGTACACCTGTGTAGGCATTGTTAAAGCAAAATGATAGACAATAATATAACAAACCATAAATACAGAGGTGCAATTAAAGTTAGATGTGTCCAGATCCTCAAATATAAAAAAATCTCTACATTTCTCAGAATTGCTAAAGAGAAGTGTGTTTTCATCTTCAATCTTGTTCCTCCCCACTTTGACTTTCAATGATTATTCTACCTCTGGGAGGAGATGAGATATACACAGTGGAAGATCAATGGCCAGTAGGGCTTGCAATGTGAGTTCTCCTGATCTCACCTCTGGAGACGTTTTTTTTTTCTTTTCCAAGTGAGAGGAAAGATAAAGAGACAGACTTTCACATGCATACAAACAGGGATCCACCCTGAAAACCCCATCTGGAGCTTATGCTCTGCCCATCTAGGGCCATGCTCTCAACTAAGCTATTTATAGCACTTGAGGTAGAAGCTCCACAGAGCCATCCTTAGCACCTAGGGCTGATGCACTCAAACCAATCCAGCCATGGCTGCAAGAAGGGAAAAGAGAGAGAGAGAGAGAGAGAGAGAGAGAGAGAGAGAGAGAGTAGGGAGAGGTGGAGAAGCAGAAGATGGCTTCTCCTGCATGTCCTGACCTGGAATCAAACCAGGGCATCCACTTGCCCAGCCAACACACTACCACTGAACCAACTGGCCAGGGTCACCTCTGGAGATTTCTAGTCTGCCCATTTAAGCCTTTTTATTATTACTGGCCTGTCTCACACTGAGAATTTTGTGTGTGTGTCTTTGTGGTATATGTCTTGCGGTGTGTGGGAGAAGGAAAGAGTCAGAAAGCAGTGGAAGGCCCTGGCCAAGTGTCCAAGTGTCCATTGTTCTTATATACCAAAGTTGAGAGTTCAGTTCCCCATCAGGGCACATACAAGAGTCAACCAACAAATTTATGAATAAGTGGAACAACAAATCCATATTTCTCTCTGTCTCTTTCTCTTCTCCTCTCTCTCTAAAATAAACAAGTAAAAATTAAAAAAAAAAGAAAGAAAGCAGTGGGAATAACAAAAACTCTTTCACTCTTGTGTTTTCTTAATTTTTCTCAGTCACATCCTATTATCAGAAAATATTACCAAGTCTTATTGGGGAGTAGAACCTAAACCTAGGTTGAAATATAAGAATTCTAATTCTATCACCTGGGATTAATCACAGCATTTCTGAGTGTTAGGCTATTCATTCTTAAATATAGAAACCCTGCCTTCAAAGTTATTGTAAGAATTAGACAATTGTTATAACATATGCAATAATGCCAAGCCTCACTGTCCACAGAAAGTATACTGAATACATGTTAGTTACTTTCCCTTCCCCTGGCTCTTTCAATACTACATTTGCCCCCCCCCCCAGTGGCAGACCTCCCACACTCATTATTTGCATACATTCTTATATGAACTTGGTTTTTACTCACAACAATCCGCCCAAAGGTCAAAAGATGAGACAGTATTATGTCCAAATTAAATACAGGGAAAACAGACAAAATACAGAGCTTAATAAAAATAAAAAGAAGACAAGTATTAAATGGACCATTCCATTTACTAGAAAAAAAAAATATTAAAATGAGAAAATAGACAGCAATTACAGAGAAGGAAGAACATGTGCTGCTTGCCCAGCCTGGATATAATTTTGGTTCTGGTTGTCACAATTACAAGCTAAGTAGCATTATGTTGTTCATGGGTAATTTACTTTTGAGCTGTTTAGAAAGACTGGCTATCAGAATGTTTGTTTTGTGTAGACACATTTGTCTACACCACCTCCATCTCATAGTTTAACTGTAAGAGCTGCTGATGATTAGAGATTCAATCCTCTGCTTACAAATAACACTGCTTCCTAAGAAACATTTGATTCTATATTGAAAAAAATCTTTTCTGTATTTTCAAATATTGAAAACCATGTTGTTTATTATAGTAAGATTTATTTCTTTTAGGCTACTTTTTAGGTCAGATTTTAAAGGCAGGACACAAGGTGGCTTTTTTATTCTTAATACACACGAGGTTAAGAATGGCATCTATCCATTCACTTATGCTTTTAATTTTTGTTTTACAAACATACCAAAAGCAAAATCTAAAAGATAACAAGTGAATATAATGGATCAAAATTTCCATTTACTTGTGACTTAAAATTTGAATTTTATTAAAAAAAAAAATTTATCCAAATATATTTTGAGTGATAGAGACTTTTGTAACACCTTCATATCTATATTCAAATATCTATCTCTTTAAACACCCTGAAAAACTCATATTGATTAACTTTATGAAATGTTTGTTAAATAAAGATTTCTTGAAATAATTCCTAGGGGATAACTAATATGGGAGTTATAAAATCAGTTATTTGTTGGTGACTTTATTCTCATTTTCTTTCTTTTTAACTTTGCTCATCTTCCTTCGTTGTCTTTTAGTCTTTTACGGATAAGAAACATTCAAGTCAGCAACATCAATAGGTCTTATTACAAAAGAAAGATGTTATCATCACCTAGTCTGTCAGTTTAATTAGGAATATTGAAGTGAGCTACATCCTTGTTACGCTTAAGAATATGAAAAATAGCTTGTTTTCCAAGTTCAAATTCTTATACAGCTATTGCTTTAAATATGAATCATTTTTGACATTTTAATGGGATTGGAGGTGAAGCAAAGTTTTGTCATTTTTATTTTTAAACAAATAATCTAGAAAGCTTTTAGTAAATCTGATCACATTTAACATGACTCTATGAATCATGGTACTATCTTTTAGATATAAGCCCCATTTTTGCCAACTTAGAACAATAAACACTAGTATATTATAATATCAAATGGACTACAAAATTACAGGTGGTCAAACTCCAAATAGTTTATTTTCTATCTTAAGTAATACTTCAGAGCAGTGTTTTTCTCTACATAGTTGTTCAGGGACCCTGGCTAATGCCTTATTTTTATCTTTAATACATGCTTCCAAGGTTTCCTGGGCATCAACATTAAAACCAACCAGGAAGGGATAAAAAGCATTAGGCCTGTGTGTAGTATAGCATTTCCACTGGAAAGAAGCCAAACACTTAGTGTCATGGCCACAGCTACCTGTGTATGAAAAACTAAATTAAACATATTTTTTTCCTCAGCAGACAGGCAAAATTAATCATATCATCCATGTAGGAATATTATTGTTTTGGTCATATTAGATGGTAATGCTGATTCACTTATAACTAACTATTCTACCCCAATCAGAGCTGAAAGTTCCCACCATAGAAATTATAAATACATTTGTAACTTAACAATGTATAAAATTGTTTTCTTTAATATTCTCTTGAAAAAGAAATGCTATTTTTATCATCTTAGATATGTCTTGAACTATTAATTACTCAATTAATATAATATTGTTTTTGTTTTAGACTGTCATTATTTGTCTAGACTCAACCATTTATAATACATCTGATGCATTGCTGTTACATATTAGACTTTTCTTCAGGGATCATTTTTATGTTTCTTATATGCTATATCCTTTGAATGATAAACATTAATCATAGCTAATTAATTAAGTCTTCTGCTTTGTAACTGCACAATTTTCCAGGTGATACTGTGTTTGATTTTGAAATCTAAATGAAAATCAGACAATTATAAAATATATTAATGAATGCTAGATTTATAGTTTAAAAAAAAGAAAGTCATATTAAAAATTATATATAATATTATTTGTATATTTCTTTTTTTGTGTATGTGAGAGAGAGAGAGAGAGAGAGAGAGAGAGAGAGAGAAGGACAGGCAGGAAGAAAGAGAGATGAGAAGCATCAATTTTTTGTTAAAGCACCTTAATTATTCATTGATTATACTGGGGAACAAAATTTTTGTTGTATCCACAAAAAACACTTGTTCTTACCTAATTTGAGTGTGCTGATCTCAAATCCAACATTAGTTTTTCTCTGTAAGCTACAGTATTTAAATACACTTGATCACCATGTTCACTTTTTTTGTCCTTAGAAGAAATAAAACGATTGAAAACTGGAACCAAGAGTGTCTCAGAGTGTGAGATAGGTCATATTGCTGATGAAATATTAGGATATGTGATCATATGCCGGTTTTTTTTTGTTTTGTTTTAGTTTGGTTTTTTTGCCAATGCCCTTTGTATGGATCAGACAGAAATAACAGTCACTGCTGTGGGCCTTACATTCACACCAAACCATGGGAATACCAAAAAGCATTCCTTTGCATTTTTCTTTTGTCCAGTCATGAAGCATTTCCTCACAATTATGACACACAATATGAGGAGCCAAATTCTTGTCTTGATAGCCAAGGGGAACTTGAAAATAAGCAATATATGCACGTGTCACAGATGATGACATATTTTGCCTTTGACATTGAAGTGTGTAACAGCCACATATATAACAGAAGATGTCAGTACTATTCTTACATTTACACATTCTCGAAGAAGCCATGATCAATCTTAAAACAAAATAAGAGGGTGTTTTTTAACAGATAATAATTTTTACATTTAGAAACAACTACAATTATATAAAAGTGATGTTTGTAAACCATTAATTGCCTGTGGTTATGTTCAATCCAAGAGTCATTGCCCTTTCACTCCAATTTAAAAGCCAATGCATGCCATTAACTGTAACAAAAAGAAATTAAAATTGCATAAAAACTAGAGCATGCACCAAAAAAGTGATTTCAGATTTGGAATCAGTGTTGCAGAAATATATAGAAAGAGTTCTAAAACCTCATGCAACAGAAAATAAAAAAAATAATTGTTTTCCAGTTTTATTTTCTCATATGTGCCTTGACCAGGGAGCTCCAGCAGAGCAAGTGACCCCTTTCTCAATCCAGTGACCTTAGACTGAAGCCAGAGACCTTGGGGTTCAAGCCAGCGACCATGGGGTCATGTCTATGATCTCACGCTCAAGCCCGCACCTTCGCGCTCAACCTGGTGAGCCTCCGCTCAAACCGAATGAGCCCACACTCAACCTGGCAATCTCAGGGTTTTGAACCTGGGTCCTCAGGATCTCAGGTCATGCTCTATCTCCTCCACCACTGCCTGGTCAAGGTATTATTTGTTTATTTCTTCTGTCGGAGGGTTTTAGTATCAGTTTGAAACTCTGAGACTCTGAAATTAAAAATTAAGTTTTTTCTCATCTTTTTATGAAGCCAAAGCTAACAATGCTACTCTTTAAAGTGCTGTCTATTATATGTTAATAGAGTTCATATTTTTATGGAAGCTATAATAATCACAGAGAAATTGACAATGGCTTCAATCAGTGTCTGACTTATTAATTATAAAGCTTTTACTATAAAAAGAAATTATTTAAGAACTTCACTTAACTATTTATGAAGTTTTATTTGAAATAGAGGTTTATGATTTCTATCTTATCTAGTGCAAGATATAAAACATAATTATGCTCATGGTAAAATTGTGATATTCAGATGTTGATAAGCTGAAACCAGGTAATGATTTGTAATTCATAATGTTGCATGTTTCTTCCATGTTTTATACACTTAAATGGTATTATTGACAAAAATATAGTAAAAGAAACTTTATGATTAATAGATAATATACAAATATCATGATTTTCAACAAATAAGACATACTGAAAAAAATGCATCTCAATTTAACCAGTTCAAACAGTTTAGAAAAGCCTTTAATATATGGAGTTAGATTAATTTAAAATAATTAAATTAAAATATTTTGCATTTTACAATTACATATGAAGCTTAAAATTTGTATACCATGGAAACAAGCAATTCACTATCAAAACTTCTCCCTTTAGTGTAACCTCCTGATATTAAACCTTTTCAGAAAAATATATTCCAATAAAGAAAATTAAGTGAGAAAGTAAGAAATATTTATTGACTCTTTTTTTTGTTTGTTATATAGTATACTAGATGTTTTAAATATAGTTACTGATTTAATGTTTCTAATTCTATAAAATGAACTTTTTTCATTTTTAGGATGTGACAACTGAAACAAAGAAAAGTTAGTAACTTTGCACAAATCTAGCAGCTATTAAGTGTGAACCTTTAATTTGAAAAACAAGTGTATACAAGTTTTTCCACTTGGTAAGCATTCAGTATGAAAGACAAATATACTGCTCACAAAAATTAGGGGATATGTAGAAGATGGAAAGTTAAAGGACAAGAAGAGAATGAGTACTTAAGACCAACTTTATTATCTTCCCAAAGTTGTGGTGGGGCAGTTCTGTAGATCACAGATATCCAATGATCACTTACTTGTTTATCTTTTACTTACTGCTTTATTTATGTTTTATTTTGCTACTTAGAAGCATCCATTACCAATAAACTGAGAAAAGGTATGTGAGTGTGTGTGTGTGTGTGTGTGTGCATGCACATGTGCGCGATTTTGATATATTTGGTGGGGTTCATGAAACTACAGTGTTTACCATTGCCCAGTGAAGACTCAGAGTTAACTTCAATCTGACCAGGCAGTAACAGGGTGCACAGAGTGTCGGCCTGGGATGCTGAGGACCCAGGTTCGAAATCCCAAGGTCACCTGCTTGGGCATGGGCTCACCAGCTTGAGTGTGGGGTTGCCAGCTTGAACATGGCACTGTAGACATGACCCCATGGTAGCTGGCTTGAGCTCAAAGATCACTGGCTTGAAGCCCAAGGTTGCTGGCTTGAGTTCAAGGTCACAGACTTAAGCAAGGGGTCAATGGTTCAGCTGCAGACCCCTGCTCCCATCAAGACATGTATAAAAAAGCAATCAATGAACAATTAAGGTCCCACAATTATGAGTTGATGCTTCTCATCAACCTTTCTGTCTGTCTGTCTGTCTGTCTGTCTGTCTGTCTCACACACACACACGCACACTCACACACACACACACACACTCACACACACAGTTTTGTATGCAACAAAAAAAAAGAAAGAGGAGTTAACTTTAGTTCTTTTTGATAACTCTGCATTCTGTAACTGGATGCAGTCCAATAGAATGATACAGGCAAATAATATAGAAAGTATTTCAAGGCATAACAAAGATTTTTGACTTTTAAGTGTAAGGAAACTGCTGGAGGAATGGCCAGTGAACATTTTACTTCTGTGGGACCTATCATGATTTATACACACACACACACACACACACACACAAAAAAAAAAAAAAAAAAAAAAAAAGGAAAAGAAAAAACAAGAAAAGCAGACATAATAAAGAAAAGAGAAAAAGAAAAGGAAAACATAAGAAATTAAAGAAAAGAAGAAGAAAGAAAATGAAAGTGAACTTTCCTATCATCCCAAGGCACTTTTATACCATTAGTGTGACATGAACACAGCAATTTATTTTTCCCTTCATTCTGCTTTATAAGGATGTGTCTAGCTGAAACTGTTTTATTGATAATGGATGGAGTTGCTGAGTCAGGGAGTGATTAAATCAATCAGTAAAAATAATACAAAAGATAATATTATCAAATTAGAATTCGTGTTTTAAGAGAGATAATAACATGTTTTGGACAGAATCAGAAAGATTAGTAGCCGAAGGACTTTTGTAATATTTAGAACTCAAGAAATTTGCATAAGTAAAATTTAGGGTATTTGGCTTAGGCATATATAAGATAATTTATTTTGTCAGTTATTTGAGAGATTTAAGTAAAGATAATACTGCTTTTTTGTATATTGTAAACTTCAAATTGGTGACTCTTTTGACTGTAACTTGGTGCAAAAATGGGCCTCAAAATGGCTCATCTACTATAGCAGCAGTATAGATATAGATATTACATTAGAACTAGTTGTATGTGTTTCTACTGATAGTGAATTCCTTCTTTTCAAGGGAGAGGAGAGATAGAGAGACAGATGCGTGCATGGGCCCCGACCAGGACTCCCTTCCCCTGCAAACCCTGTCTGGGGCCAGTGCTCTACCCATCTGGGGTAATGCTCACAGCTGAGCTTTCTTAGCATCTGAGGCAGAGGCTCCACAGAGCCACCCTCAGTGCCCGGGGCCAATGTTCTAGAACGATTTGAGCCATGGCTGTGAGAGGGGATAAAAGAGAGGAAGGGAGAAAATGGGAGAGCTGGAGAAACAGATGGGTACTTCTCCTGTGTGCCCTGACCAGTGATTGAACCCAAGCCATCCATATGCCTGACCGATGCTCTACCACTGAGCCAAATGGCCAAGGCTATGAATTTCTTGACAATAGGTGTCAGATGTTTCAGTGCCTATTTTCCAGTTCTTTCTCTTCTGTACTATAGGTGACACAATTATTTTCTTGCAAGCTTATGTATATCCGTACATGATCCCAACTATGACTTTACTCAAAAGGAATTTAAGACTGCCATGGGTTTCTTATTACTATGTGAGAGAGCTGCACATAAGTATACTATCTGTTCTTTATCTAGAACTTGCAATTGTTTATGCAACTCATTTTATCTTCCTTCTCATGCAGCTATTGACCTAATATCAAGGTATTCTTCTAAGGAACTAATGAAATGTGAGGTCCCTAGTATGTGTGAAACCATACATTCGAAAGCATACATACAATAACTACACAAAGGTAGTTTTTGCAAGTAGAATATAAGATCTTAATTATAATTGAATGTACAGATTAAATGACTTCTAGGGCATCTGTTCTATTCTTTAATTTCAAGCTCTCAATTCTTAAAATATATATAATGTATTAATAATGAAACTATTCTTATTTGACTGCAGTTAAATTATTGGTTAGTATAGTTTATTTTGTGGCAGCCACACTATTTCATCTTCTTTATGGTTGTGTTCTGTGAGTAGTTTTATAAAAGTATTCCACTTGATCTGAGAGTCTTGTAACTTTAATTTTACTATGCAAGTGTGAGCTTCTTCTCTCAGTTTGAAAGGGTAAAAGCAATATTTAGTGTCTAAGGAAAATAAAACATTTTTATTCTAAATACCTAGAGAATTATTCTTCCCAAGCTGAGACAACCACCTTGTGCCCATAGCTTGTCATCTACACTTATCGTCATAGGTGAGTACTTTCTCCCACGTGTTTCCTTATCTCCATATACGACACATATATCATGGGATGATTCCAATAGCAACAGCTGACACATTCTGTGTATCTGTGGTAACTCAACAGTAGCCAAGATGGAATCTAGAATGGTTCATTCTGCCTCATGTACAAACATATCCAAGAGGAAATTATCTTTTTAAGGATTTTCCCTAAAAATACTTATCTTCAACTATGTAAAATGTGACCATCTATTTCACCACTGTAGCAGTTACAAGATAAGGAAGAAGTCTTGTCAATGTTTAAAAATGTGCTTTTAAACACCTTTTTCTGGAACAGGAACAGACAGCCAAGAATATGGCCACCAAAATACCCAAATTCTTTACCTTTGTATAGCATGTTGTGCCATTGAATATACACTCATCACTTCTCTCCTTAAAGCCCAAAATACCCCAAAAATAATATAGAAAAAAATACTCATAAAAATAAATATCTTTTCCATGACGAAAAAGTTCCAGAGACCTACTGCATGACATTGTGCTTATAGTTAATAATATTGTACTGTACAGTTAAAGTTTTATTAAAAGATATATTTTGCTACATATTTTTAAACACAATTTTTAACTGAGTTACAGAGGTCCATAATTATGTAGTATTTATAAAAGTAGAATCTAATACCCTGCTGCCTCTAAATATATTCATTTCATTCTTCTTTTCATTGTTTCTTTTTCTCTCCCTGCCTCCTTTCTTTCCTTCCTTTCTTTATTTTTTTCCCTGTCTCTTTCTTATTTTTCCCCTTCCTTCATTTCTTCCTACCTTTCATTTCTTTTTTCTTTCTTTCTTCCTACCTTCTTTTCCACCTTCTTTTCTACCTTTCTTTCCCCTTCTTTCCATTATTCCTTGCCTCCAGCTGTATCATTGTGCAGACCATATTTCTTTATTCTACTTTTTTATTTATAGAATGTACATTAATGTCTATCATTGGGAGAGTCATTAAAAAGACACATTTCTTTGAGGAAGATAACAAAAATGTAATTATATAACATTATGATTCATAAATAAAATTTAATAATATCTATTAAGTGTAAATCACTTCCTAATTTTCCTTATTTAACAATGCTATGGAACTAAGCACATTTTTCATGTTTTATACATGAAGACACTTAAGGCATTTGAGTAACCAGTCCAAGGTTATAAAACTGTAAAATTACGCTACCTTATCTTCAGAGTCTAAGCTTATAACTACTACTTTATATATTAAACCTATAATTCTTATCATTACTATAATAATACATGTACCTTATCGAAAACAAACACCATAGCAAAGTTATAACAAAGTGTATGTTTATTCCCACAATAGATCTTCATTTTATTACTACAGGTACATACTATAAGCTTTCTTGTAACAACACAATTATAAATATACAAATATATGAGATTTTATAAAAAGTGTATGTTGAATAAACCTATATTCTTTTTTAAATGTTAGCAAGCTATGAATACCTTTATATCTTCTATCTTATTTATTTACTTTTTCACTTTTTCATTGATTTGAGAGAAAGAAAGAAAAAGAGAGAGAAGCATCAACTCATTGTTCTACTTAGTTGTTCCATTTTGTTGTGTACTAACTGTTTCTCTAGTGCCCTGACCAGGAATTGAATCCATGACCTCGGTGCACTCAGACAATGCTCTGTCCACTGAGCCACTTGGTGAGAGCCTATATCTTCTGTTTTAAATTTTATATGTTTTTAAGATCTCAAAAACTTATTCTTTAATCTTCTAAAAATATATTGTTTAAAAAGTTTTGATTCTTGTGTATAAATTTATGTATAATAATTATTAAGGTTCAATTAGGGGATGAAAGATTATTTGTGTAAATGTAAACATCCTTTAGTGCATTTATTACCATTTTTCTGCTCTCTGACCAATAGTGTGTGTTACTAAAATTCTTCACACAAAGCATCTAAAAGTTTTTAAATGTATCATAAAGCTTTTAAATGTAAACTTGTAAATGTATAAAATTGTTACGTGGGAAAATACCTTCACACAAATGTATCTTCCAATTATTCCAGCAGGCAAGACATCCAAGAGATCAGAGAACAGAAAGGCTCACAGAATAAATTAAATGACTTGAGTACATTTAAAGTACGCATCACAAAAGAAAGCAAAAAGGATGGGTAAGTTAACAGACTTCAGGTAGGATATCATTAAATTAGAAGTACATTACTTGATTTTCGAGTTTGCAATGTTCATATGTACTCTTTGTTACATCAGCCTTCCCCTCTGCTTATAGGAACACAAGGACAAAAATTGAGGTTTGAGTGTTTCTGGGCAGAGGACTCATTGACCATGATGGGAGTCATCAAATGTTGTCTGAATTAAGATTATAAGAATATTGACTATCTCATGTATATTTAGTGCATCATGACCATTTAACACCCCAGGGGCCTCATTTATATTTAGTGCCTTGTGAATATTAGGTGTTTTTCTATGTCTTTCTATGATCACACATCTATGATCTACTTTATCTTTCTAACAGGCAATACAGTTTTCAAACTTACTTCTCTTTGCTGATGAGTTATCCTCTTTCACCTTCCTTTCTTCCATAGCAGAATTAAATGTTCTCAGATATGGAAAGTGCAGTTTACAGTAAAAACATTCCCTGGGGACTATATGCAGAAAATGCAGAAAAACCAAAGAAGCAATGGATAAGCAAAGGTATTCTCATATAGTGCTGGAGTTGGTATAAGTTGGAAGATTTTTCTAGACAGTAAGTTGAGAGCAGTTATTTAAGTTTTAAAACAGTACATATGATTTGAAAAATTTTATTCTAGAATTTAAATTTATATAATCATTCTTTGAAAAATATATGTATAATAACACATGTAATGCCATTAATTATTACAAAAAGATTGAAAATTCATAAATGTGTAACTACATACCATTGATTCAATAAGCATTACACCTATTAAATAAAATGACAAAATTTAGAATGTTTATGAAAAAAATATTGGCACATTGATAGTTAAAATTATACAAATGTAATTTTACTTTGTAGAATTTTTAAAAATGTATAAAACTAAAATAAGAAAAATAATATTCATGCTAAATGCACACATCTATAAAATCAACAGTACATATTAACTAGATAAGTAGTTAAAAACTTTAAAATGTTTTACTATTCCCATTAAATAAAAACAATTTGCAAAATAAATCATGAAATACTAAGTAAGTACTGTATGGCAAAAAAGATACAAATGTAATGTCACAAGACTGAGTTGTGTTTGTGTGTGTGTGTGTGTCTGTGTATCTTGAAGAAGTAATATTAAACAGTCATAATTTCTCTAAATATTATTTTTATCTTCTCCTCAATCTTCATTAGAAATTTAAAACTTCTAATTTGTATAGTTAATCCTTAAAATAAACTGAAGAAACAATAAAAGAGTACACTATGGAGGAGTAAAACTTTTATCAAAAATCAATTTGGAGTAAGCACTGAAGTAAATAAGATCCTGAGAAACACAATGACTAAAATGCTGCCAATCATTCTGACCCAGGTCATAAGAATGGGTCCGTGAAGAAAATTGATCTTAAGATAAAAAAAAGAAAGATATACATTCTTGATAGTCTTAAGTATATAGCCACTCAAAAACATGTCATTTAAACTACAGAAACAATTTTTTGCATAAATTTACATTTTGCAATTAAGTGAGATATAAATATATATATGATAATACAAAAAATCAGAATTTATTTCTCCATTTCACAAATAGGTAAGTGAAATAATTTAATAAAGTTTTTAAGCATTGTAAAAATTAAAATTAACCTATATTTTTGTATAGTCTTGACTATAAATTTAAAACTTACAGAAAATTATAACATATACATTTTATAGAACTGACTATGCTAAAGAAACAATTCATATATATTTTCTTGTCCCATCTCTCTCTAAATTTAGTAATAAAAACAATGTGTCAAAAATAAATAAAAAAACCTAATCAGGTGGTGGCTCATTGGATAGAACATCGGGCTGGGACCCAGAGGACCCAGGTTCAAAACCTAAGGTCACCGGCTTGAGCACAGGCTCCTCCAGCTTGAGCGCAGGCTCACCAGCTTGAGTGTGGGGTCACTGCCTTGAGTGTAGGATCATAAACATGACCCCATGGTCACTATCTTTATCCCAAGGTCGCTGGCCTGAGCAAGGGGTCACTCGCTCTGCTGTAGCCCTTCTGTCAAGGCACATATGAGAAAGCAATCAATGAACTGCTAAGGAAATGCAACAAATAATTGATTATTCTCATCTTTCTTCTTTCCTGTCTGTCTGTCCCTCTCTTTGTCTCTCTGACTCTGTCACAAAAAAGTATATAAATAAATAAATAATACAGTATTATCTAAAAATTATTCCGTGTTTTTAATTTTTTTATAGAACATATCAATTCTATGTAGTATCATGGACATGGAGAAAACCAGATTTTTGTACATAGGATTTTGATGCCTGTTGACAAATTGATTCTCTGTAAAGTTGAATCAATGTGTTTCTACGAGCAGGATACAAGAAATGACAATTTCACTATACTAATTTTGACACTTAACATTTCACAGTATGATAGGCCAAAGTGAATCTTTTCAGTACTTTTATTTTAATTTTTTTGGTAATTATGAACTTGAATATTTCTTTATCTGTTGATTGCTTATTTGTATGTTCTTCTTTGTGTCCTTGACTCATTAAATGGGATTGCTGTAGTTTTTATTTTCCCTTAACTTATGCATGTATCAAAGGTAGATTTTTTCACATAAATATTTTTTTTAAATCTTTATATTTTTATATTTGCACTTTGTTTAAAACAACATGATGACAACATTTAAGTATTGAAAATATCACATTTATCACCTTAAAGTAAGTTTACAAATTTTATACTACAAATTATTTAATTTCTATTACATTCCTACTCACCTTTAACAGCATTTGCTTTGCAGCTCAGAAGTTTATATTTTGTTTTTAATACATATATGTGTGAAGAATACTACTTTCTTTTTTTAAAGATTTTATTTATTCATTTTATAGAGGAGAGAGAGAGAGAGAAAGAAAGAAAGAGAGAAAGAAAGAAAGAAAGAAAGAAAGAAAGAAAGAAAGAAAGAAAGAAAGAAAGAAAGAAAGAAGGAGGGAAGAACAGGAAGCATCAATTCCCATATATGCCTACACCAAGCAAGCCCAGGGTTTTGAACTAGCAGCCTCAGCATTCCAAGTCAACAATTTACCAACTGTGCCACCATAGTTCAGGCAAAATATTTTCTTATTAGCTTCTGTGCAAAGGCATACCTACGATAGTGTCTTCTATTATATTTTTCAATATTTCTAAGAATATAATAAACTTTAAGTTAGAATAATATGACCGTTACATTGTGAGATGTTTTGATAATTTAAGTATATTACATGGTAACATCCAATAAATAAGTATATTGGCTTTCATGAAACCCATAATTTTAGTCATGATTCTAGTGCTCACAACAAGTATGCAGAAGTAGGAAAACACCAATTCAAGAGTATTGTCCAGTCCAGTTTTCCTATGTGTCCTCTGAATCTACATTCATACTACATACAAGAATAAAACTACTAAATGGATTCTAAAGGTCATTTTAGAAAAAAAATCATCTTTTTTCTTCAATATTCCTTATATTTGTTATGAAAACTAACAACAAGAAAACATGATAAAGAATAGGCAGCCCCCATAGCATTTGCTATTCAGAAATTATTTAAGTATATATCTTTGAAAAAATTTGTACATGTGACTATTCTAATCTATTTTTATTTTTGTGAACATTATTTTAAAGAGTGGCATTTTTATGATCCTGATATCAAATTGTGGGTTAAACCTTATTTCAGTTTGCTAACCTGATATGAACTTTCCAGTGTAATTTTCTTAAAATTAATGAAGACAATATTCTAAGAATCAGTGTCTTTCATTAGAAGAGTAATCTCAGTACCTAATGACACCACTCATTTTCCTGTTCTCCCGTGAACGTTTCCAGTGTACAATTGTTAAATAAATGTATTTTGCTTTCCTCATTCCCTACAGTATTAGTGGTTAATTCTTTCCTTCATAGCACATGGCCTATTTTATAACTGTAATCCTTACATAAAATATTTCTAGTTAAACATGCTGTTTTATACCTATTGCAGATATAAATGTATAACTATTTTAATAATGTTTATGTAAAAATAAATCTTTGATCCATGTTTTCTGTCCATAATAATATCCTGAAGTCCATAACAGAGAAGAATATTGACTTGCATAGTCAAAGAACATTGGAAGGACTGAAAAAAAACATTTCTTTAGGGGGATACGATTTGAGAATTATACAATTAGAGAATAGTACCTTATATGAAGATGGTACAGAAATTTTAAGTTGTCCCTAAAAACCTAGCCTTGTGGTTAAAAAAAAGAAATAAAAACCTATTTTGCAGAACAAACTTTGACAAAAAAATACCCCATTCTTTTCTCTGTATATGTTAATCTTATTTGAGAGAATTTTCAAAGTGGACTCCACCTTCTTAAATAAGTAAGTAAATCTTAGGAAGGAGATAGATAAATTGACACTGTATTTATAGAAGCACTGGAAGTTACCATGTAAATATACTTCAACTCTCAAACATCTCACAATGAAAATGTAACATTCTTCTAATTTAATGCCCAAATGCTTCATTTTTTACTTACCCAAAAGTCACTTTTTTGAAGAAGTAAGATATTGAGTTTCCTATCTTAATTCCTTGCAGAAAAGCAAACTTCTAATATTAATTTGGTCTTTTATACAGGTTTTCCTATTGAGAAAATAATTCATTGAGTAGTTAAAAATTATTATATTTCTTATTCTATATTAATACATTGTCATCCTAGTGTGGCTGTGTCTCATGAGGTTGGTTAACATGAATAAAACTATCCTGAAATCTGAACACTACCAGACAAGAAAATAAAACAGAAATAATTAATATATACAAATAAAGATTAGATGCCTAAATCGAACATATCTTGTGAACTATTAAATAAAAACAAAGCAAAACAAATAATAATAATGATAATAACAAAGGACATACATCTCTCTCAAGTTTGATTGGTTTTCAACAATAGCTGGGATGAAACATAACCATTTCCACATCCAGTGACTTTTTAACATTTATAACAATAACATTTCTGTTTACTGAAATAATAAGCTGTTTAAGATATAAAATATAAGAGAATTAATATTATTTATTAACATCTTTTTCTTTTAAAACAACAGCAATCCCTGCGTGCTCTGAATTTTATTTAAATTTTACTTTTCCATCAGTGTTTTTTTCCCTGAGGCCATAAGTGTTTTGACAGCCAGGTATGTGTGTGTGTGTGTGTGTGTGTGTGTGTGTGTGTGTGTGTGTGTTAGCGAAAGAGAAAGAGAATTTGTACATGTGATTGCTTTTTATAAAACTCTTTCTGATAAAATCAGTAAGATTTTTTCTCCTAATATTTGACAGATATAAACATGAAGATAAGAATCATGATAGGATGTTGAGTAGTTCATCTGTTTGTAGTTTAGCTTCAAATATATGACTCTAAACTTCAGAATAGATGCATCACTTGGTGTAGTTCAGATAATTGATTCATAAGCCAGCTACATCAGGCAGGTTTTGATGGTATCTTTATAAATAGGCCAGAGCTTTCAAATGCCTGATGATATCTCTCATGCTGACATGAAAGGCATTCAGAGGTTGGAATATGCTACCAGTACAACTTGTATTCTAGATACAGTTCATGAGGCCTATTAACTTCCTATAGTACAAGTAACAGAACATCACTGAAATGTAATATATTGAATGATAACACAAGAAATGCTTTTACACTTGTGTTTTAAAGAAGCAATATAAGAGAGTGATCTTTATATTATATTTTTAGAAATAAAAACACAAGTAATTTTAATATGATTAAGATGAAAATAAAAATAATAATAAAATAAAGGAATTAAATGTCCAGAGACATATCTGCCAGTACGCACTTCTAACGTGGGCTCTCATCCATTTGTGAGTCAGATTAGGCCCTGCCTTTGCAACATGCTTTCTTTCAGTCTGCCTTGATAATTCCAGATGCATGCATACACATTTTGTATCCTGAAATGGGGCAAAGAAGTAGGATTTTGCATAGTAATATATTAAACAACAATTAACACACAAGATTCTGGACTACAAATAGTATAATAAACAGATTTAATTGGTAATTCTAACCAGTCCCCTGTACACTGTGAATGTCTTTTTATTTTCTAAGCCACTGTGACCACACATTCTACACCACACATCATACCATCATCTCCTCCCTGTCCCAGAATGCTGTCCCCTATGGACTGTTAGGTCAGTTCTCACCTAAGAAGAGGATTTCTTTCATTAAGTTTGAAATAGTTGCCTGACCAAGCAGTGGTGCAGTGGATAGAGCGTTGGACTGGGACACCGAGGACCCAGGTTCAAAACCTCAAGGTTGCCAGCTTGAGCACAGGCTCATCTGGTTTGAGCAAAGCTCACAGCTTGAGCCCAAGGTTGCTGGCTTGAGCAAGGGGTCACTTGGTCTGCTGTATCCCTCCGATCAAGGCACATATGAAAAAGCAATCAATGGACAACTAAGGAGCTGAAACAAAGAATTGATACTTCTCATCTCTCTCTCTTCCTGTATGTCTCTCTCTGTCTGTCACATACACACTCAAAAAAAGGTTTGAAATACTTCTTTTGAGGTGTGATATCCCCACTCCACTTTGTACCACGAAAGTATGCACCCAACCCCTATAATCCTTAAAAGAGATCTATTTCCATTAGAAGGAGCTCAGGATATGTCACCCCAAAATATGCTGCTTTGCATATTATTTTGAATTCAAGACACTTTCGGAAGAGCAAGTGAAAAGCACATCTGACCCTTTTTCTCCCAAAAAGTTTCTCAGCAAATATTATCTATAAACTCACAACAGGAAACACAAAGTGTCCCAAAAATACAAAATGTCATTTTCACAAGAAGAACATGTCAGAGCACAACGCCTTAAACTGTAGGATGATCTGGGAAAAAGTCTGCAGGCCATTTACGTACCAGATCTTCCACTGGAGTTTGAAGCTGCGGTGTACGTGGCATCCCACGTGAAGGAGTCACCCTACCAGTTCTTCCTGCTCCTGGTAGTTCATTTTGAAGAGGAATAGGAAGAGCCACGAAATCCAGCTGCACAAAGCCCCCAGACCCCATGCCTATTCCACCTGTGCCCAAACTATTTTTTCTGTCTTGTTTTTCTTTATGATTTATTTATCTATGTAGTTCTTAGGCAGTCATCATTATCTAAAAATTTTGTAAAATTAACATGTTTTGTTTATCATTGTCTCTTCCCACAAAAATATGTCTTGTGAAGGAATGAAGCTTTATGTTTTCTATGCTGCTCTACCTCCAAGCTTCATCCAAAGTCCAGAGCAACACAGATTATTGATAAGCATTGATTGCTGTATTTGTTAATATATGTTTGCAAGAGCAAAGATGAGAATGAAAGAGACACACCAAACTAGTAATACTAAATAGTTTGAAAGTGATAATTTGAGAATGGTACAAGAGAATCTCAGCATTTTTGTTCTTGTTTTTAGCAAGAGAAAGAGACAGAGTGAGAGAAACAGACAACAAGGAAAAGCATCAACTCATAATTGCAGCATCTTAGTTGTTCATTGATTGCTTTCTTATATGTACCTTGACCAAAGGGTTCTAGCCAAGTCAGTGACCCCTTGCTTAAGCCAGCAACCTTGGACTCAAACCAGTAACCTGGGTTTCAAGCCAGCAACCTTTGGACTCTAGCCAACAATGATGAGGTCATGTCTATGATTCCACACTCAAGCTGGAGACCCCACATTCAAGCTGGTGATCTCAGGGTTTCGAACCTAGGTCCTCAGTATCCCAGGCCAATGCTCTATCCACTGTGCCACCACCTGGTCAGGCCAAACTTCAAGTTCATTAATATTACTTGCTGGTGGTATATGTAAATAGAAGTATATCAACATATATGTGCATACAAGCACATGTATGTAGACTACTGCACATATGTGTCACATATATGCACTAGTGTACAAACAAGTATGTTTAGCCTCAAAAAAATGTTATTAAAAATAGAAATTTAGAATGATCAAACTAATTTTGAACAAATTTTGTTCAAGACCTCTTTTTTTAAAAAATTTATTTATTCATTTTAGAGAGGAGACGCAGAGTGAGAGAGAGATAGAGAAAGAGAGAAAGTGGGGAGGAGTCGGAAGCATATGTGCCTTAACCAGACCAGTGCAGGGTTTTGAACTGGCGACCTCAGTGTTCCCAGGTCGATGCTTTATCCACTGCACCACCATAGGTCAGGCTCAAGACCTCTTTTGTTGTAGAGAATAACGAAGTGAGTTATATAGACTTCTTTTACTTTAGACCTCAAGATCTGACCAGAGTCAACCAACAGTTTTTTTCTTTTCATTGTTGTTTGAATAAATTAAACATTCTACCACCAGCCCAACCTAATAATTTTAACCCCAGATGTGTTTGTGTATATAAATACTCCAAAAATTTTGAAAACCTTAATAATTTATTACCAGAAAAGTAACCTTATATCTGGAAAAAATATCATCTATTGTTAACATGTGTTTTGAAATGTTTCTGTGTGTTGAACTGTTAAATCTTCATCTTTAGCCTTTTAAAATGATCTAAAAGTTACAAAAATAACTCATGGTCATACTTTCATATAATGGCAAGTAATTCCATCTCATTCTTCTTCAATGTTCTCATTTTTCTGAACTCTTTATGCCTTAGTTTTCCAGTATTACTAAACATCTTCTAATCTGCATTGCCACTGACACTTCATAGTGTAATTATTCCTTTCTTAGAATAACTATATTTCTATTACTGTAAATAAATTTGTTATATCTCTCTCAATGGAAAAAAATAATATGTTTAGTAGTTTCTGCATTTGAAAATTATGATGAACTTCTTTGCTTTGAAAATGATATGTTGTCATTATAAAGTATATTTCCACTATATGATAGGTATATTTTAGGGGTGAATTTAAAATATTTTAAATAATTTGAGCTTTGCCTGATTTCCTCAGAATTGTAGAGTGTGACTGATAACTGCCTTTAGAATCCCTAATAGCTAAATTACAATTATTATGCAAAATCCTACAATCTACAGTTATATGATTTGTTAAATTACTTTTCCTTTTTTGCAAACTATAATCATTTTCCTTTATTAGCTGAAGGATTTCATAATTTAAGGAAGATGAGAAACCTATAAGTCACGCTTTCAAATAAGGAACATGGATATTGCAAACATTAAATTCCTCCATAAAAATGTTAAGGCATCATTAAACTAGGTTCAGATTAATACAATTCAGTCAACTCTAGATAGATATCTCCCATAATAAGCTGAAACAATACCTAGTGATCTAAGATGTAAAATATTTTACTACAGCCAATTTATAAACCTATAAAACATACAAACCTTTTTATTAATAGTGCATGCTTTGTATTAAATCAAAATCATTTCAAAGACCCCTCCCCTTTGGCATTCCCTTCCTTAGCTGTTGCCCCTCATTATGTGTTTTCTCATTGAAGCTCATCCAAAGTGAATGACATCACCTTTTTTTTTACTAGAAACAGTAGAGGCAATTCCCAGACTAGTGATAAAACTTAACTATCTCTGAGATTTATAGACACACTTGCTATCCTCAACCTACAACATTCTATGACCTAATGTTGATGTATTTGTTTCTCTGCAAGTAGATGTGATTTTTCTTACTTTGGAAAATGGCAATTTATTATTTTTAGATTTACAAGTTGTTTTACATGTGAATTGTGTTCACAAGTAGACCAATATTGGAACAACTTCATGTTGTAGACTATATTGAATCTGTTTGGAAGAATCCTTTTTTCACCATTTTAAAAATAAGAAAACTAAGCATTTCATATTGGCTGAGTTAAAAGTGAATGAAAAGTTACTGAAAGTTTTAGTAAATTATCTGTTTTGATTGACACATAACATATTCCAAAAATAATAGTTTTATAACAACAAAACAACAAAAAGTTTGTTGCACTCCCAAATCTGCATGTGGGACAAGATAGTGTGGAGATAACTTACCCCTGCTCCACCTGGCATCAGCAGGGGCAGTACAAGGTTAGAGAATGGAGTAGCCTAAATATTGGCTGATGTATTTGCTGGTTGTGTGGTCACTACCCTCATGTGGTAGCTCCAGCCCAGTACCTTCAGGGAAACCAGATTTCTATATATTGACTCATGGCTCCCAAAACACAGTTCCAGGGATGAATGGGTGGTAGCTCTAGCTCCTTTACCAACCAGGTCTCATAAGTGCTACATATCATTTCTACATCATTCAATTAGTTAAAAGAGAGTCAATAAGGATGATCCATAAGCAAGGAGAGGATAACTAGATTCAAACTTCATTGGGTGAAGTGTCTAAGAATGTGTAAACATGTTTTGAAACTGTTACATCATGAATGGGAAATTAACTGACTACTTTTAAATTTCACTCTGAAAAAATCAACACTTCATTTCTAAAGCTGCCTCACAGAAACTAATTTTAAAATGTAAATTCCGTTTTTAATGTAAAACAATGGTGACTTTCCATCTTTAATGAGGTATAATTGACATGTAAAACTGTAATATATTTAGTGTACAATATAATGTTTTGAAATATGTATATATTATGAAATGATCACCACAATCAAATGCACACATCTATCACCTCACATAGTTATCTCTCTCTCCCTCTCTCTTTTTTATTTATTTTTGGTGAGAGTACTTTTTCTTACACTATGTTACATAGATGCTTTATAATAAGAAAAGTATGTCATCTTGCTAAAGTTCCAAAGTATAATAAAAAATTTTAAATATATATAAATATAAATAACTTTAACAGAGAAATGTTTAACTCTAACACATAACTGATACATGTACATAGCTAAGCTATAAAAGAATTTCATACCATTTTGTCAGTAGAGTTCCTACATATAATATAGTTTGTTCTTAATGTAATATTATTTCCAAAGAATCTTTCTTTAACAGAAAAAAATATTTTAAATAATAAACACCAAACTTTTAAAACTAAGATTATTCAAGAGAATAATAAAATAAAACAAAACAAAAGTTATGTATAAATGGTTAAAATGATATACATATATATGTATACACATATTTAGTCAGTGTTAAAAGTATAAAATATTAACAAAATTTATATAAAGAATCAAACAAAAAGGTGTATCACTGAATTTATCAGGAAACTCTATACAGTAGAAGTTTCTCATTTACATGTCAATCTAAACTGAACAGTCTTAGTTAATAAGGAGCTTTCCTCACTTAAGTTTGATGTATTAGTACCAAAAGATGGCTGTGCCTCATTACATCCTACATGAAGGTAACTATGAATTTCATCAGTGAAAGGAAATTATCCTATTTGTCAAAGCTTCAAGAAGTATCTTTTGTTGTCTACCTTGCATGGTAGGAAACGTGTCATGTGGTACAGATTTCTAGGAAGGATCATGGTTTTGCCAGTCAGTCAGAGGTATCTGAGTGGTCTTTTGTGTAACAAAGAGGAAAGATGGGAAGAACAATGACAAGAATAACTGGAGAAAAAACATATGAATAAATCTCTCAAAGAGGGTATAAAATATATAGATTTTTTGTATCATGCTAATGATACCACCAGACAGTATCCAACAATGAGATATCACTTTATAAGCAGATGGACAGGATAACCTGCTCTGCAGACAACCTGTCTCTTTTCTTGATTACCTTTGTCCTTATGTAACAGACCTATGATAACATCAACCTTGATGGCAGGCATGAAAACAATGCATGTGTCCATGCTACAGACTTAGCCCCAATATAGCCGATTGAAAATGTCACTTCTAAGTTTTCAACCCATGAATATCAGAAATGAACTCTCTACCCTAAATAGGGTGGTGGGTAGATAACAGATAATAGGATAAATGCTTGCATCAGATTTTGCTGTTTCAAGATTCTATAATTAGCATTGATTTTGAGGAGCACAGTTTGACAGCCATGTCCCAAATGTCAACTCTAACCTGGAAAGCACGGTCAATACTAAGCTCCTCTGGGTTGTCTGTGTCCCTCACCAGTGCATTCCTCACTTCCTTAAGACAATCCCCTGAATATAGAACATAGAGTCAGATGGTGGTCTCTTGAGTCCAACCTACTATATGAATTCTAACTGCCCCATCATTATGAACATTTTGAATGGCTTTGTATACCACCAAAAAAAGTTATTTTGTTTGCTCACAGTGCTTCTCAAAGTGTGTGCCAGGGCACACTGGTGTGCCCTAGAAGATTTCCAGGTGCACTCTATGGTACTCCAGAAAAATATATGCCTGTTGGGGACCAAAAAACCATCAGGGTTTTTGAAGTTTAGATTTTAGGTGGTCAGAGGTGTGGGGAATTGGCTGTAAGCTGACAGTCTGCCCAAACCCCACCTCACTTGTCTGATTAGGTTGCAAAAGGCTATTAAGCTGTGGTGCTGGATTATTTACATGATCCCCCATGTTCCCCGGAAAGATTGGAGTAAGTTTCTTCTATCCTTTGTTTGGTGTTAAGTTAAGATGATATGTATGGTGGGGGTTTTCTGCACTCAACACAATTAAGAGTAAAAAGAGAGAAATTCTTCAATGTATTGATGAGAAAATGAGAGTTTGCCTTTCAAATATATGCCCAAACATTGAAGAAATTGCTAGGACACATCAGGCTAATGTTTCTCATAAACACAAGAATGAAAAAACTTAACACATGTGTGTTGAGACCTGCCAAATTTACTAAATCTTACTAAGAATGTATTTATATATATAAAAAGATAACTGTTTCGTTTTCTTTTTTAGCCCCCTTTTTTTTTTACAAATGTAAGAAGCATAACAAAAATGTAACATAAAAATCTTTTTTAATGTCAGAATAAATTTAATTTTGTCATATTTATTTTGTTTAATTATCATAAAATCACACTTGGACTTTATATTTTTCTTTAATATTTGACTTAATTATTATAACGTATTTCTCAGAAATTTGTATATAGTGTGCCTACAATTATTTGTAGGATTTTAAATGCACCCCACTTCAAAAAGTTTGAGAACCACTGCTCTAGTACATCATAAAGGTTCTAATGAACGAAAAGCTATAGAAATGAGCCCTAGGTGTCGCTCCAGAGTTTGAATCCTAACTCATGGTGAGTAACATCATGTCAATGAATTCTTTCCCACTCAGCCCAATATTTTGTGTTACCCCTCCCTCAGTTCTGTATACCAATTTCAACTCAAGGTCTTCCACACTGTTCCACTGGTAACTAATGATATAAGGTAGCCAAGTATGAGGTAACATTGCTAGTACTCCCAGTTTTACTAATCTGAGATTTAAGTTAATTTTCAGTGATTAGGCTGAAGTTAGGCATAAGATCACAACTTGAAATATAATGTTCAGCAATAACAAGAGCAATGGTAATAATAAAGTCCTGGATGTAGTCTACTGACTTCTGAAGGAAATTCAAAGTAATCTGAGAATAGTCAAGATGTTTATATCTAATGAAATATTTCTTAAAGGACAATAGGGTCTTCAAGGTTATATATTTACCAATCAGTTTTTTCTTTTTTTCTTTCCTTATGATGTATAATTTCTAAATGAACTACAAATGACTAATCTTTCGATTCCAAAAGAATCTTAGCTGTATAAGTTCATTTATCTGTTATAATTGTCTTTGTTAGCATAACATACAAAGAAAAGCAGGAATTTTCAACACCTGACCAACTACCAGCTATGTATTTATGGGTAAGGAATGTAACATTTTAAAGCCTAAATTATAAGAAAAATTTCTGTATTAACAAGTAACTCACTGGATTATAGTGAAAACATTAAAAAAATTAAATCCATATATTTTTATTAAATAGATCCTTAACTTTCAGAGGTGTATAAATTAATTCCTATAAAATATCAAATATATGAATATAATTGTTTCATTTAAAATAAATATATAAAATAAAGGTAAACAGACCTGCAGAATGGTACCTTATAAAATTATATATACATTGTTGATGTATAAGTCAGACTGTATAGCAATTCATGAATAGGTTATACCAAGTGCTATTTTGTGTAATAAAGAAAAGGTTAAGCATGAAGCAAACTGTACAAAATACAAACAACCAAAATGGCAAACTAAATATTGGAAAACACAGCTGTGATTCATATTCAATCATTGTATATCTCTAAAAAAATTTTAATTGCAAACAAAGTTTAAATTTAATAATCATATGAATGTTTGAAACTTTCTGATAGAATAAAAACACAAAGATTACATGCCTACTAAACAGATTTCCTCCTCTTTCCAAATACATTATTGATCAATTTGGCCATTGATATAGATCCACTGGTTCTTCTCTTTTCTTTGAGTTTGAAGTTAGTCAAGATGTCCTTGATAATGTTGATAAACATCATTTCTACCTCCAGAGACTGCTCTGCTGCAGAGAGTTCACAGAATTGGCACCGGTTATCCAATGCCAGTTTTTGCCCTTCTTCCCAGCCAACCTCTCGCACATGACAGAGATCTTGCTTGTTACCAACCAAAAGCACTGCTGGTTCCATGACTCTGAAATACAGAGACACAATTTTTTGGGAATATTGCTTTAGCAATTCTTTCTTGTCATTATTATTAAGAAAGTTTATGCCAAAAAGAGTTATGAAACAAAACAGAAAAGAATATTGTGAGTGCATGTGTATTTATGATCATATGTGTGATTAATATCTCCATTTATGTATAAAAATTATTTCAGATAGAATATAATAAATACTGCAGAGCAACAAGAATTTTAAAGCACAGGATATGAAGTGATATAAACCTATTCTTGAATTATGACTATGTTTACTAATGAAGCATGATTGCTACTTTTCCAATTTTTAATTTTTTATATGTAAAAAAATGGTAAAATAGTCATGATCACACAGAATTTTCATGAGATTAACTGAAATGATGTATACAAAACTACCTAGCACAATGTCAGGCAATGAAAGATAATTACAAAATATTGTTTTTTATTTTCTTATCAATTGAAAGAGATATTTACTATTTACACTTTACTAAATAATTACTACCAAAAAAATCTACCAATGCATAAACTTATTTTGGTGTGTACTGATGGTGTTCCATGCATGATGGGGAAAAACAAAAGATTCCTAGGCTTCTTCATGAACATGAAAAGAGACCCATCCTAAGTTTTCACTGCATTCTACATCAGGAGGTGCTTTGTGCTCAGATGTGAGCAGCTTGGTGCGGTGATGTCACTGGTCATTCAGGCAGTCAACTTTATTGTTGCCCGAGCTTTCAATGATCGTCAGTTTAAAACACTGCTGGATAGCCTGACCTGTGGTGGCGCAGTGGATAAAGCATCGACCTGGGAACACTGATGTCGCCAGTTCAAAACCCTGCACTGGTCTGGTCAAGGCACATATGGGAGTTGATGCTTCCAGCTCCTCCCCCCTTTCTCTCTCTCTCTCTCTCTCCCTCTCTCACTCTGTGTCTCCTCTCTAAAATGAATAAAATAAAATGAAATAAAAAAAAAAACCCCAAAATAAAATAAAACACTGCTGGAAGAAGTTTGGAATAATTATCTTGGTCTGCTTCTGCATAGCAATATGCGTTGGTTGTCAAGAGGGAAGGTACTCAGCCATTCCGTGGCTTTACTAAATAATTACTATAATTGAACAATTTAGCTAATTATAAATATTAGAATATAGAATATTAGAATACTTAGAATATTTTAAGATATATTATTCAATACTTATTGCTGTTTATTCTTTGTTAATATCCATTATCACATACTCAAAAGAATATTTCACAATCTCATGATCTTGCACAGTTTTTCCATTTATTTAAGAAATATGTTTCTTTGTTAAGACAATGTTCTGGTAACAATCAGTGTATTCTCATTGGTTACAACAAAACATTTGTAAAGCAAAGTTGTTATTTTTTTGAAGAATATATTAAGACTGACCAGGCGGGTGCAGTGAATAGAGCGTTGGACTGAGATGTGGAGGACCCAGGTTCAAGACCTCAAGGTCACCAGCTTGAGCGCGGGCTCATCTGGTTTGTGGAAAAGCTCACCAGCTTGAACCCAAGGTCGCTGACTTGAGCAAAGGTTACTCGGTCTGCTGAAGGCCAGTGGTCAAGGCACATATGAGAAAGCAATCAATGAACAACTAAAGTGCCACAATGAGAATATAGTAAGACTACTACTAGTCCATAAGTGGTATAAAATGCTACCAAGATATATAAAAAATAATTGAATAAATACAGTCATCAACTTCATCTGAAGAGATATTATTCCCAGATTGCCTAAGAATTGGTTTTATTCACATGACAGCATGAGTCATGAGAAAAAAGAAACTGTGTGTTGGATTTCTGAGATGAGTAATAATATCTTTGTTTTATAGTTCAGAAAATTATTATAAAGAACTATAAACAGAACAATTAAGGTGTTTGTTCTCAAGGAACTAATATACTAATAATGGAATTAGATAATAAACAAATCAGTATGTATGATAGAATTATACTCCTAAAACCTATATAATTTTATTAACAAAGGTATACCCAATAAGTTCAATAGAAATTAAAACAAAATAATTAATAAGGAATGGTAAAATATTTTGAAAAGTGGGTCACAAATATTGGATATTATTTTAATAAAACATTGCCATATTTTGCTTTTCTAGTCTGTACAGATAGACAAGTAAAAATAGTTAAAAATTAATTAGGACATTAAGGAGACTGCCTAAAAATGCAAAGATAAGTATTTTATTTTTATACATATTTTAGCTTTCTTGAGTGATTCCTTATATTTTGAAGATAATCAAGGAAATATGATCAGTGTCTCTTACCTAAATCATAGTGCTTAATATAAGACATTTAATACTTGAAACAAGCGAGTTTAAAAATAAACAATATTAAGAGAAATCAGAGCTGTGAGGTATCTTAGTAAAATCACAATCTTCTGTTTTACCATGCTTCCATCAGATTTTTTTAAAATTTATTTAATTAATTGAGTTTACATAGATTCTAGGGTGACCCCGACTGCATTCCCCCACCTCCATACTCCCCTCAAAATCTCCCTTACCCCATTCCCAATGACGCCCTCCCCCCTTCCCTTCAGGTTTATCCCATCCTATCATTCCCTTTCACTCTGTCCTCTTTTCCTCTGGTCCCTTTGATCCCTCCTCTGTCTCAATTCCTTTCCTCAGTTCTCAATGTTCCTTGGTTTCCTCAAATAAGTGAAGTCATATTTTTCTTATTCTGCCTGACTTATTTCACTCAGCATAATAGTTTTCAGGTCTCTACACATTGTTGCAAAAGGTAATATTTTCTTCTTTTTCGTGGCGCCATATTATTCCATTGTATATATATATATGTACCACTGCTTTTTAATCTACTCGTCCACTGATGGACACTTGGGCTTTTTCCAGCTCTTCGCTATTGTGAACAATGATGCCATAAACATGGGGGTTGCATTTCTTTATTTTAGTTGGTGATATGGTGTCCTTGGGGTATATTCCTAAAAGTGGGATAGCTGGATAAAAGGGCAGTTCCATTTCAGATTTTCTGAGGAATCTCCAGACTGTTTTCCACAGTGGCTGTGCCAGTCTGCATTCCCACCAGCAGTGCAGGAGTGTTCCCAATCTTGCCAGCACCTATAATGTATTGTTTTGTTAATGAGCGCCATTCTGACTGGTGTGAGGTGGTATCTCATTGTGGTTTTAATTTGCATTTCTCTAATGATTAGTGATGTTGAGCACTTTTTCATATGCATAAAGGCCATCTGTAGGAGAAGTATTTATTCATTTCTTTTGCCCATTTTTTGATTGGATTGTTTGTCTTCCTGGTGTTGAGTTTTATAAGTTCATTATACATTTTGCTTATTAACCCTTAATCAGATATGTTGTTGAATATGTTCTCCCATTGTGTGGTTTATCTTTTATTCTGTTCATATTGCCTTTAGCTGTGCAAAAGCTTTTAGTTTGATATAGTCCCATTTGTTTATACTGTCTTTTATTTCATTTGCCTGTGGAGTTAAATCAGCAAATATATTGCTTTGATAGATGTCGGAGAGTTTACTGCCTATGTTTTCTTCTAGAATGCTTATGGTTTCATGGCTTACATTTAAGTCCTTTATCCACTTTGAGTTTATTTTTTTTGCATGGTGTAAGTTGATTGTCTAGTTTCATTTTTTTTGCAGGTAGCTGTCCAGTTTTCCCAACACCATTTGTTAAAGACTGTCTTTACTCCACTGTATGCTCTTACCTCCTTTGTCAAATATCAATTGTCCATAAAGATGTGAGATTATTATTGGGTTCTCTGTTCTGTTCCATTGATCTATATGGCTTTTCTTATGCCCGTAGTAAGCTGTTTTGAGGACAGTGGCTTGTAATATAACTTGATATGAGGAAGTGTAATACCTCCCACTTTATTCTTCTATTTCAAGATTGCTGAGGCTATTTGTGTTCTTTATTGGTTCCATATAAATATTTGGAATATTTGTTCTATATCTTTGAAGTATGTCATTGGTATTTTAATTTGTATTGCATTAAATTTATAAATTGCTTTGGGTAATATAGACATTTTAATGATGTTTATTCTTCCAAAGCATGAACAGGTATATGCTTCTACTTGTTTGTGTCTTCCTTGATTTCTTTTATCAATGTTTTATAATTTTCTGAATACAAGTCTTTAACCTCCTTGGTTAAATTTATTCCTAGGTACTTTATATTTTTGTTGCAATAGTGAAGGGGATTGTTTCCTTAGTTTCTCTTTCTGACATTCCATTGTTCATGTATAGAAATGCCTGTTATTTCTTTGGTTAATTTTATATTCTGCCACCTTGCTGAATTTGTTTATAAGGTCCAGTAATTTTTTGACTGAGCTTTTAGGATTTTCTATATACAATATCATATCATCTGCAAATAAAGATAGTTTTACTTCTTTTCCAATTTGGATGCCTTTTATTTCTTCTTCTTGTCTGATTACTGTAGCTAGGACTTCCAGTACTATGTTGAACTAGAGTGGTGAAAGGGGACACCCCTGCCTTGTTCCTGATTTTAGGGGAATTGCTTTTAATATTTGTCCATTGATTATGGTGCTGGCTGTGAGTAGGTCAAAAATGACCTTTTTCATGTTGAGGTATGTTCCCTGTATTCCCACTTTGCAGAGAGTTTTGATCATAAATGTGTGTTGGATTTTAACAAATGCTTTTTCTGCATCTACTAAAATTATCATGTGGTTTTTCTCCTTCCTTTGTTTATGTGTTGAATCACATTAATTGATTTACAAATGTTGTTCCAATCTTGCCTCCCCAGAATAAATCCCACTTGATCATCATGTATAATTTTTTTCATCTATTGCTGGATCTGGGTTGCTAATATTTTGTTGAGGAGCTTAGCATTCAAATTCATCAGGAATATTTGCCTATAATTTTCTTTCTTTGTGTTGTCTTTGCCTGGTTTTGGAATCAGAATTATGCTCGCCTCATAAAAGAAACTTGGTAGCATTTCTTCCTCTTGAATTTTTTTAAATAGCTTGAGAAGGATAGGAGTTAGTTCTTCTTTGAATATTTGGTGGAATTCACCAGTGAATCCATGTGTCCCAGGGGATTTGTTTTTTGGGATCTTTTTGATAACTGTTACAATTTCTTTTGTTGTAATAAGTCTGTTTATTTTTTTTAATTTTTCCAGATTGATTTTTGGAAAGTTATATATTTCAAGGAATTTTTCCATTTCACCTAGGTTGTTTAATTTTTTGACATACAGTTCTTCATAGTATTTTCTTACAATATTTTATATTTTTGTTGTGTCGATTACTATTTCTCCACTCTCATTTCTAATTTTATTTATTTGAGTCCTCTCTCTTCTTTTCTTCTTAAGTCTCATTAAAGGTTCATTGATCTTGTTACCCTTTCAAAGAACCAGCGCTTGGTTTCATTGATCCTCTGTATTGTTTCTTTAGCCTCTATGTCATTTATTTCCGCTCTGATCTTTATTATTTTCTTTCTTCTACTACCTCTGGACCTTAGTTGCTATTCTTTTTCAAGTTCTTTTAAATGAAGGGCTTGGTTATTTATTTGAGCTTTTTCAAGCTTCTTAAAGAATTCCTGTAGTGCTATGAACTTCCCTCTCAGGACTGCTTTAGCTGTGTCCCATAAATTTTGAGTTGTTGTATGTTCATTATCATTCCTTTCTAGGAATTTTTTTATTTCTTCTTTGATTTCGTTGTTAACCCATTAATTATTTAATAACATGTCATTTAGTTTCCATGTGTTTGAGTATTTTTCAGTTTTTCTGTTTTGGTTGATTTCTAGTATCATGCTATTGTGATCAGAGAAAATGCTTGATATGATTTCAATCTTCTTAAATTTACTGAGATTGCTTGTGTGTCCTAAAGTGATCTCTCCTAGAGAATTTACCATGAGCACTTGAAAAGAATGGATATTTTGCTGCTTTAGGTGGAAGGTTTTGAAGATATCTATTAAATCCAGTTGATCCAGTGTATCCTTTAAGTCTGCTTTTTCTTTGTTAATTTTCTTTCTTGAGGATCTACCTAGTGATGTAAATGGGGTATTGAAATATCCTACTATTATAGTAATGCTGTTGATCTTGCCCTTTATATTCATCAAAGTCTGCTTTATATATTTAGAAGCTCCTTATTAAGTACGTAGATATTTATGATGGTTATATCTTCATGTTGGATTGCTCCCTTTATCATTATGCAGTGACCTTCTTTATCTCTTACGATAGCCTTGGTTTTAAAGTCCATTTTGTCTGATATAAGTACTGCTACCCCAGCTCTTTTTTATTTCCATTTGCATGAAATATTTTTTTCCATCCTTTACCTTCAGTCTATGTACATCTTTTGTTTAAATGTGTGTCTCTTGTAGACAGCATATGTATGGGTCCTGTTTCTTTATCCACGCAGCTACCCTATGTCTTTTGATTGGATCATTTAATCCACTTACATTTAAGGTTATTATTGATACGTAGTTGTTTATTGCCATTTTATATTTTAAAGGTGTATTCCTCTTTTGCTATATTCTTTTCCCACTTTGATCTGTTCACAACAGGTCCCTTAATATTTCCTGCAGCATTGCTTTTGTTGTAATGAATTCCTTGAGTTCTCTTTTGTCTGGGAAGCTCTTTATTTCTCCTTCAATTTTAAACATTAGCCTTGCTGGATAGAGTAGTCTTGGTTTTAGGCTCTTGTTCTGCATTACTTTGAATATTTCTTGCCATTCCCTTTTAGCCTCAAGTATTTCTATTGAGAAGTCTGATGTCATCCTTATTAGGGCTCCTTTGTAGCTGATAGCCTTTTTTTCTCTAGCAGCTTTTAATATTTTCTCTTTATCACTTAGCTTTGGTATTTTAATTATGATGTGTCTTAGTGTAGGTTTCTTTGGTTTTCTCTTTAATGGAGATCTCTGTGCTTCTTGGACATGTGAGAACCTTCCTCACATCAACTTAGGGAAGTTTTCAGCTATGATTTGATTGAAAATGTTTCTATCCCTTGTTCTTTCTCGTCTTCAGGAACCCCTATTATGCAGATGTTATTTCTCATCATCTTGTCACAGAGCTCTCTAAGAGTTTTCTCAGACTTTTTGAGTCTCTTTTCTTTTCTTTTTTTTTTTTTTGCTCTGCTTTCATGCCTTTGTTCATCTTGTCTTCCAGCTCGCTGATTCAATCCTCAGCTTCATCCATCTTGCTTTTAATTCTTTTCGTTTTGGTCTTCATTTCTGTTATTGTATTTGTCATCTCTGACTGATTTTTTTATATATATATTTCAATGTCCTTTTTTATACTTGCTATCTCTTTATTTAGGTGTTCATAATGACCATCCATTGTTGTTCTAAGATCCCTAAGCATACTAACAATCATTATTCTAAGCTCTGCATCTGGAAGTTTGGTTATTTCCATATCACTCAGTTCATTTCCTGGAGGATTCTCTTGTGGTTTCATTTGGATTGCATTTTTCTGTCTTCTCATTATGTCTGTGTGTTTGGGTGTGTTGTTTGTAGAGCTGGTTGAGTCTAGGCTTGGTGTTGTCTGCCCTCAATTTTGAGTTGTGTTATTTCTAGGTCTTTTTAGGTTGGCTTCAGCTGTTCTTTGTAATCCAGTGTGGAATTTGGCTTTTCTAGTAGAACCCCTGTGAATTCTTGATTTGTTTGTTTTTTTCTCAGTGTTCTTAACTTGGTGGTAGTATTGTTTACTGATCTCAGCAGGTGGCTTATTTGTAACTATATCTAGGAATGAGGTGGGTGTAACCTGAGACTCTGAAGACCTGATCTGCCAGTTATTCTTTCTGGGGGCGGGGTGTTTTCTCTGCTTCAGTAGGGGGAGGTGTATCTCAGACCTCTATGGAGAACTGAGTTCCTGCCCCTCCTCCCCACTTCTTATTTTCGGCTGTGTCTTTTTGTGCTGATTGGAGCTAGAGATATATCTTAAGAAAGTTGACCCAGAACCACTTTAGTCTTGTGTTATGTGGAAGGATCAACTCCTCCCCCTGCAATGGCCATCTTCAGCCAGCACATCCCCCAAGTATGGCTGCTTCCCACACTGGATTAGTCCTGATGCTCAGGTCCTCTCATGCATTCCTTTGTTTGTCACCAGCTGTCTCTCTATCCCATTTTCTTTTTGGAAAGCAAGCCAGCTTCTTCAACACACCTCATTCCCAGGTCCCCAGGCAAGTGGCTGTTAGTGATATTTTCTACTGTTTTCCTTGGATTGTGAACCTTTCTGGGCTCTCAGCCTCACACCCACCCCTTTGTTCATGTAAGCAGGGGAGGCTCACTGCTCCTGGAACTCCCCACCAGGCTCAGTGTGGTTTCTTCTTTGTTCCTTGGATTTTGAGAGCAGTTTTTGTAGTCCAGAGTAGTTTTCTTCATGCTGGTTGTTCCTAAATTAATTTGTAATCAAGTTTGGTGATGTGAGATGGGAGTTTATGTATCTGCCTACTCTGCTGCCATCTTGTGTTTCCCATCAGATTTATAAACATTAAAATTAAGTCTTAAAGATTAAAGGTTTACCTAAGGTTGATCAGATATAAACAAGAATTACATCAACTGGCTCCAGGGAAATAGCCTTTATCAATTATTATCTGATAGTTTCTAAATAATAGACATTTAAGATAGATATAGAAAGCATGTATGCCAATTTTCAGTAATAATATTGTTTGCTTTTTTTGCCTCTCAGTTTAGAATGTTATTTTAGACTGAGGGCAAATTTGGTTAAGAGCACACAGAATCCCTTACATCAACATTTTGAAAAACAATAAATATTTTGAATGGGAAAGGCTATAAAACAAAAAAAAAATGAGAAATTTATCTTTAAACTTATATTTACTAATGCAAGAATTATTTAAGACACAGTCTTCCTTGATAGTTACTTGTGTCAAAATAATTAACAATGGGAATTGTTAATCAGCTACTTATTAGAGATGAAAGAGAAAATGCACCTGACCAGGTGGTGGTGCAGTGGATAGAGCATCAGACTTGGGTGCGGAAGACCCAGGTTCAAGACCCCGGAGGTCGCCAACTTGAGTGCAGGCTCACCTGGTTTGAGCAAAGCTCACCAGCTGGGACCCAAGGTTGCTGGATCCAGCAAGGGGTTTTAAAACTTAGTCTGCTGAAGGCCCTCAGTAAAGGCACATATGAGAAAGAAATCAATGAACAACTAAGGTGTTCCAATGAAAAACTGATGATTGAATGTTCTCATTTCTCTCCGTTCCTGTTTGTTTGTTTCTATCTATCCCTCTCTCTGACTCGTTCTCTGTCTCAAAAAAATAAAAATAAAAAAGCATCCTCATATTTAGGTGTATCAGTTTGATTATTCTATTTTGCCTTGATAGATTGAACAACCCGGAATTAAATGCCAAATGTAATAAATCTGGATTTATTTAGTATTCTTAACATTTTTGTGGGAATGAAAGGGAAAGGTTGAAAAGTGAACTATCATGTGTACAGAGGACCATTATTTTGCAAGTGAGTGTCATGTTAACAATAGAAGCTGTCTTGTAAAATGGTCATTTACTCAGGGAAAGTAACTGTTTATGTCAGCCAGGATATAAAGTATTCTCATCTTATTCCTTTTGCTACATGTATGGAATGGAAGGTGAATTGTTCAGGGCTGTTAAATTTTGTAATTGGAAGGCTCTATTATACTCTTTCTAATGATGCTTACAGCTCTATGATGATATACTAAAAAGAAAAGAGAGAAGACTGGAAAGTATCTTACCTTTTACAATGACTTTTTTGTGGCTCCCGAATTCTGTAGATCAGTGCTTTTGCAAAAGCTAACGAAGATCTGTTGCTGATGTCATACACAATAACAAACCCATCTGCCCAATGCACTTCACTTGTGAGGGAAAATTTTGCTTTCTGTGGCTGAAAAAAACCAAGTACATTGAACATGGTGGAATCTGACACTAATGTTATACACTTGAGAATTGATTTCTAAAGACACATTTCACTTAGAAGAGAATTCAATATGCCAAATACCAATATTTTCTAAAATATAGTTCCTTATTTCTTCATTACTGCTTTTAATTAAAAGTGATTAAAAATTTTAAATATAAACTATAATAATGTTGTATCTATTTCATTTTACAACTTTTCTCTAAAAAATCTTTACTTTTTCTGAAAATTTGATAAACTATAATTGTTTTTTGAATTAATATCCACATACTTGTTTTGAAAAGAGAATATTTTTTATCTATATTAGTAAATGAAATATCTACTGATTTTGGTGCTAGATTTAAATCAGTAAAAAAACATAGTAATATATACCTAAAAATATTTAAGGTATATTTTCCATACCTAAAAGATTATGTCCTGGAGTTGTTTTGAAATCTTGAGCAGCAGTTATGTATACAATTCTATTTCCACTATTTTGTATTTGAATGAACAAAGAAGTTTGTACTCAAAATTTATCTTGTGTCCTATTGACAGTAGTTTATTACAAAGGAAACAGTAAAAATATAAACTTGACTGATAAGCCATTAAACTATTAACTTCTAACAGCTACATTGTGACCGATAAAATATATTAAAACTCAGCTTAATGTTATTTTGAATGCTATATGTGTTCAAAGAAGCTAAATAATTCAATTCATAACACTAAAAATAATTTCTTAAAATTTTAATAATTAAAATTGAGAAGAGTATTCATTTTTAAGATGTGCAACTTTACCCTGGTCCTTATCGAATCTTCTTCAAAACATTGTTGAAAAACAAGAGAATTTTATTTTACTTACCTGAGAACAAGGGTCATATATTTCTAGATTCAGCTGCTTCCCTTCTAAGCACAAATGCTTACTATAGATGGATTCTGCAAAACATGCATATGTTCATTGTCAGTGTAGAAATACTCCAGAATAAAAAAGAAAGAAACTTATATTTAGATCACAGTTTTGCAAATTCAAGCAGTCATATTTTAGTGTTGTATGGTGGCTTTCATTTATTACTAGTGGTCAAAAACATATACTTGTTTTATTTGCTCATATATGTTTCTCACAAGTAGAAGTCAGCACATCTATTCAGCTATAAGACTGTGTACTTATATACTTATCTCCTATCTTATTACTATCAATGACTTATCTGTGTTTTTATTAAAGCCAATCCATTCACTATGAACTGGTTAGCATTTCCACTGATTTCATATCTCTCTTTATGCAACATAAATTATTCCCCTTTGCTGTTAGTATCATTACTAACAGCTGAGTTTTTCCTAATTTAAAATTTTTTGGATCCCATAATCCCTTTCAACCACTGCACAATTTCTCTGCTTGCCTTCTGGTAAGCATCTATTTCTTCTGTGTCTTATTTCTCTTCCAAGGCATTTCAGATTATTCCATTCCAGCTTTAACTCCAAATACTTAACTCAAACTGTTCTTATCAGGTCATGATTTTAGACCTAATGGTTAGTTTTGTGTCTTGATCTTATTTGCTCTATCAGTAACATTACTGTAGTTAATCACTTCTGACATCTTAAAATGTTTTCCTCACATGTCTTTCAAGGTAACACACTGTTTTGTTTTGTTTTCTTTATTCCCTAATTCTTTGTATTAAATTTTTTTTTGTCCTACCATACATATATTCCCCACACTTCAATCATAGGTTCAGTTTACAAATCTCTTCTCTATCTATAATCACTCCCTTGCTAAACTTATCCAGTCAGTGTCTTTATGCAACACCTATTGTTGATGAATTCAATTTATACTTATAGCTCTGACTTCCTTCCTGAACTCCATAGACAAACAACTACTGCAATAGGACATCTTCACTTAGATTCACAATGGACATATCAAACTTATCATGCATAAAATTGAACTCCTGATCTCCATGCTAAAATTACGTCCTCCATAATTTTCCATTTCATTAAATGATATATACATAACTCTATGTATATGGGTCTTTATGTTATCCTTGATTATTTCTTTCTCTTATATTCCATACTTATTCTATTAAGAATTCATTTCTTACTCTATTCTCAAAGTATATTTTGAATTTGTGTGCTTTCTATCACCATCTTTTCTAACACACTGGTCCAAGCCATGGTTATTATTTGCCTATATTATTACTAAACCTTCAAACTTATCTCTCTGTTTCATTCTTTCCCTTATTACTTTCTTTTTCTGTTTATTCTCAACACAAAGGCAAAAGTGATTTTTTTCCAGGAAGTTCCTGTCTCAGTACTCTAATAATTTTGTTTTTTCTGCCTCGAATGTAGTCCTCCAGTATCTTCATAGTTCAATTTTTACTACTTTGGTATCTCTTTTCAAATATCACCTCAGCAAGGTAGAACCTAACTACCTTATTATAAATTACCATATACCATATTAACACTATTGCCCTACATTTTTTCTTTATAGCATTTATTATATATGACATAGTTTATATTTAATGTTTTTAAATTAAATAAACCTTCCTTCCAGAATGTAAATCTTATTAGGTGTTTGGATATTCTTTTTTTTGTTTGTTTTTATTGTTGTTATTTTTTATTTACTCCTATAACTTCTCTACTTTTATAGTACCTGGGACATGGTAGTTGTGCAATAAATATTTGTTATGTGAATGAAGGACTTTATTTCTGTGACTGTTTCTCCAGTGTTTTAATAAGAGACACTTTTTTCCAAAATGGCATACTGACACAAAATTATGACCCATTCTGGCAAACATTCTGTGATTCACAGCAGAAACACGTAGCAAAAATTTAAGGAGCCAAATTTAGGGGGTTAGGGATAGGTTTTAAAGTTCTTTTCTAGGTTACAATTAATAAAATTTATTATGGTTTTATTAAATTTAAAAATATGTTTTTAGACAATGCCTTCTAAACTTCATTTAAGTTTACTACAGTGAAACATGTATTATTTTCCTTCTAGATATTTTTAAATATCCACTCTCAAAACTCAAAAACTGTCAGCAGGAGTCACCAACTCAACTTTTTAGAATCTTATTATTTCTCCTTCTAGCCTTTTTATACAAGATGGAGTCATTTTTTGCTAGTTTATCATCATACAGTGGTCATATTTTGCTTATTTGGTTGTCTTTTCAAAATATCTACAGGTCTCATATTCTTAATAGACACATAACAACCAAAAATGAGTATAGTCTATCTGTTTATATATCTATATCCTGTAAAAGATTAGGGTGATTATCTTTTTATTATTGCTGCTATTTCTTTTTAGGTGTTTTATTTATGCTTTGCTTTGAATTCTGAAACATTCTTTCATAACTGACTGCTACCATGGATATTATGTTGACCTTTTTGCCTGAGAATGCTGACCTGAGAAATAAAACAATGAGAATTTCTCTTTGTATGTATTCACTATTTTTCAAATTTGTTTCAAGCACTTGTCCTTATATGTTCACAGTATCATATGGACTGAAATACTATATCAAATACATGTTTAAAACAACACAATGTAAAAAAATAAACAAAAAAACAATGTAATACTTTATAAAGTTATTATTTTAATATTCTAATAATGTTATTCCATAAATGAATGCTAAAGTTTTAAAATATTTATTTCACATGGGAAAACATACTTTAAATCATAATTTCTTTTTAGTCTAAAAGAGTATTATTAATGAACATAATAATGATTTCTCTTTTTTTCAAGTCTCACATTTCTTATAAATCTGTCATTCTTTACAAAGAAAAAAATATTTTTCTAATACCTTCAATCAGGTTAGTAGCACGATTATACTGATAAATTGCCAAGCCAAAAATATACTGATACCTCTGGCAGAATTTCTCATGTTTATAAATTCCCCACTGTGGTATTTCTTATATGCCATGCTAATTCTGATCAAAATCACTGAAACTTACAGTAGAATTACTAAATAATCTTAAAATATGTTGTAAATCTTTTCTGAAACTAACAAAAGTAACCAAAATAATTATATATGATCTTTAATCAAGACATAATTTTCCTGTTATTTTTACATACTTTTACAATAAAATAATCTTTATTTTGTATTTATTTGTGCTTTTATTATTAATTTGCCTTTATCTTTCAACAAATGTTGTTAATTACAAAATTAGTTCATAGCTTAAAAATATTCATACTCACATGCTCTACAATATTTTTTGAGGGGAGAGATGTCAGTTTTAATATTTTCCTAGTTTTAAAATGAAAACAAGTAACTTTCTAATCCATCTCAGTTGACATCAAATTGGATGAATTTTATTACACAACAACATTCAGTTTTCAGTTTCAGTACTGATTTTGACATTTCTAACAATAATCTGTGAATTTTAACAAAGTTTAAAGTAGTAGCTTACCAAAATTAGAAGCATATTCTCCAATGAATCTCTTGGTAAGAAACCTTACTGTAAGTGCTGCAAAACAAATATTCTGGATTTATGGTTATTTCTATTTTAGAATACAGATAATTTCGTTATGTGCAGAGGGTTTTTTCTCTCAGTTCAAAAATTACCACGCATCAGGAAGACCTTGAAACTTGACCAAATTCTGGTCTAAATAATAGTCAGCAAGATTTTCACTGTGCAACTATAAATGTTAGAAGACTAGAAAGAAAGTGAACCTAGAATGTTATCTACTCAAATCACTATGCAATTAATCCACCAATGCAAAGACATAAGGCAACTTTACTTTTGTAACAGAAACATATTTCTCATCACATCTGGGATGCAAGAACTAGAGCATCTCTTGATATTTTTTATTAGATTAAATGTGATTCCAAAGTGCTATATGCTAATAATGACTAGGAGACCATCAATCAATTGCAGTTGCTTGAGGATGTAGGAACTTCAAAGTTCAGAAAATAGAAAAAAGACTTCTAGTGTTGATTTATTGTAATACAATCCTTGACTCTGACCAATTATGATTCTTTAGGCTCAAGAAACTCTATTGGTGTTTTCTTCATTGCCATCATAATGTAACCAAAAACAAAGCACAATAAAAATATAACTTCTCAAATCAGAGCAGAGATTTAGATCCCAGGCATCTACAAAGCCATTACCTTCCAAAGCGTTGTTTGTTTTGTTTTAACCTCTGTAATGTGACATTTAAGAAATAATCTGGAGGTGTCAACTCTTTACCCTCAGTCTCAAGACAGAAGAATTTTTTCAAAGTCATTGTTTGGTCACTGGTGGGTGTGGGGACAGATATAGTGAGAAGTAAGTAGGATTGCAATAGAGGAATTTCTTATTATTCTTATAAATTTTAAACATCAGTGAATCAGAATACAAATTAATACTTGAGTTATCTTCTTTGGCCCTGGCTGGTTAGCTCAGTTGGTTAGAGTGTCATCTTATAACACCAAGGTTTCAGGTTCAACGCAGTCAGAATGGACATGGGAAGCAACCAATGAACGTACAACTAAGGCACAACTAAGTAGGAGAACAAGTGAATGCTCTTTTTTCTCTTTCTGTCTCTCATTGAATCTCTCTCTTTTTGTTCATTCCTCTCTATGTCTCTCTAAAAGCAATTAATAAAAGAGTCTAAGTTCTCTTCCTCAAGCTGTCTATAAATTCTTCAAATATCCAGTTAATTGCATAACTTGCTTAAAAATAAAAACTATTAATGAAAAACAATATACAGTAACATACTTAAATCTAGTTTTATATATGTGACAATATATTCCTCACTCTTTTTGCACTGTACACCATGCCAGAGGAAATATCACTGTGACTCACCAGATTTGCCTGTCCCTTCACCACCCAAGACAGAAAGCTTCACCTCATTCATGTTGTTTTTTTGCTCCTTCCTGGCCAGCTCGGTATTCTGGAGCAATATTGATTTGAGCAAGGCAATCCTTTTTAAAAACTAATGCTGCACTCATTTCTCAAAGGCCAACTCCTCCCAATACTCCTATCATCCAATAATAACTTTGAAAATATTTTCCTACAGTAGTTTTGAAAATATGCTATTAAAAGAAAATTGGACCTATATTTAGACACAAAGATTTATTAAGCCACAGTTAAGAATCTAGCAGAAACTTATCTCTCCATCCTCTATTGCTGTGTATATGGAATCTACCTTCTCTTAGGACCAAGAAAAATGATCTTACTTCATTAAGAAAGTTTTTTAGAGGATGAATAAACATTACTATAAGTTTACTTTGATTGAATCAGTTTTGCTGGTTCTATTAATATCTGAGTCTGTATTTTCTTGTATTTCTTCTGTGAAAGACAAGGGTAATATGTTAACTCAGGCATGAAAAGAAACAAAGGAAGGAAGAGGATAGCTACCTTGATGTATAAGTGTAGGCTTGGCAGCAATGCCTGTGAGCATCTACTCCATGTTTTTGCATCTGGGGTCTCGAGGACAAACATGGGTGCTGTGGGTTTATCCTCTTAATGGCCATCTTAATAAGAAACCACTCTCTCTTAATTTTATGACAGTAAACAACTGTAATATTTGTGGAAAAAAATAAATAAAGCAATCAGCTTCACATTGCTTAAAGAGCAATAAACATAAATTTGTCATGTTTATGTAGTACTTTGCAATTAAGAAAAATAAATTTAAAAAATAAAAAATTTGAAAGGGGTACTTTGATATAATTCACTCCTGCTAAGTACTCAAGAGGTAAATTTAATATGCAAAGTGATGATTCTTTCACACTTCTTTTGAGTCATTTTTTCTTTCTACTCCAAGTTCCCACATTACTGTCTTTCCTGTTTCTCCTTTCATGTATATAGATATATAACTCTAATACTTGATGAAAAGAGTCTGACAACAAATAAAATAATTTAACTTTTGTGTACTAAATTTTGAGGACTAGGTGGAGAAGTTGTATTTCCAGGCTGGGTTGATCACAGGAATAATATGCTTTTTTTAAATGCATTAATATATCAAGCATTGACTCTAACTCTTTATTAAGGCTGTGTTTGGTGTATAAGGTCAACAATTAAATAATGAATTGTCTGCCCTGGTAGAGTCTAGAGTCTACAAGAAAAATGAAAACAATTAGAATTACAATAACTATGATCATGACTAAAATAAGGGTCCAAGAGCTGGGGGAAAAAAAAAGCAATGGATCAAAAAGTCTTCACTAAATAGGCTAAGCTTGAAACATGAGCAGAGCCTATGAAAAGAAGAAAGAAAAAATGATTAAAAATTAGGGAGGTTGGTTTATTCTAAAAGAAGAAACACACTTCGTAAAGTAAAAAAGACAAGAGAGAGTATGACATTTTGTGAGATCAACAACTAAGAGCTGAAACAACTTAATTTTTTTATTACACACTATACAAATTTTTAGATAAGCTGTGTTCTCTTTAATCCTTACAACTATATTAAGAGTAACAAGAATGATTTTTTAAGGATTTAATACACTACAGAATTGAGTGTTTTACACTAGTTAGAGAAATTCTATCATTATCTTTTTAAGAAACTTTGGACTGATGTTACTAGAAATCTTAGTGTATCCACTGACAGAAAGAAAGACCTTAACTTTATACTATGCATGGTTTGAAAACAATATATGAATAGTTGTTATCAAGATACTTGCTTTCTTACATCATAACCTCTTTACTCTACTTCCATTTGGATTCCAAAAATAGATTTAATAAGAAAACAGTCAGGTGTTGGAATAGAGTGAAGGTCTAAACCTGAACATAGAGAATATAATTATGCACATACTTATCTAAGAAACAAACATGCCAATATATTTTTTCTACCTCTGATAAAGGGTGCTAAAATATTGATATTCTGATAGATACATTATTATACCAACCAGAATTTTCTCACATTTCCCTAAAGAAATATTCATTTACAATGCAAACAAAATCATTTTTATTACTTTATTCATTTATTGAATGAACAAAAATGTATTTAGTATCTGTTACGGGATTGACACTACTCACTGGTAGAAACAAATCAGTTAACAGAAAAACAGTACTTACACATTTTCACCATGAGAGATAGTCCTTAAACATTAAAAATAAAAAACTTATTACATATTAGGAATTCATGAATGTTATAATTTTATCTGCTTAATTCTATTTCTCTGAGGTCAGGTTAACCAGCCCTTCCCAACTAATCTTATTTCCCTATGGTTTCTGTTAGTGTAGATGCATAATTTCTACACCAAAAGCTTCACATTCAGTAGAGTGAAGTGATTCAAATAAATCTCCAAGGAGAAAGAATATCTTTGTTCCATAATACTCTTCTAGAACAGTGATTCTTAACCTGGGTTCTATCGAACCCTAGTGGCTCGATGAGTCAGTCTCAGGGGTTCGGAGAAGCCTCTGTCACAGAGGCCAGAATAAAGTAATACCGTAATTTGTTGTGAGTTCATGCACTTTGTTGGTTTTGTTCTTTGAGCAAGGTGATGTTCATGTATGGCTCATTTTGTGCACTAGTAAAAAAACATATACCTATGTCTTGAATTTGGAAAAAAAATCATATTTTATTTATCACTAAAGAAGGGTTCGGTGAATGTGCATATGAAACTGGTAGGCTCGCTACCTCAAAAAAGGTTAAGAACCACTGTTCTAGAACCTTAAAATGGTAAATACTAAATATTTCCAAACTCAGTTTCTGTGTCTATCAAAATCTAAACCAGATATAAATGGTGCAGATAGACAGGCAGAGAACAAAAAAAATGTATGGGTCATTGTCATTTATAAGTAAAGCTCTCCCCCATGTCTTAGGTATATTAGCATATCAAATCCAGAAATATATTTAAAGAAGCAAGTATAATAAACCAGTGCAATTTATTGTAAGGATGTCGAGTAGGTTAAACAACAGGAAACTTGGTAGAATATTTCAATATATTAGCAAGATAAGGAAGAAAAACTATGTGAATAAGCTTCCAAAAGCATTTTTTTGAAATTTAAAGAAATAAAACCACTTTTTTAAATATAAAAACGAGGGGGTTTCTTAAATTGACTAAAGTTAAATTTTTAAGACCAAATACTCTTAATTTTTCTCTAAACAGAGTATGTTATTTGTTATTTTTAACATAGAATTGCTAGTATTACTCAACCCAGTAAGGAGAAGAAATAGCACAAATGGAAAAAAGGAGACAAAAATGGTTACTCTCTATGAATGATATTTTTCCATAGTAATATTATGCACAGTAGCATATATAACATCATTCAGTATGCTAGTCAGATAAAAAATAAATATAAAAAAGTAATAATTTCAAATGATAAAAATAGCAGCCTACACATGATTAGCACAAAATATAAGAGGTAATTTGTGAAAATGTTTTCTAGGTATGTCATAGTCTTCTGAGAAACTTAATGAGACAAGTGCCATTATTAAATTTTAATTTAATAGAAATACAGTCATTTTCACCAAAAATAGAAAAGAAAAAGAAATGTGAAGAAGATTAACAGTAGCATTGGAGGATGGAGTGCAGAAGCACTCATGAGATAACATACAATAAATATTATAGATACCCTTTCCATTACTTAATGGTAACCACCCCTGAAAAAACCGTGACAGAAGCACATGGCTTGAAAAAAGAAGTATCAGAAGAAAGAAGTATAAATTACAACCAAACAAAAACAAATGGTACAAAACAAAACAGAAGAATCAAACAAGATACAAAACTATCAGAAACCAATATATAAAATGGCAATAGAAAACCCTCAAGTGTCAATAATTATACTAAATGTAAATGTATTGAACTCACCAATAAAAAGACACAGAGTAGCAAACTGGATTTTAAAAAATCCAACTGTATGCTGCCTACAAGAAACACATCTAAGCTACAAGGATAAAAACATATTCAAAGTGAAAGGCTGGAAAACAATACTCCAAGCAAATAACATCCAAAAAAAAAAAAAAAACGAATGTAGCAATTCTTATATCTAACAATGCTGACTATAATACAGCAAAAAAATCAGAGACTAAAATGGTCATTTCATAATGATAAAGGGGACAATAAATCAAGAAGACATAACATTTTTTAATATATATTCACCAAACCAAGGAGCACCAAAATATATAAGACAGCTACTGACTGACCTAAAAACAAAAACCAACAAAATACAATCATACTTGGAGACCTCAATACACTGCTGATGGCTCTATATCATTCATCCAAACAGAAAATCAATAAAGAAATATTGGCTTTAAACAAAACACTAGAACAATTGGACATGATAAACATCTTCAGGACATTTCATCTCAAAGTGCCAGAGTATACATTTTTTTCTAGTGTACATGGAACGTTCTCAACAATTGACCATATATTGGGCCACAAAAATAACATTAATGAATTTAGAAAGATTGATATTATACCAAGCATATTCTCTAATTATAAAGCCTTGAAACAAGAATTTGACAATATAGAAGAAATGGATAAATTTCTAGAACAATACAATCTTCCTAGATTGAATCATAATAAAGCAGAAAGCCTAAACAGAACCATAAGCAGGTAGGAAATAGAAACAACTATCAAAAACCTCCCCAAAAATAAAAGTTCAGGGTCACATGACTATACTAGTAAATTCTATCAAACATTCAAAGAAGACATGGTTCCTATTCTACTCAAAGTCTTCCAAAAAATTGAAGAAGCAATACTTCCAAACACATTTTCTGAGGCCAAATAACCCTCATACTGAAACCTGGCAAGGACAACACAAAATAAAAAAACTAAAGACCAATATCTCTAATGAATACATATTCTAAAATACTAAACAAAATACTAGCAAATCGAATATAACAACACATTAAAAAAGATAATACATTACGATCAAGTGAGATTTATCCCAAAATCACAAGGATGGTTCAAAATATATAAAACGGTTAACATAATACACCATATCAACAAAACAAAGGATAAAAACCATATGACCCTATTAATAGATGCAGAAAATATATTTGATAAAATACAACACAGTTTTATGTTTAAAACACTCAACAAAATGGGTATAGGAGAAAAATATCTCAACATAATAAAGGCCATTTATGATAAACCATCAGCTAACATCATATTAAATGAGAAAAAACTGAGGACTTTTCCCCTAAAATAAGGAGCCAGACAAGGTTGTCCACTCTCTCCACTCTTATTTAACATAGTGCTGAAAGTTCTAGCCAGAGCAATCAGACAAGAAAAAAAATAAAAGGCATTCATATTAGAAAAAAAGAACTAAAGGTTTCACTTTTAGCACATGATATGATCCTATACATCAAAACCCCAAAGACTTCACAAAAAGACTACTAGAAAAAATAAACCAATACAGTAAGGTCATAGAATACAAAATAAATATACAAAAGTCCATTGCCTTCCTATATACCAACAATAAGACATCAGAAAATGAACCCAAAAAAATATTCTCCTTCATGGTTGCAACAGAAAAAATAAAATACCTAGGAATAAACATAACAAAGAATGTAAAGGACCTATATAATGAAAACTACACAGCATTGTTAAGGGAAATTAAAAGAATACAATGAAATGGAAAAATATTCCTTGTTCCTGGATAGGAAGAATAACATAGTCAAAATGGCTATATTACCCAAAACGATATACAAACTTAATGCAATTCCCATCAAAATTCCAAGCCATTTTTTTAAAAAAAAATGAGACAAAAAATTATCATGTTTATATGGAACTATAAAAGTCCCCAAATAGCCACAGCAATCCTAGGTAAGAAAACAAAGCTGGGGGCATTACAATAACTGACTTCAATTTATATTATAGAGTCACAACAATCAAAACAGCATGGTATTGGCAGAAAAATAGATACTCAGACCAATGGAACAGAACAGAAAGCCCAGAAATAAAACCACATATATATGGTCAAATAATTTTCAATGAAGGGCCAACAACACACAATGGAGAAAAGAAAGCCTCCTCAACAAATGGTGCTGGGAAAACTAGAAAGCCACATGCAAAAGAATAAAACTTGACTACAGTTTGTCCCTTGTACTAAAATTAATTCAAAATGGATCAAAGATTAAATATAAGGCCTGAAACAATAAAGTACATAGAAGAAAACATAGGAACTAAACTCATGGACCTTGCTTATAAAGAGCACTTTATGAATTTGACTCCAAAGGCAAGGGAAATGAAGACAAAGATAAATGAATGGGACCACATAAGACTAAGAAGTTTTTGCACAGCAAGGGAAAAAGGGAAACTGAAAACAAAACAAACAGACAGCCAACTAAGTGGGAGATGATATTTTCAAACAACAGCACAGATAAGGCCCTAAAATCCAAAATATACAGCCTGACCTGTGGTAGCGCAGTGGATAAAGCGTCGACCTGGGAACACTGAGGTCGCCAGTTCAAAACCCTGCACTGGTCTGGTCAAGGCACATATGGGAGTTGATGCTTCCAGCTCCTCCCCACTTTCTCTCTCTCTCTCCTTCTCTCTCTCACTCTGTGTCTCCTCTCTAAAATGAATAAAATAAAAAGAAATTTAAAAAAAATCCAAAATATACAAAGAACTCATAAAACTCAACAACCAACAAACAAAAATTCATTAAAAATATGGGAATAGGACATGAACAGACACTTCTCCCAGGAAAAAATACAAATGGCCAACAGATATATGAAAAGATGCTCATCTTCAATAGCTATTAGAGAAATACAAATCAAAAGTACAATGAGATACCACCTCATACCTGTCAGATTAGCTATATCAACAAGACAGGTAACAAGTGCTGTGGAGATTAAGGAACCCTCATCCACTGTTGGTGGGAATGTAAAGTAGTACAATCATTATGGAAGAAAGTATGGTGGCTCCTCAAAAAATTAAAAATAGAACTACCATATAACCCAGCAATCCCTCTACTGGGAATATACCCCCATAACTCAAAAACATTGGTACATAAAGACACATGCAGCCCCATGTTCATTGCAGTAGTGTTCGCATTGGCAAAGACATGGAAACAACCAAAAAGCCCTTCAGTAGATGACTGGATCAAGAAGATGTGGTACATATATACTATGGAATACTACTCAGCCATAAGAAATGACATCTGATCATTTATAACAACATAAATGGACCTTGATAACATTATACCGCGTGAAATAAGTAAATAAGAAAAAACTAAGAACTATATGATTTCATACATATATGGGACATAAAAATGAGACTCAGAAACATGGACAAGAATGTGGTGGTTACCAGGGAGGGGAGGGGTTGTGGGGAAGGAAGGGGTACAAAAACCAGATAGAAGGTAACAGAGGACAATTTGTCTTTGGGTGATGAGTATGCAACATAATCTAATGTCGAAATAACCTGGAGATGTTTTCTCTGAACCTATTTACCCTGATTGATCATTGTCACCCTATTAAAATTAATAATAAAAAAACTAAAAGAAATGTATAATATTTATATGATGAATTGATTCTCTAACTCTTCACTGAAGAATGTAAAATAAGCTTGGAATATATGAAAAAACATGAATAGAAGACCCAATGTTGTAATTATTACCAAATTATTAAAAAAATAACAGTAATGACAAGTAAAATCTCAAAGACAGTTAATTGAATACAGATTGCCTCTTTAGGTGAAAAAGATATGTAAGTACAATTGAGAAATGTTTAAGTAAAATAGTGAGAAAATACTTCATGAACCAAATCATATGAAAAAACAACTAAATACTTTTTTCTTAGAACTAGGTTGATATGCTTATTAATAGAATGCATTTTTGAGTATAGAAATTAAGCCCATAAAAATTTACTTTATTATAAAATATTTGTATGTGCTATATTTAAATTGTGTTGATATTAGAAAAAGTCATACAATAGCAAGCAACATCAGCACCTCATAACATTCAGGAAAATAAATTATGAATATTAAAAATCTTAGCATGAAAATTAAACTTGAAAATGGTCAAGTTGACAGATAAATGAAAATCGTCCAAATAATTTTGGAGAGGAGAATTTCTTCCTAAGCAAGAAACAAATCCTAAAAGTCTTCTTGTAGACACTGGTCATTTTCTTTGGTGCCACTTTAGTTTTTCTCAAAAGTTAGTACTTAGGCCAAAATTTTTTTAACGCTTTCTTAATCACCTGAGGTTGGTCAGTAGAACCAAAGTGACTGTGGTCCTCAAAAACAGTCATTTTTCTAGAACAGCTGCTTGTTAACAGAAAGCTTGGATGAGCAACTCGTGATTTACTTCAATGAAAGAACATGCTTCAGAAACAGAGTTTAAAAGGCTGAGCCATGCAGATTTGAGAAGGATATGCTATTCATATCCTCTTAACTTCTTTCATTACCTTTCAGAAGTAAATATCCTGAAATTACATTTTCAAATTAAAGCTGAATACTACAATTACATGAAATTGAGTGAACAAAAATATAATTCCTTTGAAAGCTTGTTACAAATAAACCTCAAAATATGCAGTGGTTCAAACAAAAGAAAAGTGTTTTTCTTGCTCACATTCAACACTAAATAAGTGTTCCTGATCAGTGGAACAACTCCCCTCCCACATCTTCAATGCCTGGCTTCCAAATGTCCTGCACCAGGGGCAGTGGAACAGAAAAGAACATGACAAATCATGTGGGAAAATTTGATGGGCTTGCCTGGAAGAGGTAAGCTTCACTTCTTGTTCACATAAGCCTGAATCATACTCTGAAATGTCAGCTCTTTCACTCTTCTTGGAGTTCAAATGCACTAGCTTTTGAACTGGAAATTACACCCTGGGCTCTCCTGGATCTCCAGCTTGCTGATTGAATATCTTAGGACTTTCTAGCCTCTATAATCACATGAGTCAATACTTTCATTTTTCTTTTTTGTGACAGAGACCGAGAGAGTCAGAGAGAGGGACAGATAGGGACAGATAGACAGGAAGGGAGAGAGATGAGAAGCATCAATTTTTCATTGTGGCACCTTAGCTGTTCATTGATTGTTTTCTCATATGTGCCTTCACTGGGGGGCTACAGTAGACTGAGTGACCCCTTGCTCAAGTCAGCGACCTTGGGCTCAAGCTGGTGAGCCTTGCTCAAACCTGATGAACCCACGCTCAAGCTGGTGACCTTGGGGTTTCGAACCTGAGTCCTCTGCATCCCAGTCCAACGCTCAATCCACTGTGCTACCAACTGGTCAGGTTTGATGCTTCTTCTAAACAATTTATATCTTAATTTTGTATTATTCACAAATGCAAGTATCAATGGTAATGATAAGTCATATTTCACATTAATATATAAGAATGTGTGTATACATTATTGCTTAATGCAGTATCTGAGCCAAAGTACTCCATATAGCCTCAGTTATGTTTTGAAATTTTTTCTCCATTAAAATGAATTAATAAGTCAACATTTGAAAAGCAAAGTATTTTTTATTTGCATTAGTATATTAGATAGTTTTAGGAAGCAAGCTACACTTCCTGTGAAGTGCTCCAGACAATGAGAAAAGCATGTGCTATCTCTCTTGCTCTTTTGTACTGGGTAAATCATCTATTTTGAAAACAAAAGAGCATATCTGACTTTATTTCAAAACTTTAATAAGTATGCACTAAGTGTCTACTATGTACTAATAAACACTATGCTAAAAAAAGGAAAAATCATTCATTCTTTCCCCTTATAGAGTTTTCATTCTAGTAAAGATTTAATATTTATATAACAAGTATAAATTAAGGTAAGATTAGCTTGTAAGGGGTGCGCAAATTACATAAACCTAGAAGAATTCTAAAAGAAAGGTATAGTAGGCTAAATAATGGCCTTCAAGGATATCAGTTCTGAATTAATTTCTGGAACCTATAAGTGTTAAATAATATGGGGGAAAAGTTATTTGCAGATAGGATTAAGTTAAGAATCTTCAGATGGGGAGGTTGGGGTCGGTCCTAAATATAATCACAAATGTTCTTATAAGAAGAAAACAGAGAGAGATTGACACAGAAGAAGAGGAGAAAACAGTGTGATCACAGAAACATAAGTCAGAGTGATATGGCCATGAGCCAAGGAATACTAGCAGCCACCAGAAGCTAGTAGAAGCAAAGAACAAATTCTCCTTTAGTGCCTTTAAGGGAACAGCATTACAGACAGAGAATCACTTAAGCACAGTCATGAAGGTAGGAAGCAGATGATGGATACTAGGCACTGAAACATCTCTGCATTACTTGTGAATGTAGATGGGGAAATGGTGAGAATTTGGGTTCATTTACAAAATGAGGATCACAGTGATCTTCTATGAATATTAATTATCTTGTAGAACCTAAGAAATTACCAAGAATTTTTAAGTAAGAAAGTGACACTTTATTACTAAATGCTCCATTACAGAAAGCAGAACAATCCTCCACTGTCTGTGGTTTTGTTTTCTACAGATTCAGTGACTTATAGTCAACCACAGTCTGGAAATACTAAATGAAAAATTTCAGAAATAGACAATTTATAAATTTCATATTGTACACCATTCTGAGTATAGTGTGACGAAAATTCCTGCAATCCCACTCTTTCTCATCCAGTATGTGAATCATCAATTTGTCCATTATGTTCGCAACTGTAGATATTCCCTGCCCATTATTCAGTTAGCAGCCTTCTTTGTTATCAGATCAACTGTTGTAACCCTTATTTTATTTAATAACAGTCCCAGAGTACAAAAGTAGTGATGCTGGCAAATCAGACATACCAAAGAGAGAAGCCGTTAAACTTTATCATAGGTATGTATGTATAGGATAAAACTATAATCTATTTGAGTTTGATACTTCCATGATTTTAAGTATCCACTGAGGTCTTGGAGCTATCCTCAAAAGATAAGAGGAAACCATTGCAATATAAAACATGGTTTGGATGTAGAGCAATAGTGGAGGTCAAATAAACTGAAGAAGTGGAAACAGGAATACTTATTAGAGAGCTTTCTTATACTCCTTAGGGGTGTGAATTAGAGTGGCAATGAGAGCAAGAAAAAGTTGTTTTGAGAAATATTTAACTAGTAAAAGTCAGAAAATCAGCAAGAGTTGGTGATGTTTGACTGGGGAGGTGGTAAGATAGCTAGAGAGAGACTATATACCTTAGGTGAGTACTGCACCATATTCTTACATGATTAGGTATTTAGTGGTGTAGTTAACTGAGTTTTTGATGTTTAATTTCACTATGAGAACCAGTTTGGAGAAGATATATCCATTTGCAAACAACTTAAGTTTCAAATACCATTGGGATCACTAATGGAATCTGTCCAGTTGGTTCTAAGAGTCTAACACTAGAGAGAAAAATTCATAGCTGATGGAACGTGTAGTTTGTCTTATCAGTAAACTTTCAATGCAAAGGTAAGTTTATGACAGGTATCAAAAATTGATACAAGAAAAAAGTTTCTGAAAAATAATCTACTTCGATGTCTGGGGAAGAGAAAAAGGTGTTTACATAAATTTTTTCACATTTTTTTTAAAGATAGTTTCTTAACCAAAAGTGCCTTAGATATTTTGGACATTTTACAAAACTTAAAATATTAGTGCTTATTTTAAAAACCCCATAAATAGGCATTATAGATCATACTTTTCCCAGTTTGCACACAACGGTTATTTTAAATATGCTGTCTAGAGAAATACTCTCAGTGAGTAGAAGCTGGAATTAGAGCTACAGTTTTTTTATACATAACCCTAATGTTCTTTCTACTCTATTGTGCTGTCCCTTAGCTTTCTCTAAGTTAATCAACTTCAGTTTGTTTTTTATCAGTTTGCAGTGCTACCTAACATAACTGAAAGTGTTAAAGAAATCAATATCTAAAACAAATTATAGTCCTACAATATATAGGATTTAGCATTTAACATATAGTATAGGTATTTCAATTGTCACTTACTAATTGTTGGCTGATAATTTTGAATGTGTACAATCAAACTAAGGTTATCTGCTGAATTTATATTTTAATAGATGCTGAGATATATATAGTCAAGTTAATATTATAACTTCTATTACAGAGGAATCCTTTGTCTCTCATAGACTTCTTACTTAACAAAATAAAGACTTGTGCTCTGTCACTATAATGATTAAATTATTCCCAAGGAACTCCAGCTGAGAACAGAAACCTTCCCATGAGAATCTGAAGCAGAATTTCCTTTTGCAAATCTGTATAACTTGGTATTCCTTATTCTTAGACTTGTTTTCCTTATTCAGTGATGACAGTATTTAACTATGTTCTTCCATACCAGTTGCAACGGGATGATATTTTGTTGTAGGAATTTTTGAAAATACATTCACAAAAAAGTATATTTGATTAAATAAAAATGTTGACAATTCTTTTCCCCAACAAAGAATGGTTTTTCCACATTACCAATGCCTTGGTTGGTTTTCTGCCATATACAACATATTTTTAAAAACAGTTTTCACCACTCTCCTGCTTCCTAAGAGGCTGGACTCGTTCTCAGTATTCCCTGTACACCAGATTTAAAATTGGTGACCATTTGGGGAATAAAGTTGAGCAGAATTTCTCTACTGGAGTTTAAGCCTGGACAAAGAAGACTCTTCTCAAATACCCATCTCAGGGATTGGGGTCCATATACCCACCTCCAGACAAATCAAGCATATCCTTCAATCTGACATGTTCTACTGCCTAGCAATCACAGATACCAAATGAGCTTTAATACTGCAATCAAATTTTGCTAAGTGTGAACTGAATTAATATATAGAAATAAAAGGTATTCAAAGATGTTCAGGGAAACCATAGATGGTTTGAAAACAAGCATAGGTAATAAAGATGAATAAACAATTCTGAAAAATATTTGTGAAACTTCGCACAGTAAGAATGGGAGTCAGGCAAATGAGTTGTAATATCTGTATTTTCTGGTTTTATTTACTCTTTTTGTTAAAGATGGCACTGCCCATTGCCCAGATGATAATAATATTAATGCCATTCTTGCCTGAGAAGGGGTTTGGTTATACTAATGTGTGTTGGGAGAGGGCTTTCGTTCCAAATGGTTTTAAAAGGAGGGTCTAGGAGGCCATTTGGGGGAGTGTGATCACGTTCTTGTAGAGAGGAAGAGTCCATGGTGTAGCAGGGCAGGGAAGCTACATGGAGGAGGCAGCCAAAATGGTGGAATGGGGGAAGGAGAAGCTAGTTCGTGGAGAAGAAGGAAATGGGAAACAGAGGTGAATAAGACTGGAGAGGTGGAAGCCTTTGATTCTGGGAAAAATCAAATAAGTCAGTGGCTTTGGGAGCCCTGAATGGAAAGGGAAGTGTTTCCTGTTGTATTTACTCGCTTTCCGGGTGTGAGCTAGGATTAAAGAAAAATTGACCACCAGCTTTTGGCTCAATTGTTTCTTTACGATCAATCCAAATAAAACCTGAACCTGTGTTGGCCAGGCGGCTGTGATGATGACTATGAATACTGGCTTTACAATGGGTTTAGGATAATGAAATGTTTTCAGGTATGTAAATGTGAGATACTCACTGACTTATTAACAGAGTGAAGTAGAAAAGGAAATATAATTTGGGTTTCAAGATACATTATATTTGAGAGTAAGTTAATTATTAAAATAGCTATTTAACCTATTTAAAAAATGTGTTATGCCTGACCAGGCGGTGGCGCAGTGGATAGAGCATCGGACTGGGATGTGGAAGACCCTGAGGTCGCCAGCTTGAGTGTGGACCCATTTGGCTTGAGCAAAAGCTCGCCAGCTTGGACCCAAGGTCACTGGCTCCAGCAAGGGGTTGCTTGGTCTGCTGAAAGTCCGCGGTCAAGGCACATGTAAGAAAACAATCAATGAACAACTATGGTGTCACAACGGCAATGAAAAACTAATGATTGATGCTCCTCACCTCTCTCCATTCCTGTCTGTCTATCCCTATCTCTCTCTCTGACTCTCTCTCTGTCCCTGTAAAAAACAAAAAAACGTGTTACTAGAATCACAGGTATATTGACCAGGTTTAGAAAAGAAAAAACAAAAGTGTCTGCATAAGAATACAAGCTAGTCTCGATGGAGAGATGAATTATGTTTCATTTTTTGAAGTTATATTTATTTTTAAACTTTCTGATATAACTATTTCACTTCCAGTGCCCATGCAACCCCTAGTTATGATCTCTTAGTTGTTATTTCTCTGCGGGTTAGGTTCTGGTAACACAGTTTTCTCTTGAGGGAAGGTTTAGTAAACACCACTGCTCTGGAATGTTTCAAAATGGATTTTATTCCCCACTCTTTGCCTGAAACACAAGATTGTTCTCTGATATTCCCTGTAAGTATCTGGTAGAGCCCCTGTGGCGCAAACTTACAAAAGTGAGGGGTTTATTCCCTCTGAGTCTCTCTGGAGATTTTAACTCTTATAGATGTCTGAAAAAAGCCTCCAATAACTTGTCAATTACACCTTAGGTTGTCCTATCCCAGCATTGGTTTCCAAGAGGTTTCCACTCTGCTAAATTGGGATTCTCTGCATATGCCTGTCCATTTTTCTAATTTTGGTGTAGTGGTTTGCCTTGTAACCTCATTTTTCTGAACGATCTTAGAGGAGTTGTTGATTTTTTACTCTGTCCAGCTTGTTTGGGAATGAGCGGCAATTTATAAGCTCTCTATATACCAAAACTCTATGTTTCATTTCTAAGAAGGGGAAAACATTGATAACAGATTTATACATCAAGTTTATTGAAATAAACCGAAAAATAATTATAATTATTTTATACTTGCAAAAAGACTCAGAGAGATTAAATATTTATCCCATAATTATACAACAGTGGCAAATCTGTACATTAAACAAACTATGGAATTAACATTACACTTTAGACTTTCTAAGAAAAGTGAAAGAAAGTACACTTATAAAATTACCAGCTTTTTAAAAACTAGAATACACATATTTTAGATAGTGGCTGTTTTATGTCATTAATCAAGAATTTAAATACATTTAGATAATGGGCTATAACATGAACATGTGAAATGGTATTAAATGGACAGTAAAAAGCAAGAGTGTTTTCAGTGCATGATAGTAGGCTGAAGAGTGAATTCTCACTGTATTATAAGGTGTTCATGTGAAAAACAAAAGACAATCTAAAATTCCTTAGCTGGACTTTTGACCCAAATCAACTTTTAAAGCTTTCTGATAGATGATTAAATTATTGATTTTTGGAAGATTCCCCCCCCCCAACATCTCCGTACCCTTCTTCCAATAGCTCCCTCCCCCCTTCCCTTCAGGTTTAAATCCATTCCTTAGTTCACATTGTTCCTTGGATTCCTCAAATGAGTGAAATCATATGATTTTTTTTCTCTGCCTGACTTATTTCACTCAAAATAATATTTTCTAGGTCCATCTATATTGTTACAAAATGTAATATTTTCTTCTTTTTTATGGCCCCATAGTATTCCATTGTATATATGTACCACCACTGCTTTTTAATCCACTCGTCCACTGACAGACACTTGGGCTGTTTCCATCTCTTCGCTATTGTGAACAATACTGCCATAAACATAGGGGTGAATTTCTTTTTTTCAATTCGTGATATGGTGTCCTTGGGATATATTCCTATAAGTGAGATGGCTGGGTCAAAGGACAGTTTCATTTCTAATTTTTGAGGAATCTCCATACTGTTTTCCACAGTGGCTGCGCCAGTCTGCATTCCCACCAGCAGTGCAGGAGGGTTCCCCTTTCTCCACATCCTTGCCAGCACCTATAATGTGTTGTTTTGTTTATGAGAACCATTCTGACTGATGTGAGGTGGTATCTCACTGTAGGTTTAATTTGTATTTCTCTAATGATTAGTGATGTTGAACATTTTTTCATCTGTCTATTGGCAATCTGTATCTATTCTTTGGAGAATTGTCTATTGATTTCTTGTACCCATTTTTTGATTGGAGTGTTTGTCTCCTGGTGTTGAGTTTGACAAGTTCTTTATAAAATTTGGTCATTAACCCCTTATCAGATGTATTGAGAAATATGTTCTCCCATTGTGTGGTTTGTCTTTTTATTCTGTTCATATTATCTTTAGCTGTGCAAAGCTTTTTAGTTTTATACAGTTCCATTTGCTTATCCTGTCTTTTATTTCACATGCCTGTGGACATAAATCAGCAAATATATTGCTGCGATAGTTGTTGGAGAGTTTACTGCCTATATTTTCTCCCTGGATGCTTATGGTTTCACGACTTACATTTAAGTCCTTTATCCATTTTGAGTTTATTTCTGTGAATGGTGTATGTTGGTGGTCTAGTTTCATTTTTTTGCAGGTAGCTGTCCAGTTTTCCCAACACCATTTGTTAAAGAGACTGTCATTACTCCACTGTATGCTCTTACCTCCTTTGTGAAATATCAATTGTCCATAAAGATGTGGGATTATTATTGGGTTCTCTGTTCTGTTTCATTGATCTATATGCCTGTTCTTATGCCAGTACTAAGTTGTTTTGAGAACAATAGCCTTGTAGTATAACTTGATATCAGGAAGTGTGGTACCACCCACTTTATTCTTCTATTTCAAGATTGCTGAGGCTATTGGTGTTCTTTTTCGGTTGCATATAAATTTTTGGAATATGTGTTCTATATCTTTGAAGTATGTCATTGGTATTTTAATTGGTATTGCATTCAATTTATAAATTGCTTTGGGTAATATTGACATTTTATTGATGTTTATTCTTCCTATCTATGAACACGGTATATGCTTCCACTTGTTTGTGTCTTCCTTGATTTCTCTTACCAATGTTTTATAATTTTCTGAGTACAAGTCTTTAATCTCCTTGGATAAATTTACTCCTAGTTACTTTATTATTTTTTTTGCAATAGTGAAGGGGATTGTTTCCTTAATTTCTCTTTCTGACATTTCATTGGCTGTGTATAAAAATACTTCTTGTTTCTGTGTATTAATTTTATATCCTGCCACCTTGCTGAATTCATTTATAAGGTCCAGTAGTTTTCTAAATGAGACTTTAGGGTTTTCTATGTACAGTATCATATCATCTGCAAATAATGATAGTTTTACTTATTTATTTTCAATTTGGATGCCTTTTATTTCTTCTTGTTGTCTGATTGCTGTAGCTAGGACTTCCAGTACTATGTTGAATTAGAGTGGTGAAAGAGGGCATCCCTGCCTTTTCCTGATTTTAAGGGGATTGCTTTAAATTTTTGTTCATTAATTATGATGTTGGATGTGGGTTTGTCATAGATGGCCTTTATCATGTTGAGGTATGTTCCCTGTATTCCCACTTTGCTGAGAGTTTTGATCATAAATAGGTGCTGGATTTTATCAAATGCTTTTCTGTATCTCTTAAAATTATCATGTGATTTTTCCTTCCTTTTGTTTATGTGGAGAATCACATTGATTGATTTACCAATGTTGTATCATCCTTGCCTCCCCAGACTAAATCCCACTTGATTATGATATATGATTTTTTTTATGTATTGCTGGATCCAGTTGGCTAATATTTTGTTGAGAATTTTAGCATTTAAATTCATCAGGGATATTGGTCTTTAATTTTTTTTCTTTGTGTTGTCTGCCTTGTTTAGGAATCAGAATTATGCTTTCCTCATAAAAGAAACTTGAAAGTGTTCCTTCCTGTTGAATTTTTTGAAATAGCTTGAGAAGTATAGAAGTTAGTTCTTTTCTGAATATTAGGTAGAATTCAGCAGTGAAGCCATAAGGCCAAAGGCTTTTGTTTTTTGGAAGCTATTTGATAACTCTTTCAATCTCATTTGTTGTAATTGGTCTGTTTAGGTTTTCTGATTCTTCCAGATTAATTTTTGGAAAATTATATGTTTCAAGGAATTTGTTCATTTCACCAGGTTTTTTATCATTTTGGCATAGAGTTCTTCATAGTATTTTCTTACAATATTTTGTATTTCTGTTGTGTCAGTTATTTCTCCACTCTCATTTCAAATTTTATTTATTAGAGTTTTCTCTCTTCTTTTATTTTTGAGCCTTGTTTGTTAAAAGTTCATCAATCTTGTTTACCTTTTTAAAGAACAAGCTCTTTGATTTTTTGATTTCTGTATTTTTTCTTTAACATCTATGCAATTTATTTACACTCTGACCTTTAGTATTTCTTTTCTTTACTTGCTGTTCTTTTCCTAGGTCTTTTAGATGCAGGGTTAGGTTGTTTATTTGAGCTTTTTCAAGCTTCTTAAGGAATGCCTGTAGTGCTTTGAACTTTCCTCCCAGAACTGCTTTTGTTGTGTCCCATAAATTTTGAATTGTTGTATGCTCATTATCATTTGTTTCTAGAAATTTTTTTATTTCTTCTTTGATGTCATTGTTAATCCATTTGTTATTTAATAACATGCTATTTAGTTTCCAACTGTTTGAGTATTTCTCAGTTTTTCTGTTGTGGTTGATTTCTAGTTTCCTGCCATTGTGATCAGAGAAAAAAATGCTTCATATGATTTCAATCTTCTTAAATTTGTTGAGACCACTTTTGTGTCCTAACATGTGGTCTATTCTAGAGAATGTAGCATGACCACTTGAAAAAAAATGTATATTCTGTTGCTTTAGGGTGAAAGATTCTAAAGACATCTATTAAATCGAGTTCATCTAGTGTGTTCTTTAAGTCTGCTGTCTCTTTATTAATTTTATTTCTTGAGGATCTAGATCTAGTTTTTTTATTTTAACTTTTAAAATGATGCAGGACATAATTTAACAGCATTTTTTATTTTGAATGCATCCAAACATAAGAAATCAAGATTTATGTTTTCAAACTATTCTGGTTCAAATCCAGGATTAAAATATCTCAGAGAGAGGAACAAAATATAAAACAAATATATTACCAAAAATAAAGTTGAAAATAAATTATGAGACAAACTAAAAATAAAACATATGGGAACAAAATAAATATTACTGTGGGGAAAATGTCTGATTACCAAGTTGTAGCACTTTCTAAACATTTTTTGAAGTAAAATTATAATATAAACTTTTGCAAACCCTATATTTAAACTTCACAATAATGGTATCATTAATATAGTTCTTTTCTCAAATTCTCAAAATTATATGTTATTATTATTTTTTACTGTCCGAGAGACTTTTTAAAGATTTTCCTTCATAATACAAATGTTTACCATTGCCTCTTGCACTTAAAAACATTCTTATAAAATAATTTCTTTCTTTTGAAATTACATTCTTTGTAAGTTTCCTTAGTGACAATATATTGAAAGTAAACTCTATGCATATGTTGCCTGAAATTATTTTTATTTATTTACTATATAGAGAGATCATTTCTTTGGATATATATTGGGTGGTATGTATTTAATCATTGCTCTCTGAAATGGTTACAGAATTTTATATTTCCTTCCATTATTGTTATTGCTACTCAGAAGTCAACTGTCTAGGTAATGTTAATTTTTTTTCTAGCTTTTTTTCTTCTAGGATCTTTAACTTTGTAGTTGCTACTCTTCGGTTTCACAATAATGTGTTTATGTGTGGATTTTAACTCATTTTATTTAGTAATTTTGTGTTTTTCTTCAATTATACAAAGTCCACAGCTAATATCTATTCAATTACAACCACTCAACATTTTATTTTATTCTTCTGGAGTTCAACTGGTTATATGTTAACATTTTGGCGGGTATACTATGGCATTTGACCTGTGTTTCATATAGTTGCTCTCTTCATCTTTTCATAACATGCAGCATTTGTATAGTTACTTCAGATTTATATTGCAGTTTATGAATTTTCTTTTCAGTTACTATTTAACCAGTCAATTGAAATACAATATTAAAATTGAAAACTTATGAGATGTTAATAAATATATTACTTATAGGTTTTAGGGAAAACAACAAAAGATAATGCAGTATCTTAGGAAATACAGCTGGAAACAATTATTCTATCTAAGCCTGAAGTTATTAAAGGAGGGAACAGTATTAACAACCTGAAGAGACAGGCACTTAGACAGCAGCACCTAAAAGATTTCTGATATTTTTGTGAGATATAGCCAACAAAGAGTGGCCCAGAAAAAGGGCATAATAAAGAACAATACTTAAGTCTCCTTCTCCTATCTTCTTCCATTTTTCTGCAATGAGTCCTATTGGAGTAACCCATTCAGAAACCGAAGAGCGAGGAAGCAAACCAATACAGTTCATCTGAGTAAACATCTCAGGGCACAGAGCAAAGTAGGAGAAACGAGTGGAAAAGAAAACATCTGGTAGAGCAAGACATTGTTATGATCATGTAAATAAAGTAGGTATTAGATTTACTCATTAAGAATTCGATTTTGGAATTAATGTGGCAAACTTTTCCAAAAGAATTAAAATCTACTACTCACATGTTTCATCTTTATTTTTACTTATTCCTTCAGTTACTATTATCATCACACTTAGATTCATCAAAAACAACGCTATCAAAACCATTGTGTGACTGAATTTAAAGCTAAAGAAAAGGATTTTAATACTTTCCATATAAGATAATCTAGAATAATGTCAGATAAAACTTTAGGATAATTAATTTTATTCTCTGGAGTATAGTCCAGTTTGTAGTAATACATCAGTTTAGAAGTATAATCCTTAAATAGTCTCACTGCAGCTCCATAAAGCCTGAAATCTGGAGTCATGAAATTAATTGCTCTTTTCTTCTTCCCCTGATCATTTTAAACTCTGATTCAAATAAACAATTTTAATCTCTCTGTGAAAAGATAATTATGTCAATTAGATTCAGTTGATTGTGCTCTTAGAAAATTAGAGCACAGACAATGTCTTTATATGGTGTGATTCAAATCTTTCTAATTCATAACTGTAGTATTTTTTTCATTTATTCATATAGCAAAGTAGCCTTCAGAATAATTGAGTTTAATTTGATAGATCCTTGTGGATATTAAAAGAACATTATGAGTTCAGTGTTAAATGTACACCCTTTGTGTGTTTTTATAGTTTTTAAAGTTTAATTTACATTATCTTTAGTCTATTAACTTATTTCTGAAGAAATAGTAAACAACATAAAAGTCTATAGTTTTTAATAGGAAGCTATTTTTGTTTATTCTTCATTCTATTTGGTGGGAAAGCCAAAGTACATAAGTAAATTCCAGAATCTATTGTTTCAAAAAATCATTACAAATAATCTTATTCTTATTCATACCTATCCTTTCTTTGTCAATTTTATTTAGGCCTCCTACCTTCCTAACATCCTGCTTACTTTTTTAAAGCATATTTTTCTATGGCCTTTTCTCTGGTAAACATAATTTCTAAACAAATTTTCACCACTTTCTCATAGTTTGTCTCTATTCAAAAATTTTTTTCTATTTAAACTAAATTTTTCATTTAGCTAATAGGTATTTTAAAGGAGGTTCTTTGTAAAATTTTCTCAGTTTATTGTATGATCTTATTAACTTATATAACTTTTATTATATACAGAGGAAGATTTAACGGCAGGTGGACCAGTCACTTGCCCTGGGCCCTGACTTCTAAAGGGCACCGCAAAACCTCAACTTTACACTTCTAATCACACCAAGTTTGGTTTCATATGTGCAATTTTAACATTAATAGTACATATTATTTTTATTTATTGATTAATATGGTTTACATGTATTTTTATTTTCTCTTCTTTTTAAGGGGCCCAATATTGTTTCTTGACCCCAGGGCCTCAAGTGATGTTACTCCTTGTCTGATTATGGACTATTCATTTTTTCTCTTAATGATTTGAAATTTTTTGTTTCATTAAGTCAGTATGTTTCATGGCTGTTGTACCATTATATCTAAATAAATTTTATTATTGATCTTTGATATTATAATGTCTTTTGAATTTTACAATTTTGTGTCATTTTAATTTAAAACTCTTATTTTTTAACTACAATCTACCTTTTAAAACTAAATAATCATGGCTGCCGACCCTGAGCGGACTCCGGGGCTGGAGCTGGGTTCTGCCTGCATTCGGCTGCAGCTCCGCCAGGAGACGGCACAACCCTGTGGCGAGGCCACCTGCGAGTCCAGTGCTGCCGCAGCACCCAATTGCAGCCATGGGAAGCAGTGTGGGGGGGCAGGCGATCGAAGGGGTCCATTGGCAGAAAACATTAAGAAGCATGTCTTAATATAGCAGGTCTAGGAGGAGCAAGATGGCGACTGAGTAGGCGGACGTAACAATTTTCAACTCCCAGAACCAAAGTGGATTATAACTCAATTTTAAGAACCATCATCTGGATAAACCAACTTTGAACTAAGTGGACTCTTCAACCAAGGAACACAGAAGAAGCCACATTGAGACTGGTAGGAATAGCGAAAACGTGAAGAGGGCTGCCCAGCACCCCAGGGCAAACGGCAGCCCGGAGAGACCCGCATGGTGGGAGGACAGTTTAGCGGAGAGGGAGGGACCTGGGTCCCAGGAACCAAGCCCCAGTCTACAGTCCCAAAGCCTAGAAGAGGCGTTTGGACAGTTTTGAGCTGTGAAACAAGTGAGGGAGCTCCCAGGCCTACAGTGTGGAGACTTAGGGCATTTCCATTTCTCTGAGGGTTGCTGAAGGGTATGGTGGTGGCATGACACTGAAACGCAGTTCTGTCGACATGGGTGGAGGCCAAGCCGGTGTGAGCTCGGACTAGCCCAGCAGGGGCGGAGGGGATGCGCGAAAGTGGGCCTGGGCCCGCCTGTAATCCCACCTGCAAGGACAAAGCAGGAGGCCAGGAATGGGCAGAGATCTGCTCTGTGACTGTACGCAAGCCGGCCCTGACCGCAAGGATGGGGCTAGGACCAGGAACGGGCAGGGGCTCGCAGCTGAGCTCACGCTACCAGCTCTGCCCAGCCGGAGAAACTGCGGTTTGCCATTCTACGTGCGTGAGCGGGCTCCGAACGCAGGGGGCGGGGTAGACACCAAGACGAGTGAAAGCTTGCAGTTGAGCACACGCTATTATCCCGGCCCAGCTGGAGAAACCATGGTTTGGCATCCTACGTACACAAGCGGGCTCCGAACATGGAGGCAAGGTAGAGTCCGGACGAGTAGAAGCCAGCAAACATGCCCGGCCCAATAAACATTGGTTTGCAACCATGCGCAGAAGGGCCCTGGTATTGAGGGCGGGGCTAAAGCTCTGGACGGGCAAAAGCTCATAGCTGAGAGCACGTCAAAAGCCCCGCCCAACCCGTGAAACTGTGTCTAGCAGACTCTGACTGTGGGTTCTGGGCGGAAGTATGGAACCAGGCTGGGTCCACAGCTAAGCAAAGGTGCTCACCTCTACCATTGGTGCGGAAGCTTGTGGCTTGAGTGACAGTGCCTCCCTCGGAGGAGAGGCAGAAATCACAGCAAAAGCCACAGTGGGCCGGCGCTGGCAACGCCCATACCCAACAGCCCTAGGCAGCGGCAGAGGGGGTGGAGGGCCTGCACACAGACCACACCTAGAGAACACAAAGGCAACACCTACTGGATGCCATGGGCACAACTTGCTTATACACAGACAAAATGGGCAGGCAGAGGAATGCAAACCAAATGAATCAAAAGAAATCCCCAGAGAAGGACCTGAATGAACCAGATATAACCAAATGACCAGAAGCAGAATTTAGAATAATGATAGTTAGGATGTTCAAAGAAATTAGAGCAACAATGGATAGTCACTATGAACACCTAAATAAAGAGATAACAAGTATAAAAAACGAAATTCAAATAATAAAAAAGAATCAGACAGAAATGACAAATACAGTATCAGAAGTGAAAACCACAATGGAAAGTATTAAAAGCAGGATGAATCACGCTGAGGATCAAATCAGCGAGTTAGAGGACACAATAAACAAAGGCACAGAAGCAGAGAAGAAAAAGGAAAAGAGACTCAAAAAATGTGAGGAAACTCTAAGGGAGCTTTGTGACAACATGAAGAGAAACAACATTGGCATCATAAGGGTACCTGAAAAAGAGGAGAGAGGACAGGAAATGGAAACTTTGTTCAATCAAATTATAGCAGAAAACTTCCCTAAATTAAGGCTGGGAAACACCCCACAAAATCAAGAAGCACACAGAACTTCATTAAAGAGAAACCCAAACAGATCTACACCAAGACACATCATAGTTAAAATACCAAAGGTAATGAATAAAGAAAAAATTTTAAAAGCTGCTAGAGAAAAAGAGGCTATCATCTACAAATGAGACCCCATAAGGATGACATCGAACTTCTCAACAGAAACACTTGAGGCCAGAAGGGAAAGGCAAGATATAATCAAAGTATGCAGAACAAGAACCTACAACCAAGACTACTCTATCCAGCAAGGCTAAGGTTTAAAATTGAAGAAGAAATAAAGAGCTTCCCAGACAAAGAAAGCCTCAAGGAATTCATTAAAACCAAACCAATTCTGCAAGAGTTACTAAGGGGCCTGTTGTAAACAGTTTAATGGGAGGAGAGAATATAACAAAAGAAGAATACAGCTTTAAAGAGAAAAATGGCAATAAACAACTACATATCAATAATAACCTTAAATGTAAATGGATTAAGTGATCCATTCAAAAGACATAGATTAGCTGCATGGATGAAGAAACAGGACCCATACATATGCTGTCTACAATAGACACACCTTAAAACAAAAGATGCACATAGACTGAAGGTAAAAGGATGGAAAAAATTACTTCATGCAAATGGAAATGAAAAAAAGCCGGGGTAGGAGTACTTATATCTGACAAAATGGACTTTAAAACAAAGACTGTAGTAAGAGATAAAGAACGACACTACATAATGATAAAGGGAACAATTCAACACGAAGATATAACTATTATAAATATCTATGCACCAAATATAGGAGCCCCGACATACATAAAGCAGATTTTGATGGATATAAAGGGCGAGATTAATAGCAATACTATCAGAGTAGGAGATTTCAATACCCCTCTAACAACACTGGATAGATCCTCAAGAAAGAAAATTAATAAAGAAACAGCAGACTTAAAGAATACACTAGATTAACTTGATTTAATAGATATCTTCAGAACTTTTCACCCTAAAGCAGTAGAATAAACATTCTTCTAAAGCACTCATGGTAAGTTTTCTAGGATAGACCACATGTTAGGACACAAAAATGGTCTCAATAAATTTAAGAAAATTGAAATCATATCAAGCATATTCTTTGATCACAATGCCATGAAACTAGAAATTAACCACAAAAGAAAAACCGAAAAATACTCAAACACTTGGAAACTAAATAGCATGATATTAAATAACGAATGGATTAACAATGAGATCAAAGAAGAAATAAAAATGTTTCTAGAAACAAATGATAATGAGCATACATCAACTCAAAATTTATGGGACACAGGAAAAGCAGTTCTGAGAGGGAAGTTCACTGCACTACAGGCATATCATAAAAGCTAGAAAAAGCTCAAAAAAGCAACCTGATCATGCATCTAAAAGAACTAGAAAAACAACAGCAAATAAAACCCAGGACAAGAAGGAAGGAAGGAAATAATAAAGATCAGAGCAGAAATAAATGACATAGAGGCTAAAGAAACAATACAGAGGATCAATAAAAACCAGGAGTTGGTTCTTTGAAAACGTAAACAAGATTGATTAACCTTTAACTAGACTCACCAAGAAAAAAAGAAAGAGGACTCAAATAAATAAAATTAGAAAGGACACTGGAGAAATAACAACTGACACAGCAGAAATACAAAGCATTGTAAGAAAAAACTATGAAGAACTATATGCAAAAAAATTAGACGATCTCGGCGAAATGGACAATTTTCTTGAATCATATAACCTTTGAAAAATCAATCTGAAAGAATCAGAACACCTAAACAGACCAATTACAACAAATGAGATCGAAACAGTTATCAAAAAACTTCCAAAAAAAAAAGAAATGGGCCTGATGGCTTCACAAGTGAATTCTATTAAAAATTCAAAGAAAAAGTAACTCCTATCCTCCTCAAACTATTTCAAAAAATTCAAGAGGAAGGAAGACTTCCAAATTCTTTTTATGAGGCGAGCATAATTCTGGTCCCAAAACCGGGAAAAGACCACACAAAGAAAGAAAATTATAGGCCTATATCCCTGATGAATTTAGACGCTAAAATTCTCAACAAAATAGTAGCCAACCGGATCCAGCAATATATGAAAAAAATCGTACACCATGATCAAGTGGGATTTATTCTGGAGAGCCAAGGCTGGTTCAATATTCGCACATCAATCAATGTGATTCATCACATAAACAAAAGGAAGGACAAAAATCACTTGATAATTTCAATAGATGCAGAAAAGGCATTTGATAAAATCCAGCACCCATTCATGCTCAAAACTCTCAGTAAAGTGGGAATACAGGGAATATTCCTTAACATGATAAAGACCATCTACGACAAACCCACAGTAAACATCATACTAAATGGACAAAAATTAAAAGCAATCCCCTTAAGATCAGGAACCAGGAAGGGGTGCCCCCTTTTGCCACTCTTATTCAACATAGTTCTGGAAGTCCTAGCTACAGCAATCAGACAAGAAGAAGAAATAAAAGGCATCCAAATTGGAAAAGAAGAAGCAAAACTGTCACTATTTGCAGATGATATGATATTGTATATAGAAAACCCTAAAGTCTCAGTCAAAAAACTACCTGACCTGATAAATGAATTCAGCAAGGTGGCAGGATATAAAATTAATACTCAGAAATCAGAGGCATTTCTATATACCAACAATGAACTGTCAGCAAAAGAAATTAAGGAAACAATCCCCTTCACTATTGCAGCCAAAAAAATAAAGTACCTAGGAGTAAATTTAACCAAGGAGGTTAAGGACTTGCACTCGGAAAATTATAGAACATTGATAAAAGAAATCAAGGAAGATACAAACAAGTGGAAGCATATACCGTGCTCATGGCTAGGAAGAATAAACATCATTAAAATGTCTATATTACCCAAAGCAATTTATAAATTCAATGCAATACCAATTAAAATACCAATGACATACTTCAAAGATATAGAACACATATTCCAAAAATTTATATGGAACCAAAAAAATGCGAACAGCCTCAGCAATCTTAAAAAAAATAAATAAAGCAGGAGGTATCACTCTTCCAGATATCAAGGTTTACTATAAGGCCATTATATTCAAGACAGCCTGGTACTGGCATAAGAACAGGCAATAGATCAATGGAACAAAACAGAGGACCCAGAAATAAACCCACACCTTTATGGACAACTGATATTTGACAAAGGAGGAAAGAACATACAATGGAGTAAAGACAGCCTCTTTAACAAATGGTGTTGGGAAAATTGGACATCTACCTGCAAAAAAATGAAACTAGACCATCAACTTACACCATTCACAAAAACAAACTTAAAATGGATAAAAGACTTCAACGCAAGCCATGAAACTATAAGCATCTTAGAAGAAAACATAGGCAGCAAGCTCTTCGACATCTGTAGCAGCAATATATTTGCCGATTTATCTCCACGGGCAAATGAAATAAAATGCAAGATAAACAAATGAGGCTATATCAAACTAAAAAGTTTTTGCAAAGCTAAAGACAATAGGAACAGAATAAAAAGACAAACCACACAATGGGAGAATATATTTGACAGCACATTTGATAAGGGGTTAATAACTAAAATTTATAAAGAAATTATAAAACACAACACCAGGAAGACAAACAATCCAATCAAAAAATGGGCAAAAGAAATGAATAGAAATTTCTCCAAAGAAGACATACAGATGGCCAATGAGCATATGAAAAAATGCTCAACATCACTAATCATTAGAGAAATGCAAATTAAAACCACAATGAGATATCACCTCACACCAGTCAGAATGGCACTCATCAGCAAAACAACACAGAATAAGTACTGGCGAGGATGTGGAGAAAAGGGAACCCTTCAGCACTGTTGGTGGGAATGCAGACTGGTGCAGCCACTGTGGAAAACAGTTTGGAGATTCCTCAAAAAATTAAAAATCGAACTGCCTTTTGACCCAGCTATCCCACTTATAGGAATATACCCTAAGAACACCATAGCACTGTTCGAAAAGAAGAAATGCACCCCCATGTTCGTGGCAGCATTGTTCACAATAGCAATGATCTGGAAACAGCCCAAGTGCCCGTCAGAAGACGAGTGGATTAAAAAGCTTTGGTACATATATACTATGCAGTACTACTCAGCCATAAGAAATGATGACATCGGATCATTTATAACAAAATGGATGTACCTTGATAACATTATACGAAGTGAAATAAGTAAATCAGAAAAAAAGAAAAACTGAGAACAGCATGATTTCATACATAGGTGTGACATAAATGTGAGACTATGAGACATGGACAAGAGAGTGGTGGTTACGGGTTGGGGGAGGGAGGGAAGGGTGGGATAGGGAGGAGGGGAGGGACACACGGAAAACCAGATAGAATGTGACAGAGGACAATTTGACTTTTGGTGACGGGTATGAAACACAATTGAATGATAAGATAACCTGGAGATGTTTTCATTTTTTATGTACCCTGATTTATTGGTGTCACCCCATTAAAATTAATAATAATAAAATTAAAAAAAAAGAAAAAAATGAAAAAAACTAAATAATCATTGTGTGTATATAACTAAATATAATTACATATAAATGACTTACAAACTAATTAATTCAAGAATGTTTATACATTTTTAAATGTTTTTATTTATGAACAACTGTTGTAATTCATCCCTATAGGTATGGGTTGTACCTCAACCAAAAGTTTGATTTGGGTGTTGAGATTGATAGTGTACACCAAGTACTGAAGATTCTGAATGGTGTATTCCTTACACAGTGAACTTTCCTGAAAAAGGCTCCCAAGAAGATCCAAAATGGCTTAAGAGAGCAAGGAAAGAAGACTAACTTGGTTTTTATTGTGATTTAATGATGGGACAAGGGTAGGGTTCAAGTGCACATGGTCACAACTTGTGGTGTTTAAACGTCCTCGGCACCAAATGAGGAAACACTTGGGCTTTCTATCAGCCTCCCCATGTAGGAAGGATCAGGGGATGTGGGTGTGGTGTGATGTGAAAGCTGTTAGCAGTCAATCATTAAAAATGGAGTCAGAGACTTATTGCAATAATTAATAAGCATGTGTATCTTAAATATTTATGTGCATTGGTAAAAGAATAATTATGAGAAATCTTTAAAATGTACATCATGTATTTTCCAACAATAATTTTTTTGTTAATCCAAATTATCCACCATTATCTTTTACATGTTGCAGTCTTTATCACAATTCAAGGTCTTTCACAGAGTTGGAAGGTTTATAATTTAAACATAAAAGTAATGCAATTATTTTATATTAGTTTAAACAGTTTAATTTATATTTAATTACTTTAAATTACTTTAAGTATTTTCCACTTTTTTAAAACTCATATTTTAACTAACTTTCTTAATTACAAATTTGTTATTTATACTAAAGTAAAATGGTTACAAATTCACATAAAAAAGGATAATTTAAAACTAATGATGTTTATTATAATTAAAAATAAGTTATTTGACTTTACTTTTTAATATTGACTCTTATCTTCTGACCTAAAGAAACTGTTACTCTATTAGCAGAAGCTTATTCTAAAACCTCAGCAATTCCACTGTAATGAGAGACCAGAAATTGAAAGTTCTGAATCTACTGTTGACTTTATTGTTTCTACTTTTAGAGCAGGACTGACCTTTCTCAGGCTCAGGGTTTGAAGGAAACATTCACATGACTGTGGGGGACTTTTAAAAAATAGGAACTTTCACCCTTGAGATTGATGTGATTAATGTCCATATATTTCTTATTTTATAGCAATGATGAATGGCTATGATGAAAATGAATGTTATTTTGACAATTTTCTGGTAAAAACTCTAAAAACTTTTCTTTCTAAAAATAACACAAAATATCTGTTGTAGGAATATGAGATTGCTTAATCAAATCTTGGCTCACTAGAAATAATCATTTCTAGTACAGTGTGTCCGTAAAGTCATGGTGCACTTTTGACCTGTGACCGGCCAAAAGTGCACCATGACTTTACGGACAAACTGTATATATTTATTTTATGTATGTGAGTCCTCTTTTCTCAATGTTGTTAAAACTAAAAATGAATGTAAAAAAACAGTGATTATATGATGAAAGAACAATACGAAGCTGGAATAGGCATTTATTCTTTTTTATAAAAAAAACAAGAATATTTCTGTTCTTGAAATTTTAGTATTTGTTATTACATCATCACATAATTTATGTCATGGTAAAGAAATGGTGGAATTACCTTTTGGAGGTTCATTAATAACATAATCTGAGATACACAAACTACACACTGGGAATGTTATTCCGGGAAATGTGGTAGATTCCTCAAAGTAATAGGCATGTATGGCCTCTAAACATAGAATTAATGTTTAATATGTTGAAATTTTAGTATTCATTAAGCCCACCCTAAAATTTGCTTTGTCTTTTATATTAATCATGGTCCATCCAGACATATTTAATCTTTCCTCAACTGAAGATTTAAACAACAAAAACAAACTCATGGATACAAAAAACAGATTGGTGGTTGTCAGAGGTGTGCTGTGGGGATTGGAAGAAATAAGCTAAGGGGCTCAAAGGCACAAAGTTTCAGTTATAAAGTAAGTCATGGGAATGTAATGTGCAGCATGGAGACTTTAATTAATAATACTGTATAACTCTTTTGAAAATCATTAAGAGAATAGATCTTAAAAGTACCCATCACAGGAAAAAAAAGTTGTAAATATGTATGAGGACAAATGTTAACTAGACTTATTGTAGGGATCATTGTTGAGTACATACAAATATCAAATTATTATGCTATACAAGTGACACGAATATAATATATGTCAATTATACTTCAAAAAAAGATTTCAATGTTTATCCTGAATTATAGCATTTTGTCACCTTCTGCCTTTGATTACTGCTTTGAGTTATTTTTCACTATTAAAGCTTTTAGTTCATGAATTTAGTCTTGGATTAATATGATTCAAATATATATATAAATTAAAAACTGGAAAGATGGAAAGACAGATGAGAAAATAATGATCTTGGGAAGGTACATGAATAGATCTGTGGGACTGAGCACAATGTTTGATGATATTTCTGCCACATAATATACTGATCAGAAAAAACCCACAAGGAGGAGACTCAGTAATTAAGTAAGATGATCTATCCTGTGAAATTCTGTCTTGGGTTAGCCTATGTATTTACAAGGGTCCATGGCAGCAAAGAATAAGACATGTACAGCCTCTAAATATAAAGTATCCCTTGCCAAAGCTGATTTTCCAGCTGTCACTGTTAAGGATCCAATTGACAACAGTAAAACGAAGTCTAAGTGTTTGATCTGGTATAATTTCCTGGCAGTATCACTGATGATCGCAGGTTGTACACACTATCCTATTCCATTTAGAAGAAATAATGATTTCTTCTCAAGAAATTGATTCATATAGAGATTTGCTTTTCCTGTCTGAAAGATTTCTAGCTTTATTTATCAATTTGACATGCTATACATCATCAAAGAATTAGTTTCATGGCAAAGGAATGGCAGAATGGAGGTCCACTTATAACATTATCTGAGAGACACAAACTACACATTTGGGATACTATCCTACTAGATGTGGTTAAGTTTCTCAAAGCAGAGGCCATCTACTCTAGAGTCATCTACCCCAGTAACGAAGAAACAAAAAAGAAAATGGCTCCCCTTACTGACAGCAAATAAACCACTTTCCTATAAATTTGGTCAGCCTGACCAGGCGATGGCGCAATGGGTAGAACGTCGGACTGGGATGCGGAGGACCCAGATTCAAGACCCCGAGCTCTCCAGCTTGAGCGCAGGCCCATCTGGCTTGAGCAAAAGCTTGCCAGATTGGACCCAAGGTCGCTGGCTCCAGCAAGGTGTTGTTCGGTCTGCTGATCAAGGCATATGTGAGAAAGCAATCAATGAACAACTATGGTGCCGTAACGGCAACAAAAAACTAATGATTGATGCTTCTCACCTCTCTCCGTTCTTGTCTGTCTGTCTCTATATATGCCTCTCTCTGACTCTCTCTCTGTCCCTGTAAAATAAATAAATAAATAAATAAAAAATAAACTTGGTCAGTTGGCAGGGAGGTTTTAGTTCTTAAGAGAGAAATGTTTCTACTAGGATACAACAATGGTCCTATTAAATTGGGAAGCTAAAACAGCCCCCAGGCATTTTATGCTCCTTATGCAGGTTCAGGTTGGCAAAAAAAGAGATCATTATATTAATATACGTAATTCTAAGTCTTTAGGGAAAACTGAGCAATGTTACTCCATGAGAATAAGGAAAATATATTTGAAAACTAGAAGTTTCCACTAATGTACTGCTTAGTATTCTTTTTATGAGAATGATAGTACATTGGAAATTTTAACATGTCAACTTGATAGAGACATGACCACCAAGAAGTCATCTATGTAAATACACAGGATTTAGTCACTTCCACTAACTGAAATACTGATAGAAGTTAATCCTCAGTCACAAGCACTACATATAATTATTTTGATTTTACTCATTACAACCTCAGTTTTCCCCTAAATTGGTAATTTATTTTCAATCATTTAAATTTTTTTTTACGTATTTTAGTGACGATAAAATATTTTGCCACCAAAAGATTTTATATTTAATTAATTACAGAGCTATCTAATTATTTGTGAGTAATTTTACCTTTGACTTTTTAATTCATTTGGAATTTGATACAGAGTTAAAGGTATTTATGTAAGTTTCAGCCTTAATAATTAGCTATTAGTCCTAGCAACTGTTATTGAATTTTTTTAATTTATTTTAATTATTAAATATAATAAAAAAAGTTCTCAAATAGTTTGAAATATAACTTTATCAACATATTTTGTATACAGCAAACTAACACATATTATTTCAAGTGCTGGTGAAAGAATTTTTTTCAATATGAAGTTCTCTTTAAGGAGGAACATTTTGACAATTGTTTAGGTATAGAAGATTATTTATTAAAAGCATAGGGCAGAAATATTCTACAGTGTCTGCACCAGTCTGCATTCCCGCTACCAGTGCAAGAGGGTTCACTTTTCTCCACATCCTCGCCAGCACTTGTTCTGTGTTGTTTTGCATATGAGTGCCATTCTGACTGGTGTGAGGTGATATCTCATTGTGGTTTTAATTTGCATTTCTCTAATGATTAGTGATGTTGAGCATTTTTTCATATGCCTAATGGTCATCTGTATGTCCTGTTTGGAGAAATTTCTATTCATTTCTTTTGCCCATTTTTTGATTGGATTGTTTGTCTTCCTGGTGTTGAGTTTTATAAGTTCTTTATAAATTTTGGTTATTAACTCCTTAACAGACGTGCTGTCAAATATGTTCTCCCATTGTGTGGTTTGTCTTTTTATTCTGTTCTTATTGTCTTTAGCTGTGCAAAAACTTTTTAGTTTGATATAGTCCCATTTGTTTATCTTGCCTTTGGAACTGCTAACATCACAGTGTAAAATCAAACCTGTTCCCATGCAGCGTGACTATAATAGAGTACAAAAAAAAGGTGCAGCAGAAAAGCATGCATGCCAAAATATGTTTTCTCTGTTCAGTTCTGGTCATTCTATTTTTATTTTATTGTTTTGCTTTTCTTTGATCAGAATCAACATGTATTATTTTTATAACAAACAAAATAAACCAGAAAAAAAACCACATAGGGCAGAATGTGTATGCTTTAAAGCAGTTATTTTCAACTGCACACTGGTGAGCTGCAAGAATTTTTAAGACATACAATATCTAAAGATTCCAAGATGGCCACAGAGAAGGCAGACATTACAAGAGCCACCTCCCAGGACCAAATTGGATTACAACTTAAGTACAACCATTGTAAAAATATTAACTTTGGATGAAATGAAGAGGAGAGGTCTGTATTTTAACCAAGGATCATAGAAGAAGCCACATCGAGACTGGTAGGAAGTGTGGAGAAGTAGTGGGGGCTGCCCCGCTCCCAAGAGCAAGGGGCAGCAGAGTGGCCAGAAGGGTTCTCACTGTGGGGAGAGGGAGCCTGAGAGGTGTGGGGCCTCAGCCCCAGCTTGAAGCCCCAGTGACTGAAGAGGCAACCAGACAGCATTGAGTGGCAAAAAGAGCAGGGTTTTTGTCTGCATGGGAGAGACAGCTTTAGAAGTGTCAAACCCAGCTTTAAAGGGCTCTCTCAGATATCTCTGGCAGTCACTTGCATGGGGTTCTGGGGTTGGGAGAACTAAGAGGCCTGGAGTTGCATGAGGAAAGTGTAAATTTAAAGGCACAGAGAGAATCATGGTGATGGTCAACAGAACACCTGCACTGAGTCATTCTCCAGGGTTAAATTGGGCATATACAGGGTAGGAGCAATCCCTTTATCCCACACCAGTCTAGGGAAAGGCAGCTGTCCCACCCCTGGAAATCTTTCCATAACCAATCAGGGGAAAGGCTCATTTGGAAAAGTGAAGAAGCGAAGGGCAGGTCAGTTACTCGGGTTTCCATTGAGACCAGAGCTACACCTCCCCTCTTCACTGCTGAGAACATGCTCATCCCTCAGAGAGTCAGTGGGCAGGCCACAATGCAAGAATTCAGAGGTCACACCCACTACACTCCTGTGACAACACCCTACAGAGATATGTGTAAAAAATATTTGGATAGAGTGACAACTGGGACCAAAGAGCGAGCCACACTCATTTCCCCTGCACTAATCCCTGGAGTTCCCTGCCGGGCCCAGCTAGTATCTACCAATTAGAGACAGCAGAAAGAGAAAATCAGGAACTTAAGACTTTCCTGCAGCTCAACTTGTTGGGGAGAAATAAAATTTGGGTATCAAGAAGAAGCTGAGGGGTTAGGCTCTGGAGTAAGGGACACATTCTTTGTGCTGAGTTATAGCCTAAGAGACTCCTGAAGTAAGGGGTCCCACTAATGTAGTCCCAACATCAGCTGACCTAACCCAACAAGTTTGCAATCAGTACAGGGGTAGGTTAGGTAAGGCCAGTTGGACCCCCAATATAGTCTTTCAACAGAGGACTCTGGAAAAATGAAACAGCTTCAAGAGGAGCTGAAAAAGCTGAAAGATGGAGGCAAACATTTCAGAGCTTTCAGTTTCTATGGAGCTGCTAACAGCTTTAAGCAAGGAGAAGCTGATTCTTATAGACAGGTTGGTCCCTCCCACACTACCAAGGCACAGAAACCACCTACACAAACAGAAAAAAGAGTAATAGCTGATGACAAGTAGCCCATAGCAGATTACAAACAACAAATGATGCCAAACCAAGAATATCTAGAACCAACACAACTGATAGCTGGGAACAGAAAACTTACACCCTAAATGCAGCTAGCTATTCAAACAGCACAACCGAAGAGTCTATACACAGAATATATGGGAAGATAGAGAAATGCAACCCAAATGAATCAACAAGAGTAATCCCCAGAAAAAGAACTGAATGAGATGAAAGTAACCAAATTACTAGATAGAAAGTTTAAAATAATTAATGTTAGGATGCTCAAAGATCTTAGAGCAACAATGGATGGACATAATGAGTACATAAATAAAGAGATAGCAAGCATCAAAAAGGACATTGAAATCATAAAGAAGAATGAGTCAGAAATGACAAATACAATATCAGAAAGAAAGACTACACTAAAACAAATTAAAAGCAGGCTAGATGAAGCAGAGGATCAAGTCAGCGATTTAGAGGATAAGATAAATGAAAACACAGAAACAGAGCAGCAACAGAAAAGAGACTGAAAAAGTCTAAGGAAACTCTGAGAGCACTGTGACAACATGAAGAGAAACAACATCCGCATCATAGGAGTTCCTGAAGGAGATGAAAACAAACAAGGGATTGAGAACCTGTATGAAGAAACAATAGCTAAAAATTTCCCTAAATTGATGAAGGAAAAAATCACACAATTTCAAGGAGCACAAAGAGTTCTATTAAAGAAGAACAGAAGGAGGCTTACAACAAAACACATCATAATTAAAATGCAAAAGTTAAGAGACAAAGAAAAATAACTAAAAGCTTCAAGAGAAAAGCAATTACCTACAGAGGAGCCACCATGAGAATGACATAAGTCTTTTCAACAGAAACACTAGAAGCCAGAAGGGAATGGCAAGAAATATTCAAAGTAATGCAGATTAAGAACCTACAACCAAGACTTCTTTACCCAGCATGGTTATCATTTAAAATTGAAGGAGAAATAAAAAGCTTCCCAGAGAAGAAAAATAAAAAAAGAAATTAATTACAACTAAGCCAATGCTGGAAGAAATGTTAATGGCCTGCTGTAACAGAGTGAATGAAAGAAAAGCAAATGTAAAAAGAGAGGACTGTAAATTTAAAGAATAAAATGGCAGTAAACAACTACATATCAATAATAACCTTTAATGTAAATTAATTAAATTCTTCATTCAAAGGACGTGGGGTGGCTAAATGGATAAGATAACAGGACCCATTCATATGCTGCCTACAAAAGATTCACCTCAGAAAAAAAGATACAAATAGACTGAGAGTGAAGAGATGGAAAAAAGTGTTTGACAAAAATGAAATTTTAAAAAAAAGCTGTAGTAACAATACTTATATCTGACAAAATAGGAGCACCTAAATATATAGAGCAGATTTTGATGAACATAAAGGGTGAGATTAACAACAATACTATAAAAACAGGGGATTTTAGTACCCAACTAACATCAGTGAATAGATCCTCAAGACAAAAGAAATAACAACAACAAAAAAAAAACAGCAGCCTAAAATGACACATTATATCAACTAAATTTAATAGATGTCTTCAGAACTTTTCACCCTAAAGCAGGAGAACATACACTTTTTTCAAATGCTCCTGGTACATTTCCTAGGATAGAACAGATGTCAGGACACAAAATAAGTCTCAATAATTTTTCTCTTTTTTCTTTTTTTTTTTTTTGTGGCAGAAACAGAGAGAGTCACAGAGAGGGACAGATTGGGATGAACAGACAGACAGGAAGGGAGAGAGATGAGAAACCTCAATTCTTCATTACAGTTCCTTAGTTGTTCATTGATTGATTTCTCATATGTGCATTAACCGGGGGGTTACAACAGATGAAGTGACTCCTTGCTCAAGCCAGTGACCTTGGGCTCAGCTGGTGGGCCTTGCTCAAACCAGATGAGCCTGCGCTCAAGCTGGCTACCTCAGGGTCTCAAACCTGGGTCTTCCACACCCCAGTCCAATGCTCTATCCACTGCACCACCACCAGGTCAGGTAAGTCTCAATAAATTTAGAAGATTGAAATTATACCAACTATCCTTTCTGGTCACAATGGCATTAAATTAAAAATTAACTACAATAGAAAAACTGAAAAATATGCAAACACTTGGAGACTAAATAGCATGTTATTAAATAACAAATAGGTTAACAATAAGGTCAAGAAAAAAATCAAAAACTTCCTTGAAAAATAAAAATGAACATAGAACTCAAAATTTATGGGACACAGCAAAAGCAGTCCTGAGATGTAAATTCATAGCAATACAGGCATACCTTAAGAAGCAAGAAAGAGCTCAAATAAACAACTTAACCCTGCATCTAAAAGAACTAGAAAAAGAACAGCAAATAAAGCCCAGAGGAAGTAGAAGGAAGAAAATAATAAAGATCACAGTGGAAATAAATGACATAGAGGTTTAAAAACATTATAGAAGATCAAAAAAACCAAGAGCTGGTTCTTTGAAAAGGTAAACGAGATAGATGAACCTTTAATGAGACTCACCAAAAAAAGAAGAGAAAGGACTCAAATAAATAAAATTAGAAATAAGAGTGGAGAAATAACAACTGACACAACAGAAATACAAAGGATTGTAAGAAAATACTATGAAGAACTGTATGCAAAAAAATTAAACTTACATGAAATAAACATGTACCTTGAAACATATAATCTTTCAAAAATCAATGTGGAAGAATCAGAAAACCTAATCCCTGATAAACTTAGGTGCTAAAATATTCAACAAAATATTAGCAAACCAAATAAAGCAATACATGAAAAAAATCATACATCATGATCAAGTAGATTTTATTCTGGGGGGGGCAAGGATGGTACAATATTCTCAAGTCAATAAATGTAATTCATCACATAAACTAAATGAATGAGAAGAAACACATGATAATGTAAATATATACAGAAAATGCATTTGATAAAATCCAGTACCCATTTATTATCAAAACTCTAAGCAAAGTGCGAATACAGGGATCATACCTCAACATAATAAAAGCCACCTATGACAAACCCACAGCCAACATCATACTCAATGGGCAAAAATTAAAAGCAATCTCCTTAAGATCAGATACAAGGCAGGGGTGCCCCCTTTCACCACCCTTATTCAACATAATTCTGGAAGTCCTAGCCACAGCAATCAGGCAGAAGAAGAAATAAAAAGAATCTAAATTGGAAAAAAAAAAGAAGTAAAACTATCACTACATGCTGATGACATGATACTGTACATAGAAAGCCCTAAAGTCTCAGTCAAAAATTACTGGACCTGTTAAATAAATTCAGCAAGGTGGCAGGATATAAAATCTATACTAAGAAAGAAATCAGTGGCATTTTTATACACCAACAATGAACTGTCTGAGAGAGAAATTAAGAAAACAATTCCTTTCACTATTGCAAAAAAACCCATAAAGTACCTATGAGTAAATTTAACCAAGGAGGTTAATACTTGTACTGTGAAAATTATAAAACTATGATAAAAAAAATCAAAATGATACAAGCAAGTGGAAGCATATACCGTGTTCATGGATAGGAAGAATAAACATCGTTAAAATGTCTGTACTACCCAAACCAATCTATAAATTTAATGCAATTCCTATTAACATACCAATGGCATTTTTCAAAGATATAGAACAAATATTTCAAAAATTTATGTGGAACCAATAAAGAAAACAAATAGCCTCAGCAATCTTGAAAAAGAAGAATAAAGTGGGTGGTACCACACTCTCTCATATCAAGTTATACTACAAGGTCATTGTACTCAAACAGCTTGGTACTGGCATAAGAACAGGCATATAGATCAATGAAACAGAACAGAGAACGCAGAAATAAACTCACGCCTCTATGGTCATTTGATATTTGACAAAGTAAGTAAGAGCATACAATGAAGTAAAGAGAGTCTCTTTAACAAATGGTGTTGGGAAAATTGAACAGTTACATGCAAAGAAAATGAAACTAGACCACCAACTTACACCATTCTCAAAAATAAACTCAAAATGGATAAAAAACTGAAATATAAGTTGTGAAACCATAAACACCTCGGAAAAAAACATAGGAAGTAGGCTCTCTGACATCTCTCACAGGAATATATTTGCAGAGTTATCTCCAAGGGCAAGTGAAATAAAAGAAAGGATGAACACATGAGACTATATCAAAATAAAAGGTTTTGCACAGCTAAAGACACTATGAACAAAATAAAAAGACAAACCACACAGTGGGAGAACATATTCAACAATATGTCTGATAGAGGTTAATCACCAAAATTTATAAAGAACTTCTAAAACTCAAGATCAGGAAGGTAAATAATCCAATCAAAATATGGGCAAAAGAACAGAATAGACACTTCTCCAAAGCAGACATACAGATAGCCTATAGGCATATGAAAATTTTTCAACATTACTAATCATCATAAAAATGCAAATTAAAACAATAATGAGATACCACCTCACACTTGGCAGAATGGCACTCATTAACAATCAACACACAATAAGTGCTGGCGAGGATGTGGAGAAAAGGGAACCCTCCTGCACTGCTGGTGGAAACTCAGACTAGTATAGACACTGTGGAAAACAGTATGGAGTTTCATCAAAAAATTAAAAATGGATCTGCTGTTTGACCCAGCTATCCCACTTTTAGGAATATATCCTAAGAATACCAAACCACTGATTCAAAAGAAGACATGCACAACCATGTTTATTGCAGCATTGTTTACAATAATAGCCAAGATCTGGAAACAGGCCAAGTGCCCATCAGTGGATGAGTGGATTAAAAAGCTGTAGTACATATGCACAATGGAATACTACATGGCCATGAAAAAGGGAAATCTTACCTTTTGCAACAACATGGATGGACCTGGAGACTATTATGCTTAGTGAAATAAGCCAGGCAGAGAAAGAAAAATATGATATGACCCTACTCATATGAGGAACCTAATGAATAATGTGAACTTATTCACATTGTGAAGGAACGGAATAAAAGTGAGGTCAAAAAGACTAGAAGGAAAGGAAAAGAGAGGATGGGATCAGAGAGGAGAAAGGGATTAATGAAATTATATATACATAACACAGAGACAAAGAGAGCAGGACAGCAAATCCTGGAGGGAAGGGAGGGCATTGGGAAGAGGGGACAAAGGGGGTATCAAGGGGAACACGGGGGTGGCGTGAGAGGAAGATGTATTTGACGGGACATTTAAATCTATGTAAACACAATAAATTAAAATAAAATAATATTAAATTAAAGACATACAATATCTGACTAGTTAGAGGCACTGACCTCTTTTTTCTTAGATCGTCAAATAAAAAATAACAGCAGCCAACCCAACAATAGCAGTCCAGCATGAATGCCTTATCTTAAACCATACATAATGTAAAGCCAGTAGTCGGGGTCAGAATCACAGACACCTGACCCGTGCAGGTTCGCATTAGATTCGAACAGATCGTAACAAAACACCGAAGCCAAAATCTGGTGAGCCATCAGCTTTAATTCTAGCTTACACCCGGCGGGCAAGCAAAAACACACACTGGGCTCCAAAACCCACACATTCAATGCTCACAAAGCTACTGACTTATACGAGTTTCCTAGAATCAAAGGTTTCTAGCTCACCAGCCTTATTCACCTCTGTTTCCCATCTCCTCCTGCACAAACTCTTAACAAACTGGCTTCTTCCTCAGCACTCTGCCATCTTGGCTACTTCTCCTCCACATGGCCTTAATCTGCTCTCCTCAGGAACCAAGAACCAAGAGAGAGAGAGAGAGCTACTGGTCTCTCCCACTTTATACCATAGAATCAAAACCTTTAATCCAATTATACAAACAAGGAAGTCTCTGTATAATGGGATTCCTCAGGAGAGTGCACCACCCTACATCATCCAATCAGTCAAGGGTGTGGGGAAGAGCTTACTCTTAAACTAAGCCTTAGTTTAAGACCCGGCCTGCCCACAGCCTGTTCCAGAACACACATTAATATCAACAAACTTCCATGTGGGCAGCGCCATCTTTAACAAAGTGAGCATAATATATTTTATCTGCCCAGCACATATATAGGTCATATAATAGAGTTGCATCTTATTGGTCATGTTGCACAATAAGGTTGCATCTGATTGGTTAATTCTTGGCATTAGAAATTCTTATATGTAAATATAGACACCTGATTTTTTAAAAGTCACTCCAGAGCAAAAAGGGTAGATAATTATTATTTATTTATTGTAAAGCAATCAAAATTACACCCATTTTCTTCACAGCAGCCAAAATATATATTTTTTGGTGTGCCACAAAATTTTAGTAGTTTATGTGTGCTATGTAATGAAAATGGTTGAAAATTACTATTCCAAAGAAATAAGCTAAAAAAAGGAAGAGAGAGAGAGAGAATTCCTAAAAAAAATAATAAAAAGAAGGGGAGAAGAGAACTTCAAGTGGGAGAGTTATATGAAACGTTAGAATATTTTTCCTGATGGCTGAAAGACTTAAGAATGAAGATTTCTTCCCATATTTATTCAACAAATAATACTGAAACTTATGGCAAAGATTATTCTGAGTCCTGTAGATACTAAAGTTAAAAGAATAAATGAACGTTTCTGACATCAGTATTTAGAAAATAAAACACCAAACAAGGTAATGACAAAATATGTTTGAAATAAAAAGTAGGATGGAAGAGATAAATAAGAAAAGCATTTTAAAATATTCTCATTGCTGCCACATACAATGCTCTGTCATCCTCTATTTCATAGATCCTTTCCCACACCTATCAAGAATTTTTCAACATGTGCTTGATATATTTTCCCAATTTATGACACTTATTCAAGATTTTCTTTGTGCATTGTTTTGGATATTAGAATGAAGAACTTGAAGTAAGAAAATTCTATGTCTTTATTCAAGTCAATTTTTTAAGAGTATCTGAACTTCATTTTTTTATAAGAAAATCACATCATCAGAAGTAGAAAAAAATGTCATAAAAATTAAAATGAGAAATAAAAGAAATGTAACTACAGTATTACCCTAAGTTATTGGAAAATAAAATGTAGAAAAAACAAGAATCTAGACATTTGTTGTCATTTATCTTTTTTCTGCCTAAAAGTTTCAATCATGGAAATGTCCACATATTTTCTTTCTTTCTTTTTTTTAAAGTTTATTTTATTGATTTTAAAAGAGAGAGTAAGGGTTTGCAGGATGACAGACGGAACATAAACCTGTTCTTGTATGTGCCCTGACCCGGGATCAAACCAGTAACTGCTACTCTTCCAGGTGATGCTCTAACCAACCAAGCTATCCGGCCAGTGCCACATTGTTTCTATCCATAAGTTTTTTTATTACAGTTTACTCCAGTAACTAAAATATTTTCAGACATTTAAAAATTTTTAACATATTATTTCACTTCTTCTTCATTGACTATAACAAAGAAATAAATGCTGCATGGCTGTGATTTCTAAGAGCAATTATATTTTTAAAAACAACACTATTGTATATGTTTCTTTTCTGTATTCTTCCTTTCTTTATCTACAAGTTATTCTGAGCTTATTATATGAAACTTTGGCTTCTTATAAAAAATACCATATTGGGCCTCACCAGGTTGTGGTACAGTGGGCATTGGACTGGGACGCAGACGACTCAGGTCGCAGGCTTGAGCATGTGCTCATTCGGTTTGAACGTGGGCTCATCAGCCTGAGCACGGGGTCGCTGGCTTGAGTGTGAGATCATAGATATGACCTCATGGTTGCTGGCTTGAGCCCAAAACTCGCTGCCTTGAAGTCCAAGGTCACTGGCTTGAGCCCAAAGTTTCTGACTTAAGCAAGGGATCACTTGCTCTGCTGTAGGCCCTGCCCGCCCCCCTCCACCCCTCCACCCTCCGTAGAACCTCATATGAGAAAGCAGTCAATGAACAATGAATGTACAGCAATGAAGAATTGATGCTTCTCATCTCTCTCCCTTCCTGTCTGTCTGACTCTCTCTCTCTGTCTCTGTAAAAAGAAGAAGAAAAAAAGAAATACCATATTGATAACTATATTATTTTCATAAGAATTACATTTCAACTACAGATAAGGCTAAATTAACATATTTTATTACAAGGAGAATAATAATTGTTGCCATCTGTCTGTTTAATACCCTTAGCATTCTATACACTTATTTAATAATTATTCTTAATATATTCTTAAAATTACATATATTTTGAAAACAATAAGTATATAATTCACAGGATCACATGGCAATACTAAAATGTAATGTTTTAAATGTTGCCATTAAAATTCTATTTAAATCTTAACAGAGTCACTTGCATTAATAAAATTACTTAATAAAGATAATCTACTTGGGAAATAGCTTGGTATATAGTAAATGCTCAATGAAAGTAACAATGATAAATAATTTAAAATAAAAAATAATACTTCATTGTCTCTGGATATATGATTGTTTATAATCAGCTACAAGTTTCAGTTGTATTGTTAATCTAACAAAGTTTGGAATTATTTCAAATATACCCTATCTTGTTAATATAAGGAAGACTCAAGAGACATTAAAAATCAATTAGAGCCCTAGCCAGATCAATCAGTTGGTTAGAGCATCATCTCATACATCAAAGCTGAGGGTTTGATTCTTCATCAGAAAACATAAAGGAACAAATAGATGTTTCTGTCCCTCTTGCTCTCTCTCTCTTTCTCTCTCTACCTTCTCTTTTTCTCTCTCTAAAATCAATCAATAAAAAAAATTTAGGTCAGCAAGTTAATAAAATAAATTGTTGCCCTTAACAATAGTGAGAAAATTTTTTGGTATTATTGGTTATTCTCTTTTTTTTTGGCTTTTAATTTATTTATCCAATTCTGATAATATTACTTATCCATTCATTCATTCAACATTTATTCCATGATCTCAATACAACAGTATTCTGTCTGAATGATATGAGAATGTGTGTAAGCTTGCTTTTTCTTAATTATGAGTGTCCATCGAAATAACCTAATTTTCTTTTACCTTTTGTCTATGACACCATCTTCATTTCTTCCTTATTTTTTTCTCTCCTCTTTTGCTCTAAACCTTTTCTCAGGATATAATCTATAAACTATATTTGGTCAGAGGGCAACTATAAATTGGAATCTAATATTTGGTAAATTAAATGATGTAGAAATTTTCTGATTAAAAGTCTGAGCAGGGGAACAGTTTATTACAACCCAGTGAAAATTCTTCTCACTTTCTTTTTTCTTCCTCCACTGTAACATGTATCGTGCAAATGTGCCATTTCTCTTGTTCATTATAGTAATCTTTTATGTTGCTCATTTAAACAAAACAAACAAGCAAAAAACCTCATAGATACAGCCAACAGTATGGTGATTACCAGAGGAAAAAGGGGTAGGGAGAGAGATAGAAGAGAGTAAAGAAGGAATAAATAGTTGTAGAAGAAGACTTGACTTGTGGTGGTGAAAACACACAATACAGTGTACAGATCATGTATTATAGAACTGTAGACCTGAAACCTATATAATTTTATTAACCAATCAATTATAAAAAAGAATGACAAAAAAAGTTACATTTTATACCCAGTATTATTCACACTCTACAAGGTTTTTATCACTTAGATAAAAGCAATCTACTTGATGCGCAGCTGGTTTCCAATATGATCTAATTGCTTTTGTGATATGTCTCAGACATCTAATGCCTCACAAAGCATTACTGGGCTTTTTTACATAAGTAAATTAAATCACTTCTAGATTAACTTGTTTTATAACATGTATCTGGAAAAAGACTCAGCTCATTTATTGAGGTGTCTAACATCAAAATTTTTATATAATGTGCCCAGAATCACTAGATATTTTAAATTGTGTATCTTTTATCCCAGATTTTTCTTTTTTATATATTTGTGAACCATAATTTTGCTTACAAATGCTGATGTTTTAAATGTTCACAAGTCGTACGCCTTTATTTTAGTGTTTTCTTTTTATTTTATTTTTTAATTTCTTTTTATTTTATTCATTTTAGAGAGGAGACACAGAGTGAGAGAGAGAGAGAAAGAGAGAAAGGGGGGAGTAGCTGGAAGCATCAACTGCCATATGTGCCTTGACCAGACCAGTACAGGGTTTTGAACTGGCGACCTCAGTGTTCCCAGGCCTACGTTTTATCCACTGCGCCACCATAGGTCAGACTTCTTTTTATTTTAAATATCCATGTACTAATAAAATTTATAGTAAAATAAATTTAACTAAGCTCTGTTTTTTTTTTGCTTGGCTTGCATGATTTTTTCTTTTTTTATACAAAAAAACTTACTGCTTTATTGCTTTTTAAGACCAACCCCCTCAATACAGAAACATCTGTTTAACATTTTCCTGGAATTGCTGACCCTTATCTACTCTGTTCTTTTAGCATTTCAATCTTCAAATTCTTTCTTTTTTATATATGTATATTTTATTATTATTAATTCTAATGGGGTGACACCAATAAATCAGGGTATATATGTACAATGAAAACATCTCCAGGTTATCTTATCATTCAATTGTGTTGCATATCCATCACCCAAAGTCAAATTGTCCTCTGTCACCTTCTATCTGGTTTTCCCTGTGTCCCTCCCCTCCTCCCTATCCCACCCTCTCCTCCCTCCTCCCACCCCGTAACCACCACTCTCTTGTCCATGTCTCATAGTCTCACTTTTATGTCCCACCTATGTATGAAATCATGCTGTTCTCAGTTTTTCTTTTATTGCATGATTTTTTAATTGTTTTTAATATATACCACATCTCTCAGAGACCAGGCACCTTCATTTCTAAAATTCAGTTGGTTCCTTTTAATTTCATATCCCTGCACCATAGGGATATGAAATCTGATGATAAAGTCTGAAGATCAGACTTTATCATCTTCATTTAGATCTTGTTTATATTGTTTTAAATTAATTTTCAAGTTTATTGTCATATATTTATTAAATGTTTATGTATATTTTCCTTGTTTTATATGTTTATTTTTAAAATTATAGGCACTATACATTATATTAGTTTCATGTGTACAACATGGTGATTTAACATTTATATATCTTACAAAGTGATCAGTACTGTAAGTCTAACAACCATACGTCATCATTCAAAGTTAATACAATATTATTTATCATATCACTATGCTTATTTTGTAACTGAAAGTTTGTACATCTTAATCCCCTTTACCTTTTTTGCCTATCTTTCCACTCCCATACCTCTCTCTGGCAACCATTAATTTGCTCTCTGTATCTATGAATACATTTTTGTTCTGTTTTGTTTGTCCACTTGTTTTGTTTTATAGGTCCCACATATAAGTCAAATAATATGGTATTTGCCTTTTCTGTCTGACTTATTTCACTCATCAAAATATCCTCTAGTTTCACTCATGTTGTAACACCTGGCAAGATTCAACTTTTATGACTAATATTACAGTGTGTATGTGTGTGTGTGTGTGTGTGTGTGTGTGTGTGTGTGTGATCCTCCTTATTCTTTTTTCTATGTCAGACATCTAAGTTGTTTCAATATCTTAACTATTTTAAATAATGCCTCAATGAACATAGAAATGCATGTGTTTGCAAATTAGGGTTTTTGTTTTTTTCAGATAAATATCCAGAAGGGGATCTCTGGATTTCTGGATTTTTTTTTTTTTTTTTTTTACAGGGACAGAGAGAGAGTCAGAGAGAGGGATAGATAGAGACAGACAGACAGGAATGGAGAGAGGTGAGGAGCATCAATCATTAGTTTTTCATTGCCGTTGCAACACCTTAGTTGTTCATTGATTGCTTTCTCACATGCGCCTTGACCGCGGGCCTTCAGCAGACAGAACAACCCCTTGCTAGAGCCAGTGACCTTGGATCCAAACTGGCGAGCTTTTGCTCAAGCCAGATGGGCCCGCGCTCAAGCTGGCGTGCTCGGGACTTCGAACCTGGGTCTTTCGCATCCCAGTCCGATGCTCTATCTACTGCGCAACCGACTGGTCAGGCAAGGATCTCTGGATTTTATGTTAATTCTATTTTTAATTTTTTGAGGAATCTCCAAACTGTTTTCTATAATGGCTGAAAAAGTTTACAATCCCACTTACAGTACATGAAAGTCTCCTTTTCTCCACATTCTCACCAGAATTTGTTCTTTGTTGGTTTTTAGATAATAGTGATTCTAATAGGTGTGAGTGTCATTCCATGTGTCTGGTGGCCCATCTGTATGTTTTCTTTGGAAAATCTGTTTTGAGATCTTCTGCTCATGTTTCAATCAGATTTCTTTTTATGTAGAGTTGTATGAGTCCCTTACACATTTTGGATATTAATCCCTTATCAGATATATCATTTGCAAATATCTTCTTTCATTCAGTAGGTTGCTTTTATGTTTTGCTTATGGTTTCTTCAATGTGCAAAAGCTTTTTAGTTTGAAATAAGCCAATTTGTTTACTCTTGCTGTTATTGCCTTTTCTGAAGGAGACATTTTCAAAAAATATTACTAAGACCACTGCCAGAGTTTACCTCCTATGTTTTCTTCCAGGAGTTTTATGGTTTCAGGTCTTATACTTAAGTCTTTAATACATTTTGAGTTTCTTTATGTATATGTTTTAAGAAAATGCTCGTTTCATTTTTTTGCATGTATCTGTTCTGTTTGCATAGTTTAATATATAAGTAAAACATTTTGGTTTAATCTTATGAGGTGTTTGCTGTTTAACACATAGCAATAAAATCAAGTATTGGCTCTACTAAAAGTTTAACCTATTTACAATAACTTTTCATTTTAGAAATTTAGTTTTGGTGAAAAATAACTATGTTTATTATATTAATTACTTAGTATTATTTTAGTGTAATGAAATTCTATACAAAAACATAGTTTTTTGGGAACTGAAAAAAGAAAGATATTTTGTGGTTAAAAAAAGTGAAACCATTAAAAAGTACTTAGTCTTAATTACTTAAGAATTAAGAACCTGACATTGCTAAGAAAAATATTTGGAGATCCCAGAAAAAATTCTTGTATATAAATACTGATATATTTAATCCAAGTATAAATAAGAATGAATTTTATGTGATTACTCAAACCTATCAATGCAAGCATAATATTTGCTGATCACTTACTAAAAGGTTGCAACTACTTATAGGAAATGCTTACCTTTGTATTTTCAGTTTAAAATCAGTTAATATATGTCTTAAGATATGTAACAATGGAATAAATTAGATACTAATGAGTACTGGAAGCAATCAAATAGTCTAAGAGACTAAAATGGAGCTATAATGACAAAGATGGATTAAGAATAGTGATGAGAGAAAAGCACACTTAGACATTAGATAAGAAAAACAAACTGTCATAGGACTAATCAAGTAGAAGTACCAGATGAAAAAAAGTCCAATAGGGTATAATCACCAAGAAAAAGCATAGAATATAATGTGTTACATTTGTGCACTCTAAATTTAAAGATACTGGGGCAAAGTTTAGAAACATTGAATACATATACAAAATGTAGTCTTGATTGAAAGAATTCAATCAATCTACATTCTAAAACAGTTGCTTTATTTTAAGAATTGCTTATGAAGATACATAAAAAGCAAAAAGTATGAAGGACATACATAAGAAAAACAATTTAGGAAAGAATTTGTATCAATAGGTATCAACATTGACCTATGTCCTGAAACCATTTTCTGTGTCAAATAAAAAGTCAGATTACCAACATAGTTTAAAATCTGACATCATGTATTTAGTTGCAATTATAAAAACAGAAAACATGTTAAACTATGTTAAGCATGATTGAAAAACAAACTGTTAATGTGTGAATAATTTCATTTCTTCTTAAGTCTACTTTAAAACAAGAAAGAAATTGAGTTTTATCATTTATATAAAACTTGTATATGTAGCATTTTAAAGTACTATTAACACTTGATAAATATTTTGTAAAATGCTTTAAATCTGCCTGACCAGATGGTGGCGCATAGAATAGGGCTTTGAACTGAGATGCAGAGGACCCAGGTTTGAAACCCCGAGGTCCCCTGCTTGAGCATGGGCTCATCTGGTTTGAGCAAGGCTCCTTAGCTAGCACCCAAGGTCACTGGCTTCAGCAAGGGGTCACTCAGTCAGCTGTAGCCCCTCGGTCAAGGCACATAAGAGAAAGCAATCAAGGAACAACTAAGGTGCCACAACAAAGAATTGATGCTTTTAATCTCTCTCCCTTACTGTCTGTCTGTCCCTCTCTCTGTATTTATCTCTGTCATAAAATAAAATAATAAAATAAAATAAAATATTTTACATATGGTAGCTGAATGTTTAATAGTCTTTGGGAGTAGTTCAGCATTGCTATTATAATTGATGGTGATTGTAAGTATGCCAGTTTTAAAAGTTCTATTCAATTAAAAATAATTTTAACAGTTTAGAAGACAGTGGTATAAGAGGTTTATTATGACAAAATAAGTAAGAAAGTCAAAATAGAAAAAAACAACAACAACATAAGTCCTAATGATTAAATGTTGTCAGGCAATATATTTACAGTGGTGGTCATTAAAGGCAAATAATATTTTGGTTTATGTATAATGCAGCTGTGCTATGTTGCAGACTAGATGTACAAGGACCATCCTAAAATCTTAAGACGTATAAGATGTAGTTGGAGAAAAAGAAATATATGCACACCATAAAGGAGTACAGCTCTATGGTACAGGATAGAAAGTCATAGTGAGTACAGTGATGGAGATGTGTGTGTGTGTGTGTGTGTGTGTGTGTGTGTGTGTGTGTGTGTGTGTTAGAAAGCTTTTAAGGCTTGGTACTTAAAATAAATGGCTTTATTTACCTGAAGGAGAATGTGAAAATGGCAAAATTCTCCTAAAAACTGAAGGACAAAAGTACAGGCATTGGGCTTTGAAGCAGTATGGTATGTTTGAGCACAAGCTATTTTGCACTGTTGAAGAAAAAAAGTTATTAAAAATTGGACTGGAAAAGCAGGCAATCTCTGTCTCATTTAATTGTGCAGGGTAGGCCAGTTAGGAGCTTGGAATTTAGAGTGACTTGAAGAGGTATTGAGCAATTTTAAACTTGGAAGTAATATACTCATATTTATTTTTTAGATCCACAATTGTAGCATGAGTGTGGAAAATGGAGTAAACACTTCTGTTTTCAATTATCTGGAAATCGAAATTACCAAACTACTTTTTTCATTGATGCAACTACAACACTAAGTAAAATATACTAAAAATAATTATTTGAATGAAAGCAGTAAGTTTAGAAAAGAAACAGGAAGATATCCCAGAGGTAAGTTAGTGCTTGTACCAGCTTAAGCCTTGAATGTAGTTGTCAAATACTTGAGGCGCTGAGTACTTCCCAGACAATACCAGACACCCAGGATAGAATATAAAGATTTAGACTTCCACTTCCGGGTATGATGGCTAACTTGAATCTAACTAGCCTAACCCTCAATTTAACAACACAGAAAAGCAGAGGTTGGGCTGGAAACTATTTGAAGGCACAGAAGCAACAACACAGTCAGGAAACTGAGGCACAAGGACCCTCAATACAAGAGAAATTCTCAAAGTGGGCTCCACATTTATCCGATTTGTCCCTGCAGCCACTTCCTAGTTTGCTGTGTGGTAGTGGTAGTGGTAGTTGTAGGGAGCGCAAACAGAGAGTGGTCTTCTTGTCTAAGAAGACAACAGGTCGAAAAGCACAGTTGCCCAGACATGTAGACATTGGAGAGTAAAGTGCTGACGCAGACTGAAAGTTTGACATTTGGGGACAATACTAAATACTTGTATTTTACCCATACCTGAAAATAGAACAAGGAAGGCTTCGCCGGATGTCACAAAGAGATTAGCTAGCTGCAGCTGCAATGGAAGTCAGCCTTGCTGCCCACCAGCAGCTTGTCAGAGGTTTACATTTTCTGCAGACCTTATTTGGACCCCCTGGAAGATTGTCAAAAGGTCAATTTAAAGGGTTTTCTACCAGGGGGATATGTCCTCAGCCTGAGGAAGAGTATCATCAGTTAGATGTCAAGTGATGAAAGTGGTACGTGGGATTTTGGAAATTTTCTATAATAACCATAGGTACCTATTTATTTATTACAACAGAGAAGAAAAAGCAGGAAACAAAAAAGTGAGACAGCTATAAAAGTGTGCTGAGTTTCTAGGGTAAAGAGTACAGAGTGTGCATCAAAGAAAGCATTATCACACATTTTAAACTTATAAGGTGCAAAATTTTAAATTTAAATAAACTGAGGACTATGGCCAGTGACCATACATGTCATGAGAAGTTTCTATCTTATCTTCCTGCAGGGAAAGTGTATTGTAGTTAGACCTCATGGAGGTGGAACACGATCTCATTCAGATTTTCCAACCTCCCTTATTTTAATTAAGCCATCTGGAATGAGGAAAAACCTACTCTACTTCCTCTCCTACGTTTTACAATCAGGGTGTTGGCTGCCTAGCTATCCTGCAACAAGTAACAAGGACATGCTTCTCTTATAATCATCCAGTATGCAGTTTCAAAGTTTACCATTTAACAATCAGAATTTTTATTATCTGAACTCTTCACTATCATTAATTAATACATTATAATTTTGTTCCTTGAAAAGATGGTTTTCCCTTAAGAATACAAATTTAAATGTTTTTTCTCTTGAAACAGGTCCAGGATTTTCCTATGCTAACAAATATCAACCTTTCAAATAAAAATGGTGATCTGGCTGACCCAATAATAAATATGACTATTCAACTTTAAAATGCTTTCATTCGCAAGATTTCAGAGAGAGTAACCTTCTGATTAATCAAAATTTATTTGTGCTACCACTAAGTATACTAACTTTTACTTTGATTTTGCATTGTGATCATTAAATTAAGTTGCCTTATCTTTTGCCTTAAATTTTTAAAAAAGAACAACCAAATTAATTTAGCCAGATAATTACCTCAGAATTTTAAAAGTCTATTGATTTTTTTCTTCTAAAATCTCCTCCATAAACTCTGCCCCTAGAGGGTTCTATAAAAGGACAGAAGATGTCTCTACATTTTGGGTTGTTCAGACACTTGGCAGTTTAAAGACTCATTGTACTTATAAATGGTCCTAATTAAGATCTCTTTTTCTTATTGTGTAATTTAATTTATATCATTACATTTCATAGAGAATTTTCTCATTTCTATTGCTTGATTCACATCATTAAATGTCTACTTTAGCAGTTCATAGACTCTTACAGACAGCAAGTATGTTTTTTATCTTTGTCCTTTGATAATCTATTAATAGACCTCTTCCTTAAAAATTACAGAAGTGATATTTTGCATATAAGATATCTATAATATGGTGTGTGAAATGTTTTATCTTAAAATCAAACTTCAATCACACATACATGAACATTGAGAAATAAGTATTAATAAAGGATAATATTAATAAAGGATAAAATTAAGTATGGCCCTTGAATTTAATATTGCCCAGATCTCAGAGATGTAACATCGAAACAGCTGTTTGCTTGCTAGCGTATTAGCTCAAATTTCACAGCATAGTTTGACACTTCAAATCAGAATATGTACAACTGAGTGTTAAAACACAACTGTACACTGAAATACAAGTTGTGAGGACTTTTGCCTCATGGTGAGCCTTCTTCCTTGTGAAAGAAACATGGGGGCCTGTAGAGGAAGGCCTCTATGGTATGTATCAGTTAAAAAAGTGTTGTCTGAGATTTGAAGATTGGGTCCTGACTCATGTTTGAGAAAGCAAAAATCACCTTTGAACTAAAGTATGACTCTTACATGGGGAGATAAAGAGACCAAGAAAATTGCTGTTTTGGATATAAGAATTAAGACTCCAGGGAGTACTATTGTCATGAGATAGATTTTCACTCTGTTTTTCAGACATAAGTTGCACAAATATTTTCCAGGAATGAGTGTCTCACAGAACTGGATTCAGAAAGAAGCTGGAGATATAATTCCCACCAAAGCTTTTCTACAGAGTCAAGAAATTTTTACCCCAATAAAATATATGCATTTTTAAAAGATGCTGGCAGGCAAAAACACAAAAACAAAATAATAAAGGATGTTATTATGTCATAAATTCTGCTTATTCAACATGATCATTACATAATTTTTCAAAGAAAAGTATTCTGTAGGATTCAAAATATATGGCAGTTTATTAAAAATAATTGTCTATTGTTGGGCAGATAAAATATATTATGCTCTGGTGAGCTAGAAACCTTTGATTCTAGGAAACTAGGATAAATCAGTAGCTTTGTGAGCACTGAATGAGTGGGTTTTGGAGCCTAGTATGTGTTTTTTCTTGCCAGCTGGGTGCAAGCTAGAATTAAAGCTGATGGCTCACAAGTTCTTGGCTCCGTTGTTTCATTACCGACTGTCCGAATCCAATGCGCACCTGCATGTGAATGGCCTTGACTACTGGCTTTACATCTATGTTTCTAAAAATGATACTAAAGTGTTGACTACTTAGGTTATAAGGTCCCAAAAATTATTACCTAAAAGTTATTTTAGTAAGTATCATGCCTTGGAGTTAACTGTAGTTTCAAGTCATAATAAATAATATTAGTTTTCTGTTCTTCATTATTTTGATTGAACCAAGTACAAACATCTGAGAAGGAAGACCATGTCAAACATGTTTGCACTTTCCTAATTAAGACTACCATGGTACCTGACAAAATATATCTCCCTTACATGTTCGATGATTGCTTCACTTGGAGGAGGGAACCTGTTGGTTTTGAATAATCAAATATTTTAATTAATAAAAGCTCACATCTCTAGTTCACCTATGTGCTATGAAAGAGGTTATTACTACCTCCAATATTAGAAGAGAAATCCTGAGGCTCAGAAAGCTTAACTAGTTTCTCCCAAATTCACCTTACTAGCAAAGCTAGATTAGTAGAAATTGTCTGATTGACTCCACAGGTTAGATACACTCTATCCATACCCACAGTGCATCACCTATAATGAACCAAGTTAATTCAGTTCCAAACCAACATATTTTCTAAATGTAATTAATTAAAAGAGCATCAATTTATCAGCATATTATCCAAACTAGGAGACCTTACAAAATTCTTGATAAAAAGAAAACAAAACACTAAAAGCTCTCAAAACCTACCAATTTGGTTGTTAGAAACAAACAAAAACAAGTTCTGATTTTCCTTGTCTGTTACCAAAACAGGGATATCCTGGAACTGATTTGTTTTAAATATATTTACAAAATATGGAAAGCATCCATTAATTAACATCGACATAAATTGATTCATTAGATACTTGTTGGACTGATTCTTTGCCCAGCACTGCCACAAGGCTCTGAAGATTAAAGTGGGAACAAAATAATGTCTTTATTCTTACATAACTTATGTTTATAAGGGAAAAGTAGACAGTAATCACCAACAAATAGGTTTTAGATAGCATAAAACTTATTAAAAGTATTCTATGTATTAAGCATTTTCTAACACAAAATCAATATTAAATGTGTTTTGAACAATTACCTATATAAAAACTGAAACAAAAGTGCTCAATTGTTGGCTAAATACATTTCATACTAACTGAGAGACAAGTACAACAAAACTAGTAGCATTTTTATTATCAATAGATATAAAAAATACCCTTAAATACCTTTAGTGGCAATATCTTTAAACACCACAAGATGGTGACATTACCCTACAAAATCAAATCTTTGGTTCAAATAGTATAAATATTCTTCAGTTTTCCAAAGCAAAAATGGAAAGTTTTTGGGTTTTTTAAACTGTTTTGAGCACAAAGATGGAAATTTAAGAATATATAACTGTTTCCCTGGCCGGTTGGCTCAGTGGTAGAGCATCGGCTGGGTATTTGGATATCCCTGGTTCGATTCCCAGCCAGACACACAGGAGAAGCACCCATCTGCTTCTCCACCGTTCCCCCTCTCCTTTCTCTCTATCTCTCTCTTCCCCTCCTGCAGCTAAGGCTCCATTGGAGCAAAGTTGGCCAGGCACTAAAGATGGCTCCATGGCCTCCGCCTTAGGTGCTAGAATGGTTCCGGTTGCAAGAGAACAATGACCCAGATGGGTAGAGTATCACCCCCTGGTGGGCATGCCAGGGAGATCCCGGTCAGGTGCATGCAGGAAGGAGTCTGTGTCTCTGCCTCCCTGCTTCTCATTTCAGAAAAATACAAAAAAAAAAAAAAAGAATATATAACTTAAAATTTCATTAAGAGTGGTCCTGGCTGGATAGTTTGGTTGGTCAGAGCATTGTAGTGAAGCTCAGAGATTAAGAATAATTTTGCAGCCTGACCTGTGGTGGCGCAGTGGATCAAGCACCGACATGAAACACTGAGGTTGCTGGTTCAAAGGTTCAAAATCTTGGGCTTGCCTGGTCAATGCACCTGTGGGAGTTGAAGCTTCTTGTTCCTCCACCCTTCTCTGTCTCTCTCTCTGTCTCTCTTCTTTACAATTAATAAATAAACAAATAAAAATAATAAAAAGAATAATTTTGCAAATTAACATTTTAAAAGTCTATGAGGTATTTTATATAACACTATAAATAAATGAATCAACCAGAGCTTTGGCAAATATTGAAGTTCCACTCTTAAAATTTTAGAGCTAATATTATTGTGTCATAACTGTTTTTGTTTTGTTTTGTCTTCTCTTGTTTTGTTTTATTTTTTGTTTGTTTGTTTGTTTTAGTGAAAGAGAAACGCAGATAGAGATAGACAGGGAGAGACAGACAGAAAAGGAGAGAGATGAGAAGCATCAATTCATAGTTGTGACACCTTAGTTGTTGTTTATTGATTGCTTCTCATATGTGCCTTGAACAGGGGACTCCAGCTGAGCCAGTGACCTCTTGTTCAAGTTAGCGACCTTGGACTCAAACCAGAGACCATGGGGTCATGTCTATGATGCGACCCCGTGTTCAAGTTGATGAGCCCATTGTAAAGCAGGCAACTTTGGGTTTTCAAACCTGAGTCCTCAGCATTACAGGCCAAGGCTTTATCCACTGTTCCACCATCTGATTAGGCATAACTGTTATGTTTAAACACAGTATATATATATATATATATATATATTTTTTTTTTTTCCTCAGGGAGTTTTACCACTTAGACATCTGTTGACTGTCCTTGATTATAAATCACAGAATGGTTATATGTCAAAATAACTTTAAAACATTATTATATCAAGAGATATTTCATTGGTGGTTTTTAATTATAGTAAATAGACAATGACTTGTTTCAAGGATGACAAGTGTTAACAGCTAAGACTTTGAAACTAGCAGTGCCCTTGCCAGTTGGCTCAGTGGATAGAGTGTTGGCCCAGTATACGGACATCTCAGGTTTGAGTCCTGGTTGGGACACACACAAGAAGCGGCAATCTCGCAGTCAGCGGCTCAACCAGTTCAAGCATCAGCCCTGGGCACTGAGGATAACTCAGTTGGTCTGAGCATCAGCCTCAAATGCTGAGGATAGCTCAGTTGATTCGAGCATTGTCCCTAGACAGGGGTTGCCAGGTGAATTCCAGTTGGGGCGCATGTGGATGTGTATCTCTCCATCCCCTCTCATCTCACATAAAAATATTTTGAAACTAGCAAAATGTTCTAAAATGGTCATATATGTCTTTTCTATACATCAGATTTTATTTTTTGCCTATTTATCAGATGATCTATTGTCAACTCTATGTCCTATTCACTAATTAAACTCTCTTCAGAATCAGGTGAGAATTTCTTTCCAGTGGTCTAAAGTCAAAATATGACAATGAGGGGCTGCTGCTTGAGCTTTGAAATTGGAAGAAATAGAGAAGCCCTTGCATTTTGATGGTGGTTTCAAGCAGGGACATGAGCAAGCAGCAGATATGAGATTTGCAGTGGTTTCCAAAGTGAATTTCTGTAAATGACCCATTGCAATACTATGGGCACTTAGGATCAGCAGGTTTTCCTGGTACAGGGGTTCCTCGGGATACCCTAACCTAAGTCACTTACCTATCCTAACACGGGACATAAAAACACAATTAAGCCAAAAATGGTATAAGTAAGCATACTGGAGAACCCCAACTCCCCCACACATATGCCACATTACTGCATATTCTTCTGCCGTGTGCAACAAAACTAGTTCACCCACATAGTCCATAAGTACGCTAATGGTAACTGTGTAACTTGAAACACTCACGTCTCAATTTTTAAAAGTTTTTATGAGAGCAAGCATCATAAACTCAAAATTTTGTATGTCAAAACTGTTATAACCCAAGGAACCCCTGTGTTGTTCAAGTCGATAATATATAAATGAGCTTCTGTAAATTATCTATTTGGAGGTTGAGATCATTGACTGCAATGTAATTTTTGTAGCCTCTAGCTACATTTTTTTTTTCTGTACTTTATTCTTCAGTCCATTTCAATGAATGTGAAAACCTCTAACCTCTGTGCTGAAACCGGTTTTTCTTGGGATATATAGAGTGATATATGATTGCCTGATTTTAGAGTTTGTACTGTAAAGGGCTTTATGAACACACTTCAAATTTACTTTAGCATTTAGGTTGTATTTTAACTAGTCCTTGTTACTCAGAACATTTTTAAATTTATCTTTAGCTGTTTGGATATTAAAAGAAGTTTTATCATTCAGCCCTGCAAGATTATCTTTAATAAATTGTATTTTCTAACTATGTGATGCTGGCATATGAAATTAGGTTAAAGCATTTTTTTTCCAAATGTATATATATATTAGCTTTATATTTCTGTAGAGAAAAAATCAGAGAAAATAAGAATCATCAAAGGTAAAGAGTGATGAATTAGGCCTTGACCGGTTGGTTCACCAGTAGAGCGTCAGCCTGGTATGTGGACGTCCCAGGTTTGATTTCTGGCCAGGGCACACAGGAGAAGCACCCATCTGCTTCTCCACTCTTCCCCCTCTCTTTTCTATCTCTATCTTTTCCTCCCGCAGCCAAGGCTCCATTGCAGCAATGTTGGCCCAGGTTCTGAGGACGGCTCCATGACCTCCGCCTCAGGTGCTAGAATGGCTCTGGTCACAATGGAGCAATGCCTCAGATGGGCAGAGTATCGCCCCCTGGTGTGCATGCCGGGTGGATCCTGGTCGGGTGCATGTGGGAGTCTGTCTCTCTGCCTCCACGCTTCTCACTTCAGAAAAAAAAAGTTATGAACTATACAGGAATGCTGAATATGTTGAAGCCATCAAGAAAATAGTTTAAGAACTATATTGGATTTGGTATTGAAAGTTAAATTACTTTACATTCAGATACAGTGATAAAGGAAAATTATATTAGTTGCTCTGTGTGAAATATATCTTAAAGTATGCAGGTTAATTATTATTGAAACTGGTATATCCCTGCTTGCTTAACATGAATAAGTATGTATATGCCTATTGTACGACCAGTAGTTGCGGCCGGCATGGCTGTCTGGCCCATGCAGATTCACATTAGATTTGGATAGATTGTAGAGAAACAATGGAGCCAAGAACTGGAAGGCCATTACCTTTCATTTTAGCTTGCACCCGACAAGCAAGTAAATACACACAGCGGGAAACACTTCCCTTTCCATTCAGGGCTCCCAAAGCCACTGACCCATCCATGTTTTCCTAAAATCAAAGGCCCTCACCAGTTCAGCAGAGCTTACAAAGACCCTCACTTTTGTTCCCCTTCAGCTCCCCGCCATCTTGGCTACCTGCCTCCTCTGGAACAATGTGGTCACTTTCCCTGCAACAACGTGGTCTCCCCCAAAATGACCCTCTAGCGCCTCCTTTTAAAATTTTTTTTGGGGACAACGCCTCCTCCAGCACATATTAGCAGAACTAAGCCCCTTCCCAAGCATGAAGGTAACTAGCCGTATCACCTGGGTGACATCCATTCACGTGGGCAGTGTCATTTTTTAACAATAAAAGTGAGCAAAACCAGAAAATACAGATTTTACAAACTTATTTTGCCAACACCCATATATATGAGTTTGTAAAACTGTCTTGTATTTATATACTTTTATGTGATGTTTTCTCTATATGTCTTAATTTTGTAACACAAAATAAGCTTTAGTGGTGTTATTGAAATAATTTTTATTCAAATTATTTTCATATGACCACCCACATCTTAACAGTAATTAACATCAGGGCAGATATAGAATAGATGTGTAAAAGAAGTGAAAAGCTCTTTCTTTTATTTATGATGTATCATAATTATATTGAAGACTTATGAAAGATAACAGAAAATCCCTCTTGTCAAAATTTTATTATTTTCATATTGACTTGTTTGTAAAAGATTGGTAGAAAAAGTAAAGTCTAAAATTTGGAACCTGCATTTTTTTAGAAGCTAAATTGACCTTAACCTCAAAATAGTTAAATGTATCATAAATATTTTCTTAATGACATATGAGAAAATGAGCTATTCCATGGAAATGCTAGAACTATATGAAGCTTTTGCTCTGTGATATTCTTCAAACAATCTATATACAATTAACTTAAAAATTAGCATTTTCTCAGTAGATAAGTATTGTGCCATCCCCATGATATGCTATAAAGTAACTTTACAACTTGAAGTTTACGCTATTTTGATGGATAGACTTGATATTTAAGACACAATATAATGAAATGACAAATTTCTTGCTTTACTTATCAGTCCTTAGCAAGACTGATAACAAAATTGATTTATTAATTTCAACCAGGCAGAGAGATGGAGTGAGAGGATATTGGAAAGAAGAAATGTCAGGATTTCAAGTTATCAGATACAGACACTTGTGAATAAACCAAGATATCCTTACATATGTCATATAGAGAAAAAAGGATAGCTATCAAAACATGGAGAGGGAATTGCTGTTTAACATGAAGACAAAGATGCATAATATCTTTTAATCAGTACATAAAGTGTTACAGATATAAATGTTCTGGTTATTTTCAATTCGATTCAACAGTTACTAAGAATCTATTACCAGCCAGGCATTGTGAAGGTTACTGGGGACATATAAACAAACAGACTGAGGGTTACAAAAAGCTCCTCCAGATAAATAAACAAAACAGGCAAGTAAACTAACAAAATCTAAAGTTTTAGAAGAATAGCAGAATTGAAATAAAATTACTAAGGAACATTTTATTTTTTTAACCTAAAGGTCAGAAAATCTTTATGGATGAAATAACATCTATCTGGGTGGGTTCTGAAGAGAGAGGGAAGAGCTTATGTCTTTACAAGGAACAGAGAGGTGTTCCACTTGCTGGGTCACGATAATTCAGAACTCTGTATTAACATTTTGAGCATTATCCTGAGTAAGATAACAATTTATCTAAGCTTTGGACCCCTTCTCTGTATAGAAAAGATTGCAATCCTTACATTTAGAATAGTAATGAAGTTTAAATACATATGTAAAAATGTAGTAAAATAATAAATTATAATTATTATTATTATTTTCACAGGGATAGAGAGAGCCAGAGAGAGGGACAGATAGAGACAGACAGACAGGAACGGAGAGAGGTGAGAAGCATCAACCATCAGTCTTTCATTGCCATTGCGACACCCTAGTTGTTCATTGATTGCTTTCTCACATGTGCCCTGACCGCGGGCCTTCAGCAGACCGAGAAACTACCTGCTGGAGCCAGCGACCTTGGGTCCAAGCCTGCGAGCTTTTTTTTGCTCAAGCCAGATAGGCCCGCACTCAACCTGGCGAGCTCGAACCTGGGTCTTTCGCATCCCAGTCTGACGTTCTATCCACTGTGATGAATTAATAATCATAATTTATCAAATGCTTAATATATTAAAAATGAAAATGAACAATTTTTATATATAAAAACATTTAATTTCAAGCATAATCTTGTGATACATCTTACACTGGGGAACAATTTCTAATTTTTATTTTTCTGTTGTATGAGTTTTTAGAACTTTATCTATATAAATCTGCATCGCTGATTCCAAACCAGAAATCTGTTTTTTATTGCATGCTCTGGTTTTTATGCAATTTTAATTTTTTTATGTTATAGTTAATGCATGCATTGTTTTTTAAATTGGAATTAAAGGGCATCGACTCTTGGATTGAACATAACCATAAGGTAATTAATGTTTTACAAACATCACTTTTACATAATTGTAGTTGTTTTTAAATGTAAAAAAATTATTATCTGATAAAAACACCTACTTATTTTGTTTTAAGATTGAATCATGGCTTCTTCGAGTAGGTATAAATATGAGAAGTCCTGAAACCTTTTGTTATATATGTGGCTGTTAAACACTTCACCTTCAAAGCACAATATTTCATCATTTATGACACGTGCATATATTGCCTATTTTCAAGTTCCCCTTAGCAATCAAGACAAGACTTGGGCTCCTCATATTGTGTCATAATTGTGAGGAAATGCTTTGAGACTGGACAAAAGAAAAATGCAAAGAAATGCCTTTTGGTATTTCCATAGTTTGGCATGAAACTAAGCACCACAGAAGTGACTGTTATTTCTGTCTGATTTATACAAAGGGCATCGGCAAGAAAAAATGGCATATGATTGCATATCCTAATATTCCTTCAGCAATAAAACCTATTTCACATTGTGAGACACTCCTGGTTCCAGTTTTCAATGGTTTTATTTCTTCTAAGGACAAAAAAAGTGAACATGGTAATGAATTATATTTTGATAATATGCATGAGAAAATGGTTGTAAAATCTGAAGGGTCTTCTTCTGATGCCAAGCAGTCATTAACCCCTCAGCAATTTAACCAACCCAAATTGAATGACTTAGAAAGAGATATGGGTCTATCAAAGAAAGCAGCTGAGTTATTAGCCTCCAGGCTTCTAGAAAAGAATGTACTTCACCGGTCAGCAAAGTATCCCATTTCAGAAAGCGTAAATAAAGTTTTGTGGACTTTTTTTCCAAAGACAAACACTTTGTTTACTGTCATAATATCATTAGTTTTCTCAGTCAGCTAGGTGTTACCACTTACAGTCCAACAGAATGGTGGCTATTTCTTGACAGCTCTAAACAGAGTCTGAAATGTGTTCTCCTACACAACGGTAATGTTTATGCAGCAGTTCCAATTGGTTATTCAACTCATCTGTGAGAAGATTATAATGACATAAAAATTGTCCTGGACTTACTGAAGTATGAGGAGCATAAATAAATCATTTGTGTGGATATTAAAATGGTAAATTTTCTGCTAGGACAACAGAGAGGTTTCATAAAGTATTCTTGCTTTTTGTGTTTGTGGGACAACTGAGCTCTGGAGAAACACTGGACACAAAAGAAGTGGCCAAAACGTGAAGCTCTGGATGTAGGGATGCAAAATATTGTGAATGAACCTATAGTTAATCAAGACAGGATCATTTTTTCCCACTTTACATTAAACATCTTAATGAAGTAGTTTGTTCAAGCTTTGAATAGAGAATGTGAATGTTTTCAACATATTATTTCTGCTTTTTCTGCCTTGTCTTTTGAGAAGATAAAAGCAGGTGTATTCGATGGACCTCAAATTTGAGCCCTCATATGCGAAAAAGAACTTTCCAGGAAGATGAATAAGGAGGATAAAACAACATGACAGTCTTTTGTGGCAGTTTTAAAAAACCTCCTTGGCAACAAAAAAGCAGAAAACTATGAACTTCTGGTTCAAAGAATGCTGTTGGCTTTCCGTGACATTGGATGTAACATGACCATTAAGATTCACTACCTGAACAGTCACCTTGATAAGTTTCCCAATAATCTTGGAGCTGTTAGTGATGAACAGACTACTGGTGGAGCATCAAACAAGATTGTCCTCAACAAGTACACAAATGCAAGAGCTACAAACACAAATATTTGCCTGAATAAATTTAAATAAGTTTTGCACAAATTTTATGATTAAAATAAGTGTCTTAATATGTTCTATTTCAAAATTGTAGACAAATTCTGATGCAATCATATCTTTTATTGAATTAGTGTATTTACTGCATTATATAAATTATTATATTTTCACAAAAATGATGCCCAAGAAGACATTCTACTTCATTATGTTAAACTAAATGTTGAAAATTTTACAATAAGATAAAAACCTAAAATCTTGAATTGCAAAAGAACTGTAGCTTACAGATAAAAACTAGTGTCAGATTTGAGATCAGCACACTTGACTTAGGTAAGAACAAGTGTTTTTGTGGATTCAACAAAAATTTTGTTCCCCAGTATTCCTTTAATCCCTATGGCATTAAAGGGGAAGCACTGTTTGAATGTGTAATTCTTTGAAATTCGAATGCCAGTGGCTTTGGAGCCCTGAACAGAAAGGGAAGTGTTTTCCCACTGTGTGTATTTCTTTACTACCATGTGCAAGCTAGGGTTAAAGCTAATGGCCCACCAGTTTTTGGCTCCATTTTTTTATTATCATCTGAGTCAAATGCGAACCTGCGCTGTCCATGCGGCTGTGATGGTGGCCGCAGCTATTGGCCTTATATGTTGCATTCCCAACATGTTGCATTCCCAACATGTCATACATTTCTGCTAAATTATATGATGTATCTATGAAAGCTTTATTTTTTTAGTTGATCTTCAGTTAGTAGTATTTTCTGAAACATTATTTCTCTGTGGTAAACAGACATGTCTGTGCCTAAACGATAGAAATCACTGTCACTATACACGCCTCAAATTCCAAAATCTAACTCCCAGTACAAAGAGAAATATCCCTTTGTAAACAATAACATATTTTTTATAATTTTTTGATATTTCTTCTTAAAGTAAGTTTCTTTTTAATTTCAAGAAAAATATTTTATTTTTCTTTTATACTGAGGTTGCCAAAAACATATCATATAGTTCAGACTCTTATTCTCAAAGGTAGCATACTAGGTAGTTACTTTTAACATTTGTTTGTTATAAAGTTCATTATACTCTTAAGACACACCAATCATAAACACTGAACTTGAGAAACAGTGTTCATATTAAATTGGGTTGCATGAATAATACAGAAATCATGAATTTAAATTATTACTTACATTCAGAGAAAATGATAGCATTTCAGCCTTGAAATAAGAACTCCACTTTATTTCCAGAAGCTGAAGTTATTAAGTTGTAAATCAGAGCATCCCAGGGTTCTGAGATATTCCTTATCTTCAAAGCCCTCTTAAGGCATATCTTCTTCAAAGGAATGTTAGGTTTACTTTTGCAAGTGACTGAAACCTTTCAAACAATTTGTTTTGCATTTTCTTATTTTTATAAACAAGCAGAATAAAATATGTAGCAGCTGTTGAAATATGCACCCGACCTAGAATATGTTAGTGGATTGATTCATGAACTACCATCAAGCACTATAATTCAGTTCAGCTCCAAGGAAGAATATTCCTCTTAAATAAAATTACCTAATTGAAACAACTTTTTTTCTCTATCATGATGCTTTTTGCTCTCTTGGAACTAGAATAATACAGGATCCTGTGAGCTGTATTTATAAGAAGTCATTGGGATCTGGAAGATATAAATGTTAGAGCCACTGTTTATTCAATGAACCCTGCCCAATAACAAACAGGGTTCCACTTTTCAATCTGAGTTGAATGAATTGTTTAACAGTTTGGTTCAGTGTAGGAATATGGAAAGCACTGGGAATGTTTAAGTCACAACAACCTAAATTTTTTTATATAATTGCAATAGGACAAATGCAACCTTTTCTTCTCTTCCATTTCTGAAGTGAGCATGTCATAGTGAAATCTTCTGCATCACGGAGAGGATGCCAAGATTGTAAGAAAGACAATACAACCAGACAGGTGTCTTCTCAGAGCACAACTAATCAAGAAATACACTTTATTTTGTTTAATTCATGAGTATTTAAGGTCTGTATGTTACATCAACTGAAATTAGATTCTAACTAGTATGTGTGTTGGTCATGTATGCATTGTGTACATACATACAAAAGCATGATAGAATATACCCTTCACCATATTTTATCATTATTGTGGTAATAATCAACACTGTGATTATGTTAGAGTAATATCCTTGAGGTAAAAACAATTGAAGGGACAAAAACAAAACTGTATTTCTTTGCCAGTTATATATTATAAGCTTAAAATATAAAATTATCTCTTTCAAGCTTAAAAATTATAAGCTTGAAAGAGATAAATATCAATACAAAAATATTTATTGTGTTAGTAAGTACTTAATGTGCTGTACATTTAGTGATAATTTGATATTTTATACATAACATTCAATTTAGAATTTTAACTGATGTTTATGTTTTCTTAAGAAATTTAATACTTCTTACACAGGTTTTATAAATTTATATTAAAAATCTATTTAAATCTTGAGCAAACTATACTTCATAAAAAAGTCATCAATTCTTGCCTGACCAGATGGTGGCAGAATAGATAGACTGTTGACCTGGATGCAGAGGAGTCAGGTTCAAAACCCCAAGATTACAATTTTGAGCACGGTTCATCAGTTTAAATGTAGGATTACTGGCTTGAGTGTGGGATTATAGATATGACCCCATGGTTTCTGGCTTGAGCCCAAAGGTCACTATCTCAAAGCCTAAGTTCACTGGCTTGAGTCCAAGGTCGCTGGCTTGAGCAAGAAGTCACTGGCTCAGCTGAAGACCTCCAGTCAAGGCACATATGAGAAAGCAATCAATGAACAACTAAGGTGCTGCAATGAACAACTGATGCTTCTCATCTCTCTCTCTTCCTGTCTGTCCTTTTCTGTCCCTCTCTCTGTCTCTCTCACTAAAAAAAAGATTAATTTTTCATCATTCATTGGATATCCATGTATAAGATGCTCTCATGTATAACACATAATTTTGGGACCCAAAATTTGAAGAAAAAATGTATTCATAAAATTATTGAACTCAAGTTTTATTTATCATAAAATTCATACAACTCCTCATCACTGTCAAAATTCCCATCCATTAGCTTGTCCTCATCTGTGTCCTGTGATGAATCACTGTCTTCATATATTGTCTCATCCTCAGTTTCAATAATGGCATTTGAAATGCCATACTTCTACAACCACTGTATCAGACTCACACAGTTTTTAGACCCCAAATGTTTCCAAAAATGTGTCACACATGGGGAAATACAGTATATTACTGTACAAAAAATTAGAAGACTAGCATTATTACATTTATACAAAACTAAAACTCAGAACTTAAAAGATAGTCCATAATATATTTCTTATATAGAAATAATGTATCAAATTTTTTTCTTACATATATCTTATAAAGAGTTTTAATGAGTTTGTTTTGATGATAAAAAAGTAATTTGCTTATGAAAATTCAAGATAGCTATGAGAATATATGGTTTAGGTTTTACAATCTCTTACTTACTTTTGCTCCTTCTTAATAAAAGGCTTCTGTCCATTCAGTGAGATTTTATCACAAATAAAACAGCAATTGGCCCTGGCCAGTTCACTCAGTTGGTTCAAAATGTCACCCTGAAACAACAAGATAATGGTTTCGATCCCCAGTCTTGCTCTTTTTCCTTTCTTCTTTCTGTCTCTCTTAAAAAATTTAAAAGAAAATAAAATTAATTCCTGGTCAGATAGCTTGGTTGTTGCATCATCTCAGAGCGAGGAGATTGCTGGTTCAATTCCCCAGTCATGGCACATACAGGATCAGCTCCATGTTTTGGTCTCTCTTTCCCTGCACATATTTTGTCAAATGCAATCAATACAGCATCATGTACTATGCAAATTGTTGTTGAAGTAATAATAACTACAATTTATTTGTATTTTAGTTGTTTTATCATTTATGTTGCTACTTAAAAACAGTTTTGTGAAAAAGCAAATGTTGAATAAAAATAGCTTTTAGGAATATTCAAAAGTTAGATGACTTGCTCTAACACCTGCTATAGAGCATGTTCTACAATTATTTGAGCCTCTCCATTCATATTTCTTACATTTATAGACAAGTGTCCTATAATTCTGAAATCATTTTTCAATAATAAAATATCTGAGAATTTAATGTATTTTGTACATAATGAAGCATCTATTTTTCATAAAACGATTCAAAAGATTGAAGGTGAACACATTTCAGCTAAAGAAGTTAGTCTTATTTTGAATAACTTTATCCTTCAATATAAATCTCATTTTTAAGAAAAATTTCTTTCTTTAATTAAAAAAAATTGTCAGACTTAGAGGAATCAAATCAGAGCATAGCATAAAGTTTATAAAAAAAGTGCAGAATTTTTACCAGACATGTTTTCAATATATCGTAGAATGGTCTGAAACAAACATCATGGGAAATAACAGTTTTCAATGGTGTTTTTTTACTTCATTGCAAGTATATTGGACAGTTATTGAATCTTGTCTTGAGCTTTTATCTAAAGAAATGCCAGATATCAAAATAGACTATTGTCTCTTAGAAGAAATTAGAAGACTGAATATATATTTAAATTCTGAAAAATTAATTCAATGGGAAAATGAATACATTGAAATTGACAAAAGATGGGTGGAAATATTCAGCCATTTCAAAAATGAACATATTCCATGTGAAAATTTATTTATTCTTGTTCAATTTACATTGTGCTGCCCTGGAACTAATGCATCAGTTGAAAGAGTTTTTTCAATTGCTGATGATTTTTGGACAAGTGAGTAATTGAGATTGAATTTTGATACTCTAGCTGCAGCACTTGCTGTAAAATTTAATATGAAGGATATTTCTTGTTCAGATATTTCCAATGTATTGTTACAAGATGACACATTGACAAAAAATATTCATTTAATTGCAAAGTAATCTTTTAGATAATATTATTCTTACAATTTGCAATATAAAATAATACAAATGTTTTATTATGCATTTATCATATTATAGTGTATTATTGTTGCACTGAATAAAATGTTTCTTTTCTTTACAATATTATTTTCTTCAATCTATTTTTATCCTCTTTTTCACTGAAAAAAGTTGGTCACCTTTTAATAATGAATGAAGCAGGCAGGGCCAGTGGAAAATACTAGAGAGGGTGTTGTTGCTGGTGTTCCACTCTTAGACTCTGCTTTGCTTTTTTTTTGCTTTTTGTGTGTGTGTGTGTGAAAGAGATAGAGAGAGGGACAGACAGGAAAGGAGAGAGACGAGAAGCATCAATTCTTTGCTGTGGCACCTTAGTTTCCCATTGACTGCCCTCCCATATGTGCCTTGACTGGGGGGCTACAGCAGACCAAGCGACCCCCTGCTCAAGCCAGAAATCTTTGGCTCAAGCTGGTGAGTCTTGCTCAAACTGGTGAGTCTTGCTCGAACCAGATGAGCCTGCACTCAAGCTGGCAACCCCGGGGTCTTGAACCTGGGTCCTCTGCATCTCAGTCCAATGCTCTAGCCACTGTGCCAATGCCTGGTCAGGCTGAGACTCTGCTTTTTTGAGCTAAAATATAAATAATGAGTAGTCAGTCATGTGAAATTCGAAGGTAAGTAGATAGTGATAAATGTAATTTGTAGATTCAAAAGAGAATAAATATGACTCTCCCATTGGGCAGTGAGAAGGGGTTTGTCTGAAGAAATTACATTTAAGCGAAGTTGAATAGCAGAAAAGATTACTGGAAGATTATTCTAGGCACTCAAAAAACAGTGAGTACACAGCTCGAAGGTGGAAATAAGCTTGATGTGTTTGGAAAATGGAAAAGTCAGTGGGCACTGAGCATGACCTGAAAAATGTGACTGTTACAAATGGAAGGGGAAGGCCAGGTCCTGTATGGTTTTGCAGCCAGGGTAATATTAAATGTAATTTATAGAATGATTTTAATCAAAGAGAATGTATAATCTGAATGATGTTTTAAATGATCACTTTGGCTGTAGTATGAACAACAAATTACATTTGGAAATGGAAAAGCAGAAAAAAGACTTTATTTAGAAACTGTTTTAATACTTTTCAAGAAAGGGTAGGGGCTTGAATAAAGTGGTCACAATAAAGAGGAATGGAGAAAAGAAAATTGATTCTGAAAAGTTTCCAGAGGGTGGGTTTAAGAGCTCTGTTTTGTAAAATGTTCAGTTTGAGATGCTGAACTGTCATACAAATGAAGAGATCAAAGAGTGCATACATTGCAATTAATTGTGAGAATCACAGGTGAGCATCAAAGTGGTAGATTTAATTTTAGAGTCATTAGCATAATATTAAATAATTTTAAAAACCCTGTTTATAGAGTAGAAAAGAGATTCAATGACTAAACTCTGGTGTAATCTACTACTTAGAAGTGGGTCAGAGGAATAGAGATAAGTAAACACAGTGTTTGCACATAGTTAATGTCCAACAGGTGTTTGTTGAATTGAATTGGTGGTTGATTTAACCAGTTAATTGGAATGTGTTGTTCTGGAAGAAAGCTTTTTCAATGTGGTTGCAAATCAGGGAAATTAATGATAAAACTTTAAACAAGATGTCACTTGTTTTGCTACTCAAAATTAGTAAAATATTTGCAATTTTACAAACTGTGAATTACAAGTTTTCAGTTACACTTCATGTGTACATTAAATACAAATGTATAGTTACAAGATAGCAATATCTAATTCATACTAGCATATTAGCATAGGCCAAAATGTGGGAATAAATACATTGATTGAAAAACACATAGTGGAATAGGCAAGGAGGAACTCACCATAAGCAGAGACATGTTATGTATTCTCTTTGATTTCTCTACCCATTATTTTTATCTCCTTCTACAGGTTACACTAATTTCATATGGTACGGAACAGCCATGGATAATACCAGAGTTTCATACTTAGAGTTTCTTAAATTTTCTAATGTAGTACTCCAGCCCACTGGGAACTACCAGTGTCACATGGAAAAAACTTACTCAAGACACAAACTTATGTCAAGAGGGAGAGAAAGGGAGGCCTGCCAAGAGTGGCAAAGACAGGCCTCCTGAATCTCCTTCTCCCTTAGCTTTTTTATAATCAGAATCAGAACAGAGTCACAGGGGAGGAAGATCAGTTGACAAGGAAAAGAATGATTAATGGCCGTTTTGCTGTGAAAAGGTTACATTGGTCAGTACATTCCTTTTCTTTGGCTAATTAACAAGCACAAAAGAAAGGGCAATCCAGAACCTCTAGGATAATTTTCTAAAGCCATTCACATACATTTCTTTGTGTCTGCCTACAGGTCACTCACTTACACTTTATTGGTGCTTACATCCAAGAGACATTCACTTAGGGCTTTTACAGAAACTAAAGTTCCTCAATCCAAGTCATAAAGGGTTCAAGGTTAAATGGGTGATTCCCTACACTCTAAACCTCAGGTGACTTTACTATAAACTATAGTTAGTAGATATAATATTCACCTAATGATGAGAGATAGAGGGTTATTTTTAATAGTTCTTGTTTTAAAGACCCGATGATCTGATGAAAAAGACCATCTCCCTTACTTTGCCCTGGAGGAGCTTTTTGACTAGTAAGACTGTATCAGTCAAATAAGTTTGTAAATATGATATATATGTTTGTTTGCTTATAGTTTGCATTGGGTGTGGGGGACCGGCTGTAAATCCACAAAGTCATTATGGCCTAAGGCTTAGTTTTAAGACTAAACCTTTCTCACCTTTTTAATACTAAGATCTTCTCAACACTAAGCTTTTCCCCACACCCTTGACTGTTTGTTGCATGATGTGGGGTGGTGCACTCTTATGAGGAATCTCATTTATGCCTCAGATAAGTGACTTTATATCAGAGACTTTCTTATTTGTATATTGGCTTAAAGGTTTTGATTTTTACACTATAAAATGGGGCAGACCAGGAGCTCTTCGGTTCGGTTCCTGAAATTAGCATTATATAGGAGAGGTAGCCAAGATGTCAGAGTGCTGAAGGAGAGACCAGATTCTGCAGAGTTTGTACAGAGAGAAGGAGATAGGAAGAAAAGATGAATAAGGCTGATGAGGTAGAAACCTTTGATTCTAGGAAATGCAGATAAGTCAGTGGCTTTGAGAGCCCTGAATAGAATGGGAAGTGTTTTCCCACTGTGTGTATTTCTCACCCGCCAGGTGCAAGCTGGGATTAAAGATAATGGCCCACCAGTTCTTGGCTCCATTGTGTCATTACCATCTGTCTAAATAAAACCTGAACCTGCAGGGGCCAGGCGGCTGTGATGGTGGCCATGGCTACTGTCTTTACAAACTGTCACAGTAAAATAAACTGAAACCTTTTCATTTTTGGCAAAAATATTAAAACAAATTATGGATATTTTTATGTTATATTTAAAAATAATGCCTGACCAGGCGGTGGCACAGTGGATAGAGTGCTGGACTGGGATGTGGAAGACCCAGGTTCGAGACCTCGAGCTCGCCAGCTTGAGCATGGGCCCATCTGGCTTGAGCAAAAGCTCGCCAGCTTGGACCCAAGTTTGCTGGCTCCAGCAAGTGGTGGCTCGCTCTGCTGAAGGCTCGCGGTCAAGGCACGTGTGAGAAAGCAATCAATGAACAACTATGGTGTCGCAACGGCAACAAAAAACTAATGATTGATGCTTCTCATTTCTCTCAGATCCTGTCTGTCTGTCCCTATCTATACCTCTCTCTGACTCTCTCTCTGTCCCTGTAAAAAATAAATAAATAAAACATTTAAAAATAAAATATGATTACTTTTTACTGAGGTTGTTATAACATTAAGTTAATGTAAATGTCTTAATGTTTTAACGTTAGTCACTCCTATAACACTGGGAAACAAAATTTCTGTTGCATCCACTAAAATACATGTTCTTACTTAATTCAAGTGTGCTGATCTCAAATATGACATTAGTTTTTCTCTGTAAGCTACAGGTTTTTTGCAATTTAAGATTTTATGTTTCAATTATACTGTAAAATTTTCAACATTTAGTTAAAATAATGAAGTAGAATGTCTTCTTCGGCATCATCTTTGTGAAAATATAATAATTTATATAATGCAGTAAATACAATAATACACTAAAATATATGATTGTGTCAGAATTTGTCTACAATTTTGAAATAAAACCTATTAAAACACTTATTTTAATAATAAAATTTGCACATAACTAATTTAAATTTTATTCAGGTAAAAATTTGCATTTGTAGCTCTTGCATTTGTGAACTTGTTGAGTACAATCTTGTTTGATGCTCCAGCAGAAGTCTGCCATTATATTTCTATCCCATCACCCCTGATAATGCTCTTCCATTGTGTTCAAATCTTGATGAAAATATTCTTCCTGCTCATCACTAACAGCTCCAAATATTCGGGAAACTTATCATGGTGACTGTTCAGGAAGTGAATCTTAACTCATAATGAAGTAGAATGTCTTCTTGGTCATCATTTTTGTGAAAATATAAAAATTTGAGGTCTATCAAATACAACTGCTTATATCTTCTCAAAAGGCAAGGCAGAAAAAACAGAAATAATATGTTGAAAGCATTTACTTTCTCTATTCAAAACCTGAACTGCTTCATTAAGCCTAGTTTGATGTGAAGTGGAGGAAAAATGATCCTGTCTCGATTAACTTACAGGTTCATTTGCAATATTTTGCTTCACTACATCCAGAGCTTCAACATTCCACCACTACTTCTGGGTCCAATGTTTCCCCCAAGCTCGGCTGTCCCACAAACACAGAGAGCAAGGATACTTCGTGAAACCTGTCTGTTGTCCTAAAAGAAAATTTACCATTTTAAGATCCACACAAATGATCCAGTTATGCTCCTCATACTTTAGTAAGTTGAGGACAATTTTTATGCCATTATAATCTTCTCACAGATGAGTTGAATAATCAATTGGAACCACTGCATAAACATTACCATTGTGTAGGAGAACAAATTTCAGAGTCTCTTTAGAGCTGTCACAAAATAGCCACCATTCTGTTGGCCTGTAAGTGGTAACACCTAGCTGGCTGAGAGACTACTGATATCATGACAGTAAACAAAGTGTTTGTCTTTGAGAAAAGAGCCCACAAAAATTTGTTCACGCTTTCTGAAATGGGATACTTTAGCTGACTAATGAAGTACATTCTTTTCTTGAAGCCTGGAGGCTAATAACTCAGCTGCTTTCTTTGATAGGCCCAAATCTCTTCCTAAGTCATTCAATTTGGGTTGGCTAAATTGCTGAGGGGTTAATGACTGCTTGGCATCAGAAGAAGACCCTTCAGATTTTACAACCATTTTCTCATGCATCTTATCAAAATATACTTGATCACCATGTTCACTTTCTTTGTCCTTAGAAGAAATAAAACCATTGAAAACTGGAACTGCGAGTGTCTCAGAATGTGGGATAGGTCGTATTGCTGAAGGAATATTAGGATATGCGATCATATGTCGTATTTTTTCTTGCCAATGCCCTTTGTATGAATCAGCCAGAAATAACAGTCACTGCTGTGGTCCTTAGGTTCACGCCAAACCATGGGAGTAGCAAAAGGCATTCCTTTGAGGTTTTCTTTTGTCCAGTCTTGAAGCATTTCCTTACAATTATGACACACAATATAAAGAGCCCAATTCTTGTCTTGATTGCCATGGGGAACTTGAAAATAGGCAATATATGCACATTTCACAAATAATGAAATATTGCACCTTTGACATTAAAGTGTGTAACAGCCATATATATAACAAAAGGTGTCAGGACTATTCTTACATTTACACCTACTCAAAGAAGCCATGATTCAATCTTAAAACAAAAGAAGAGGGTTATATCAAATAATAATTTTTTTACATTTAAAAACAACTACAATTATGTAAAAGTGATGTTTGTAAAAAATTAAGTGCCTTGTGGTTATGTCCAATCCAAGAGTCATTGCCCTTTAAATCTAATTTAAAAACCATTAATGTAAGAAAAGAGATTAAAATTGCATAAAAACCAGAGCGTGCACCAAAAAATGGATTTCAGATTTGGAATCAGCGATGTGATTTATATAGAAAAAGTTCTAAAACCTTATGCAACAGAAAATGAAAAGACAAATTGTTCTTCAGTGAATTGTAAGGTGACCAATTATTCTCCTTGAGGGAAGACAGTCCTTCTTTTGTAAGTTCCATCCTCCCTTGAGAAGTGTCCTTTTACATGTACTTTTTTTTTTTATATTAGAAGACTAAGCTGTAAATGTCCGTATTCGATTGATGCAGTGTTGATCCATTGCATGTGATGTGATGTATTTGTATCTGTTGGTCAAATTAGTTTGCTAATATGATGTATATATTTGCTCATTATAGTTCGCATTGTGTGTCGGAGACAGGCTGTATGCAGGCAGAATTCTTATAGCTTAAGGTTCAGTTTTAAGACTAAACCTTTCCCACTTTCTTTAATACTAAGATTTTACAACACTAAGCTTTTCCCCACACCCTTGACTGTTGCAGGATTTGGGGTGGTGCACTCTCATGAGGAATCTCATTATGCCTCAGGTAAGTGAATTTGTATCAGAGACTTCCTTCTTTGTATATTGGATTAAAGATTTTGATTTTTACACTATAAAAAGTGGTAGAGGAGCCCATGCAGGGGAGGGGAGCAGAGAAAGGCCACATGGAGGTGAGGAGAAGCAACCAAGATGGTAGAGTGCTGAAGGAGAAGCCAGTTTGTGCAGAGTTTTTTTTTCTGGTGCACGGCTCATTTTGTGCACCAGTAAAAAAATATATACTTATGTCTTGAATTTGGAAAAAAAAATCATATTTTATTTATCACTAAAGAAGGGTTCGGTGAATGCGCATATGAATCTGGTGGGTTTGGTACCTCAAAAAAGGTTAAGAACCACTCTCCTAGAGTATTATTCCATAGAAAGAGATGGGAAACAGAGGTGAATATGGCCGGTGAGGTAGAAGCCTGTAATTCTCGGAAACTCGGGTAAGTCAGTGACTTTTGGAGCCCTGAATAGAAATGGAAGTGTTTTCCCACTGTGTGTATTTTTTGTCTGCCAGGTGCAAGTTAGGACTAAAGTTAATGGCCTACCAGTTCTTGGCTCCATTGTTTCATTACCAAATCAAATGCGAACCTGCGTGTGAATGGACACGATGGCGGCTACTGGCTATACAATATCTACATAAGTACTTTTCTCTTACAATTATTATTTAAAATTAATAGGTATGTAAGCATAATTACAATATAAAATTTTAAAAATGTCTTTATTATTCATTTATTATATTATAGTGCATTATTGTTGCAATGAATAAGAAAGAATCTTACCTACAGAAGAGAAAGAAGAATTTCATTGGAATTCTGTCTAAAACCATGCTGAAAATAAGAGGGTAACATAATATATTAAACATATTGAAAAAAAAGTAAAACTTTAACCTAGAATTTTATATTTGGTGAAATTATTCTTTAAAAGGCAATATCAGCTAAAGATTTTCTTAGACAAAATTGACTTATTTATTGCCTGCAACTATGTCTTGCATGAAATGCTAAAAGATATTATTTAAGATAAAAATAAGAACATAACAATGTATTGTGTCATTAAGTATATAGAAAAATAAAGTTTATAGAAGCAATATCTCAAGAAAAGATAGCATGGTAAAATTAGATAGTATGATAAAATTGCTAATACTGTGGAATGAGATACTGTACTTGCTTTACATGTGAGGTAGTGTAATGTTATTTGAAGGTGAACTTAGATTTGTTTAAAATGTATATTGTAAACTCCAAAGGCATCATTAAATATTTTCGAATATAGTTGATATACTAAGAGGGGAAATAAAATAAGATCATAGAAATTGCTTACTTAAAATCAGAGAAGGCAGAATATGAAACGGTACAAAAAAATAGTTACAAAAAATTGTGGATTTTAATCCAACTATGTAAGTAATCACTTTACCTTTGAATGGCCTAAATACACCAATTAGAAAAACTGAATGTTAGAATGAATTTTAAAGCCAAACTGTAAGAAACACTTTAAATATGATTTTGTATTTTCTAAAATAATTTTAGTGATTCAGAATAGGATAGTCAATGAAACCTAAAAGCATTGATGAAATGTTGGATAAAAGTATATTTATAAGATCCTAGAGCAATGGTTCTTAACCTAGGTTCTATCGAACCCTAGGGGTTCGATGAGTCGGTCTCAGGGTTTTAGAGAAGCCTCTGCTGCAGAGGCCAGAATAAAGTAATACCATAATTTGTTGTGAGTTCATGCACTGTGTTGGTTTTGTTTTTTGAGCAAGGTGATGTTCATGCACGGCTCATTTTGTGCACCAGTAAAAAAACATATACTTATGTCTTGAATTTGGAAAAAAAAAATCATATTTTATTTATCACTAAAGAAGGGTTCGGTGAATGCGCAAATAAAACTGGTGGGTTTGGTACCTCAAAAAAGGTTAAGAACCACTGTCCTAGAGTATTACTCCATAGATTATTTATCAACTACAAAGGAGAAGATGTGTCTTCACAATGGAGAGAGCATGGAGTTACTCTTGGTACTGCTGAACGTCTGAGGGTAGGAAGACCCAACACCAAGAGATTCCATCTGTGATATCATAGGAGGCACTCAACATCACTCATGCATGGTCTGGTGAGAAATAATTTACCTAAATCAATTAATAAACATACTTATTAATACAAAATGTGAGTTATTCTGCAAGACCAAAGGCCTGGACTCTTCAAAAATCAAATATGTAGTGAAGAACAGCAGAAGACTCTAGGACTTTTCAAATGGAGGGGACCAATTATAATTCATTAATTTTATCTAAATCCTCAATGGGGTTAAAAATAGCTTTAACAGACATTTTTGCTACAACTGAGAAAATTTTGCTTGTTGCATCATATTTTGAATTAATGTAATTTTATTAAGTGTAATATATTATTGTTGGGGAGGAACTGTCCTTGTCTTAGATGATACATGCTGAAGTAGTTAGGACTGAAATATGTTGATGTTTAAAACATTCATTTGGAAAGAGAACTAGGAGGAAATAAAGCAGGTGAATAGGTTGTTAATAATTGGTCAGTGTTAGTGATGGGTATACAGGTGTTCATTTTAATATGTTCATTCAATTTTTCGGAGCATTTGAAATTTTTAAAAATAAAGAAAGAAATTTAAAAGTTAGAAATAGACCTCTAAATGGAAACATGTTTTAATCTTTGAAAACTGATTTCTCATTTCAATTAATTTGACACAGGTCTAAACTAATTATCAAAGCATGAGCCTTTTGAAGGGAACCATTAATTGAAATTCAGAGGTGTAATAGTAACTATGTAGAGTGAAGTAGCTGTATTACGAGCAACTTGCCTTTTTACCAGGATCCAATCCATATTATTTCAAGTATTTTTTTATTAAAAACATCAAGGTTTCATGTAATTGTATAAATTATGCCCTTGGATTTAGAAACTCTAACAAAATAGATGCAAAAAAATAATTACAATATTGTCAGAATCAACCATTTAACAGCAGAATACAGGCATCATATAATTAGCATTTTAATCTAATTATTCTAGTATCATCTGTTAATTTCAAAGAGATCTTATATACAGACATTACTTTTTAACCATCCTTACATGAACCCTAAATTTATACTGAGCCTTATAATCAGTCAAAGTTCTGAAATAAATAATCCTTATTTCTCCAAAAGAAATGAGGACAATCATGTCCTGTTTACTTCTAATCCATTTTCACAAAGAAAGTAAACACTATGCAAAACAAATGTTATTTGCCTTGGCTCTTATGACTGGGAACACTTCCAAATGAAAAGTGATTTCAAATTGTTCAAAATAGCACTCATTTAATGAAATATTGTCAGAATGTGTTATTTTTCTCTCTTCTCTTTTCATTCTCATAAGCATTAAATAAAAATTTTTTGTTATACAAAGAAATGTGGGCATTTTTTTAAGTGTATTATGATGGTAAAGGTTAAATGTTTCTGACAGTCTCTCAAATATTTCCCTAATTTGCTGCCTACAAAAATGAGTGCATCACTTATTTTGAATTTATGTCTATCACTTTATCAGGTGCTTCATAAACATGCATTATTAAAAATAAAGTCTGTACATGGAATACTTTTCTTAATAAACTGTACCTCTTTTTTAAATCTCCTTATGAAAAATTTCTCGCCTGACCAGGAGGAGGTGCAGTGGATAGAGCGTTGGACTGGGATGCGGAAGACCCAGGTTCAAGACCCCAAGCTCACCAGCTTTGAGCATGGGCCCATCTGGCTTGAGCAAAAGCTCACCAGTTTGGACACAAGGTCTGTGACTCCAGCAAGGGGTGGCTCAGTCTGCTGAAGGCCTGCGGTCAAGGCATATGTGAGAAAGCAGTCAATGAACAACTAAGGTGTCGCAATGGCAATGAAAAACTAATGATTGATGCTTCTCATCTCTCTTGGTTCCTGTCTCTCTGTCCCTATCTATCCCTCTCTCTGACTCTCTCTTTGTCCCTGTAAAAAAAAAAAAAATTCTCTTAATTGGTTCACAATTTCTTCAAATTCTTTTTTAATAAATATATATTGAAATCCTACTACACTTCATATACTATTTTAGCTTCTGGATTTACAAAACTTGATAAATATGTTTTGTATCCTTTAGGGAATCTTAAACCTATGGGGGAATACATAAAAACAGATAATAAAAAACATGATTTTATAATAGTAATAAAGAAATTATTTGCAAAAGTTGTAAGAACAAAATAATAAGTGATAATGTTTGTCCTCATTCCAAATGGTTGGTTTATATTCTTTTGTATAAGAAGAGAAATGGTTATTAAGGCAAGATCAAATAGAGCTTAAAATATATAGCTCTTAATTATTAAAGATAACTAAATGTTTGCTACTAAAGATAAGTAGTAGACATTGAAGATAGTTGAGAAAATAAGAATCTAAAAAAAGATTATTGGAATCTATCACTTGGTATGCTATCCTTATCTCAACTAACCTGTTTTTTTTTTTTTTCTATTTTTGCAAACAAAGTATTTTATTAGAAATTTCTGTTGAAAATTGTGTTTGAAACTTTTGAAATCATTTTAGTCTTGCATTTGCTTAAAAACTAGATACTTTTTCTATTTTATTTAATTGTGTCAATATTACTATACTTGTGAGTTAGGTATAAAGCAGAATCTCCTATCATAAAAGCTCTTTAGGACCTGAGAAAACGTAAACTACTCTCATTATAAAAATCTACCTTTCGCTTGACTAGGTGGTGGTGCAGTGGATAGAGCATCGGACTGGGATGCTTAAGACCTAGGTTCAAGACCCCCAGCTCACTAGCTTGAGCGTGGGTTCATCTGGCTTGAGCAAAAGCTGATCAACTTGAACCCAAGGTCGCTGGCTCCAGCAAGGGGTGGCTTGGTCTGCTGAAGGCCTGCAGTCAAGGCACATGTGAGAAAGCAATCAGTGAACAACTAAGGTGATGCGATGGCAACGAAAAACTAATGATTGATGCTTCTCACCTCTCTCCGTTCCTGTCTGTCTGTCCCTATCTACCCCCCCCCCTCTGTCCCTGTAAAAGAAAGAAAAAAAAGATCTACCTTTATTAGATAAAAATAATTTGACAGTAACCTTGACATGAACTAGATACTCAAAAGAATATATTTTAAAGCTTGGATAACAAGGAAATTTGGGGGCCAAATTCCTGAGTTGTAGAAGAGAGCTTTTAGTTATTAAAAACTTTAAACATTTTAGGTGAGAAAATCAGTCATACTTTTTAATGATTCTGTGGCAATAAATGAGATCAGTTTCTACCATTGCTTCTAGAATTTTGTTTTCTTGCTTAGAGAATGAGATATTCATAACTCATCAGAAGATAATTGTATGGCCAGTAGTCACGGCCACCATCACAGCTGTCTGGCCAATGCAGGTTCACATTTGATTCTGACAGATTGCAAGAAATCAACAGAGCCAAGAACTGGTGGTCCATTTTTTTTTAATCCTAGCTCGCATCCAGTGGGCAAGAAAATACGCACAGCGGGAAACACTTCCCTTTCCATTCATGGCTCCCAAAGCCACTGACTTATCCAAGTTTTTCTAAAATCAAAGGCTTCCACCTCACCAGCCTTATTCACCTCTGTTCCCCATCTCCTTCTCTCTGCACAAACTGGCTTCTCCTTCCCCTATTCCACCATTTTGGCTGCCTCCTTCCCTCCACATGGCCTCTCTCTCTCCTGCTACCACATGGGCTCCTCCTCTCTACAAGAACATGGCCACTCTCCTCCAAAATGGCCTCCTAGTTCCTCCTTTTAAAAGCTTTTGGTGCAAAAGACCCTCCTTCAGCACACATTGGCATAACCAAGCCCCTTCTCAAGCAAGAAGGACATTAATATTATCACCTGGATGACTGGCGGTGCCATCTTTAACAAAAAGAGTGAACAAAACCAGAAAATACAGGTTTTACAACTCATTTGCCTGACAAGAATTTTCACACATGTTTGGAATTTCATGACCACATGCTATTCCAGGGACCTTAAATCTAGTAGTTTAACTCTTCCGGCCAATACTAATTATTTTCAAATCTACTCTCTAGCTACAAATTATTTTAAGAACCAAAAGCCATGAGTCCCTGCATTCCATTTGACAACTCTAATTGCATATTGTACAGTTATCTAAATTCAAATGAACAGTTTTATCAAGAAGTATCAGTTGCAAGAAATAGAAGCTGACTTTAAGATCATTTAAATATACAGTAAACAATGCTGCAATAAACATGAGGGTGCATATCTTCTTTTCAATCAATGATTTGGAATTCTTAGGATATATTTCTAATAGTGGAATAGCTGGGTCAAAAGGCAGTTACATTTTACTGTTTTCCACAGTGGCTGCACCAGTCTGCATTCCCACCAGCAGTGCAGAAGGATTTTCTTTTCTCCACATCCTTGCCAGCATTTATTGTTTGTTGACTTGTTAATAAGCACCCTTCGGACATGTGTGAGGTGGTATCTCATTGTGATTTTAATTTGCATTTCTATGATGATTTGTGACATTGAACATTTTTTCATATGCCTATTGGCCATCTGTTTGTCCTCTTTAAAGAAGTGTTTGTTCAGTTCTTTTGCCCATTTTTTAATTGGATTGTTTACCTTCCTGGTGTTGAGTATTAGAAGTTCTTTATAAATTTTGTTTATTAACCCCCTATCAGACATATTGGAGAATATGTTCTCCCATTGTGTGTGGGGTGTCTTTTTATTTTGTTAATGGTGTCTTTTAATGTGCAAAAGCTTTTTAGTTTGATATAATCCCAGAGGACAGCTTTCAGAGGGAAGGGGGATGAGGGCATGGGATCAGAGACTGTGAAGGGATTAGTGAAATTATATATACATAACACAGAGATACAGATAACAGGACAGCAAATTCCAGAGGAAAAGGGGGGGGGAATTAAGAAAAGGGGAACAAAAGGGATATAAATAGGGACACAGGAATCGGCGGTAGGGCTGTTATATTTAGTGGGATACTTGAATTCATGTTAACACAATAAATTTAAATGAATAAAAATAAAATAAAATATCCAGTAAAATTTTTGAAAGGATGGGAGGCTTATGATTGAGATCCAGCTGGGAAAAGTTACTAAAGTAGTTGTGTAGAATGGTTGAAGGATTCCCCTGCCAGTGTAACTGAGCACTAAATGCCAGGCAATAGTTTTGTACTTGGCAATGGACCTGTTTTAGCCTACTATGACTACTACTACTACTGTTACTATTAATGCCACCACTGCTGCTACTAATTATATTAGTACTACACCTGCGAAAACAAAGAAAGAGACAGAAAGACAAAGAGAAAAACTGATCAACCACACAGCTGGTTGTTTGTGTCATCAGCTATAGAACAAAGTTCATTGTTAAAATATATATATATATACACACACACACACACACACACACACACACACACACACACACACACATATATATATTAGAGCCAAGATCAAACATCTGCTTCCTGTCCTTTTTGAAGTGGAGAAATATATTTTTTCTTTAAGTGCCATCACCTCCCAGATAGTCACTTAAGCTGCAAAGTTGGAACCCATGTTTGGCTATTCACTCCTCCACTTTTAATCATCCTTGGACCTATATATCAATCTTCTTCTTATCTCTCAATAATTTTATCTTCTGACTTTACCAACCTATTGTTACTGTTATAATTCAGGTCTCATAATTTGGCTTTGGATGACTTTGACCATTTATTTATTAGTTAATCTCCCTGCCTCCAGTCATATCTCAGCAATCCATTCTCCACAAGATGAGAATAATCTTTCCAGAATGAGAATCTTTCCAAGTTTCTCACATGTTCTAATCCTTTTGTTTCTCTACTGGTTTCACTACAGAGACTAAAAAGTACCTAGAAAGTCTATATTCAAATCATTGTTACCTGGCTCCTACTTGTCTCTCCAACTCTAAGTGTCACTAACCAGCTCACGCAAACTACCACCAATAACATTACTATCATTATCATCAATATTACTCTTACAGACATATATGTAAGTTCAAAACTTGTGGAAGTACCTACAGTTTCATTATCACCATAGATATAACTATTATAAAATATTATGAAGCTATATTTAGCTATTTTTAATGACAAAATTAAAAATAATAATCAAAATAAAGTAAATCAGATAACTGTCTATGTATTAATTAGTTTCTGGGAGGAGATTAGTGATTGTACAAGACTTAAGCAGTAAACTAGAGAATTCAGAAAAAATAATTCTGATTTGCTTTGATAGGGGGATAGGCATACTATATTTTCCGTATTATTTGTTTATTTTACTTTTAATTAGAAATAACCAATAAAATGCTAAATCATCTTGCATCTGATCTTGAAAAAAAACTTAAAAATTACCTAATAAATAAGACTCAGCACTGTGATGATTTTGTTGTATAGAAAACAAATTAAAAGTCTTGGTGAAACCATCTAAATTTTAGATTCCCAGATTTACCACTTACCAGTAATCTTAGAACATTTTTCTAAGCTTCAATTGTCAGAAAATTGTATAACAATCTTTTTCTCAAAAAAATAAAGTAAAATTATGTAGACATACAATATAGTGTTAGATTAATAGAATCTCAGTAATTGCTAGTGCCTTTATTTTCTCTGTATCCAGGCACTGAAATTTATTATAAAATTAAAATATTATAAATATTATTGTTTTATACCATCAGTAGGCACTTAGACTTAGTAGATACGTATGCTTTCTGTTGATCTTCGTTAAATCCTATGTCTTTGGCCTGACCAGGTGATGGTGCAGTGGATAGAGTGTTGGACTGGGATGCGGAAGGACCCAGGTTTGAGACCCTGAGGTCTCCAGCTTGAGCGCAGGCTTATCTGGTTTCAGCAAAAGCTCACCAGCTTGGACCCAATGTCGCTGGCTCCAGCAAGGGGTTGCTCAGTCTGCTGAAGGTCCATGGTCAAGGCACATATGAGAAAGCAATCAATGACCAACTAAGATGTCGCAATGCCAACAAAAAACTGATGATTGATGCTTCTCATCTCTCTCCATTCCTGTCTGTCTATCCCCCTCTCCGTTCCTGTAAAAAAAAAAAAAAAATCCTGTCTTTGACTTTCCATCTGCAATATTGTTCTCTTGCTTAAAGAGCATGCCTTAGTATTTCCTTTTGTGAACCTAAGCTGCTCTAAAAATAGTCTTTAAAAAAAGAATGAGGGACTAAAATGTTGAAGGAGTGCATAAAAAACACATGTCCCTTCATTGACTTAATTTAAAATTAGCAGAAGAGAGGATTTTCACGAGGCCATCTCTCCAAGGCAGATTGTGGAGAGTTTTTTTATTTGGCGTTAGTTCCTTGAGAGGAGGGTTCTTCCATTGTCTGAGTGGGGAGCAGAAATAGGAGGAGGGTGGTCATGCATCCAGCTGCCTCTTCTCTAAAAGCAGAATGTGAACAAGGAGTAAAGAAATTAATCATTTCTTGCTAACTTTCACCAGTTCAGTATCCTGTTGCAGTCCATAAGTATTTATCATTCAATTTCTCCAAAAAAGTAATTTTTGACTCTGTGAATTGGGGAGAAAGAGGAAGAAAACAAGAGATAGAATAACTACTCATAAGACAAAGACCTCCTGGTCCAAACCTAATGATTAGTGATCAGTTTTACTATTATATTCTCTTTAGAGCTCTAATTCTCTATAAGCTTTCTACTATCCCATAAATAAAATTCTGTTGTTTTTGTTTTCTTCTTTCTGCCTGTACTACATGCTTCTTCTAAAACTAATTTCAGAAAAATATTCTCTGAATCCTCTCAAACATTTTTTTTTCATCATTGACGTCTTTTAGCTTTTCAAGTGTCTTTTGGTCTTCTTTTCTAAATCTGGTGACAAATAGATTTCATGACATATACTACTTGAGATAGATTGTAATGGTTGTTTGAAGGGCTGTGCAGAGAGTGGTTTTAAGGCCAATTACAGCTTAACAGAAAAGGATTCTGGAGTTCATCAGTGATATTTACAGTGGGCAAGAAAGTGGGGGGAGGGGTCTGGTGAAAATGCTGTGTTTGCAGATATTAATAGAAACATTTCACTCCAGACCACAAGTACTTCTCAATTTAGCCTTTCCCTGTTTTTTATCCAGCATTTATGACACTGACTCATTTGTTTAACTGGCAACTTTATCACAAAATGGAAAGCCATGATATTACCTTATCTACAAGACAATTGCATCATGTAGAAAACACGGGAATATACCTCATTATGGATTACATAAGATATTGTGAAAATCAAATGAGATAATATGTATAAAAATGAAATGAAAACTTCCATCTTGAAAAATTATTATATTCTTTTAAAGGAAAAAGCATGTTATTAATCTTTTTTTTTACTAAGTAGTACGTAGAAGAAAGCTTTGCATAAAATAAATATCAAATAAATGTTTTTTTAATTGAGAATTCACTTCCTCCATGATACCCTTTTCTGATTATTCTGATATGAAGATTCATTATGTTTTTAATGGGAGGTAGGAATAAATGTTGTGTGTATTTGTACGTGTGTGCTGTGTGTGTGTGTCTGAAGCAGTGGAGGGCTATAACTTCACTAGGCTAAAATCAATAAATTATCACCTGACCAGGCGGTGGCGCGGTGGATTGAGCATCAGACTGGGATGCAGAGGACCCAGGTTCAAAACCCCAAGGCCGCCAGCTTGAGTGCGGGTTTATCTGGCTTGAGTAAGGCTCACCAGCTTAAGCCCAAGATTGCTGGCTTGAGCGAAGGGTCACTCAATCTGCTGTAGTCACCTGTTCAAGGCAAATTTTCGAAACGAAGAGTTGATGCTTCTCATCTCTCTCCCTTCCTGTCTGTCTATCTCTATCTGTCCCTTTCCTCTGTCTTTCTTTGTTTCTGTCACACACAAACAAAAAATCAGTAAGTTATCATTTTTAAAAGTCTCACATAATTGAGGATGGGTTTTGGCATTTCTCTTCTGTAATATAACATTATAGGAAAGAATTGTGTGTCTTCTTATCAAGCAAATTATTTTTTTAAATGTTTATTTATTGAGAGAGTAGGAGATAAGAACATTGATTCGCTTGTGCATGTGCCCCAATCAGGGATTGAATCAGCAACTTCTGAGCTCTGGGATGACGCTGTAACAAAATGTGCCATCCAGCCAGAGCCTTATCTAGAAAATTATTTAATAAAATACCTTGCACTGTAGACATAAGATAAGTAATAATTAATGTTGATGAATTAGCCTGATGAAATATTTTCTAAATAGCATTCCATAAGACTTTAAAATTTGACATGTTCTAAAGTTAAAAATAAAAGCTGCTAGTTCATTAATTCTCCACATTTATTTTTTATATTGGGGTAAAATGGTTGTCAGGACCATTATCCTATTTGGCAAAGTTCCACTTCAATATTTTCCAGCTTCTATACCTGGATTTGTTATAAAGCTACACTCATTCTACCAAGTTTACAGCATTTCTACCACAATGCTCATATTAGGGCTTATGATATAATACTAAAATGATAAAAACAGCTTTCTAACTCATCATTTCATTGGAGAGTATAAAATCACATGCATATTTAAACTAAATATGACTATATTCCCTAATTCTCCCCAGCTCAAATCTGTTCTCCTTTCTGCATTTTCAAATGATTCATAATGAATCACTTTATTTACTCATTCAAGCAAGCAGCTTCTAATCATCATCATTTTCTGATGCTCCTTGACTAGTATATACAGTCATGTACTAAGAGTACTCAATTTTATCACGTATGTGCCTACGACTCTATTCTCTTTAACTCCACAGTCACTTATTTCGTTCAGGTCATTATGATATTAGGAGAAAACAACTATAACATATCAACTGCTCTTTCTCTTCCTTTCCCAAGTTCGGAAGATTTCACGGGGGAAAAAAATGTTTGTTGAATCCACAAAAACATTTGTTCTTACCTAATTCGAGTGTGCTGAGCTAAAATCGGACATTAGTTTTTCTCTGTAAGCTACAGTTTTTTTGCAATTCAAGATTTTAGGTTTCCATCATATTGTAAAATTTTCAACATTTAGTTTAACATAATGAAGTAGAATGTCTTCTTGGGCATCACCTTTGTGAAAATATAATAATTTATATAATGCAGTAAATACACTAATACACTAAAAGATATGATTGCATCAGAATTTGTCTACAATTCCAAAATAGAACATATTAAAACACTTATTTTAATCATAAAATTAGCGCAAAACTTATTTAAATTTTATTCAGGGAAAAATTTGTGTTCATAGATTTTGCATTTGTATACTTATTGAGGACAATCTCGTTTTATGCTCCAGCAGTAGTCTGCTTATCACTACCAGCTCCAAGTTTTCGAGAAACTTATAAAGGTGACTGTTAAGGAAGTGAATCTTAATGCCCATGTTACATCCAATGTCATGGAAAGGCAACACCATCCTTTGAACCCAAAGTTCATAGTTCTTTGCCGTTTTGTTGTAGATGAAGTACTTTGTAACTGGAAAAAAAGACTGCCATGCTGCTTTCTCTTCCTTATTCATCTTCCTGGCAAGTTCTTCATACGTATGAGGGTTCAAATTTGAGGTCCATCAAATACACCTGCTTTTATCTTTTTAAAAGAAAAGCCAGAAAAAGCAGAAAGAATATGTTGAAAGCATTCACTTTCTCTATTCAAACCCTGAACAAACTGCTTCATTAAGCCAAGTTTGATGTGAAGTGGGGAAAAAATGATCCTGTCTAGATTAACTACAGGTTCAATCACAATAATTTGCATCCCTACTTTCAGAGCTCCGCGTTTTGGCCACTTCTTCTTTGTCCAGTGTTTCTCTCGAGCTCAGCTGTCCAACAAACACAGAAAGAAAGGATACCTTGTGAAAACTTTCTGTTGTACTATCAGGAAACTTACCATTTTAAGATCCACATAAATGATCCAGTTATGCTCCTCATACTTCAGTAAGTCAAGGACAATTTTTATGTCATTATAATCTTCTTGAAGATGAGTTGAATAACCAATTGGAACCCTTGCATAAACATTACCAGTGTGTTGGAGAACACATTTCAGACTCTGTTTAGAGCTGTCGAGAAAGAGCCGCCATTCTGTTGGACTATAAGTGTTAATACCTAGCTGGCTGAGAAGACTACTGATATCATGACAGTAAACAAAGTGTTTGTCTTTGGAAAAAAAAGTCTACAAAAATTTGTTAATGTTTCCTAAAATGGGATACTATAGCTGACAGGTAAAGTACATTCTTTTCTTGAAGCCTGGAGGCTAATAACTAAGCTGCTTTCTTTGATAGGTCCAAATCTCTTCCTAAGTCATTCAATTCGGGTTTGCCAAACTGATGAGGGGTTAATGACTGCTTGGCATCAGGAGAAGACCCTTCAGATTCTACAACCATTTCCTCATGTATCTTATCAAAATACACTTGATCACCGTGTTCACTTTCTTCATCCTTAGAAGAAATAAAACCATTGAAAATTGGAACTGGGAGTGTCTCAAAGTGTGGGATAGGTCATATTGCTGAAGGAATATTAGGATATGTGATCATATGCTGTTTTTTCTTGCTGAAGCCCTTTGTATGGATAAGATAAAAATAACAGTCACTGCTGTGGTCCTTAGGTTTATGCCAAACCATGGGAATACCAAAAGGCATTCTTTTGCATTTCCCTTTTGTCCAGTCATGAAGCATTTCCTCACAATTATGACACACAATATGAGGAGCCCAATTCTTGTCTTGATCGCCAAGGGCATCAATATATGCATGTGTCACAAATGATAAAATATTGCACCTTTGACGTTGAAGTGTGTAACACCCACATATATAACAGAAATTGTCAGGAATATTCTTAAATTTGCTCCTACTCGAAGAAGCCATGATTCAATCTTAATACAAACAAGAGGGCGTTTTTATCAGATAATTTTTTTTACATTTAAAAACAACTACAATTATGTAAAAGTGATGTTTGTAAACCATTAATTGCCTTTTGGTTATGTTCAATCCAAGAGTTATTGCCCTTTAACGCCAAATTAAAAACCAATGCATGCCATTAACTGTAACAAAAAGAAATTAAAATTTCATAAAAACTAGAGCATATACCGAAAAACGGATTTCAGATTTGCAATCATCTATGCAGATGTATATAGAAACAGTTCTAAAACCTTATGCAACAGAAAATGAAAAAAAATTGTTCTCAAGTGTTTTCTATTAATTCCTTGGAAGTTTCATGGTAGTTATTGAGTAAACACAGGATGCAGATGTTACTTGTTTGGATGAAGAAAGTTCAAAAACAAAATAAATTTAGGCCTGACCTGTGGTGGCGCAGTGGATGTAGTGTCGACCTAGAATGCTGAAGTTACCAGTTTGAATTCTCACACTTGCTTTGTCAAGGCATATATGGGAGGCAATGCTTCCTGCTCCTCTCATGTTCTCTCTCTCTCTCACTCACTCTTTCTACACACTAAAAAAAATAAATAAATTTTTAAAAATTAATACAAAGATAAATTTGAGGGCTTTTTCACTCCAGTGCTCTCAATCCCAATTATTCCCAAGTACATTATGTTATTCAATTCTGATTCATACTTTTATATATTACCTTACAATTTCTTTTTCTTTTTTAGTGAGAGAGAGAGAGAAAGAGAGAGGGACAGACAGACAAGAAGGGAGAGAGAAGAGAAGCATCAACTCATAGTTGCAGCATCTTAGTCGTTCATTGATTGCTTATAACGTGTGATTCAATCCGGTGGCTCCAGCTGAGCCAGTGACCCCTTGCTTAAGCCAGAAATCTTGGGCTCAAGCCAGAAACCTTGGGCTTAAGCCAGTGACCCTTGGACTCCAGCCACTTACCTTGGGGTTTCAAACTGAGGTTCTCAATGTCCCAAGTAAACGCTCTATCCACTGTGCCACCCCCTGGTCAGGCTTACCTGGCAAACTTTTATATGTCTGTTTCCTTATACTAAAGAGGATAATAATAGTCTTTATAACATAGGATGGCCACATTAAAGTACCATAGAGCACACTGTAAGTCTAATGATTGTTGGAAATAATAATAATATAGTGTTGGTCAAATAAGTTTGTAAATATGATATGTAGGTTTGCTCGCTTATAGTTTGCATTGGGTGTAGGGGACAGGCTGTACGCAGGCAGGGTCCTTATAACCTAAGGCTTAGTTTTAAGACTAAGACTTTTCCACCCTTTTGAGGAATTCCATTATGTCTCAAATAAGTGACTTTGTATCAGAGACTTCTTTGTTTGTATATTCGATTAAAGGTTTTGATTTCTACACTATAAAATGGGTCAGAGGAGCCATGCAGGACAGGAGAGTAGAGAAAGGCTACGTGGAGGAGAGGAGAAGCAGCCAAGATGGCAGAGTCCTGAAGGAGAAGCCAGTTTGTGCAGAGTTTATGCAGAGAGAAGGAGATGGGGAACAGAGGTGAATAAGACTGGTGAGGTAGATACCTTTGATTCTAGGAAACTCAGATAAGTCAGTGGCTTTGAGAGCACTGAATAGAAAGGGAAGTGTTTTCCCACTATGTGTATTTCTTGCCCACCAGGTGCAAGCTAGGATTAAAGGTAATGACCCACCAGTTCTTGGCTTTGTTGTTTCATTACCGTCTGTCCGAATCAAATGCGAACCTGCAAGGGCCAGGCAGCTGTGATGGTGGCCGTGGCTACTGGCTTTACATATAGCTATTATTACTACTATTATTAAATATTTGTCCTCACATGTATTTTCTTAATGAAAATATTATCAATTTAGGTTGAACAGCGGTCCCAGGCTCCTGAGACTGTCCTGATTTTAGCACAGAAAGTCCTGCATCCAGGAAAATCTTTCTGTCCCAGCTGTTTTTTGTACCTATATCTCTAAAAAGAATTAATTATTTTCATTTCTGGGCTCAATTTACACAGCCTTCATTTTTTTTATATGTTATGTTGCATAACATTTGTCTGTTTCAGCAAGTACCAATTACTAATGGATTTTATAGTGCCCTTAATTCCCAAAGCAGCACCCTAATTTTAGGGAATATATAACTAAGTAAACTCCACAGAAGAATTCAAATCCCAAACTATGAGATGCTGACTTGGTAAATTACATATTTGTTGAATCAATATTTACTTTTAATGGTGAGCTGACTTGGGCAAATAATTTGTTGATAGAATGAAGGAAACAGAAAATTACTTGGGTGTACGTTTCTGCTGTTGATGTGGATGAGAAAACAGCACGACCTAGAACCAGTGTAGTGGAGAAAAAATATATATATATTTATAACTCACGAATGTCAGATACATTTTTTAGAAAAAATTATAAAAGGCTAATAATCTATAACACTCAAACTGCCAACCCTTGTAATATTAAGGAAATACAATTATTTAAAGCTGGGAGTGAGGTACAACAATCATTTTGTTTTCTGTCAAATGTACTTTGAAGGTAGAGCAAATTTTTCATACCCTTTTCTGAGGACGGGGAAGAACAGTGGGTTCTGGAGATAATCCTGATATGAATATGAATTGAAGACTTGCAAGCTATGTAACCTTTGAAAATTTATCTTCTCTGTAAGTCAGTTTATTCAGCTGTGAAATAGGAATAACATATATATCCCTCTCTGGATTTCTGTGAATTAAATAAGATATCACTAATTAAACATTTAATACCATAAACAACATGTCATGTATCTTTGATAAGTTCCTGTAGTTATCATTATCACTTGATTTGAGTTTGTATTTCCGATGGCTAGATAAGTGTAGATAACTAAAAGCTCACAAAATGTACACTATTTTTCAGAAATCTAAATCATTAAAGGTATTACATAGATATTGTCAGATCTAAAATAAATAAAAAATTAAAATTCTGACTGAACTGTTAGTTATTTCAAATTTTATTCATTAGAATGAATTAGATACTTGAGATGAGTGGAGACTGAAGATGCTAGAGAATAAAAGCATGTCTACAGGCATTCAACTTTAGTTTTGGTCTTGCTTTTGAACTTGTTCCTTCGAAAAACAAATTAAATTAGAAAGAATAAAAATTAAAATGATGATTATGATAACATGTATCATTTAGATAAAGTCTTTTTTTTTTTTTTACAGGGACAGAGAGAGAGTCAAAGAAAGGGATAGATAGGGACAGACAGACAAAAACAGAGAGAGGTGAGAAGCATCAATCATTAGTTTTTTGTTGCCGTTGCAAAACCTTAGTTGTTCATTGATTGCTTTCTCACATGTGCCTTGACCGCGGGCCTTCAGCAGACTGAGCAACCCCTTGCTGGAGCCAGTGACCTTGGGTCCAAACTGATGAGCTTTTCTGCTCAAACCAGATCGGCCCCGCGTTCAAGCTGGCGAGCTCGGGGTTTTGAACCTGGGTCTTCCCCATCCCAGTCCGATGCTCTATTCACTGTGCCACTGCCTGGTCAGGCTAGATAAAGTCTTGCATTTATGTTGTAGTATTAGGGCTCTAGCAAACACCACCTTTACTTTCTCTGACACAATTTGCAAACGATTAAAAGATATATACATGAATGACTTAAAGATAAACATACATCTTTCTCAATAAAAACTGAATTGGTTCACACAGCTTTTGTGTGCAGCTACAATGTGCTGTTTAGTATTACATCACAGAATGTACGTACTCTACTAAATTGCAGGGGCCCTACCCTCGCAGGGGCAAAACTCATCACAGTATGCTTATCATATGACACAAAAAGCGGATTGCATTGTCTTCTTAGTACCCACAGGGCACTGACTTAATAATTCACTGCTATTCCCTTGATAAGAAGTAATGAGAAAGTCTAGTAAAGATGAAGGTATCCCATCTAAGGTCTTCCCTCTTGGAAATGGAATAGAAATACTCCCCACTTAAGCAGATATAATTAGTGGGAATAAGTGTTTGTTTCTAATAATCTCAACGATATTATTTGTACATCAGTTTCTTCGTAAAGAACGTTTTTAGTAATGACAATGTTCCATGATTAAAGGCAGTTTCTAACCTTACACTAATTGTTATACATTCTTATTTTTGAAACAAATTAAGGAAAGAGGAAGTTTACATAAATAATTTGAAGATCCCAAGATACACTCTTTGCTTACTGTAACCTTACAGAAGTCCACCCATCTTTCAATTGGTTCAAAAAATAATAGCAGTGTAGAAAGCCAATAATTTTAATTTTTTGTTCCCAGACTAAAATACATCAATCCAAAGCATGCTGTTTGAAGAGTTTGAAGAAACAGTCTGAAATTTTTATCTCCTCAAAGGAGAGATAGAAGATCAGGTGGAGTGGACTGGAGGAGGGACAATTTGTTTTTAAGGAGAGATAATGAGTACCCTCATTGTGTGAAGTGTGGGTTTCTCATATGTGCTGACGTAGACAAACACTCCAGGGATCATGGAAAACTAAGAGGTGATCTAATCAAATATGGTATTCAGCTAAAGGTCAAATGAAATTGTACTGGAAACCTTGGGGATTTAGCCTAAGGTAGGGGACTGCTGATTAGAGTGTGAGCTTAAGTAACAGTTTCACTTTATCAGAGAAATTGTTCATTTGTGTAAAGATTTGACCTCTGTCAGTGTGCCAAGCTGGCTTGGCTTGGGAGTGATCTCAGGCTCAGGTGTGCTTGCAGAAGTTAAAGCTACCTGGGGAGTGTTTTCAAAGGACACTGCCAAGGTTAACAGACCCAAAATTTGACCTTACTCTTCTTTCTTTCCATTTATATCTGTTTGTAAAGTTCAAATAGTTCTTTTCCCTCCCCCCTAAAAGTGCTCCTAATGCAATAAAAGGATGAAATATTCCAAAGGGATGCAGCTATAAAAAGAAAAGGTGAAATAAAAATGTTTCACTTAGGAAAGCTGGTTATTTAGGGAAATATAATTCAGATATCTGGGTAACAATTAGCATACTTCTTAACCTAGATTGGATTTAGCCTTAAAATTTTATGGTGCTACCACCTTTTAACAAAAACAAACTATTACAGTTAATGCATTAAAGACAGAAAAGGGGAGAGAGGCTTTTCTAAAGGATCTTTGTTATCCAGAGAAGCTAATGATTCAGAGTTCAAACATTTTCCAAATTGTAGACCCTCTTATCACATATCCACATAAATTAATCTACAAAGGTAAATGAATGGTACGCCATGATCTAATAGTCTGAATAGAAAATTATGAAAAAGAAGTTGAATTTTAAATATCTATAAGTACCTACTTACATGCTTAGATTTTTATTTATCCTTTCATACCTCTATATGCCCTCTGGTCATGACATTTGTGAGAAAGGAAGCAATGAACAACTAAGTTGCCACAACTATGAGTAAAAAATAACAATTTCATGTGGTTCAGTATACTATTAACTGCATTTTACGGGGGTAACCAAGGTTTAGTGAAATTAAATAAATTGTACAAAATCCAATACCAGCAAGTATTCAATTTAAGAGCTGAACCTATATTTAATTACAAGGCCATATCCTTTATCTTTCTTCTCAAATATGTGTAGCTTTGGCAGTGAGATCTCAGAAGTACTGAAGTCAGGAATAAACATACCTGTATCAGTTTTTGGATCTTATATTTTCTTTGAAAATAAACATGGAAATATATGTAGTAAAATGCAAAATTACATGAATTCTTAAGACAACAAGAGACTCTTGAGAAATTTCATACTAATATGCGAGATCCCTTTGCTGTCAGTTCTCTGCTAAAAAATGGTAGGTAGTAAAACACACTCACTCCCAGAGTTTCTTTTTCTATCACTGCTTCTTACAGTAAACCCCCACACTGAGATTAACAATTGATCAATAGAATTATATAATCTGCTGAGAATTATGTGGTTGTTTCATGAAGGAAAAAAAAAACCTAACCATTAGAAATGTCATCAAGGGCAATGTTAAACTTCTGAATGAGTAGTCAGTGTTAAAGTAAATATTGACTTATTAGCTAGTAGTTCAGAAATGAATATAGATAGATGTAGAATATGCTTAAGTAAAATGTACATTTTTGGAAAATTAAGAAAAATACCTTCTCCCTTTTTAAATCACTTTATGCATGCATTATTTTCTTTTCTTCTTTTTCAGTATTAAAAATAAGAGTTGCATGACCCTGGCCAGTTAGCTCAGTTGGTTAAAATATTGTCCTGAAATGACAAGGTTGCTCGTTCAATTCCCAGTCAAGGCACACACAAAAAGCAACCAACAAATGCATAATTGAGTAGAACAACAAATGAATGCTTCTCTCTTCCTCTCTCTGTCTCTTTCAAAAAAAATCAATAAAAATTAAGCCCTAGCCGAATAACTCGATTGGAGTATTGTCCCAGAGCATAGAGGTTGCCAGTTGGATTCCCTGGGCAGGGCACATACAGGAGTAGCTCAATAACTATCTCATCTATCTCTCTCTTTCTCCTTGCATATATATATATAGTTGCTACATTATCTATTTCTTAATACACATCATTAAGATGAAAGAAAGACAACATTTCTGAAACTTCTATTATCTACAAGGTAATATTTAATTTTTGGTTATAATTTAGAAACTTATGAAATCTCCCGATAGTTTCTGATTTTTTATTTAATCAATAAATGTAAGCATTCAAAAATACCATATTTCTCCATGTATAACACTTTTTTAAAAAAAATTGGATCTAAAAACTGGGTGCACTTTATACAGTGGTTGTAGAAGTGTGGCATTTCAAATGCTATAGATGGAACTGAGGATAAGGCAATATATGAAGACAATGATTCGTCATCAGACACAGATGAGGACAAGCTAATGGATGGGAGTTTTGACAGTGATGAGAAGTTGTATGAATTTTATAATGAATAAAACTTGAGTTCAATAACTTTTTGTAATACATTTTTTTTCAAATTTCAGGCCCCAAAATTAAGGTGCGTCTCATATATGGGTAATATAGTAGATTTCAAAGATATGAAAAAGAGACTATTACAAATAGAGAGGACAGTGACCCACGTGTTATTTATATAACTAATTATATCAGCTGACTTTCAGTGAAATGAATTACTTTTCAATTAGATTGGTGAGTGGGATTACAAATTATTTAATGAATTAATTATCAAGGTTACATTCATCACATACAGCTTCCTCAGCAGCCTTGCTTTCCTAAAATGGCATATATTTTTTAGAGACATATAAAACAAAAATAACCTTAATCTCTGATCTCTGAGGTCTTTGTGTGTGTGTGTGTTCCTTGAAATCTCATTTAGTGAGCAAAAGATTATATTGAAGAAAATGAATATAGGATATGATTTATGTTTAGCTGATTTCTGTACTACTACTCAAACTCCTATTTATTTTTTATTAAAGCAATTGGAAAAAAAATAAATACTCATACAGAAGTCACATTTAACTCTTGTTCCTCATTAGTTTCCCAAGGTGTTTTATCAGTTAAGTATGGAGGGCAGATATGATGTTTGTTTTTAAATAGGGTATAACATGACTGGGCATAACCTCTATAATCTTCAAAAAGAATAGGCAGAAGAGTCTTGTTTTGTTTTCCTTAAGGTGATAGAGAAGTAAAAGTGCTGCTGAACATTAGAATTTGAAATGGGTAAGCAGCAGCAAGAAGAAGCAGTGCCTTCCACCCTCACAGCTGCTGGAGCTACTTGTATTAGTTATGGCAATAGTGCCCTCCAGAGGAATTCTGCAGGAATTTGAAAGGCATAAGGAAAGTAAAAGCTGTGAAAATAATTTAAATGCATACTCATAAAGTAAATTAACACACTAATCTGAGCTAGATAGTTAGTGTACACTTTAATTTCAATTCAGTGCTGAAAGCCAACACTCCACCCTCACTACAGCTATCAGCAAGCATGCACTTTTAATATTTTAGGCTATCTGGTCATCTTTACTTCTATATTACATTCTAAATTCAATCTAACATGTTCCATGTTGTTTTAAAGTCAATTTAATTCAGCCTGACCTGTGGTGGTTCAGTGGATAAAGCGTTGGCCTGGAACACAGAGGTCACTCAGGCTTGCTTGGTCAAAGCACATATAGGAGTTAATGCTTCCTGCTCCTCCCTCCTTCTCTCTCTCTCTCTCCTTCCCCTCTCTAAAATGAACAAATATTTTTTTTAAAGTAAATTTAATTCAAATAAAAAGCAAAGGACGAAGGCTAAGGAATTCAAATTTGTCTTGCCACTATTACTTTTTCATCATGGTATTTCCTTCAACAAGTCTTTAAAATTTAGTATAAATACAGCAATATTCTTGTATTAGTTTCACTAAAATAAGGCAAATTTATAAGCAATCATCATTAGTTATTAGAAGTAAATTCAAATGCTGAGTCAAAAATATACTATGGGAAGCTCTAAGTAAGTAACTTAGTTGGTTAGAGAATCATTATGCCAAAGTTGAAGGTTCCATCCCCAGTCAGGGCACATATGAGAATCAACCAATGAATGCATAAATAAGTGGAACAACAACATTTTTTTTCTCACTCTCTTTCTCTCTCTTTCCCATCTTCTTCTCTCTCTCAATAAATAAATAAATATATTTTTTAAAAAAGAATATACAATGGGGAAAAGATAGTCTCTTTAATAGTTGATGCTGAAAAAACTGGATAGCCACACACAAAAGAATGAAACTGAATCCTTATCTTACACCATACACAATCATCTAAAAATGTATTAAAGGTTTAAATATAAGGTCTAAATAAAGTTCCTCGAAGAAAACTAGAGAGTAAGCTCCTTGACATCAGTCTTGGCTAAGATGTTTTAAATTTGGCATCAAAAATAAAAACAATATTTAAAATAAAGAAGTTGCTCCACACCAAACTAAAAAGCTTCTGCACAGTGAAGGAAAATCACCTCACTAAGTGGAAAAATTTTGCAACTTATATATCTGATATGGTTTTAATATCCAAAATAAATAAAAAAACACATACAACTCAATAGCAAAAAAAAAAATGTAATTGAAACGGTGGCAGAGAAACTGAACAGATGTTTTTCTAGAGAACATACAAACGGCCAACAGGTACATGAAAAAGTGCTAAGCTTCACTAACCTTCAGGGACATGCAAATCAAAACTACAATGAAATATAATCTCAACCCTGTTAGAATGGCTGTCATCCTAAAGGCAAGAACTAACAAGTGTTGGCAAGGATGTGAAGAAAAGGGAATACTTTTGCACCATTGGTAGGAGAAGAAATTGGTGTATCCACTATGAAAAATAGTATGAAGATGCCTCAAAATGCTGAAAACAGAACGAGCATATGATCCAGCAATCACACTTCTGGATGTATACACAAAGGAAACTAAAACAAGATCAAGATGAGATAAATACTTTTCTATGTTTATTATTCACAATAACCAAAAGATGAAAACAATCTAAATCTTCATGAATGGATGAATGGATAAAGAAAATGTGATATTTGTATATAAAGAAATATTATAGAACCATGAAAATAAGGTCATTATGCCATTTGTGAAAACATAGATGGGACTTGAGGGCATTACACTAAGTGAAGTAAGTCAGACAAATATATGAGGCTACTTGTATGTGGAATTTAAAGAAACTAAACTCATAGAAATAAAGTAAGTGGTGGTTACTAGAGTCTGAAAGTAAAAAAAATGGGGAGATGTTGATCACAGGGTATCAAACTTCCAGTTATATGATAAATATGCCCTAGAGAACAAATATATAGATTAATAATATTGTATTATAATACTTGAAAGTTGTTAAGAGAGTATATCTAAATGTTTTTACTACAAAAAGAAAGAAATAGTAATAAAGTGACATGATGTAGGAGTTAGCTAATTCTAGAAGATGGCAATTTTATATGTGTATATATTTAGTGTAAGTGTAAATATATGTATTTAGATAAATTAACACATTTTACATCTTAAACTTGCACAATGTTATAGGAAAATTATATTTCAATAAAGATGGAAAAGTAAATTCAGATAAAAATTAATAGATTTTTATAAATGTTTCTCAATTTTAATTTTTATTAAGATAAATCTTAATATATTATAAACTATATGAAAAAAAGCTTTTCAGTGTTTTTTATCTTTAAGAAGATAAAAAACATTTTTTAAAATTATTTTTATTTATTCATTTTAGAGGAAATGGAGAGAGAGAAAAAGTGGGGAGGAGCAGGAAGCTTCAACTCCCATATGTGCCTTGACTGGGCAAGCCCAGGGTTTTGAACCGGCAACCTCAGCATTCCAGGTCGACACTTTATCCACTGCATCATCACAGGACAGGCAGAAGATAAAAGATTTTTGAGACCAAAATTAGACTGAAGTGAATTCTTATAAAAACAATTGAATATAGTAATTTTCTCATAAATAAGTACATTACAAAGCTACAATATAAACCTTTAGTTCTAACTCCGCTAAATCATTAATGAAACTTTTAAATTTTATATGGCTATCAGGAAAAGAGAGTGAGGATCTTAAAGAGTAAGTTTCTAAGAGAAGTTTATTAAAGTATTTTTATAGCTGTGATCACTGATCAAGAGGGAGGATTAAACAGCTAAATTATTACTGTACTGGTAACCATTTAGTTGTATATATTAAAAGTGTTCATAGTGTTAACAGAAGAGATTGAAAAAAATGATTTAGACTGTTGTCATTCCAATTGCTGAAACAAAGCATGGACACATGTAATTTTATTTAAATAGCAACTGATAAGATAAAATAAGAGTGAACAAAACTCCTTTCATAGAGTTTGAGTCAATCATTAAACATGAAATAAGCTGAGCTCACCCTGTTTGCATTTGAATGATGAGAGAAATAAAGTTTTAAATAAAGAAGAAATTATAAGGTAAGTGAGACTAATGTGAAATATGTTGTGAACATTTTCTGTATTTATAAAATCATATAAATGCCTGAATAGTTGTAAAAGTTATTAATTCATAATTGAATAGAATTTTCATAAAGAAAGTTTCTTCAATGTACCTTCATAAAAATTGGAAGGGATAGTTGTTTCTTGGTAAAAATTGTTGAGAGAACAGGGTATAGCAAAAATACTTTGTATAATCATTTCACTGTTGAAGATCTTGGTTTGAAACTTCTTTTAAAAATGGAAGTATAAAAAAACCCAAAAAGGTTAAATGATATTGTCAAGGTCAGCATTCTGCTTCATCCTGAAACAATTTTAATTTGAAGAAAGAAGAGGATAAAATAGAAACTTTAGAAATACAGGTAGATAAGCACAGATATTTTAGTTTTGAGTATGTTGTTGAAGAATAGTAATTAGTGAGAATGAGTGCTGAACACTTGAGAAAGCAGTGGTGAGATTAATAAAGTCTTTATTATGGATCCATCACTTCTAATTTTTTTTTTACCTTCTAGTTTATGAAACTAGCCTTCATTTTAAATGTATACACTCATTTCCTATGGTTCTAGAATTTTCAGATAAAATTTTAATTCAGAAATTCTAAATATGACACTCCATTTCACACTGATCTGTCATTTTAATAATAAACAACACTTGTAAGCTCATTGATATAATAAATATTCTGTGTATATTTATGTGCTAGATTTTACTATACATATAAGGAATATCAAGAAAAATCATGACTATCCTGACCAGGCAGTGGCACAGTAGATAGTGTAGGACTGGGACACAGAAGACTCAGGTCTGAAACTCCGAGGTTGCTGTCGAGTGAGGGATGTTGGGCAGATGAAATATATTATGCTCACTTTGTTAAAGATGGCTCTGCCCACGTGCAAGTTTTAAGAGTAAGCTTTTCCCCACACCCTTAACTGATTGGATGATGTAGGGTGGTGCACTGTCATGAGGAATCTTCCCATTATGCTTCCGATGAGTGACTTCTTATCAGAGACTTTCTTGTTTATAGATTGAATTAGGGTTTGGATTTCTACAGTATAAAGTGGGGCAGACCTGGGAGCTTGCTCTCTCTTGGTTCCTGAGGTATTAGAGAGGAGAGCAGAGAAAGGCATGTGGAGGAGGCCAGGAGAAGCAGCCAAGATGGAAGAGTGCTGAAGGAGAAGCCACTTTGTGCAGAGTTTGTGTAGAGGGAAGGAGATGGGAAACAGAGGTGAATAAGTCTAGTGAGCTAGAAGCCTTTGATTCTAGGAAACTCAAATAAGTCAGTAGCTTTGTGAGCACTGAAAGAGTGGGTTTTGGAGCCCAGTGTGTGTTTTTGCTTGCCCGCTGGGTGCAAGCTAGAATTAAAGCTGATGGCTCACCAGTTCTTGGCTCCGTTGTTTCATTACCGACTGTCCAAATCTAATGGGAACCTGCACGGGTCAGGTGGTTGTGATCCTGACCCTCACTACTGGTTTTACAAGGGATCATCTGGTTTGAGCATGGGCTTATCTGGTTTGAGCAAGACTCACCAGCTTGAGTCCTGGGTCACTGACTTGAGCAAGGGGTAACTCGGCCTGCTGTAGTTCCCTCATCTCCCCCCATTAAGACACATATGAGAATGCAATCAATAAACAACTAAAGTGCTGCAACTAAAAGTTATGCTTTTCATCTCTCTCCCTTCCTGTCTGTCCCTATCTGTCCCTCTCTCTGTCTCTCTCTGTCACATACACACACACAATTATGACTAAATACCTACCTTCAAGAGTTTATATTCAGTAAGAAAGAACGAAATGACAAGTATAGTTCAAGGTGCAGTGTGATAATAACTATGAAACTTAGAGTTCTTTACAAAAGAACTATTTCTATCACTATTTTTATATTTAATATAAAAATAGTGATAGAAAAGAATATTAGTGTTGGGCAGATAAAATATATTATGCTCACTTTGTTAAAAGCCCATGCTGAATAAGTCTGGTGAGCTAGAAACCTTTGATTCTAGGAAACTCTGATAAGTCAGTAGCTTTGTGAGCACTGAATGTGTGGGTTTTGGAGCCCAGTGTGTGTTTTTGCTTGCCTGCCGGGTGCAAGCTAGAATTAAAGCTGATGGTTCACCAGTTCGTGGCTCCTGTGTTTCATTACCGACTGTTGGGAAGATATATTATGCTCACTTTGTTAAAGATGGCGTTGCCCACATGGAAGTTCGTTGATATTAATTTGTGTTCTGGAATAGGCTGTGGGCAGGCCGGGTCGTTATAGCCTAAGGCTTAGTTTAAGAGTAAGCTCTTCCCCATACCCTTGACTGATTGGATGATGTAGGGTGGTGATGTAGGGAGGAATCCCATTATGCCTCAGATGGGTGGCTTTGTATCAGAGACTTTCTTGTATGTATAATTGGATTAAAGGTTTGGATTATCTATGCTATAAAGTGGGCGGACTGGTAGCTAGATCTCTCTCTCGGTTCCTGGGTTCCTGAGATTAGTATTAGAGAGGAGAGCAGAGTAAGGCCATGTGGAGGAGAAGTAGCCAAGATGGCAGAGTGCTGAGGAAGAAGCCAGTTTGTGCAGAGTTTGTGTAGAGAGAAGGAGATGGGAAACAGAAGTGAATAAGTCTGGTGAGCTAGAAACCTTTGATTCTAGGAAACTCGGATAAGTCAGTAGCTTTGTGAGCACTGAATGTGTGGGCTTTGGAGCCCAGTGTGTGTTTTTGCTTGCCCGCCGGGTGCAAGCTAGAATTAAAGCTGATGGCTCACCAGTTCGTGGCTCCTGTGTTTCATTACCGACTGTTCGAATCTAATGCGAACCTGCATGGGTCAGGCGGCTGTGATCCTGACCCTGGCTACTGGCTTTACACTGACTGTTCGAATCTAATGCAAACCTGCACTGGCCAGGCAGCTGTGATCCTGACCCCAGCTACTGGCTTTACAATTAGCCTTCAAAGTGATCTTGGTAAATTAATGACATAAAATTGAGCAAAATAAATGCATCTGCCAAAAAAGAAAAATAATACATTTTTCCCCAAATACGATAATATATAAAAAAGTAAAATACTAATTGCACATCAATAGAGATAACAAGATAATATAAGTAATAAAGCCTAAAAAGAAAATAAAAGTAATTAAGATAATTTCAATATAACAACTCTGGTCAAACTGTTTGTAAAAGCAGATATTTAACAAATTGGAATTCTGGAAGTTCTTGGTGGATTGCTCAAAGGGTTATAATAAAATAAAAAATTTATTAGTCAAAAAATTTATATCATTTTTGGTGGAATTCCAAGGTCACATTGTATCTAATGTCTGAGTCTCTGACAATTACCTTAATCCAGGAGATCCATGAATTATCTGAGATTTTATCTTCCTATAAATGGATTTTAAAGTAAAGTGTTAAGAAAGTCAAGGAAGTACTAGAATTTCCAATTGTTATTTGATGAGTCACAGCTCTATCACTATTATAATGCTCCTCTCTCTGTAAAATATAAATAAAATCTTAAAAATAAAAAAAATATCAATTGTTTGCATGGGTGACTCTGAAACACAAAACAAGAAATATTATAATTTGAATATTTAATGGCAGTAAACTAAGCTAATGAGAATCATTCATGTTTAAGTTGGAGATTGTCTATTTGAGAATTTTCTAAATCATATAACAATGGTCTGATAAAAGTTACATGCTCTGTAAAATATAAAGTATAACCAATAAGTCTAGAATTTGTTTGGTCACTGCAGGACTTCTTATTGCTTTTAATGTGCCTTTCTTTCTTTCTTCTTCCTTCCTTCCTTCCTTTCTTCCTTCATTCATTTATTTACTTACTTACTTACTTATTTATTTAATTCTTTCTTCCTTCTCTTTCTTTCTTTCTCTTTCTTTTTTCTTTCTTTTTTTTCTCTCCCTCTCTTTTCTCTCTTCTCTTCTTTTTAATGTCTCAGAGGGAAATCTTATAAACTCTGTTTCCCAAGCATATTTGGGGTGGGAGCACAGATGTCTGATATCTCCTATTACTAGAGATCCAGAAAGCCCGGTTTTAGGCTACGAAGTTAGGATACTCAAAAGTCTCCAGTTTCTTCTGCCAATATCAGTGGCCATTTCTTTTGTAACATGCCCCACATCTAAAGAGAGAGGAGCCAGAATAATGAATCAGTGAGATTCAAATTAGTGAGAATTGATAAAAAGCAAAAATTAGCATCCTGGATTGGGAACTATGGCAGTGGTGATTGGGAGCTACCAAGGACATAAGATGGAGCAGACATAGAGGAAAGCAAACCTGAAACAGAAAGAAAGAGCAACCAGTTCTAATGACAGTACTGAAATCTTAGATCAATCAGTGTCTGAAGTCAACTATATCTCTTAATTTCTAAATTATAAAAGCCCATAAGTTTTCTCTCTTTCCTTTTCCACATCCTAAACCAACTTGCAACCAAAATAAGCATTACTGATCAACTTGGGAAATATTTAGACAAGGTTCATCAGCTTTGATTCAATGGCTGATATTTTGTATCTGTCAATCACCATTAAGATAATCATATTCTTTATATATGTCAGTCATATATTATATGACATGTACTTTGGGACATGTTTTGTTTTTGTCATATACCTCATTAAGACAATTATCTCTTTTCTGACTCATTATACATTAGTTTTAAATTTATTTCTCAAGATAATTTTGTTTTATCTGCAAGTTCTCAATATTTTCCCTCTGTACTACTGTATTTGTAGCATAATAATGAATCTAATAAAATGGTCCCAACCAACTACTTTTATGTAAATATCTCTGATCCAATAGAGTGCTTTTTGTTATTAGAAATGTAGAGCATATTCTCTATAAACTAAACAGACAAAATGGTATCTGGCACCTAATAGGCTTGAAGGCTGTTGCATTTCTTCTTAGATGAGGTAATAAATCTGCATTTTCTCTTGCTGTGGAATTACTCTCTCTGGACTGCACATGTGTTCAAAAATTTGACTTGCCAATTTCTCTCCCCTTCTCTCCAAGAAAAGATGTTCCTATGAAGCTTTAAAAGTTTTTTAAATTGTTAATAACTAGTGTACTATCATGTTATTTTAGTTTTCCATTGCCGTTGCGACACTATAGCTGTTCATTGATTGCTCTCTCACATGTGCCTTGACCGCGGGCCTTCAGAAGACAAAGCAACCCCTTGCTGGAGCCAGCAACCTTGGGTCCAAGCTAGCGAGCTTTTGCTCAAGTCAGAGGGGCCCGTGCTCAAGGGGGCAAGCTCGGGGTCTCAAACCTGGGTCTTCTGCATCCCAGTCTGATGCTCCATCCACTGTGCCACTGCCCGGCCAGGCTGTACTATCATGTTTTTAACCTTCTCGTGGTATTTCTTGTTGAATAAGAATTACTATTTTATTTTTTAAAACAGACAGGGACAGAGAGACAGAAAGAGAAAGAGGTGAGAAGCATCGATTTGTAGATGAGGCACTTTAGTTGTTTATTGACTGCTTCTCATACGTGCCTTGACTAGGGGGTTCTAGTGGAGTCAGTGACCCCTTGCTCAATCAGTGACCCTGTGCTCAATCAGAACCTAGTGACCTTTGGGCTCAAGCCACAGACCATGGGGTCATGTCTGTGATCCCACACTTGAGCTGGTGACCTTACACTCTAATTGGTGACCCCTCACTCAAGCTGGTGAGCCCGAGCTTAAGCCAAGTGACCTTGGGGTTTTGAACCAGGTTCTTCAGCATCCCAGATCGATACTCTACCTACTGTATCTCCACCTGGTCAAGCAAGAATTACTTTCAAAGAATGGATATCCAATGGCATAACTTAATTAAAGGTAGTTTGAGACTGCCAGCCCCTATTTGTCAACTTAAATGATATCAATAAAGCAACTATCTTTCCATCTTTCCTTTAAAATTAGTATCACTCTTTTATGATGTTTTCTCCTACTTCTACTATAAGCATTTTTCTTTCAGTCCTTGCTGTGGTTCTTCTAGAACCTCAATAATAATATATAAACTCATTATCAAATCACAATGAACTGCTTTTTGACACTTAGAAAAGCATTTTATTTCCAGAAGGTGGTGCTCTAGAATAGTTGAAAACAGATTCACTTCCATCTGAGACAAAGCAAACTTTCATTCATTACCATTCAAGTTAGCTTAATTTTGAAACACAGAATCATGTTTAAACAAAACAAGTGCCCTGCTTCCCTTTCTTTGATAGCATTTAAAAGTCTAAATATTTTTCTGTCTTTGACCAAAATTACTGTCTGGGAAAATTAACAGTGTAACTTATATATTGTAGTACAAAGACAAAATAGACAAACACAGTACAAACACAGACAAAATAGGCAAAAAGTAGAGCAGTTTCACATAAGAGTAGATAGCTTTTGTTTTGACTTTTAATAAAGTTAATTTATAAATTATTTAAATGACATTTTAATCCAAGCAACTATTTTATATAAAAAAATAATATAATTAGCTTTGGTTTTTTATGACCTCCTAGTGATTATTAATTTCTTTTTTTTTTATTTTATTCAGTTTAGAGAGGAGACAGAGAGAGAGAGAGAGAGAGAGAGAGAGAGAGAAAGGGGGGAGGAGCTGGAAGCATCAACTCCCTAATGTGCCTTGACCAGACCAGTGCAGGGTTTTGAACTGGCAACCTCAGTGTTCCCAGGTTGACATTTTATCCACTGCGCCACCACAGGTCAGGCCGACCTCCTAGTGATATTTAAAAATATTTTTGAAATTATAAAAACCTTGGCCTAGGCTCTGGCTGGTTGGCTCAGCAGTAGAGCATCAGCCCAATGTGTGGAAGTCCTAGGTTTGATTCTTGGTCAGGGCTCACAGGGAAGCAATCCTCTGGTTCTCCACCCCTTCTCCTCCTTCTTCTCTCTCTATCTTTTTTTTCATTTTAATTTATTTTTATTTTTTTTAAGGGACAGAGAGAGAGTCAGAGAGAGGGATAGATAGGGACAGACAGACAGGAACAAAGAGAGGTGAGAAGCATCAATCATTAGCTGTCGTTGCCGTTGCAACACCTTAGTTGTTCATTGACTGCTTTCTCACATGTGCGTTGACCGTGGGCCTTCAGCAGACTGAGAAACCCCTTGCGGGAGCCAGCGACCTTGGGTCCAAGCTGGCGAGCTTTTGCTGAAGCCAGATGGGCCCGCGCTCAAGCTGGCGAGCTCAGGGTCTGGAACCTGGGTCTTCCGCATCCCAGTCCAATGCTCTATCTATTGCGCCACTGCCTGGTGAGGTTCTTCTCTCTCTTTCTATGTCTTTCTCCCTCTCATGGCTCAAATGGTTTAAGTAAGCTGGCCCTGGGTGCTGAGGAAGGCTCCATGTCCTTGCCTTAGGTGCTGACATAGCTCAGTTGCTGAGCAATGGAGCAGCAGTCCCAGATGAGCCAAGCATGGTCCTGTAAGGGGCTTGTTGGGTAGATCCTGGTCAGGGTGCATGCGAGAGTCTGTCTCTCTGTCTCTCACTTAGTTAAAAAAATAAATAAATAAAATAAAGACAAAAAAAATCTTGGCCTGCAAAATGCATACAGAAGAAGCTGAAAAGGAGTAAAAAATTAGAAGAGACAAAAAAACAATCTTCAGGGAAGAAAAAACAATCCCGTTATTTCTTGAATTTTTTAAACAGAGTTTTTATAAATTTTTGCCTAGTAAAAATGTTTATGGAATTATAGAAATAAAAATATTTGACTACAGTTAATTGATCCATTTTTTATGTAGTGACAGCGAATGTGTAATTTTGCCTGGATTGTGAATATTTCTAGAACTTCTTAAAAATTTTTATTAGCAATGAGAACTTATTCAGTGGCCAAAAGAAAACCATATTTAAAATGCTAAAGTCCACTTAAACTATTACCTAATAATTTTGTGAAAGAACTAAAAGTTTTAGTCGTAATCATTTATATTTGAGTATTGTTGTTTACCAATTGCTATACATAAACTACCAATGCATCTCTAAAATAACAGTATGTGACAATATTACAGGCTGAATTGAAAGCATATTTGAAATTCATAATGTAAAGTGCATTTCATTTAGCACTTAGTATCACGAATGCATCCACAGTCTCACTCTTACTTTACTAAGGTACTCCATAGTCAAAAATATTTGATAATAAGATCAAGAACAGATTTCCCAGCTCAAATATTTGACTATCCAAGCTCTACATTAAATTTGTCTCTCTTGAAATATGTAAAAAAAGTGTTTGGATTATTCAAAACTATTATTTTTTGGTCTTGGTTAAATTTCAACTTCTCTGCAGTCTCAATTAATAATGCATTATAAAAATATACACACCACACCCACTTATAAGGATTTGGAGGGATGTTTGCAAATTAAACCAATATCTTAGAGAGTACCAAGATTACTTGTGACCCTTCGGCAATATTAATAACTCTACTAACAATCTAATGCTAAATGTAATAAACTCTTCAAATACTTTAAAATATGTAAATTGCATTTTTTTTTCTTTCAATTTGTTCTCAACTAGAGTTGTTTCCTGAAAGTTGATATAAGGGACATTCAGTTGAAAAGCGATAAAACATAACTCTTCAAATATTAACATCTGGAATTAAGAAGACCAATATTCAAATTCAAATCAATGTTTCTAGTTCTCAGACAAACCTAGAAATACATTATCACAATTTTCTAAGCAGAATATAGCTACTTGTGCAAGCCATAAATAAAACTATTGAACTAATACACTATACATTCCTGATTCCCAATTTTGCTCAAAGATAGAGGTGAAGATGAATCATTATATTTTAAACAAACTCAACATAATTATTTACTGTGTGCATTCAATTATAAGATAAAATGTAACATCTTAAATAAATGTTATATTTGTTATGGACTAGTACAGACTTCTCTGACAATAAAGTACTTTATTGGATAATTTTAAAAAACTTTTGAGTGTCTAATATCCCAAAGATTATATTACATTTTAGAATTTCAATTTTATCTTTACTTAAATCAACATTACCTACAATGTTTATGTTATGAAAAGTTATTTATTATATTGAAGAGTTAAGATTATAGTTGTCCTAAAATTATTTCATTTATGAAGAAAGCTATGTTTATCTTAGATTATTTTATTTGATCCTAAAATAACCTTTAAAGATCGATATGGAATGTGTTATTTCTGTTCTATCTTTAAAGAGAAGATAAATATTCAGAATAAAATCTTAAAAATAGTAAGTAAAAATTAATTGATATGAGATTTTCAGATCTGGCCATGATAGACAAATGTTCATCAGATTGACATTTATGCAGAAAATAATTGCAAAACCAGACAATATTGGGAAACAAAGAACTCAGAATTGTGATCATTGACAGAAAGGAAATATTTAAAATGATGTCTACATTCATTTTGCCTTTTTTTATGGACCACAGTCTAATTTAAGAAGCAGAGCCCAAACACAGAACAACAATTTTCCTAAGTAGAAGAAATGTAGATAGGAGTTCTCTGCCACCAAAGTAGCTGTTATGTGTAGGAAAGGGTACCAGGGAGAAAGTAGCTGAAAAGAGACCTCGATCAATCTGAGGGTCTTCTTGAGTTTATGTTCAAGTTTTAAGGTCTACATGCATAAAGAAACACTGCAGAATCCTGACACTGCAACTCTAAAGCTATAAACCCAACAAAGGCTCTGGTATGGCAGTGTTTGAATGCATTATAGACTTCACCAGCCAAAGAGGAAAAACCTTGTTAAACACTCCAGAATTGCCCAGACTTAGGTGCAGGTTGCTCTATCCTCCTTCTGTAATCAAACCCAAATGATCAAGTTGAGACACTATTAAAGTGATTTCATGCCAGAGAAAAAAACAATCTCCTGGCATAATCTAGAATATCTATAAAGGAAGAAATAATCTATGATGATAGAATTTAAGATGGCGAATGTGTCTAAGAGGAGAGGTTCAATTCTTTTGAAGGAGCATGATGCAACTTTCCATGGGTAAATGAAAATGTCTTGTATCTGGACTGGGCTCTGAGTTAAACAGTTCTAAGTATTTTTCAAAACTCATCAGACTATACACTTAAGATCTATAAATTTCACCGTATGTTAATTGTTTCAAAAAAGATTGTATTTAAACAAAATAATAGAAAAATGGGAGCATTTTTAAAAATTGTGCTAAAAATTGTTATGGTATGTAAAACAAATTTTCTTTTTTGCTGTATTTGTTTTGGCTCGAGAGAACAACAAAAAATGAGTAAAGAAATAAGTGTTAATAATTTTAAAAACTTTTTATGAATGTATACAGTTAGTAGAAATAATGCAATAAGGATATTCAAGTACAATAAAGCCCAAAAGCAATATCAAGATTTATTGACAATGAAATTAAAATAAACATAGTTGTTTAGTATGTTCAAAAAGCAAGAGGAAGGAGGGGGGAGCAAGATGGCGACGGAGTAGGCGGACGTACCAATTTCCAACTCCCAGAACCAAAGTGGATTACAACTCAATTTTAAGAACCATCACCTGGATAAACCAACTTTCAACAAAACTAAGTGGACTCTTCAACCAAGGAACACAGAAGAAGCCACATTGAGACTGGTAGGAATAGCGAAAACGCGAAGAGGGCTGCCCAGCTCCCCGGAGCAAACAGCAGCCCGGAGAGACCCTTGTCGCGGGAGGAGAGTTTGGCGGAGAGGGAGGGACCTGGGTCCCAGGAACCAAGCCCCAGCCTGCAGTCCTAGATCCTAGAAGAGGCGTTTGGACAGTTTTGAGCTGTGAAACAAGTGAGGGAGCTCCCAGGCCTACAGTGTGGAGTATTAGGTCCCTTCCTACTCTGCTGAGGGCTGCTTAAGGTTTTGGGGCGGCAGGACGCTGAAAGGCGGTTCTGTCGGCGTGGGCAGAGGCCAAGCCGGTGGGAGATCGGTCTAGCCCAGAGGGTCGGAGGAGACGCGCGAAAGCGGTCCGGAAGCTGCGGGCCTGTCTTTAATCCCACTAACGGGGACAAAGTGGCAGGCCAGGAATGGGCAGGCCCTGCACAAGCTGGTCCTGACCGCGGGGACCGGGCTAGGATCAGGGACGGGCAGGGGCTCGTGGCTGAGCTGACACTACCAGTCCCCCACCCCCCCGCAACCCCCGGCCGGAGAAACCGCGATAGGCCAGTATACGTGCGCTGGCGGGCTCTGAGCGCGGGAACGGGGTGGGCCCCGAGACAAGTGGAGGCTCGCAGCTGAGCCCACGCTACTATCCCCATCCGGCCGGAGAAACCGCGGATAGCATTCACACGTGCACGAGCGAGCGGGCTCCGAACTTGGGGGCGGGGTAGAGTCTGGGATGAGCGGAAGTACGCAGCTGAGCGGAAGCCAGCAAACACGCCCGCCCCAATAAACCTTGGTTTCCGACCCTGCGCAGAAGAGCCCTGGCCTCGAGGGCAGGGCTAAAGCTCCGGACGGGCAAAAGCTTACAGCTGAGAGCACGTCAAAAGCCCCGCCTAACCCACGGAACTGTAGCGAGCAGGCTCCAACTGCTGGTTCTGGGCGGAAGTCCGGAAATAGGCTGGGTCCGCAGCTGAGCAAAGGTGCTCACCTCTACCCTTGGTGCTAATCTTGTGGCTTCAGTGACAGCCCCTCCCACGGAGAAGAGGCAGAAATCACAGCAAAAGCCACAGTGGGCTGGCACTGGCAACGCTCATACCCAAACACCCTAGGCACCGGCAGAGGGGGTGGGGGGCCTGCAGATAGACCACACCTAGAGAACACAAAGGCAACACCTACTGGACTCCAGTGGCCACAACTTGCTTATACACAGAAAAAATGGGCAGGCAGAGGAATGCAAACCAAATGAATCAAGAGAAATCCCCAGAGAAGGACCTGAATGAACCAGATATAACCAAATTACCAGAAGCAGAATTTAGAATAATGATAGTTAGGATGTTCAAAGAAATTAAAGCAACAATGGATAGTCATTATAAACATCTAAATAAAGAGATAACAAGTATAAAAAATGAAATTGAAATAATAAAAAAGAATCAGACAGAAATGACAAATACAGTATCAGAACTGAAGACCACAATGGAAGGAATTAAAAGCAGGATGGATGACGCTGAGGATCGAATAAGCGAATTAGAGGACACAATAAACAAAGGCACAGAAGCAGAGAAGAAAAAGGAAAGGAGACTTAAAAAATGTGAGGAAACTCTAAGGGAGCTTTGTGATAACATGAAGAGAAACAACATTCGCATCATAGGGGTGCCTGAAGAAGAGGAGAGAGGACAGGAAATGGAAACTGTGTTCAATCAAATCATAGCAGAAAACTTTCCTAAATTAAGGCTGGGAAACACTCCACACATTTAAGAAGCACAGAGATCTCCATTAAAGAGAAACCCAAAAAGATCTACACCAAGACACATCATAGTTAAAATACCAAAGATAATGGATAAAGAAAAAATCTTAAAAGCTGCTAGAGAAAAAAAGACTATCACCTACAAAGGAGCCCCAATAAGGATGACATCGGACTTCTCAACAGAAACACTTGAGGCCAGAAGGGAATGGCAAGAAATAATCAAAGTAATGCAGACAAGAACCTACAACCAAGACTACATTATCCAGCAAGGCTAACGTTTAAAATTGAAGGAGAAATAAAGAGCTTCCCAGAAAAAGAAAGCCTCAAGGAATTCATAAAAACCAAACCAATTCTGCAAGAGATACTAAGGGGCCTCTTGTGAACAGTTTAAAGGGAGGAATGAATAGAGCAATAGAAGAATACAGCTTTAAAGAATAAAATGACAATAAACAACTACATATCAATAATAACCTTAAATGTAAATGAATTAACTGATCCAATCAAAAGACATAGGGTAGCTGCATGGATAAAGAAACAGGACACATACATATGCTGTCTACAAGAGACACACCTTAAAACAAAAGATGCTCATAGACTGAAGGTAAAAAGATGGAAAAAATATTTTATGCAAATGGAAATGAAAAAAAAGCAGGGGTAGCAATACTTATATCAGACAAATGGACTTTAAAACAAAGGCTATAGTAAGAGATAAAGGAGGACACTATATAATGATAAAGGGAACAATTCAACAGGAAGATATAACTATTGTAAATATCTATGCAACAAATATAGGAGCCCCGACATACATAAAGCAGACTTTGATGGATATAAAGGGCGAGATTAACAGCAATACTATCATAGTAGGGGATTTCAATACCCCCCTAACAACACTGGATAGATCCTCAAGACAGAAAATTAACAAAGAAACAGCAGACTTAAAGGATACACTAGATCAACTTGATTTAATAGATATCTTCAGAACTTTTCACCCTAAAGCAGTAGAATATACATTCTTCTCAACCGCTCATGGTACGTTTTCTAGGATAAACCACATGTTAGGACACAAAAATGGTCTCAATAAATTTAAGAAGATTGAAATCATATCAAGCATTTTCTCTGATCACAATGCCATGAAACTAGAAATTAACTACAAAAGAAAAAATGAAAAATACTTAAACATTTGGAAACCGAATAGCATGTTATTAAATAATGAATGGATTAACAATGAGATCAAAGAAGAAATAAAAAAGTTTCTAGAAATAAATGATAATGAGCATACATCAACTCAAAATTAATGGGACACAGCAAAAGCAGTTCTGAGAGGGATGTTTATTGCACTACAGGCATATCAAAAGAAGATAGAAAAAGCTCAAATAAGCAACCTGACCCTGCAGCTAAAAGAACTAGAAAAACAACAACAAATAAAACCCCAGACAAGTAGAAGGAAGGAAATAATAAAGGTCAGAGCAGAAATAAATGACATAGAGGCTAAGGAAACAATACAGAGGATCAATGAAACAAGAAGCTGGTTCTTTGAAAAGGTAAACAAGATTGATGAACCTTTAACTAGACTCACCAAGAAAAAAAGAGAGAGGACTCAAATAAATAAAATTAGAAAGGACAGTGGAGAAATAACAACCGACACAACAGAAATACAAAGTATTGTAAGAAAATACTATGAAGAACTATATGCCAAAAAATTAGACAATCTTGGTGAAATGGACAAATTCTTGAATCATATAACCTTCCAAAAATCAATCTGGAAGAATCAGAACACCTAAACAGACCAATTACAACAAATGAGATTGAAACAGTTATCAAAAAACTCCCAAAAAACAAAAGTCCTGGGCCTGAAGGCTTCACAAGTGAATTCTATCAAAAATTCAAAGAAGAACTAACTCCTTTTCTCCTCAAGCTATTTCAAAAAATTCAAGAGGAAGGAAGACTTCCAAACTCCTTTTATGAGGCAAGCATAATTCTGATCCCAAAACCGGGCAAAGACAACACAAAGAAAGAAAATTATAGGCCTATATCCCTGATGAATTTAGACGCTAAAATTCTCAACAAAATATTAGCCAACCGGATCCAGCAATATATGAAAAAAATCATACACCACGATCAAGTGGGATTTATTCTGGAGAGGCAAGGCTGGTTCAATATTCGCAAATCAATCAATGTGATTCACCACATAAACAAAAGGAAGGACAAAAATCACATGATAATTTCAATAGATGCAGAAAAGGCATTTGATAAAATCCAGCACCCATTCATGCTCAAAACTCTCAGTAAAGTGGGAATACAGGGATCATTCCTTAACATGATAAAGGGCATCTACGATAAACCGACAGCAAACATCATACTAAATGGACAAAGATTAAAAGCAATCCCCTTAAAATCAGGAACCAGGCAGGGTTGCCCACTTTCACCACTCTTATTCAACATAGTTCTGGAAGTCATAGCTACAGCAATCAGGCAAGAAGAAGAAATAAAAGGCATCCAAATTGGAAAAGAAGAAGTAAAACTGTCATTATTTGCAGATTATATGATATTGTATATTGAAAACCCTAAAGTCTCAGTCAAAAAACTACTGGACCTTCAGCAAGGTGGCAGGATATAAAATTAATACTCAAAAATCAGAGGCATTTCTATATACCAACAATGAACTGTCAGCAAAAGAAATTAAGGAAACAATCCCCTTCACTATTGCAGCCAAAAAAATAAAGTACCTAGGAGTAAATTTAACCAAGGAGGTTAAGGACTTGTACTCGGAAAATTATAGAACATTGATAAAAGAAATCAAGGAAGATAAAAACAAGTGGAAGCATATACCATGCTTATGGCTAGGAAGAATAAACATCATTAAAATGTCTATATTACCCAAAGCAATTTATAAATTCAATGCAATACCAATTAAAATACCAATGACATACTTCAAAGATATAGAACGCATATTCCAAAAATTTATATGGTACCAAAAAAGAACACAAATAGCCTCTGCAATCTTAAAAAGAAAAAATAAAGCAGGAGGTATCACTCTTCCTGATATCAAGGTTTACTATAAGGCCATTATACTCAAGACAGCCTGGTACTGGCATAAGAACAGGCACATAGATCAATGGAACAGAACAGAGAACCCAGAAATAAACCCACAGCTTTATGGACAACTGATATTTGACAAAGGAGGAAAGAACATACAATGGAGTAAAGACAGCCTCTTTAACAAATGGTGTTGGGAAAATTGGACATATACCTGCAAAAAAATGAAACTAGACCATCAACTTACACCATTCACAAAAACAAACTCAAAATGGATAAAAGACTTAAATGTAAGCCGTGAAACCATAAGCATCTTAGAAGAAAACATAGGCAGCAAGCTCTCCGACATCTGTAGCAGGGGTATATTTGCCGATTTATCTCCACGGGCAACTGAAATAAAAGGCAAGATAAACAAATGGGACTATATCAAACTAAAAAGTTTTTGCACAGCTAAAGACAATAGGAACAGAATAAAAGACAAACCACACAATGGGAGAACATATTCGACAGCACATCTGATAAGGGGTTAATAACTAAAATTTATAAAGAACTTATAAAACGCAACACCAGGAAGACAAACAATCCAATCAAAAAATGGGCAAAAGAAATGAATAGAAATTTCTCCAAAGAGGACATACAGATGGCCAATAGGCATATGGAAAAATGCTCAACATCACTAATCATTAGAGAAATGCAAATTAAAACCACAATGAGATATCACCTCACACCAGTCAGAATGGCACTTATCAGCAAAACAACACAGAATAAGTGCTGGCGAGGATGTGGAGAAAAGGGAACCCTTCTGCACTGCTGGTGGGAATGCAGACTGGTGCAGCCACTGTGGAAAACAGTTTGGAGATTCCTCAGAAAATTTGAAATCGAACTGCCTTTTGACCCAGCTATCCCACTTTTAGGAATATACCCTAAGAACACCATAGCACTGTTCGAAAAGAAGAAATGCTCCCCCATGTTCGTGGCAGCATTGTTCACAATAGCGAAGATCTGGAACCAGCCTAAGTGTCCGTCAGAAGACGAGTGGATTAAAAAGCTTTGGTACATATATACTATGGAATACTACTCAGCCATAAGAAACGATGACATCGGATCATTTATAACAAAATGGATGTACCTTGATAACATTATACGGAGTGAAATAAGTAAATCAGAAAAAAAGAAAAACTGAGAACAGCACGATTACATACATAGGTGGGACATGAAAGTGAGGGTATGAGACATGGACAAGAGAGTGGTGGTTATGGGATGGGGGGAGGGAGGGAAGAGTGGGATAGGGAGGAGGGGAAGGACACAGGGAAAACCAGATTGAAGGTGACAGAGGACAATTTGACTTTTGGTGATGGGTATGCAACACAATTGAATGATAAGATAACCTGGAGATGTTTTCATTGTACATATGTACCCTGATTTATTGGTGTCACCCCATTAGAATTAATAATAATAAAAAATATATATATATAAAAAAAAGAAAAAAGCAAGAGGAAGGTTCTGGCCAGTTGGCTCAGATGTAGATCATTAGTCTGGTGTGTGGAAGTCCTGGCTTTGATTTCCAGCCAAGGCACATAGGAGAAGCTCCCCATCTGCTACTCCACCCTTCCCCCTCCCCTTTCTCTCTATCTCTCTCTTCCCCTCCCACAGCCAAGGCTCTATTGAAGCAAAGTTGGTCCATGCACTGAGGATGGCTCCATGGCCTCCATCTCAGGTGCTAAAATGGCTCTGGTTGTCACGAAGCAACGCCCCGGATGGGCAGAGCATCACTCCCTGGTGGGCTTGCCAGATGGATCTTGGTCGGCACATGTGGGGAGTCTGTCAGCTTCTCTCAGCTTCTCCGCTTTACTTCAGAAAACACACACACACACACAGCAAGAGGATATGAATAAAACACAGACACTATAGTATAGCAAGAAAGTAAAAATACATATATATGTATTGTAATATAATGCAGGAAGTAATACAGGGTGTGGCAAAAACAGGTTTATAGTTGAGTATGCAAATCACAGCATTTATTCTTGTATTATTATTTATTCATTATTGTTTTATTTTTCATACAAACAATTGTAGTTCTACTTTTGCCCACCCTGCACATGCCTAAAAAGTTGTTAAGAAAGGTTTCATCTGGATAACTTAAATCTAACAAAGGTTAAAATAGACTCACAAGGAAACTAGCCATCAGATGTCTATGGCCTCTGTACTCTGTGGTTGTAGTTCAATGATGCCAGAAGGTCTGAAAGTATTCATGTATATCCCAAAGGTTCACAATATAATTCCAATTTGATTATCACTATCTTTATATTCAAACTCCAACTATGTATAGTACAATAAAACATAACCATTAGTAAATAAAATTAGTCAAAATCCAATCTGGTAACTTCAACTAATTAATTCTCTTTAACTTTCAAGAAAATTGTTAGTCAAATTTTGTCTTCTGGTCTCTCCTCCTTGGGCTTTGTATCTCAAATTTGTTTTCATCCTGGCAACCCTCTGAGCCAGAAGGCTTTGAGGATTTTCTCATGCTGCTCCAAAGAGAAAAAGAAATGCACATTAAGCTTGGATTTGAGAAACACAAGCTATTCACCTTAATCAATCCAAGGATAGAGGAGAAATACATGTTTTGATTTTTTCAACCTGTCTTATTATGCTGAAAAAAGTCTAAAATCCTTTTAAAATCAATCCTTTATTTCTTTTTGTGCATTTTGTACTCTAAACAATAAATTTACATATAGTCAGGGTAGTTTTTAGTTGTTATTGATGTGGTGTGTTGTTATTATTTCAGAATGGAAATCTAGATTTGATAAAATCACATTTCAAGTTTGTCTATGTATGACTATTATATGACCATTACTTCTCAGCTTTATACGAAACCATTTGAAAAATTGTAATAGCCTAATGTCAACCTATGATAGAAGTTTATTAGAATTAACTAATTATTACTGGCATTAATAGTCAATAGATAAATTCTTGTAAATATTCTCTAGAAATAATTATTTGAGAACATTAATTTTTTAATCTAAATTTGTGGGATAGCAATACTTTGTACTATTGTTATTTAAACATACTTTAGAAATAGTTTGAATCTCTGATCCACATTTTGTATGTAAAGTAAGATTTTAATAAAAGTAATAATTTGAGGCTTGGCCAGATTGTTCAGTTGGTTAGAGCATCATCCTGAATCACAGAAGTTGCCAGTTTGATCCCTAATTAGGGCACATACAGGAAAACTCGATGTTCCTGTCTTTCTCTCTCTCTTCCTTTCTCTCTCACTGAAATCAATAAAGAACATTTTTATAAAAGAAGAAAAACAATCCTTTGAATCTATGTATACTGTGCTAATGCAGTTTTAATCTAAACTATGTAACAAATATACCCATAATATAGCAGTGTAAACAAGATAAAACTATCTCTCTCTTGTCTTTTTTCTCTCTTCCTTATATCTATTGTAATAAGAATGAGCAATTCAGTTTTGCCATCCTTGGTACTCTCCTTATTATCCTCTGCTGTACGCATGTGTGTGTGTTTGGAGGGGGAGCAGACAGAAAGGTGCACAGGCATCACGTTCAAGGGCACAACTAAAAGAATCACATATTACTTCTTTTCACATTTCATTGACTAGAACTAATAATATGCCCACATCTAGTCAAAAAGGAAGCTAGGAATATGATCCTTGTCTGGATGGTCATTTACTACAGAACTTGAAAAGGAAAAGGAAGGGCACTGGAACACAACTTGCAGTCAACCTCAAATATCCAGGCACACACTTTTTCCCCTTTACTTCTTCACTCTGCACACTTATACACCAATATCATAAAGTTACATTCAAAACACAATGGAAGCATACATACAGTGTGGTTGAGTTAGAGTAGTAAGTATAGCTGGCTTTCAAAAAAAAAAAAAGAAACTGGAACAATAGCAATAGCAGAGCTGTCATTTTTCAGAGCAATGATCAAATCCTACTGGATAGGAATTTCAAACATTCACTGTCCTGGCAGTGAAGTAATTTCCTTGACTAAATCCTGATTGTATTTTCTAGGAGTAACTCATTTGTCCCTTGTCATTTATGGTTCTTGTTTTCTTTACTTTGAGATATTTTTCTTTGCCTGTTACTTCTACTATCATAGGATGGGTTTGCTTGTGACCATCTGATTTATGCTTGTGATTTCTCTGTTCTAAAAATGTCTCATGCTAGTAGAGTCTCTGACTCTCTCCTGAGTGTAAGATTTCCATACATATATATGCATTAAATTGATTATTTTCTCTTGCTAATCTTTCTTATGTCTACTGATTATTAGAATGGCCAGAAGAACCTGGAGGATAGAAGAAAGTTTGTTCTGTCCCCACAGTTGGTTCTGTGAGCTGGAGAAACTCACCAGCTGGAACCTTGCACTTCCCCTGGAGGCTGCAGCAGATGAGGTCCTGGGGTGTCTGACTCAGGCCAGCAGAAGGTAAGGATTCTCACTATGTCCACACACCCTCCAATCTTTCTGCAGGGTCCAGCAGAAGCAAAAGCAGTGAGAATTTTTTTCTTTTCAAAATTTAGATTGGCAGAAAAAAGAATTTGTGAATCTAGTTTCTTGGGTTAGGGACCCTTGGTTACTTGGTATGAGTATTCATGGGTTTTGTTATTTCTTGTCTCTGATCTCTCTCCTTTCATCGTTGTTATATGTACTGAGATCCTGGCCTTATGACTAGTGAGAAAATTCTCCCTCTGGCCTCTACCATACAGAGGGTCCACTTGCCAGTGTATACCTTGCTCTCTGTTCAGTTAGGATACACTCTGAAGAGAGTTTTCTATGTCAGTCTTCTTCCTCCCAGAGATGGTTTCAGTGGGGGAAAGCAGATGGTTTCCTGTGTTTTGGAACAGCTCTTTAAAGACAGGGCTCCCTATCTTTCTTAGTCTAACTCTGGAAGTAAACTGTCTTGTAAGGTTTGCATCTGTCTGCATTTTCCCTCCAGATGCCTTTTGCATCCATAGCGCTGTTGGTTTGAGTTGCTATAGGTTTCTATCGTTAAGGTCAGACAGTGATTTATTTTAATCAGAAAACACTTTTAAATTGAAAAGAAAGAAGAAGAAAAAATGTCTTAGACAGCTCTCATATTGTTATAATTGCTAGTCATTAATATTCTCTTAATAAGATGAAAGGACAGTAATGAGAACAAAAATTAAAGACCACTCAGATCCCTTCTGCTTTGCCTTCAAACATTTGTTGATACTGTAAAAAATTAGGACATTGGAAATACAATTGTCTTGCACTTTAGAAGAAAAATGAAAGAAAAAGAATTGTGAACTCTTACTAGAGGATAGCTTAAAATTTGTATTTCCTAAGAACTCAGCTTGGTAACTGTCAGGCTAGAAGTTTCAAAATATGACCAGACAGAAATGTGGACTGAACTCTGTTTATGACTAAGGTTTTACAAAAAATACTGCTATCCCTCAAAGAAAGTATAATCTGAAATTACAATGCTTATTATGAAGAATTTGCAATTAGAAAAAAAAAGGCCAAATAAAATGGACATTTACTGGGTTAAAAGAAAGATTTAGTACAGCACTGCCAAAGGTGCATTGGGTCAAACTGACACCCTGTTGGCCCCACAGATTCAAGGGCCCCAAAACAAGTCTGCTCTATTTACCCCAGTGTAGAGAAACGTAAAGACTGGGGGAAAAAAGATTGCAATGAGAAAGCTGACTGACAACTGTTTAAGACAATAATCAGGTAGATAAATTAAGTTAAACATTGATACCAGGCAGCAGAATAGCAGTAGACAGAGGGAGAGGGAAGGCAGAGGTGGGGGGAGGGGAGCAAAGAGAGAAAATGAGGGTGGAAAAAGACTTTGCATGGGACATGGAGGGGCATGATGCAGTATGTAGAGGGTATAATATTGAGTAGGACACTTGAAACCATGTCAACACAATATTAAAGAATAAATTTAAAAAATATTGATACCAGTGCCAGGGTCCCTTGGCTTAACCTCTCACCGAGGACCCCAAAGCCTTTTTACTCAAGTGTGGGTAAAATGGTTGGAAGATAGAAAAAGTAAATTCCAGAACTCTTTGATATGGTAATTCAGTAAATTGTATCAAAACCCATTGGTGAAGCCCTGACTCAGGCTATAATTAGATAAAAAGAATATAGAAATATAAGGATTGGTAAGATTATAAAAATTGGAATGTTTAAGTGGGTTTATGTTTCTAAAGAAAGTTACATAAACTTTAATTGACTGCATTTCTTTTACCTGATTGTATTGTGAAGAGACATCGTGTCTCATTAGGGAGCTGGGACATGCTTCAATTCTTTCTTTTAGCTATCAAAGGGAAAGACTCTAGAAGGTAGTAGTAACCTTTGTCTCCTCTTGAATCCATAAAATTGTTTAATAATGCCAGAAATATTTAGTTTGTCCCTGCTGAAACCTGACAAAATATTTGAAAGAAAATAATTTAATAACTTTATCTTATCAGAAATTTAGCCAAATTAGAAACTAAGGTTAGGACCTAATAGGATTTTTAAAGATTTTGAGCCCCTTCCCTAAACTGAAATAAAACTATATACTCAAAGGGAAAGAAGCAAATTAGAGTTTATGTAGTTAGATAGGTAGGTCAATCTATAATACTGGGGAACAAAATTTTTGTTGCATTCACAAAAACACTTGTTCTTACCTTATTCGACTGTGCTGATTTCAAATATGACATTAGTTTTTCTCTGTAAGCTACAGTTTTTTGCTCAAGATTTTAAGTTTCATCTTATTGTAAACTTTTCAACATTTAGATTAACAGAATGAAGTTGAGTGTCTTCTTGGGCATCATCTTTGTGAAAATACAATAATTTATATAATGCAGTAAATACACTAATACATTAAAAGATATGATTGCATCAGAATTTGTCTACAATTTCAAAATAGAACCTATTAAAACACTTATTTTAATCATAAAATTTGCGCAAAACTTATTTAAATTCTATTCAGGCAAAACTTTGTGTTTGTAGCTCTTGCATTTGTGTACTTGTTGAGGACAATCTTGTTTGATGCTTCAGCAGTAATCTGCTCATCACTAACAGCTCCAAGATTTTTGGGAAACTTATCAAGGTGACTGTTCAGGAAGTGAATCTTAATGCTTATGTTAAATCAAATGTCATGGAAAGCCAACAGCATCCTTTGAACCAGAAGTTCATAGTTTATTGCTTTTTTGTTGCCAAGAAAGTTCTTTGTAACTGCCACAAAAGACTGCCATGCTGCTTTCTTCTTATTATTCATCTACTTGGCAAATTATTTGTCACAAATGATGGTTTGAATTTGAGGTCCATCCAACATGCCTGCTTTTATCTTCTCAAAAGGGCAGGAAAAGCAGAAATAATATGTTGAAAGCACTCACTTTCTCTATTCAAAGCCTGAACAAACTGCTTCATTAAGCCAACTTTGACGTGAAGTGGGGGAAAAATGATCCTGTCTCAATTAACTAAAGGTTCATTCACAATAGTTTGCATCCCTACTTCCAGAACTTCATGTTTCGGCCACTCTTTCTGCGTCCAGTGTTTCTCCCAAGCTCAGCTATCTCAAAAACATAGAAAGCAAGGATATTTCATGAAACCTCTCTGTTGTCCAGGCAGGAAATTTACCATTTTAAGATCCACACAAAGGATCCAGTTATGTTCCTCATAGTTCAGAAAGTCAAGGACAATTTTTATGTCATTATAATCTTCTCACAGATGAGTTGAATAACCAATCGGAACTGCTGCATAAACATTACTGTTCTGTAAGAGCACACATTTCAGACTCCATTTAGAGCTGTCAAAAAATAGCCATCATTCTGTTGGAGTGTAAGTGCTAACACCCAGCTGGCTGAGAAGACTACTGATATCATGACAATAGACAAAGTGTCTTCAGAGAAAAAGTCCATTAAATTTGTTCACGCTTTCTAAAATGGGATACTTTAGCTGACTGGTGAAGTACATTCTTTTCTTGAAGCATGGAGGCTGATAACTCAGCTGCTTTCTTTGATAGGCTCAAATTTCTTACTAAGTCATTCAATTCGGGTTGGCTAAACTGCTGAGGGGTTAATGACTGCTTGGCATCAGAAGAAGACCCTTCAGATTCTACAACCATTTCTTCATGCATTTTATCAAAATACACTTGATCACCATGTTCACTTTATTCATCCTTAGAAGAAATAAAACCATTGAAAACTGGAACCGGGAGTGTCTCAGAGTGTGGGATAGGTCGTATTGCTGGAGGGATATGAGGATATGCGATCATATGCCGTTTTTTTTCTTGCCGATGCCCTTTGTATGAATCAGCCAGAAATAATAGTCACTGCTGTGGTTCTTAGGTTCACGCCAAACCATGGGAATACCTAAAGGCATTCCTTTGTGTTTTCCTTTTGTCCAGTCAAGAAGCATTTTCTCACAATTATGACACACAATATGAGGAGCCAAATTCTTGTCTTGATCGCCAAGGGGAACTTGAAAATAGGCAATATATGTACGTATAACAAATGATGACATATTGTGTCTTTGACATTGAAGTGTGTAACAGTCACATGTATAACAGAAGGTGTCAGGACTATTCTTACATTTACGCCTACTCGAAGAAGACATGATTCAATCTTAAAACAAAATAAGAGGGTGTTTTTATCAGATAATAATTTTTTACATTTAGAAACAACTACAATTATGTAAAAGTGACGTTTGTAAAACATTAATTGCTTTGTGGTTATGTTCAATCCAAGATTCATTGCCCTTTAACTCCAATTTAAAAACTAATGCATGCTATTAACTGTAATGAAAAGAAATTAAAATTGCATAAAAACTAGAGCATGCAACAAAAAACGGATTTCAGATTTGGAATCAGTGATGCAGAAATATATAGAAAAAGTTCTATAACCTTATGGTACAGAAAAAAAGAATTGTTCCCTAGTGTAATGTCACTTAAGTTTCAACCCAAAAGTTAGAGCAATTGTCATCTCACAAGCTTTTGTAAAAACAGATATGCAGTTCTAAAGCAGTTTAGTTCCTCCTGCCTTTATCATCCAACCCAATTTCTAAGACTGAAGAAAATAAAATCGAGACTAGGATGTTTTTAAAGCACAAGCTTCTTTTGTATCTGAGATTCCCTGCCAAAGACAAATACATATCTTAAATGCTTTTAACACAAACATCAGTAAGAAGAAGCTTTAGCCATCTACACAGGTAATCTTATTTTATTCTGTCAGAAGCAGTTTATGTCAAACTGTTCTTTTTATTACCTTGTCCATTGTATGGCAGAACTTTTAAAATGAAGGCTGGCAGGTTTCTGTTCGTGTCTGTTTTCCTGTTAATGTATAATGTGTGGTATTTTTTATTTTTAGATAATATTATTGATTTATTTTAATAAAGAAGCTCTGTTAAATTGGCATAAATAAATAAGCATTTATATAAGAATTCTCAAAAATCTAACAGATATTCATCAAAATGCTTTTTAGAATCATGTGATCTGGGAAAATATTTGATTTCTAGAATATATTTTCTATTTATTGATTTTCAGAGAGGAGAGAAACAGAGAGGGAGAAAGGTGGGGAGGAGAGGGAAGCATCAACTCATAGTTTTTTCTCGTATATGCCTTGACAGCGCAAACCTGGGGTTTCAAACCAGAGACTTCAGCATTCCATGTAGATGCTCTATCCAAAGCATTACCACAGGTCAGGTTTTGGGCAAATAAGTTTGTCACTAGTGTATTAGTGCAGCGCCATGTGTGTATAATCTATGGAAGGCTGCGTGTGGTTGCTTTCATAGCAACAGATTACAAATTGCGGATTAGCTGCCACCTTGGGGCTGGCGGTTGTTTTCTGTTGTTTGCCAGAGAGGGGGTATTTTCACAGGCCTGTTGGCTGGCGAGTGCTGCTGAGGCTGCTGGGAGCTTAGGAATCAGGAGGTTGAGTCCTGAGAACGAGTCCAGGTTGTAAAACCAGAGACCGAGTTGGGGCTTTGGGAGCCCTGAGGAGAGGGAAGCAGTTTTTTCTGCCTGCTTGCTCTTCCGCCCTTAGGAGACTTTAATAAACAGAATGGCCCACCATTTTCTAGCTCCACAGTTCTTATACCATCTGCCCATATCCAAGCAGAACCTGCAAGGTCATGGCTACAGCCGCTGTCCTTACATCAGGAAATATTTGATATTGTAATGCTGGTGGCCGAGGCCAGGGAGGTCCACATTGGATTCGGGCAGATGGTAGAGAAACTGGATCAGGGAAGGGTTGGGCCATTTTGTTTAACAAAGTCTCATAATGGCAATCAAGAACACAGGGTGGAGAAACCACTGCTCAGGTAAACAAATAGCAAAATGGCTCCTCACAGTGGTGGGCAGGCAATCCGTGCATCTACAATGCCCCTGGGCACAAGCACCCATAGCCTTACATAGGCCTTACACACATGGTGCTACCACATGCTCACACACTAATCAGGCAAAGGGCCTGTAGCCAGTAAACCAGGGAGCAAGTCTAACACAGCTGCCCCACAGATATTAACACTGGTTTTTGAGTTTAGTTTGATTATATAGTCATATCTTTAGACTACTCAGCATTAAAAAATACTTTTATTCTATTTGGGTTTATTATTCAGGTAAGTTCACGTTATCTTTGTTGCAAAATATGTTGGCAAGAAAAGCAACTTGGTATAATAAAATTTTCATAAGTAATATAATCTTAGTTGTTAGTAACATGCAAATTAAATAAATATATGCAGTGTAAATGGTTTATTTTTAGGAGAACCCTTAGTGATATTGCCAAAAATGATTTCCTAAATCTCTTTGGCAAGTTGAAACTAAAGTTTTGCTAGATGAATTAAATGATGGTGTTGGGCAAATGAGTTTGTAAAATTTGTATTTCTTGAGTTTGCTCACTTTTAGTGTTAAAAAATGGGGCTGGGCAGCACCAGATATGTAATCTGAGAAATTGCAAATTACCTTCCAGCTTGGGAAGGGCCATTGTCTTGCTAACGTTTGCTGGAGGAGAGGTTTTTGCACCAGAAAGTTTTAAAAAGAGAAGGGAGGAAGCCATGTTTTTGCAGAGTTTGGGCAGAAGGAAAAGAGAAGATATTCAGATGGAGAACCAGAGGTGAGGGGCTGTTGTAAGACAGTACTGAGACTGGTGAAGCTTTTGATTTTAGGAGAAACCAGACGAAGATTCTCCTCATTGTGGAACCGGACAATGTGTCAGGTCTTTGTGATCTCTGAATAAATGAAGAAGAAAGTGTTTTCTCTGTGTGTTTGCTTGTCCAGCGATGCAAGATTTGAATAAAAGAATGACCCACCATGTTTTGGCTCCGCTGTGTCTCTATACAGTCTGCCCAAATCCAAGGGGAACCTGCACCTGTATGGCCACAACAGCACAGCTACTGGCCATGCAGATGGATATTCCCTAAAGATCAAGACTTTTTCCAAATAAGATAAAATAATGAAGCATTAATTCTTGAACATAGGTTTATTTACTTTTTGTTAATCTTAGAGGAACTAAATATATTTGACTCTATTATTAAAACAGTATTGTGACACATTAAAAATTATGCTATGAGAAAATACATTTCCACAAATTATTAAATATGCCCATGAATGTATCAATTTAAAAGATATTGGTATAACAGAAATTTCACAATTGCTCACTTCATTTGCACCATTTAAGGCTTTTCAAGGTTAAAAATTCTAATATATGTAATTAAAGCTACAGAAATTAATAATATTAAGGAAAACAACTATGTGTATAAGAAAAATAGGATAGATTTGCTATTGAAAAAAAAAGTATGAGATATGGAAATGTATTTTGAGGGAAAGGAAATTAATTTTGTCCTAAAGAAAGGTGAGTTGTTCCAGAATGGAAGAGAGGAAAAACAAGACAAAAAAAGAAAGTTTTAACAATTTACATGAGAAAGGAATTTTTATGTGTGGTTAAGCTGAATAAGACTAAAATAAATTTAATCAGGTGAAAATAAATATGAAAACTAAAATGATGCAAAAATTGAATTTTGTTTTCTTTCTCTGCTAAAAGGAATATTGGCCTGCAACTGAAACTCTAAAATGTTTTCTACCTAGAAAGCAAAGATTCTGTATTTTAACAAAATAATTTTCTGTGTTTCATGTTGTCTTAATCAGGTCCTTGATTACTTAAGAAAACTGTATCTCTTCAATAGTGAGAATTAAGTTTCACTAACAATCATGAATATTTTGTATTTGTGTTTAAAATTTTCTATTGCCAGTTTGGTTAAATGAGTAACTAAGTATCCTTTATAATGACAGATGATCCTTATTAGTCCAGTGTCCAAACTTCTTGATATATTATATTTAACTTTCCAAAATTTAAATTATAAAGTCTTGACATGAGAATAACTTTTGGATGTTCTATATAGGCCCCTGGAACATCTCAAAAGGTAGTTTTGTTGAAATATTAAACTAATTAGGATTATTTTTGGTGTGCTAAAGTTAGATAAGAAGCATTGTCAAATAAAAAATAACCCAATTGTTAGAGCAGTGCCCTACTTTATTTTACTATAGTAAAGTTCCACATCTGGTAACCAAATTATGTTTTCCTTATGATTAAGATGCTATGACAAAAAAAAAAAAAAAGATAATCTAAAATCGAGCATTTTAAAACAGGATAGAAATATATGTCTCTTTAAATAATTAAAGGGTTGGTGGTTCACTATGGGCAGAGCACTCCATAACTGTCAACATGTGAGACTGTGTCTGGACAGGAGAATTGTTCAACTTTTGCCATCCTCCAGTGATCCAGAAAGAGGGGGATGTGCCTGAATATTGTATGCTTTATCTTTGTAAGGACAAACCAGAAGTACCAAATACAAAAGCTTTTTAAAATTCTATTATCTAGATCTTAGACACATGATTAACCTCTCAATAAGGGAGTTGAGAAGAGCAGTTTTTAATTGAATAGACATGTGATAGATCGATGGATATGAAACTGTTTGAAAAGAGGTTAAGAACAGATATTGGGAAATGACACACCATCTAATACACTACTATGAAACATTTCTTAGGAAACAAGTCTAAATATTAGATTTAATATGGAGAAAGAAATATTTAATATAAAGAAAAAAGTACACTCAAAGCCATGAAAGAAAGGGTCAAAGTGGTGGACTTTATATGAAAACATTACAAAACTGAACTGACACATTCAGGGACCAAGGCCCCCACTGGAACTACTAGGTACAAACGTTCTGCTTCAAAAGCTCTCCCCAAATCAAAATCTGGGAATTAGCTGTCACCCCTACTTTTGACACAGCTGTCTTTCAACACCAAAAGAAGTGAAGAATGAACACTGGAATATTGCTTTAGAAACACAGATCTTGCTTGCCAATAGAAAAATAATCTAACACAAGTAATCTTTGCTTCTACTATCTAAAATTTGTGCAAATACATTTTAATGGTAGAAACTAATTCTCATCCTGATTTTTGTGAAGTGTCTTACCTTTAGTATTGAATAATCACTTTAAATAAAGTGATTGGATTAATTTTACAAAATAAATTTCAAGGAACTCAATTTGTATAAGGTTGAGAAATATTGATATCAAATGATTTCTCCTTTATACTAGACTTTAAACAAGTACCATTTTTGAAGGGTTGAATGTTCTATCTTTATGACTTTATACTCCATTGATACATTTTTCCCTCCTCTCAAAGTAAAGTGAATTAAAGAGCAAACAATTTACTTTTTTTTTAAAAAGGGACAGAGAGAGTTAGAGAGAGGGATAGATAAGGACAGACAGAAATGAAGAGAGGTGAGAAGCATCAATCATTAGTTTTCGTTGCCGTTGCGATACCATAGTTGTTTATTGATTGCTTTTTCACATGTGCCTTGACTGCGGGCCTTCAGCAGACCGAGCCACCCCTTGTTGGAGCCAGCGACCTTGGGTCCAAGCTGGCAAGCTTTTGCTCAAGCCAGATGGGCCCGCGCTCAAGCTGGCAAGCTAGGGGTCTCAAACCTGGGTCTTCCGCATCCCAGTCCGACGCTCTATCCCCTGCGCCACTGCCTGGTCAGGCTCCTCCCTTTCTTTCTCCCTCTCTTCCTCTATTTCTTCTCCTCCCCCTCCCCCTCTCTCTTAGGCAGACTTATAGATTGCATTGATATCATATACTTTATATCATCTTCCTGCTTACTTTAATGTTCATTCAGAGTCTTGAGACAATTTCTGTCATAGTCACTGGTGGATGTTTTTCTTTGTGCAAGTTTCCTCAGTGTCTTGAAGCTAATACAGGTGGTCTATAGACTGCATGCCAGTGATGACGCCGAAAGGAAATCTTCTTAAATGAAGAGTGGATAGTCTTAACATTGGGCTTCAAACTAATTAAAGTTTCTGCTGGAAAAAAAGCAGCTGTTTTCTTTCTATCCTGTCACTGCATGCTGGACTCCTTCTGCCCTGTCCTGTCTGTCCACCTCAGTATTGGCAGCTCACCAAATATGAACCAATATGTGTCCCAATTGCCCCCTTACTTTCTTACCTGGCAAACAATTAGATATCTGATAATTAGAATTGAAAACATAAATAATATATATTTAAAATAATGTTAATGTGTATGTAACTTGTGTAGAAAGTTAGATTTGTTTGTTTGTTTGTTTGTTTTTACAAGAACAGAGAGAGAATCAGAGAGAGGGATAGATAGGGACAGACAGACAGGAACGGAGAGAGGTGAGAAACATTAATCATTAGTTTTTCATTGCCATTGCGACACCATAGTTGTTCATTGATTGCTTTCTCACATGTGCCTTGACCGCGGGCCTTCAGCAGACCCAGCAACCCCTTGCTGGAACCAGGGACCTTGAGACCAAGCTGGTGAGCTTTTTGCTCAAGCCAGATGGGCCCCGCGCTCAAGCTGGCAACCACGGGGTCTCGAACCTGGGTCTTCTGCATCCCAGTCCAACGCTCTATCCACTGCGCCACCGCCTGGTCAGGCTAGAAAGTTAGATTTTTAAAATGTATTATCTAATGTATTATTGTTTATCAGGCAACAGACTTAGAGAGTGTAAAGAACTCATGTCATCTACATTATGAAGAATGTCACCTACACATTAATAATGTCATTCAGAGCTAGGATTTGAGTCAAGGTTTTCTTATACCAACTCAGGGGCTTTCTCTCTGGCATGCTACACCTGCTCTATACATGTTTACCTACCATCTGGGGCATGTAGAAAGCAAGTTTTTAAATTGAATATAAGAAAATACTACCATGATTGGGCTTGCAAAAAAACAAAAACTAAAACTGAACAACATCCAGCCCCTATAAAAATGGATCATATTACAACACGAGTTAGCTGATCCATTGCATGAACAAGCTTGTTTGTTGCCGGTGTGAGCCTACAGGTGATAATTTTGAAATTTTTCTCTCAAGCCTGTAATCATCTGAGAAAGCCTGCTTCAAATAAACAAAAAACAAAGTATAATTCTCTGAGCTTACAAAGAAAAAGTGATACATTAGTCATTTCCTATCTAGGGAAGTATAACATTGTATTTTTAATTAAATTATTACTGTTTTTCCAAATTTATGATCTGATGAAATGACACACAGATAATCAGAGCATAAAATGAATCGTTATATTTAAGCACAAATCAATTTTTACAATTTTTAGCTCTTAACAATAACTCTTTTATAACACAATTTGCCCATTTTTAAGTTATTAATTTTGATTGATTTTTCTGTTGAATAGAGTATTTCCAAGAATGAGTTTCAGCTACAGAATAAGGGTGATGTGATGTGTGTCTTTGACTTTCTAACATACACATAAATGTTTTTCTTTTCTTGAAAACTTTTTCTGAATATCTAAATATTTTCTCATTTTATTGTGATTTTTATTCTTGAGTCATTTTAAAAAAGTTTAGGTTGAAAGCATATGAGTTCTTTTCTAAATTATCTTTTTTGTTGATATTTAACTACATTGAAGTCAGAAAAAATATTGTGTATAATATTGATTTTATGTTAAAAGTCACAGAATAAATACATGGTCAATTTCCATAAAAAAAAAAAACATGTTCTTTTAAAAATGTGCAATTTCCACTTATTGAATGCAATATTGTATATCTGTTCATTAAATTAAGCTTGTTAATTTTTAAAAAATCTACATGCTTAGTGATACTTTTTTCTAATTGATCTATAAATCATGTGAGATTTCTATTAAATCCTTTCATTATGAAAGTGAATGTGTCAGTTTCTCTTCTAGTAAGCTAATGTTTTGTGATGAAATTTTATTTTTTTAATAATTTTTTTAATTTTTCAATTATGTTGACATAAAATATTATATTAGTTTTAGGTGTACAACATAGTGATTACACATTTACATAATTTATGAAGTAATCACCTCAGTAAATCTAGTACCATTCTGACTCCATACATAGTTATTACAATATTATTGACTGTATTCCCCACCCTATACTTTATATCCTCATGCTTATTCTGGAACTAACAATATGTACTTCTTAATCCCTTCACCCCTTTCACCCAATCCCTCAACATCTTACCCCACCCTTCTGGCAATATTCTGTCCATTCTCTGTATCAATGAGCTTCTCCCTGTTTTGTTTGTTTATTTTGTTCTTTGGAGTCTACATATAAATGAAGTCATATGATATTGTTTTTCCCTGACTGGCTTATTTCATTTAGTATTATACCCTCTCAGTCTTTCCATACTGTTGCAAATGGTAAGATTTTATTCTTTTTTATGACCAAATAGTATTTCATTATATATATGTATCACCACTTCTTACCCACTCATTTATTGATGGGTACCTGGGTTGCTTCCATATCTTGGCTATTGTAAATGAGGCTGCAATAAACATAGGGGTGCATATATATTCTTTCAAATTAGTGTTTTGGGTTTCTTTAGATATATATCCAGAAGTGGAATCCCTGGGTCTTAAGGAAGTTCCATTTTTTTATTGCTTTGAGGAATCTATGTGCTGTTTTTCGGTGGCCGCACCAATCTGCATTCCCATCAACAGTGACAGTGGTTCTCCTTTCTCGTATCCTTGCCAACACTTGTTTGTTGATTTATTGATGATACCCATTCTGACAGGTGTTTGAGGCGACAGGTATGGTTTTAATTTGCATTTCTCTGGAGATCAATGATGTCGAGCTCTTTTCATATATATATTGGCCATCTGTATGTTTTCTTTGGAGCAGTATCTATTCAGATCCTCTATCCTTTTTAAATTGGATTGCTTGGTTTTTTTTTTAGTGTTAAGTTGTATGAGTTCTTTATAAAGTTTTGATATCAACACCTCACCAGATGTGTCATTGGCAAATGTCTTCTCTGAGCCACTAAATCATTTTTGAATTTTTTACGGTTTCCTTTGCTGTGTGATAACTTTTTAGTTTGATGTAGTCTCATTTGTTTATTTTTTCTTTTGTGTTCCTTACCTGAGGAGATATGTCAGAAATAATATTGGTACTAGAAATGTCTGAGATTTTATTTCCAATGTTTTCTTCTAGTATTTTTATGTTTTTGAGTTTAACATTTAAATCTTCAATCTATTTTGAGTTTATTCTTGTATATGGTGTTAGGTAGTGGTTCTCAAACTTTTTGAAGTTGGGGCGCATTTAAAATCCTACAAATAATTGTAGGCATACTATATACAAATTTCTGAGAAAAATGTTATAATAATTAAGTCAAATATTAAAGCAAAAAAATATAAATAAAGAAAAATATAAAAAATATAAAGTCCAAGCATGCGTTTATGGTAATTAAATGAAATAAATACGACAAAATTCAGTTTATTCTGACATTAAAAAACATTTTTATGGTACAAATTTTGAGTTATGCTTTTTTAGAATTCATATTAAAAAGGGGTTAAAAAGTAAAAAAATGACAAAAAAGTTATCTTTTTATATATATAAATACATTCTTAGTAAGATTTAGTAAATTCGGCAGGTTCCCGCATGAATGTGTTAAGTTTTTTCACTCTTGTGTTTATGAGAAACATGAGCCTGATGTATCCTTGCAATTTCTTCAATGTTTGGGCATATGTTTGAAAGGCAAACTCTCATTTCCTCCTCAATACATTGAAGAATTCCTTTCTTTTTACTCTTAATTGTGTTGAGTGCAGAAAACCCCACCATATGTATCACTTTAACTTTACACCAAACAAAGGATAGAAGAAACTTGCCTCCAGTCTTTCCAGGGAACATGGGGGGTAGTGTAAACAATCCAGCACCACAGCTTAACAGCCTTTTGCAACCTAATCAGGCAAGTGAGGTGTGGAGTTGGGCAGACTGTCAGTTTACAGCCAATTCCCCCACACCGCTGTCCCTCAAAAATCTAAACTCCAAAAACCCTGTTGGTTTTTTGGTCTCCAACAGGCACATATTTCTTTGAAATACCATAGGGCACACCAGGAAATCTTCTAGTGCACCTTGGAACACACTTTGAAAACCACTGGTGTAAGGTGTTGTAGTTTTATTTTTTTCAAATATCTGTCCAAATTTTCCAACAGCATTTATTGAATACACTTGTAAGTTATTGTCTCCTTTTTCAAATATTAATTGACCATATAGTTGTGGGTTTATTTGGGGGCTCTTTATTCTGTTTTATTGATCTATAGTTATGTCATTATGTCTATGGACTTGATTACTACAGTCTTCTAGTATAGTTTGATATTAGGTAGTGTGATACCTCTTAGTTCTTACTTCTTGAGATTGCTGCGGTTGTTTGATGTCTTTTTAGTTCCATGTAAAGTTTTAGATTATTTGTTCTAATTTTGTGAAATATGCCATTAGTATCTGGATAAGATTTGTTTTGAATCTATAGATTCCTTTGGGTAGTGTGGACATTTTAATAATATTAAGATTTCCTGTATATGAGCATGGTATATGCTTTCATTTATTTGTATCTTATTCAGTATCTCATAATTTTTTGAATACAGGTCTTTAACCTCCTTGGTTAAATTTATTTTTAGGTATTTAAAGTTTTTTAAACATTTATAAATGAGATTTTTTTAAGTTTCTTTTCTGATAGTTCTTTATTGATGTATAAAAATATAGGAATATTTATTTGATATTCTGCTTTTATATTAAATTCATTTATCAGTTTTAATAGTTTTTGGCATCTTTAAGGTTTTCTCTATGCAGTATTATGTCATGCACAAATAATAATGCTTTTAATTTTCCTTTCCAATTTAGGTACCTTTTATTTCTACTTCTTGTTTGTTTGCTGTGACTAAGACTTCCAGTATTATGTTAAATAAGAGTGATGAAAGTAGATGTCCCTGTCTTATTTCTGACCTTAAGGGAAATGCTTTTAGTTTTTCCCCATTATGCTAGCTGTGGGTTTATCATAGGGCCTTTATGATACTGATGCATGTTTCTTCTATTCCCACTTTGCCGAAAGTTTTTGTAATAAATTATTGCTGGATTTAGTCAAATGCTATTTCTGCACCTATTGACATAATGATATGATTTTTTTGTTTTTGTAGTGTATCACATTAATTGATTTGAAGATATTGTACCACTCTTAACTCCCAGGAATAAATCCCACTTGTTCATGGTGTATGAACTTTTTCATGTATTGCTGAATTCACTTTGCTAAAACTTTGTTGAGGATTTTTGCATCACAGATATTCATGAGAAATACTGACCTGTAATTTTCTTTCTTTGTAGTGCTTTATCTGGTTTTGACAATCAGGATAATGCTGACCTAGTAAATGAGCTTGGGAGTTTTTCCTCTTCTGAATTTTTTGGAATATTTTGAGAAGGGTAGTTGTTAGTTCTTTGAATGTTCGATGAATTTACCTGTGAAGCCATCTTTTTGTTTGGTGGGAGTTTTATGATTACTGTTTCAACACTGTTGATTGTAATCAGTCTGTTCAGATTTTGTATTTCTTCTTGATTTAGTTTTAGAAGATTGTATGTTTTTAGGAATTTATTCATTTGGTCCACATTTTTCAATTAGTTGATGTTGTAAAATACCATACCCCAGATGCTGAAAAGTATTGTACCTCACTTCTGCAAGTTTAGGTAGATACACTGTAAGGCCAGAAGCCACAGCCACCAACACAGCTGCCAGGCCCACACAGGTTTGCATTTGATTCGGACTGACGGTAATAAAACAATGAAGCCAAGAACAGGTGGGTCATTAGCTTTAATCCTAGCTTGCACCTGGCGGGCAAGTAATACACACAGTGGGAAAACATTTTCTTTTCCATTCAAAGCTCCCAAAACCACTGGCTACCCAAGTTTCCTAGAATCAAAGATTTCTGCCTCACCAACCTTATTCACCTCTGTTCCCCATCTCCTTCTCTCTGCACAAACTGGCTTCTCCTTCAGTACTCTGCCATCTTGGCTGCTTCTCCTTTCCTCTTTGTGGGCTTTCTCTGCTCTCCTCTCTAATGCTAATCTCAGGAACTGAGAGCGAGCTCCTGGTCTGCCCCATTTTATAGAGTAGAAATCCAAACCTTTAATTCAATATACAAACAAGGAAGTTTGGTACACAGTCACTTACTGTGGGAAAGGGTTAGTCTTAAAACTAAACCTTAGGCTATAACAACCTTGCCTGCTTACAGCCTGTCCCCCATACCCAATGCAAATGATAAGTGAGCAACATATATATCATATTTACAAACTTATTTGACCAGCAGTGTACTTTAAAGTTATAGAATAAAAAATGTGCAAATGAAAGGACAGATGTATGAATAAATACATTGATTTATTCAAGTCAATATCTCTCAAAAATAAAAATAGGTGATAGTTTCAAATTTCCTATATATAGGAAGCTTTAGGCAATCTAATAGGATGTGAAGTTTCTATAAAATTATATATCACTGAGAAAATGTCACTTGTTCTGGTAAAAAGAACCAGATACAGACTATTTAAAAACTAATGTTTCCCCAAAGCACTTATCTTTACCTAGGTGAAAACAGTATGAGTCATAAAAATTACGTTTCCTTTATAACTCAATTTCAAATTAGAAATGAAAATAATGAGGTAATTTTTAAAAAGTGTGTATATATGTACATATATATTAATGTTTATGTATATATAAATATATAATTGGTTGTGTTCTTTTCTATATTCATATGACAAATGGAGCTGAGAAAGATTAGACATATGTCTAGTTAAAACATGAGTGCCTATTCATGTATGTACATGATATGTTCAACTGGCTCCACAGATAAAGAGAGATGGAAACTTCAGATCATCCTTTCAGCTCAGTGTTTTCTCAGGAAGCAGCTTAGTTTCCATAGATGTCTAGACTTTCTCTCCACCTTACTGAAAATGCAGATGGTGTAGCTTGATTAAACTTTGACATGTCCAATTTCAGCATAATCATTATTATTCATTAAGTTTATATACATTTAAAAAACTGGTAGATTTTCAATGCCAACTATAAGTTTTCTTTTTCTTTTTTTGTATTTTTATGAAGTGAGAAGCAGGGGGAGGCAGACAGACAGATTTCTGCATGCGCCAGACGAGGATCCACCTAGCATGCTCACCAGGTGATGATGCTTGGCCCCTCTGGGGCATTGCTCCACTGCAATCTGAGCCACTCTAGCACCTGAGGTGGGGTCAAGTATCCATCCTCAGCACCAGGGCCAACTTTGCTCCAATGGAGCCATGGTTGTGGGAGGGAAAGAGAGCGATAGAAAGAAACGAGAGAGGGAAGGGGGAGAAGCAGATGGGCAATTCTCCTATGTGCCCTGGCTGGGAATCGAACCCAGGACAACTATAATTTTTTTATCTGAAATAAATACCAATTTTCTTCAACCTCATAATTTATTCCTTTCCCCCTCTTTTCATCTCTCTCCTGTAAGATAAACTTATACAATAATCCAACCAAGACTTTTTGGATCATAGACATTTTCAGAAAGGTTCTTTTTATTTTTTGTTCTTTTGTAAAATAAACATTTTGACCCATGCTGAATACTGGAGATATTTGGATGCTGTTTACACCTTTGCATATTTAGAAATTAGAAGCAGCTGGCAGGGGCTGTCTTTTCTCAGATAGGTGCCTAAATTTAGTCTGTACTTTCTTCTGACAGCCAAATGAATAATCAACCTTTAATGAAAACTGATCTATTGAAAGTTAAACTGAATAGAAGGTTATAAGCAATTTTGTGTACTAAGCTGTCATTATTAATACCTTTAAATATCCTGTTTGTATTTTGATGAACTTACCAAACAAAACTGTGGCCTTCTATAACTCTTCTAGATGTTGATTTTCCAATTAATTTGGGAATCAGCTTTCAGTATGCCTATTGTATTAATTTCATATTGTTTATATAACAAAAGATGACAAATTTAGTGACTTAACAAATTTATTATTATACAAGACAGAAAGATAGGATCTCATGCTAATATTATACTGTTGTGAGGGCTTTGTCTCTGGAGGCTTCTAGGGGAAAAAAAGCTGTTTATTTGCCCTTTTCAGTTTCTAAACGTTGCTTGCATTCCTTGGTTCATGGCCCCCTTTTTCTGTCTTTAAAACAGCAAAAGTGGAGTCCTTTATAAATCACATCATTCTGACCTTCTCTTCTGCTTCCTCTTCTTTTCTAGGATCTTTGTGATTATACTGAGCTCACTCAGATAATCTCCCTACTTTAGATCCACAGATCAGAAAACCTCATTCCATCTGCAACTTTTAATACCCTTTTGCTATGAAACCTACTACATATGATCACAGGTACCAGGAATTAAGATGTGGGAATATGGGTTGGGGGGTCAATATTCTTTTTAACCACACATATTTTATATAGTTCTATAGTCTTATTTAAATCAAGATCTGATAGCAATGCCACCTCAATTATGTCATAATTGCTTTAATTTATGTATACAGTTCTGCCTCAAAGTCAAAGTATATGACTTTTAATTATTTTACATATTATCTCATAATGTACAATGTAGATATTTGCCAGTTGACCTTAATTAACAGTTATTTTTAAAAAACTAAGAAATACTCTAGTTTCTAAATTATGGTGGCAAAGAGATTTTAAATTATGAGAAATTTCTTAAGAATCACGAAATTTAATATTGAAACAGTAGATCTGGAAAAGGTCTTGCTTTTATTACATTTGTGATATGCATAAGTATTTCTCATTCTCCTTTATATCATAAAGATGAGATTTTTTAAAAACAGGCTTCTAATCTATTTCAAGTTTTAGTGCTGCCAGAAATACTTGAAAAATATTGTTACTAATAAAAATTTTACAAGTTTTCAACTGTTTTCACTAGTAATACTTTGAGTTAAGTGAATGCTGTGTTTCAGTGCCTAAACCCAGGTATGCACTATGTGTCATCTTAATACCCATACACATTTTTTTAATCCCTGTTTAAAACAAATTGATGAAGCAAGTTCTGAGACCTTAGGTAAGGTGATTCACCTTTTTGTCCTTTATTTTCTTCATGTGTTAAGTGGTAATAGTATCACAGGTGGAGATGAGAAAAAATATGTTAACACATGTAAGTATGTACATGTATGTAGAACAATAGTGCTGAGTAGGTGATCAAAAATGTTACATATTGCTATTATCATTATTATTGTGGCCCAGCCTAAAAGAATCATTACTATCAGACCACTGATACTCCATTTAAAGAGATCCTATAATGGCTCTAAAAAATGAAAAAAAAAATTTTTAAAACTCGATCAGCTCTTTTGAAGTCACCAAAAAATTGTAAAAGTCACTTTTGTACGGCCATATTTATGGTATTTATACTAAGACTGAGTAGACTATGCTAAGGAAGACTAGAACAGGATAATAACTCTAGTTGTCAAAGTCACATTGGCTGACAAATTCTGAGTTCCATGATAAAGACAAATGAAGGAGGTTAGTTTGCTTTAATAAAACATAGCTTTCGCTAATAACACTGGGGAACAATTTTATTTTCATTTTTTGTTGCATGAGGTATTAGAACTGTTTCTATGTATTTCTGAATCGCTGATTCCAAATCTAAAATCCATTTTTTGGTGCACCCTCTGGTTTATATGCAATTTTCATCTCTTCTTGATACAGTTAATGGCATGCATTGGTTTTTAAATTGAAGTTAAAGAGCAATGACTCTTGTACTGAACATAACCACAAGGAAATTAATATTTTACAAACATCACTTTTACAAAATTATAGTTGTTTCTAAATGTAATAAAATTATTACCTGATAAAAACACGCTCTTATTTTGATTTAAGATTGAATCATGGCTTCTTTGAGTAGGCATAAATGTAAGAATAGTCCAGACACCTTCTGTTATATATGTGACTGTTACACACTTCAATGTCAAAGGCGCAATATTTCATCATTTCTGACACATGCATATATTGCCTATTTTCAAGTTGCACTTAGTGATCAAAACAAGAATTTGGCTCCTCATATTGTGTATCATAACTGTGAGGAAATGCTTCATGACTGGACAAAAGGAAAACTCAGAGGAACGCCTTTTGGTATTTCCATAGTTTGGCATGAACCTAAGGACCACAGCAGTGACTGTTATTTCTGTCTGATCCATACAGAGGGCATTGGCAGGAAAAAATGGCATATGATCGCATATCCCACACACTAAGAAACTCCCGGTTCCAGTTTTCGATGGTTTTATTTCTTCTAAGGATGAATAAAGTGAACATGGTGATCAAGTGTATTTTGATAAAATGCATGAGGAAATGGTTGTAGAATCTGAAGGGTCTTCTAATGCCAAGCAGTCATTAATCTCTCAGCAGTTTAGCCAACCCGAATTGAAAGACTTAGTAAGAGATTTGGGCCTATCAAAGAAAGCAGCTGAGTTATTAGCCTACCGGCTTAAAGAAAAGAATGTACTTTACCTGGTCACCTAAAGTATCCCATTTTAGGAAGCGTAAACAAATCTTTATGGACTTATTTTCCAAAGACAAATACTTTGTTGACTGTCATGATATCAGTAGTCTTCTCAGCCAGCTAGGTGTTACCACTTATAGTCCAAAAGAATGGCGGCTATTTCTTTACAGTTCTAAACAGAGCCTGAAATATGTTCTCCTATAAGACGGTAATGTTTATGCAGCGGTTCAATTGGTTATTAAACTCATTTGCCAGAAGATTATAATGACATAAAAATTGTCTTCAACTTTCTGAACTATGAGGAGTATAACTGGATCATTTGAGTGGATCTTAAAATGGTCAATTTCCTGCTATGACAACAGAGAATTTTCACGAAGTATCCTTGCTTTCTGTGTTTGTGGGACTGCTGAGCTTGGGAGAAACACTGGACACAGAAGGAGTGGCCAAAACATGAAGCTCTGGAAGTAGGGATGCAAAATATTGTGAATGAACCTGTAGTTTATTGAGACAGGATCATTTTTCCCCCCACTTCACAACAAACCTGGCTTAATGAAGCAATTTATTCAGGCTTTGAATAGAGAAAGTGAATGTTTTCAACATATTATTTCTGCTTTTCCTGCCTTGTCTTTCAAGAAGATAAAAGCAGGTGTATTTGATGAACCTCAAATTCAAGTCCTCATTCATGATGAAGAATTTGCCAGGAAGATGAATAAGGAGGAGAAAGCAGAATCGCAGTCTTTTGTGACAGTTACAAAAAACTTCCTTTGCAACAAAAAATAAGAAAACTTTGAACTTCTGGTTCAAAGGATGCTGCTGCTCTCTGTGACATTGGATGTAACATGAGTGTTAAAATTTACTTCCTGAACAGTCACTTTGATAAGTTTCCCGAAAATCGTGTAGCTGCTAGTTATGAGCAAACTACTGCTGGAGCATCAAATAAGATTGTGCTCAATAAGTACACAAATGCATGAGTTAGAAAAGCAAATTTTTGCCTGAATAGAGTTAAAATAAGTTTTTTGCAAACTTTATGATTAAGTATTTTAATATGTTCTATTTTGAAATTGTGGACAAATTCTGATGAGATCATATCTTTTAGTTTATTAGTGTATTTGCTGCATTATATAAATAATTATATTTTCACAAAGATGATTCCCAAGAATACATTCTACTTCATTCTGTTAAACTAAATGTTGAAAATTTTACAGTATAATGAAAACTTAAAATCTTGAGTTGAAGAAAAAACTGTAGCTTACAGAGAAAAACTAATGTCAGATTTGAGATAAGCACAATTGAATAAGGTAAGAACCAGAGTTTTTGTGGATGCAACATAAACATTTTTCCCCAGTGTAATTAAATACAAAGGGAAATAATAATACTATAAAAAAGTAGGTCTTCAGTGACAAAAGGAATTCAAAGGAGGATATTGACTTTGGATTAATACATGAACTTTCTTTCAAAATTGTGGTAAACTTATTTTCCTATTACAGGAGTTTTACAAATCAGTAGTTCCCCTCTGATTTTAAAGTTTTGAGCTTTGATAAGGCTTTATATTAATCAAGTTATTATTTAATTTGCTAAAGAGAAACTTTAAAACAATTGCTTGTATAAATTTACATTTATTTCTTGCAAGTTTTTATTTATTAATTAATTGAGGGAATTTTTGTTTTCCTTTATGCTTTTTATCCCAGAAAAATTCCGATCTTCATTTATAATATCATTAAGAAGCTATTTGGTGCAGAATCAGAATTAAGAATGGCATATTGTTGGAAAACAGATCTAAGTCCCAGTAAATCACATGAAAAGCAGCATGAGCTCCAGGAATTGCTCCCTGTAGATCAACCCTTTTTTCTTAGACAACCCAGTCTGGGTTTTGATCAGCTAGTAGAAGAAATCAAAAATAATATTCCACTCAATCAGAGTGAAATTGCAGAAAACACTGGTTCAGTGCCCAGTTCACCAAACTGGGACTCAAAAAAGCACTCATTAGATGGTACACAACAAATATTCCTGAATGAATTTAATTCTAAAAGCTCAGAACTCTCTTGTCACCAAATTAGAAAAGCACCAGTAATTGGTTTTAGGTCTTCTGTACTATCAATTCCTCAAAACATGAATAAAGAAAGCTTTTGGGAAAACCTCATAGGAAAACATTATAGTACTGATTTTTCCAAAATCAATATTTTAGCTCCATCATCCACTAGTTTGTATAAAATAAATTTACAATAAGAATTTGAAAATAAAAAATATAACTACCATATAGGATTTGAAAGTAGCATTCCATCTATATATCTATTTTCTCGACTGACTTCCTGCCAACAGAAGAGAATAAAAGGATAGAAGTACAAACACTGTGGAACCTTCTTTAATGCTCTTTAAAGGTTCCTTCCTACCCAGGATGCGGGACAGACAGTTTGTGGCCAATGAACATAGAGGTATATGTAATATATGTTGACTTAATATAATATGAATCATTTAGTAATATGTTTGCTTAATTTAGTAGTGAGAGAATACCTTAAATAGAAAAATATATTAATATTACATTTGAAAAATAATTATTTATTCACTAATTCATTGTTCTTGAATTAATGATTCTTTCAAAGGAAAGGAAAATAAAATTTTTATAAATTTTAAAGTTTTAGTTTTATTAACTCTAAATAAAATGTTACACTATTTACATTTTATTAGATAAAAATACCATGGTTGCAGATTTTAATGATAGTATTTTCTGTCTTGTCAGGCTATGGTGCACACGCAGAAACACAAATTTTATTACATTTATATTCTGAGTCAAACCATTATGAATTAAAACTTTAGATTATTATTAGTTGAGAAATGTCCCTTTACTCAGAGGCTCCTAAATTATACTGTTGGCAGCAAGTTCTACTGGGACCATTCCAGTGTAGGAAATAAAGTAATCATTTGCAATTCATCTTACAAGTTTTATCAGCAGTTTTCCAATCATTTATTAATTATAAAATTTCCTATACATTTCTCTGCTTATGCCGAATCTAGACATATGTAAAACGAAGTAAACAGTACAAAATGAAATATTATTGCAGCTGTAAGTTACAGGGTAAGGCATAAAGGTTTCTTGTATTCAGCAACTATTTATCATATTCTTAAAATGTACATGAAAAATTAAAAATAAGAAACGCGAAGAATAAGGGGTACCTAATTTCAGAAATAGCATAAAACTCAAGTTAACTTGCAAACCAATAAAGGTAACAGCAAAATAACAAGTAAAATGAGTTCATCAAAGAAAAAACAACTAATTCTGTCCAAGGCACTTGCAAAGGAGGTACTACCACAACTAATCTGAAGTAAAAGTCAGTAAATTTTAAGAACATCTACTATTGATCATGACAATGGAACAAGTACTGAGCTTTTCCTTAGCACTAAAAAAAAAAACAATGAATTTAGACAAACTATATGAAGCAACTGAATTCAGGCATTGAATAACAAACAGGCAGTCTAGGACATCAATCCTTAAAAGAAGGGAAACCGTTGAATAATCAAAAAAGCGGGAAAGAAGAAATAGAAAAACAAAATAAAATAGAAGAAACAAATAAAAACAAATATCAGCATAGCAGTCTTAAATTTCAAAACATCCATAAATATACTAAATATGAATAAACTAAGCATTGTAAATAAAAGGGAGTAATTGACAAACTGAATAAAAAAGACAAACTTAAGAAACAAGGGCTCAGATAGGTTAAAGTAAAAGAAAAGAAAAGATTTAACATTCAACCAACATAAGAAATTTGATGTGATTATTAATATAAGAAAATGTATAGTTCAATGCAGATTATTATTAGGAAAGAAAAGTGTCATTTCATAATAATAAGAGGGTCAATCAGGAAGACATAATAAATCTTAGATGCAATCAGATTCAAAACACATAAAGCAAAAGTTATTTCTTTTAAAGTTAATCATACACCCACCCTCTGAGTAAGCCATTTATAATAAGCCCACATAATTATTTGCATATAAAAATGAATAATTTTTTACAATACCCCCAAACAACCTAAATGTCCATTCATAGAAAAATAGATAAACAATCTGTAGTTCAGTTTTGCACTAGTATACTGCTAATCAAAAATAAAAAATGAACTAGTGATATGTGTGAGACAGATAAATTAAAAAAATATTTAATTGAAAGAAGTCAGAATACATAGAGCACATATACCTAATATATGATGATAAAAATCTGAATAACTGCGATAAGCAAAACAGATATACAGACTGACAGAAGGAGATCTGGGGAACTTTCTAAAGTGATAAAATTGTTCTATACTTTGGGATATTGATATGACAGTTGTATACATCCCTCAAAAGTTAAATTATTTATTTAAGATTCATGCTATATTTTTAGTGTTACTTCATTAAAAAATAAAGAAAATAGAAGCAGAATAAATCTTTAAAACACGATAAAAATTGTAAAGCTGAAATAATCCTTTTTGTACACCAAACTATATTAATTTCACAATTTTTATTTTAAGCTCATAGGTTGTTCCATTCAGCTAATTGAAGTACCTCAAGGCAATAATGAGTCTTGCTTCCTTTTGTGACAAAGTAAAAAAGTGTTGCAATTTCATTAAATTTTGAAATGTCTGTACCTGCATAAATTACTGAAGTGCTTACATTGCATATAAAATGTTCTGTAATCTTTAACACAGTGATAAGTATAAGTTTATGATAAATTAGTTCATTAATCAACTTCTGGTATAGTTTTTGTTGTTTTTAGTCAAATAACGTTTTTTCTCTTGAAAATTTGATTAAAGTTGAATGTTTCATAATTTCAGGCCTCGCCTTGCTATTTGTTGCTAGTTTAATTTGCAGAGAATTAATTTCTTATTTAATGACATAAGTAACTTGACTTATATGGTCCCGTCCCAAATTAACATAGATTTATCCTTCCTAACTGGGATATACTATTTAGAACAGTGGTTCTTAACCTGGGTTCTATCAAACCCTAGGGGTTCGATGAGTCGGTCTCAGGGGTTCAGAGAAGCCTCTGCTGCGGAGGCCAGAATAAAGTAATACCGTAATTTGTTGTGAGTTCATGCACATCGTTGGTTTTGTTCTTTGAGCAAGGTGATGTTCATGCACGGCTCATTTTGTGCACCAGTAAAAAAACATATACCTATGTCTTGAATTTGGAAAAAAAAATCATATTTTGTTTATCACTAAAGAAGGATTCGGTGAACGCTCATATGAAACTGGTGGGTTTGGTACCTCAAAAAAGGTTAAGAACCACTGATTTAGAATGATGAGAGAGCCTTTCTCTGAATAAACCAATCCTATCTTGAATGTGATGCCAGAATTTGAACAAGTGTCTGAGTGTTTGTCCATTGAAAAACAATTTTTTTTTCATGAGGAATACTACAGAAATATCACTGATACCCTTTGGCTAATCTAAAAGTGAACTTCTAGCCTGACCAGGCAGTGGTGCAGTGAATAGAGCAGGGGTTGGGAACCTATGGCTCACTAGCCAGATGTGACTTTTTTGATGGCTGCATCTGGTTTGCAGACAAATCTTTAATAGAGAAATAACGTTAAAAATATAAACATTCTCATGTATTACAATCCATTCATTTCCTACTGCTCATGTTTATGGTTGCAGGTGGCTGGAGTCAATCACAGCTGTACTCCAGGACAACACCAAAACTTTATTGGATAATGCATAATGTATATGGATCATTGTATGGCTCTCACAGAATTACATTTTAAAATATGTGGTGTTCATGGCTCTCTCAGCCAAAAAGTTTCCCGACCCCTGGTGATAGAGCATTAGACTGGGACCCGGAGGATCTAGATTCGCAGCCCCAAGTTTGCCAGCTTGAGTGCAGGGTCACTGGCTTGTGCATGGGATCATAGACATGACCCCATCCATGGTGACTGGCTTGAGCCTAAGGCCACTGGCTTGAGCAACGGGTCACTCACTCTACTGTAGGCCCACATCCCCCGTCAAGGCACATGTGAGAAAGCAGTCAATGAGCAACTAAGGTGCTGCAATGAAGAATTGATGCTTCTCATCTCTCTTTCTTCCTGTCTGTCCCTCTCTCTGTCTCTATCTCAGTCAAAAAATAAAATAATAAAATAAAATAAATAAAAATGAACTAATAAAAATGAACCATTTTTTAATTTAGAAAATTAAATTTAATGGGATAACATTGATCAATAAGAGTTCCAGGTAAACATTTCTATAGCATTTGAACTGTTGATTATGTTGTGTGCCTTTTTTTAAAGACCAACTTCTTATTAGCAATTATAATTTATATAATTTTGTATCTTCTGTTGCTAAGGTTACTGAAAATTTTGAAAAGTTAATGCATTTGCATTTTAGTTCACTTGACTTTTATAACTTATAGATGTTTTAAATATCATAAATATACATATAAATAAACTTTACATTATTTATCAGCACCATCCTACTAAATCATCATTTGAAATTAAAGATTTGAAATATTTATTTAATTACAAATTTAAAGACTATTTGAATGCCTATTAACTAGTTCATGCATGAAATAATCAAACATAGAACAAAAAAGTAAACAAAAAAGCAAGATCCCTGCCCTAAAAACCTCATGACCATATTAGAAGAACTGAAAGAAAATATACATACAAAAATACAAAACAAAGCATACAAACTCATAAAAATATTTAATCTTCAATATTTTCCTCTGATTCACATAATAAAATTTAAAATGACAAATTGTATTTCTAAATTAGGGTTTTTTTGTTTTTGTTTTTGTTTTTTTACAGAGAGAGGTGCAAAGCATCAATCATTAGTTTTTTGTTGCCGTCGCGACACCATAGTTGTTCATTGATTACTTTCTCACATGTGCCTTGACCGCGGGCCTTCAGCAGACTAAGCAACCCCTTGCTGGAGCCAGTGATCTTAGGTCCAAGCTGATGAGCAAAAATTTTGCTCAAGCCAGATGAACCCGTGCTCAAGCTGGCGAGCTCAGGGTCTCGAACCTGGTCTTCTGCATCCCAGTCTGACGCTCTATGCACTGCGTCACCACTTGGTCAGGCATCAGGGTCTTTAAAGATGTTTATATTGATTCTTCAGGAATAAGCAACCCACTGTAACAAACTGACAACTATAACCAGGAACTTGACACCTTAAATCTAAAATATATATGTTCCAAAACCCCCAGTGGATGCCTAATACTCATATAACGGAACCCTTTATGTATCCATATATATAACTAGAGATATAGATAAATACAGATATTTATAATGTCCTTTCCTATACATATGTAACTTTTTCACTTAAAGGAAGCACTTTATAGCTTCTCTTTGTCAAACTCAATTTTCCAACATCACTTGCACTTTGGGAATATTATTAGGTAAAATAAAAATTACTTGAACATAAACACTGAAATACCCAGCAGTTGACCTGATGATAACCAAGAAGACTACTAAGTAACGAACAGTTGGATACCCTAGACAAAGTGATGATTTTTATCCTAGGCAGAATGGAGCAGGGAGGTAGAGGATTTCATTACACTACACAATTTAGAACTTATAAATTGTTTATTTCTGAAATTTTCATTTAATATTTTTTATATTGTGTTTGATGGAGTAATTAAAACCACAGAAAGCAAACCTGTGGTTAAGTGGGGACTACTATAGATAGAAATATCCTCAGTGTGTAATAAACTGGTAAATACCATGCATCTGATTATGAAACTATGTGGAAGAGCCAGGATCAAACTCAAGGCTTCTGGCTCCAGCAAAAAACTATTTTGCAATTCTCTGGCTCACTAGAGCAAAAAAGAATTGTTCAAAATGTACAAATGACTTTTGAGCTCAGTTATTTATGTAAAATCCAAAGATGTGCAAAATCCAAAAATGTAAGGAAAATAATTAGCCAAAAATAGTATTTAGCAATTTGACAAACAAGAGAATTTACTTACCAAAATCTTCCTAGTAAAATGAGTGATTTCAACTTCAAAAAGTTAAGCATGAACAAAATACCAAGGGAAAGAGATCAGGCTTCAAAAACGATGACAATTAAGGAAGTAATCATTATACATGGTAGATTTTCTTTCTTAATATTTTCATTGATTTGAGAGAGAGAGAGGCATCAACATTATATTTCACTTATTTGTTCCATTTAGTTTTGTGCTCATTTATCTCTTCTCCTACATGCCCTGACTGGGAGTCAAACCTGCAACCTCTGGCGCATCAGGTCAATGCTTCATTCGCTGAGTACCCGACCAAGGCCAGAGTGAATTTCATGTTTTATTAATGACTATGTATTTATAATTACTTCAAATGTGATACTCCCAGAAAAGCTTAAAGATCAGTCCCTAGTGGTTGTTTTTGGTATAATTGTGATCTTTACCAACTTGGCCTAACTAATAGCACTGTGCCACAAATAATCTGATTGTTTTCATATTTTAAATTTTCTACAGCAAATCCTGCATGAAGTTTTCTATAATCTTGTCCTAAGTATTCTTTTCATGTGTATTTTTCAGAATCAGAGAAATATACAATGCAGCCATGCAGCTGACATGAATTCCTTCGGTGAAGGTCTAGAGCACTGCTACAGCATTTCCATCTCAACTCTTCTCTAATTCTAAGTTTAATATAAGTATTTTCACTGATAACTCAACACCACTACTTCATTTTATGCCACCTGGTAAGCAACCTTGCAAATAAGCCTAACAATATACATAAAGCTGATCTAGGCTGCATAGCCTGGAGAACCCACTGATGAAAATCATTAAAAGCAGCTTTATTCGCTAATATTTTGCCCAAAAGAATGAGGAAAACAGCTGGAAACAATTCTGTTAACGTGTGCTTAACTGTTTTGAAGAACTCTTTGCATACATACCACACCGAGGACACCTTATTTTCCTGCTATATAATACTAGCAAGTATAGCAAGTTTTTAGCATATTAGAAAGAAAAAGCAAATTTCAAAGAGATTCTAGTTAAAGACGAAATATATATATGAAAATGCATTAGGAACATTCATTATATTTATTTCAACATTCATTGAAATATAAATAAATTGCGAGGTAGGACAGGCCTCGGTACTGGTAGCCACATATAGCTCAGGCCAGTTATTCAATCAAACTGACTCAAAGTCTCTGGAAATAGATTGCAGGATATGTATTTTATAAATTCACATGGTAATTCTTATTTCTCTAACATTTTAGAATGTCTATAAAATTGTTTAATATTTCATTTCATTGTGATAGTCAACTATAATATTAATTATTGGAATAAAAAAGTTGCTGTTCAATAAGTTTCTACATATCAACTATTGTTTCTTGACAAATAATGGCCCAATATTTTTCATTGGTTATTTTATTACTATTATTATTATTATGCTTTTTTTTCCTCACTCTAATCAAAGCTCTGAGGACAGATGACGATAAATAAAACAATATGTTAGAATATTAATAGGATCATTTGGTTAGAAACTAATAGAAACCTACTTCTGCTGGCTTAAGCAGACAAAAATAAACATTTTTAATGACTATAAGGATTTTTTACAGAATTTAACAGTAGAAATTCAGCAAACATTTATGAATATGTTAAAGTTACAAATAAACAAACAGTCCAACATTTTTGTATGCCTCTCACCTCATCTCTTGTATAATTATTTCTCAGGTTTCTTCTTTCTGCTGACTCATTCCTCTTGTCTTTCCAAAACATATGGAAAGCCAAGCTCTCAAGCTTAAATGCACTTTGGCCAGCTACCTAAAAACATTTCAATGTCTTTATTAGATTCAACCCCAAATTTCTAAAAGCAGTAGGATTCTGATTGTACTGCCAAAATCAATGATTCTACCACTTGATGCAATCTTAATGGCTTGGGTCGTGTTGGCTTGCTATTGCAGAAGAGGGAGTAATTGTAAACCAGGGAGAACACATCTGTCTTTTGAAGTTACAATATTTCATTTCCAATGTCTCTTCCCATGCTCCAGATATTCCTTTGTTGAATTTTTCAGCTAAGGTACATTTTTTATTTTTATGAGAAGTTTCAGTAGTGTTCAGTGCTCGAGATGGATAGTGGCAAGGAGGATGCATGTGTCCTCAAAGATATTAAAAGTATTTATAAGAAGAAAAGGGAGGAAGACTAAAGGTAGAGAGGAAGGAGGAAGAATTAAAGGAGAAAAAAAGACACATTTATTAAAACATACAGAGTAGCATATGCCACTGTTGGAAGCAACATGTTTTCTCTTTCTGTTTACATTTGAAGTGGGACAGGTGCTGTGACTTAACTGATGAAAAAGAAATTAACAGAGAAAAAAACAAGTCTTATTTAAACATGCATTGGAGTTATTCAGTAATAATTACCTTCTTAGTACCCAGAGGTAAATGTTTTTATAACAGCTTAATGTAAAAGTCTACATGTTGGGTGAGTGGGTGGGGGGTTCAGAGCTTTGATAGAAAAATATGAAGGATTATATTTTGTTTCTTTTTATGTTAATAGGTAAGCAGTCTGTCACTTTCCTGAAATTTGCAGGAAAGTATCTCAGAACAAAGAGTGTTAGCTGTATTTTAGAGTCTCTGTTTTTGTCAAATAAGAGAAGGTCAAACACTATTTCAAATACTTTCACTTTAAAATAATCTTGTTGGCAAAACCACGCAGGAGAGAAAGAAATTGTCCTATATCTTTCGAAGTTCTTTTGTCTAATCTAATCAAAGGAAGAGATATCTGACCAGGCGGTAGCGCAGTGGATAGAATGTCAAACTGGGATGTGGAAGACCAAGGTTCAAGACCCCGAGGTCGCCAGCTTGAGCGCGGGCCCATCTAGCTTGAGCAAAAAACCTCGCCAGGGGTACGCATGCACGCGCAGACAGACAAGCCTCTGGGAAGTGAAGTTTCTGCGGAGGCAACTGCTGACTGCGGGCCTGGCCAGACTGGGAAGTCTTTCAGACTTCGCGGGAGCAAGATGGCTTTGGAGTAGGCAGATGTACCAACTTCCAGCTCCCAGAACCAAAGTGGATTATAACTCAATTTTAAGAACCATCATATGGATAAACCAACTTTGAACTAAACTAAGTGGAATCTTCAACCAAGTAACACAGAAGAAGCCACATTGAGACTGGTAGGAATACCAAAAACGTGAAGAGAACTGCCCAGCTCCCCAGAGCGAATGGCAGCCCAGAGAGACCCGCGTGGAGGGAGGAGAGTTTGGCGGAAAGGGAAGGACCTGGGTCCCAAGAACAAAGCCCCAGCCTATAGTCCCAGAGCCTAGAAGAGGCGTTTGGACAGCATTGAGTTGTGAAACAAGTGAGGACACTATCTGTGAAAAAGAGAAAGTTTTCTCAGACCCAAGATTCTTAAAGGGACAGCACAGAAAACCTCTCTCATAGCCACTCACCCGGGGCTCCGGGGAACGGGATCAGAGGAGAGGACCAGAACAGTGGGAAGAGAGAGTAAACTGGAAGCCACAGTGAGAAACACTCTAAGGGACAGCCACCCTAACCCCTGGGCTAAGTCACTTCCCTAATCAAAAACAAATATTTCCCCTGGAACTAGCAATACCAGCAAAGGGAGACAGGACACCAGCCAAACAAGCTCTCACTCGGCATTTAGAGCAGAGCTGATTAGATGGGGGGAGCTTCCAGGTCTACAGTATGGAGAGTTAGGGTCTGAGCTGCAAGGCCCCTTGTCACTCTGCTGAGGGTTGCTGGAAGGACGGTGGCGGCAGGACGCTGAAACGTGGTTCTATCAGCAGGGGCGGAGGCCCAGCTGCTGTGAGCTCAGTCTAGCCCAGCAGGGGTGGAGGAAACGCGCAAAAGCGGTCCAGCAGCTGTGGGCCCGCCTGTAGCCCCACCTCCGGGGAAAAAGCAGGAGGCCAGGAACGGGCAGAGATCTGACCTGCGACCCTGCACAAGCCGGCCCTGACCTCAGGGACGAGGCTAGGAACAGGAACGGGTGGAGGCTCATGGCTGAAATCTTGCCAGTAGCCACAACTGGCCCAAGAAAACACGGTTTGCCATCCTGCATGCATGAGTTGGCTCTGAACACAGGAGCGGGGCTAGAGCCTGGGATGAGCGGAAGTTCACAGCTGAGTGCACGCCAGCAGCCAAGCCCGGCCCAATAAACCATAGTTTGCGATCCTGCACAGGAGGACCCTGGCCTCAAGGGTGGGGCTAAAGCTCCGGACAGGCAAAGGCTCACAGCTGAGGGTACGTCACCAGCCCCGTCCAACCTGAGAAATTGTGGTTAGCTGCCTCGGACCGCGGGGGCTCGGCGGAAGCCTGGAAACAGGCTGGGTCCACGGCAGAGCAAAGGTGCTCACCTTTACCCTTGGTGCTGAGGCTTGTGACTTAAGTGACAGCCCCTCCCATGGAGGAGAGGCGGAAATCACAGCAACAGCCGCAGTGGACCGGTGCTGGCAACGCCCATACCCAACTGCCCTAGGCAGCAGCAGAGGGGGTGGTGGGCCTGCAAACAGACCACACCTAAAGACCACAAGGAAACACCTACTGGACTCCAGTGGCCACAAACTTCTTATACACAGACAAAATGGGCAGGCAGAGGAATGCAAACCAAATGAATCAAGAGAAATACCCAGAGAAGGACCTGAATGAACCAGATATAACCAAATTACCAGAAGCAGATTTTAGAATAAAGATAGTTAGATTGTTCCAAAAAATTAGAGCAACAATGGATAGTCACTATGAGCACCTAAATAAAGAGATAACAATTATGAAAAAGAAAATTGAAATAATAAAAAAGAATCAGACAGAAATGACAAATACAATATCAGAACTGAAGACCACAATGGAAGGAATTAAAAACAGGATGAATGACACTGAGGTCGAATCAGCGAGTTAGAGGACACAATAAACAAAGGCACAGAAGCAGAGCAGAAAAAAGAAAAGAGACAAAAAATGTGAGGAAACTCTAAGGGAGCTCTGTGACAACATAAAGAGAAATAACATTTGCATCATAGGGGTTTCTGAAGAAGAGAAGAGAGAACAAGAAATAGAAACTATGTTCAATCAAATCATAGCAGAAAACTTTCCAAAATTAAGACTGGGAAACATTCCATACATTCAAGAAGCACACAGAACTCCATTAAAGAGAAATCCAAAAAAATCTACACCAAGACACATCATAGTTAAAATACCAAAGATAATGGGTAAAGAAAAAATTTTAAAACCTGCTAGAGAAAAGAAGGCTATACCTACAAAGAAGCCCCCATAAGGATAACATCTGACTTCTCAACAGAAACAGATGAGGCCGGAAGGGAATGGCAAGATATATTCAAAGTAATGCAGAACAAGAACCTACAACCAAGACTACTCTATCCAGCAGGGCTAACGTTTAAAATTGAAGGAGAAATAAAGAGCTTTCCAGACAAAGAAAGCATCAAGGAATTTATTAAAACCAAACCAATTCTTCAAGAGATACTGAGGGGCCTGTTGTGAACAGTTCAAAGGGAGGAAAGAATATAGCCAAAGAAGAATACAGCTTTAAAGAATAAAATGGCAATAAACAACTACATATCAATAATAACATTAAATGTGAATGGATTAAATGATCCAATCAAAAGTCATAGGATAGCTGCGTGGATAAAGAAACAGGACTCATACATATGCTGTCTACAAGAGACACACCTTAAAACAAAAGATGCACATAGACTGAAGGTAAAAGGATGGAAAAAAATATTTTATACAAATAGAAGTGAAAGAAAAGCCAGGGTAGCAATAATTATATCTGACAAAATGGACTTTAAAACAAAGGCTGTAGTAAGAGATAAAGAAGGAAACTACATAATGATAAAGGGAACAATTCAACAGGAAGATATAACTATTATAAATACCTACACACCAAATATAGAAGCCCTGACATACATAAAGCAGACTTTGATGGATATAAAGGGCGAGATTAACAGCAATACTATAATGGTAAAATATTTCAATACCATATTAACAACACTGGATAGATCCTCAAGAAAGAAAACTAATAAAGAAACAGCAGACTTAAAGAATACACTAGATCAACTCGATTTAATAGATATCTTCAGAACTTTTCACCCTAAAGAAGTAGAATATACATTCTTCTCAAGTGCTCATGGTACATTTTCAAGGTTAGACCACATATTAGGACACAAATATGGTCTCAATAAATTTAAGAAGTTTGAAATCATATCAAGCATTTTCTCTGATCACAATGCCATGAACCTAAAATTTAACCACAAAAAAAAGATTGAAAAATACTCAAACACTTGGAAACTAAATAGCATGTTATTAAATAATGAATGGATTACAATGAGATCAAAGAAGAAATAAAATATTTTTTAGAAACGAATAAAAATTCAGCATACATCAACTGAAAATTTATGGGACACAGCAAAAGCAGTACTGAGAGGGAAATTCATTGCACTACAGGCATACCAAGAGAAGCTAGAAAAAGCTCAAATAATCCACCTGACACAGCATCTAAAAGAACTAGAAAACCAACAGCAAATAAAGCCCAGGACTAGTAGAAGGAAGAAAATAATAAAGATCAGAGCAGAAATAAATCACATAGAGGCTAAGGAAACAATACAGAGGATCAATGAAACCAGGAGCTGGTTCTTTGAAAATGTAAACAAGATCAATGAATCTTTAACTAGACTCACCAAGAAAAAAAAACAGAGGGCTCAAATAAATAAAAGTAGAAATGAGAGTGGAGAAATAACAACTGACACAACAGAAATAGAAAGCATTGTAAGAAAATACTATGAAGAACTCAATGCCAAGAAATTAGACAACCGAGGTGAAATGGACAAATTTCTTGAATCATATAATCTTCCAAAAATCAATCTGGAAGAATCAGACACCAAAACAGACGAATTACAACAAATGAGATAGAAACAGCTATAAAAAAACTCTCAAAAAAGAAAAGTCCTTGGCCTGATGGCTTCACAAGTGAATTCTACCGAAAATTCAAAGAAGAACTAACTTCTATCCTCCTCAAGCTATTTCTAAAAATTTAAGAGAAAGGCAGACTTCTAAACTCCTTTTATGAGGCGAGCATAATTCTGATCCCAAAGCCGGGCAAAGACAAAACAAAGAAAGAAAATTATAGGCCAATATCCCTGATGAATTTAGACGCTAAAATTCTCAACAAAATATTAGCCAACCGGATCCAGTAATATATGAAAAAAAAATCATACACCATGATCCAGTGGAATTTATTCTGGAGAGGCAAGGCTGGTTCAATATTCGCACATCAATCAATGTGATTCATCACACAAACAAAAGGAAGGACAAAAATCACATGATACTATCAGTAGATGCAGAAAAGTCATTTGATAAAATCCAGCACCCATTCATTCTTAAAACTCTAAGTAAAGTGGGAATACTGGGAACATTCCTTAACATGATAAAGGCCATCTACGACAAACCCACAGCAAACATCATATTAAATGGGCAAAAATTAAAAGCAGTCCCCTTAAGATCAGGAACCAGGCAGCGGTGTCCCCTTTTACCACTCTTTTTCAATATAGCTCTGGAAATCCTAGCTACAGCAATCAGACAAGAAGAAGAAATAAAAGGCATCCAAATTGGAAAAGAAGAAGTAAAACTGTCATTATTTGCAGATAATATGATATTATATATAGAAAACACTAAAGTCTAGGTCAAAAAACTACTGGAGCAGATAAATGAATTCAGCAAGGTGGCAGGATATAAAATTAATGCTCAGAAATCAGAGCCATTTCTATATACCAACAATGAACTGTCAGCAAAAGAAATTAAGGAAACAATCCCCTTCACTATTGCAGCCAAAAAAATAAAGTACCTAGGAGTAAATTTAACCAAGGAGGTTAAGGACTTGTACTCAGAAAATTATAAAACATTGATAAAAGAAATCAAGGAAGATACAAACAAGTGGAAGCATATACCGTGCTCATGGTTAGAAAGAATAAACACCATTAAAATGTCCATATTACCCAAAGCAATTTACAAATTCAATGCAATACCTATTAAAATACCAATGACATACTTCAAAGATATAGAACCCATATTCCAAAAATTTATATGGAACCAAAAAAGAACATGAATAGCCTCAACAATCTTAAAAAGAAAAAATAAAGCAGGAGGTGTCACTCTTCTGAATATCAAGGTGTACTACAAGGCCATTATACTTAAGACAGCCTGGTACTGGCATAAGAACAGGCACATAGATCAATTAAACAGGACAGAGAACCCAGAAATAAACCCACACCTTTATGGACAACTGATATTTGACAAAGAAGGAAAGAACATACAATGGAATAAAGACAGCCTCTTTAACAAATGGTGTTTGGAAAATTGGACATCTACCTGCAAAAAAATGAAACTAGACCGTCAACGTATACCATTCTTTTTTGACAAAAATAGATAAAAGCAAACTCAAAATAGATAAAAGACTTAAACGTAAGTCATGAAACCATAAGCATCTTAGAAGAAAACATAGGCAGCAAGCTATTTGACATCTGTAGCAGCAATATATTTGCCGATTTATCTCCACAGGCAAATGAAATAAAAGGCAAGATAAATAAATGGGACTATATCAAACTAAAATGTTTTTGCACAGCTAAAGACAATAAGAACAGAATAAAAAGACAAACGACACATTGGGAGAATGTATTCGACAGCATGTCTGATAAGGGGTTAATAACCAAAATTTATAAAGAACTTATAAAACTCAACACCAGGAAGACAAACAACCCAATCAAAAAATGGGCAAAAGAAATGAATAGAAATTTCTTTAAAGAGGACACACAGATGGCCAATAGGCATATGAAAAAATGCTCAACATCACTAATCATTAGAGAAATGCAAATTAAAACCACAATGAGATACCACCTCACACCAGTCAGAATCATGCTCATCTGCAAAACAACACAGAACAAGTGCTGGCGAGGATGTGGAGAAAAGGGAACCCTCCTGAACTGCTGGTGGCAATGCAGACTGGTGCAGCCACTGTGGAAAAACAGTATGGAGATTCCTCAAAAAATTAAAAATCAAACTGTCTTTTGACCCAGCTATCCCACCTATAGGAATATACCCTAAGAACATCATAGCACTGTTCGAAAAGAAGAATTGCGCCCTCATGTTCGTGGCAGCATTGTTCACAGTAGCGAAGATCTGGAAACAGCCCAAGTGTCCATCAGAGGACCAGTGGATTAAAAAACTTTGGTACATATATCTATGGAATACTACTCAGCAATAAGAAATTATGACATCGAATCATTTACAACAAAATGGATGGACCTTGATAACATTATACGGAGTGAAATAAGTAAAACAGAAAAAAACTGAGAACAGTATGATTTCATACTTAGGTGGGACATAAAAGTGAGACAATGAGACATGGACAAGAGTGTGGTGGTTACGGGATCGGGGAAGGGAGGAGAGGGTGGGATAGGGAAGAGGGGAGGGGCACAGGGAAAACCAGATAGAAGGTGACAGAGTACAATTTGACTTTGGGTGATGGGTATGTAACATAATTGAATAAGATAACCTGGAGATGTTTTCTTTGAACATATGTACCCTGATTTATTGGTGTCACCCCATTAAAATTAATAAAGAAAAAAGCTCGCCAGCTTGGACCCTAGGTCGCTGGCTCCAGCCAGGGGTTACTCAGTCTGCTGAAAGCCCGCGGTCAAGGCATATGTGAGAAAGCAATCAATGAACAACTAAGTTGCCACAATGGCAAAGAAAAACTAATGATTGATGCTTTTCACCTCTCTTTGTTCCTGTCTGTCTGTCCCTATCTATCCCTCTCTCTGACTCTCTCTCTTTCCCTGTAAATTAAAATTAAAAAAATTTACTTGTTAATCAAAGGAAGAGATAGAAAAAGGGTTACATTAACTCAACTAATGATAGATTCAGAGGGCAGGAGAAAGCAAGCAGGGAAATCTCAGGGATTTAATAAACAGGAAAATGGAGAGACAAATTTACATTGGTGGATACAGGCTAGTTAGCAATCTTTACAGCACACAGAGATGGCATTTGGGGAACAAGATCACAATGGCGTTTCTGGGGTCTTGGTCTTCTGCTCTGGTGTGGTATGTGTGCCCTGAGGGGTCTGGAAAAGTAGATTACTCTGACATTTCAAAGTTATGTTATTTTAGATTCAAAAAGAAAATAGACAAGCTCACTCAAATTAAAGCTTGATCTTTGTCGAAGGTTTTAGTCATAAGTTTGCCTGTGGCTGTACTTTTTCTAACTTCATTTTATACTATTTCAGCCAATATTTCCCAAGCAGCAGTATGTTTAAGATACTTTCTCCCGTTTCAAAGCATTTCTACAATTCATAATTCACTGATGATCTTCACCATTTGTTTATCCAACTATATCTTTGATAATGTTTTGATGCACCATAGCTCAGTTGGTTAAATCATCATCCTAATATACCAAGGTTGCATATTTGATCTCCATTCAAGGCACATCCAAGAATTGACCAATGAATGCATAAATAAGTGGAACAACAAATAGATGTTTCTCTCTCTCTTTCTTTCTTTCTCTCTAGCTCCCCTCCCTTCCTCTCTTCTTCACATCAATAAATTAAAACAACTGCATTTTAAAATCTATCATTTTAGTGTTTCATTGTGGCAGGTCCAGCAGTATCATTTGCATTACTTTATGTTAGCCATTTTATATCAAAAACCTTTTTTTACAAACTTAAAGTTGTGGTAATGAAAGAAGCCAAAACAAAGTAAACACATAACTGCAAACAAAATACTACTCAGAAGAAAGCAATTGACAATTTGCAGTACACTGTTCAAACTCTCACTGGCTAAGGGTCATCTGTATAGTCTGTTGCACTTGCTTACATCGATTCAGACAATAAGATCACATTCAAAACATGGACATGATATAGATAGATATATAATTTTTAACTATTATCATTTTTGATGAGATATTAACCCAATACTATTTCTTATATATAACTAGGAAAATATTTTATAGATCCTTATAGACAAGTCAGCATGGTTGTGGCCCCTATTAAGCAGCATATGCATGAGAAGACAGAGGCTTTTACATTATAATGTGCTTACACTTTCAGTCCCAGATAGGGTAGAAAAGGAAAGCACATGTACATTACGGTTATTATAATGTTGCCCAAGGCAGAAACTTGGGTGATTCCTACTTGAGAAAGGAAGAGCAATCAGCTTTGAGAAGTGAGAATCATTAAGAACACAGACTTTGGAATTTACAGATTTAGTTTAGACTCCTCGGTTCCCACTTATTAGTCACTATATAATTTCTGGCATCTCCCAGGTCCCTAAGGGTAACCACAGTAGAATACTTTTTAATCATAGCTACAATATATCAAAGATTTTAACATTCAGAATACAATACTTAGCTAGTTCTATTATGTAATATGAAAACAGACTAATCAAAGGAAACATAGCAATATTTTAAAAAATATCTCCAATCTAAACAAATAAATTAGATGCATCTTGTTTTACTTTCTCTTGATGGAACTAGACAGTTACAATTGCTCATAATGTGTATATCATTTTTTGTGCTCAAATCCTTTTTTTTTCCAATATATGATAAGATCTTATTAACCATTTCTTATTTATCTTTATTTTTACCTAATTATCATATCAAAGACCTAATAGTGGAAATTTTACAATTTTGTAAAACTGACCAGTTATTCCACAAAGATTATCTTCTAAGTATATGTGGCTATGAAGAATTTTTAGAGAAGTAAGTATCTTATTGTGGTAAATTTTGATCATTGTTATAATTTATGTTAAGCAGCACTTAATTATTTTTCTTTAATCACACTTTGAACAAGCACTATTCTCTTCTACTCAGAAAATTTAAATCAATTTTGCTCCCTTGAGGGCAAATTTAAAATTTTATAAGTCATATTGACAGCCATATTCTTGATTTGATATTGTATTTTGTGTTTATGACAACATGGATTTAATTGACCTATGACTATGGTGACAATTATTCCAGTTTTCTCAGGACTTAAGGGGTTCCTGGGACATAGGACTTTCAATTTTGACATCAAGAAAATCCTGGGTAAAAAACCAAGTCATCTTTTCTGTATTAAAGCTTACTAGTACTGATCAAAATTTTAAAAATACATTTTTAATAAGTAATTTTAAAATTTGGAATATTAGTATGTTTATTAAACACATATTTTCAAATTATATAAGGTTTGAGAATATTTTTAAAACTAAAAAATATGAATGATTTAGATATTAGAAAGAATAACAAAGAACATTCTTCTTTATTAAAATAAATTATATCAATACACATAGGCTGTTATATTCAAGTAGTAAACAACTCCTTGGTATTTACATATTCTTCAATTTTCATTAGGAAATAAATGACTATAATTAATCTATACTAATACCTTTCTATTTTAGTAAAACATAGGTAAGTAAACTTTTAATAACATTCACATAAAACAGTAGGTTTTAAAGCACTTTCTTCATTTCTTTATTCAGGAAGCTTTTAAACAATGAGAAAAGCCTGTTCTCATGTATGTCAACTGTAAATACTTATTTGATGTACCACAATAACTATTAATGTACCAAAATAACTATTGTCCTAAAATTATTTTAAGACCAACCTTGAAAATATAATACAACTATATGAAATATTTCTCCATCATAGTTATTCTAAACAGGAAAGAAGGAAAGAATAAAATGTTTAATAAGGAAGGCTGCCATTTACATTTCCTCTGTGTTTTTACGAGTATTTTAAGATTGACAACACTTAGTACATGCTCCTTCTACCAACATATGGTTTTTACAGTATATCCAACGAGCAAGGAGAAACAGTTCAGTAATGCAATCTTATACTGAATACGCATTAAAATTTATCTTCTGAATTCTCAAGTTGCCAAATATACATCTGGAATTTGGCTGATGTCAAACATTTCATGCAAAGAGCAAAAAACTTTATGAAATATATTTATTTAGTATTAGCAGTAGCAAACATCATAGTGAATATGAAAATACCAAAGAATAAAAATTTAGAAAAGAATAATGGACCTTGGCTTAATTACTCTGAAAGGATAAGTCATAATTAGATAGCTCATTGTTGACTGCTGAAAATGTTGTATTTATTATTCTACTTTTATTTTCTTGCTAATATGTATATAATAGGTTTCTAGAATGTTTTATAATCATTTATTTCTATTAAAATTTATTTAACAAGGTTTTATTAATATAAGAAAGTTGTCAAATATCAGTATAGATTATAGTAACTTATTCCCTAATGGAAATGGAAAGATATGCTTTATTAGCACCAGGCTCTAACCAACTGAGCTAACTGGCTACTTGATTGAAGGATATATGCATATATCAAGAATTTGCTTACCATCTGAGAATAATAGCCTATGTGTACTGGTGTAATATGTTTTAATAGGCAGAATATGTATTACTATTTTTTCTAATGTTTAAATCATTCAGGTTTTTTTTTTTAGTTTATTCCTATGCAAGTTGTCCATAAGTATATGCCCTTTAGTACTTGGACATCTGTTTATAAAGTTTTTCTATACCAGGAACACAGGTAACACATAATAAATTATTACTGCAATAACAAATACTTTAGATTCCAACAGTTATAGTAATACAATTTATTTGGTGTCTTTGACTTGCTTTGATTATAATAATAATAGCCATTTATCAAGTGCTTACTTGCTTACCTCATATAGTGTAGACTTCTATGTCTTATAACATATCAGTGTGATAGATACTTTAATAACCCTTGTTTTATGGATATGAATGTGACCTTATTCAAGGTCACATTACTAGAGAGCTGATATAATGAAGTCTGAATTCAAACCCGGATTTGACTGCCTTTCATGACCTTGGTTCTTAACTACAAAATAATATTGCAAAAGTTCTTAATTTGAATATAAGATATAGCAAAGGGTTCTTCATGCTGGAGCAAAGGGTGGAAAATATATGCAGTATTGTTGGTGTCTGCAGGGATTGTAATCCTCTAATTCAACACCTACTGAGAATCATATGTGCAAGAATATTGGTTAATCACTGCGAATACAAAGGTGAGTTATATATAATCCTTAATCTCTTCCTTGCCTCAGAATCCATAAATCCATACACATTATTCAGTCATTACAATTCCCTATTGAAGGTAAATTAGTATTATTGTATAGCAACTGCTTGTATAACATGGAGAAAAGAGGAACTAATGACAGAATATAAAAATGGTGTACAGAAAAGTCAATGATCTACCTGTATTTAAGGGATAAATACTGAAGAAAGAAATTGGCACCATGCAATAAAATGTTGAGCTTCACAATGCATAAACTGTACTTAAATTATGTTTTTCAAAATAATTATCAAGAAAATGCAGGCTAAGAATGTGGTTAACAAGTTAATAAAGAGTAATTATTTAAAGAGTTTAATCTAACAAATAACAAACATGCAATTAAAGCAATGAAATGTCATTTTTGCCTATCAAATTGTTAAAATATTTTTGACAAATTTTAGCGGGAAATTGGATGGTATCCAAACAACTGCTTAGAACATGCATTGATATAATACTTGCTGAAGGGGATTTTGTCAAAAATATGTCAAAAGTCTATAAAAATGTGTCAAGAAAACAGATGACCTGGTAATTCTTCTACAGATATTTCTAAGGAAACAACCATACCTGCACAAAAATACTGGCACATAAAGTATCTTTACCACAGGATGATTTCTTGTAACAACAACAAAAGAAACAAAACTGCAGAAAAAAATTTTCAGTAGTACTTTCATATAGTGGTAAAGTAGGTCATGAACATAAATAAATTAAAATATGGCATAGAATTTATAAATTATTAAAATATAGCACCATGTCTTGATATAAAAATGTATCATTTTTGAGTGGAGATATATTTTCAAACCACATTTTAAATATAATTTTTTTTAAATAAGTATATTTCTATTTAAAATAGAAAGTGAAATCCTATACACTAAAATATTAAACTAGTTACCATTGAAAAGTAACTATAATACAGATATTTATTCATTTATTTTTTTAATATACAGTACCTCTACTATAAACCTGCTTCTTTGCTATCAGAAGAATAAAAAAAATTATTTGGGGGAAGCATTTAAATGATGGTATAAATAATGACATATGTTTGAAAAGAACATAAACTTCATTGGCCTTTTCATTTTAGAATGTAAAGTTAAGAGACCTTTAGTGAACTTATGAAAGAGAGACACAGCATGAGCTAAAGTCTAACTTGTGGGGTCAAACAGGAATTTTTAAAACATTAAAATTGTGAGATTAATGACATTTTTACTTAATATGTGGGATTGTATAGAAGGGAAGAGCAGATGATTATGACCAGGTTCAATTTTGAGTTGAATATCATTGACATAGATATCAGAGAAACAAAAGTATTTGGGGTGAAACATAATTAATCAAGTTTTAGATATCTTCAGTATGTGAGTGCTAAGGGGCATTTGATTTTAAGAAAATAAATCAGATTTTAGAAAAACTGGTCTACATTAGTGAATTGTTCACTCTAAGAAGGAATAAAGTCTATGTTACAAACAAGCATTCTGAAAACATCAATATTTGAAAGATGGAAGGAGGAAGAAGGACCCAGAAAGGAAATTGAGAAAAAACAATTTAAATTATAAGGCACCTTGGAAAATGTTTCACAAGAAGAAACTTCAAATACCAAGTAAATGTACCAATCAATGTTTAAAATGAATATTAGTGAAGATTGAAAAATCATTAAATTTAGCAATTGGGAAGTTAGTTGGCAACCCAAGTAAAAGTAATTTTAGTAAAATGGGGGAGAAAAATACAAGATTGCAACGAGCTAAGAACAATAAAAGATGATAAATAAAAACCAGGGGCAGACTACTCTTTAAGAAGTAATGTATAGTAGGCAAAGCCAGGAGAAAGCTGAGCTTTTATGTCCTGAGGGGAATTGGCTTGGAGATTTGGGATGTGTGAATAAGAAATACCTAACAAGATTCATAAGCTGAAGGGAAAGGACCAATTAAGAGTGAAGAATTGAAGGCACAAAACAGGTGAATGGTGAATCAAATTCCATGAAGATATGACAGAAGATAGTATCAAGAAGTCAAACAAGGAGGTTAGTTGTGTTCGGAAGTAAAAATTTCCCTTCCCAATGAGAAAGACCACAGGAGTTCAAATAAATATGAATTAAAAATTATATATTTTTAAATTTATACATAGCTATTTATAGATAGCTCTTCAAAATCATAGATAGCTATGCTTTTGAATAACTAGAGCTCAGATAAAAGAAGAGATGCTTAAGGAAATGGCATGGATGGAGATAATAATAATAGTAATAATAACAATAAAAACAAAAACAGAACCTACTTCACTGTTAAAAGTTCCTTATGGGCTAGAATTTTCACATGTAGAACTATTCATTCTCATATAAGAAAAGTATAGTTATTCCCATTTTACAGATGGGAAAATTGAGGCTAAGAGCATTAAGTGACTTCCTAAAATTCAGAGCTTATCTGGCTCTGAAGCCCAAAATCTTTCCAGTCTATAGCAATAGCTCCATCATGAGAAAGGTAACTTGAAAACAAATGTTAAAAGGATACTGTTTCATTTGAGATAATGATCATATATATATGTTCACTAAACATGGGTTTACAATTCAACATACAGCATTCAGGTCAAACACAAGAAAAAATATATAACCTACAAAACACTCATTTTCTGACATAATTAAATTTTGTTAAAAATCTTTCATCAGGAAATGTTTAGAAATTATTTGACTAAAATAGAAGTAAATTATAAGCATTAAGAGTGGACTTAAAATGTCATTTCAAAATTTCTGATTAAACAAAAATAATTTTGGGGGAATTTTGAGACTGTTAAGCAAATAAATAATATCAAAACAAATCTTACCTACTATTGGTAATGCTACTTTCTATTACCGTTGCTTTGGAGAAACGAGTTAACTTCTGTTAAGTTCAATTTATTTACCTTCTAAAATTTGATATTGTAATATATTTTTTTACTTTACAAATGAGCTTTAGGGTTCCATTTTAGTAAACTTTAAATCCAAATTTAAAAATTGTATTAAACCTCTACTAGTCTTTTCATTGTGTATTGGCTTGCTTTATCTTCCTGTAAAGAGTGGGTTTTAATAAATTAGAAATATATGGTTGTTAAAATATACTGAACTAAATAGAAAAGTATAATTCACAAAGACATACAAATATTATTTTTACAGCATGATGTATAAGGATTTTTCCTTTTAAGTTTTCCTTATATTATCAGGACAATGCTTCTTAATCTGTTCTGTTTTAGAAAGAAAGAGATTAATTGTATTTAGTTGTTACTTTTTGCAGTTTCTCATCTATTTTGGATTAAATGAGGGCAAATCATTAAAAATTAAACTCATTTGTGTTTTTCAGATGGTATATTTGCTTTTTAAAATAGTCACAAAAAGTAACTACTTGCTTAACCAATCAAGTCATTAAATCTTTTGTTGTCACAATTAAATGTCAATGATTAGGACACTTTATCCAAATTTTGACAATGGTATATTTGTGGTGCTTTACTTTTCACTTCTTCCTTAAGTCGTATTTTTCTATTTTTTGTAACTCATCTGTCTTTACTAAGGTTAGTAGTGTAATACAAAAAAAAAATCGTGAAAAGGGAGCTAATGTAAATCAATACAATGATAGGTAGGTAGAAAGTTAGATAAATAGGCACAAATTACACATTTATTTACACTTGTACTTATTTTTTAGAACAGTGTACACTAGTCACCTGAGGCTCTTGTTAAACATTCTCATTTAGTTGGTCGGTGGTGGTGACCCAGACTGCATTTCTAACAAGCTTCTGTCTAATGTTAATGCTCATGGTACACTATTCACATTTCAAGTAGCAAGATATTATAAGGTATTAACAAACTAAGTATAGACTATAAAAATAAATGTACATACTTTTCCAAAGTTGTACATTAGACAAAAATTAAATTTAATCAACAAAAGAATTAGGATGTTATACTTTATGATATATTGCAAAACTAAGAAAGATAAAACTCCTAGCAAGCCAAAACATTTTTTTGTAAGTCAACTATATTGTTATGGCAACTTATTTAACATTCATTTTAATTTAGTGTCACAAAATTTTTCTTCAGTTAAGATATTAGATTTTCTCTCTGTCTCCTGCTCTGGCTCTCCCTCTCCCTGTTAAATATTTCTACACACACACTAAAAACTTTAATATCTTTTTTGCATAACTATTCTTAAAAACAAGATACAATGTACTTATCAGGTACTTCAATTATATCAAATGCAGTCTCATTACCTATCGATATTTCCCTCAAAAACTGTTTTATAAACAGTTTTCAATAATGAATTATGACAAAGATTAAATTAAAGAATTAGAACAGAAACCTTATTAATTTCCTCATAAGTTGATGGTAGCTTAATACAAATTGTCAGCAATATGAAGAATGGAATACAAAACCAAATTAATCCAGAATAAGTGAAATAGAGAAATAACAGAAGTCATCTTGTTCACTCAATAAATATTAACAGCTTCCTTCATTTTCCTGGTCTTTAACCCCTCACATTAGTTACCATGGTACGAGTGTCCTTATTAACCCCATTTCCCTATATCTTATGATCTTATTTAGTAGACAGACTCCCTTTGGACTATACAGTGGCAGGTTTCTGAAAACGGGGAATCATTTTTTCTTTCGTATTAAATGTAACACAGACATTAAGAACTAGAAAACAAAAAGTCTGTTTGCTAAGGTGGTTCTACATCCCACCTTCCACACAAGGAGTAACAACATTTTATGAGTATTATTATTATAAATATATTTATAAGAGATGAAGTTAATACTATTACATAATTTTATCTAGCTCAACATTTACCAGGAATGCAGGTTTTTGCATTTCTTATTCCTATGTTATTTAAGTAATTTCTTCTATCAAAATCTTTGCTGTGGATCTTACTTTGTAATTCAACTTAAATTTTTTTTTTTTATCAGCTGCGGTGTGAAACAGTAAAATTTAGTACCCTTCAATACTTTGGCTGAATAAGTCATGACTGCATTGTTAGTGGTAAACCACAAGTGCAGAATTAGTGGAACTAAATAATCTTTCTTGAAAATTCTACTTGGGCTTACAGTTAAGGCCAGGATTTATATCCTTGATTTAAAAAAGAAATCAAACAACTTTTCTTTATTTTTTAACTGACTTTTGTCAAAGAAATTTAGAATCTAGTGTTAAAAAATATAAAAAAAATAATGGTAATTAATAATCTTCATTTGAAATTGTAGTGTATGTTCTTAAATCTAAATTAAGAAAGCAGTGTCTACCTCTTTTTTTTATTACCAGCTTTGATTTATATGATCTGGCTGTCTATTTGTGGGTCTCTTTTCTGTCTTCCGAACTCTCATAATAGAGATAATGTTGAATAGATTTGATTAGAGTAAAAAAATTCTCTTCAAGAATTAATCTAATTAAAATTTTTAAATAATCATCTTAAGAAAACTAAACATTAAAAATATTTTAGTTAACCTTGTTTTAATTCATATTAATTTATTCTTTAAACATTTGATTATAAATTGGAAATGCCTTTTATTCAAAGTAAATATAAAACTATTCATTACCAATAAGGAAATGGTTAGGTTATAGTACATAAATTTTAAGGAATAATTTATATTCATGGAGTAAAACCTAGTTTGTATATATTCTTGGGGAAAAAGTTAATCTTTTTCTTCTCAATAAAGTCAAGTATTTATTTTAACAAACAAATTATTTACAGCACATTCAGAACAGTTCAAGTATTTCAATATTATAATCTACTCTGTCATAACTGTTTAGACTTACTCTGAGCAAAAAAAATATATTAAAGTGTGCTTCTCTTTTATATAACTTTGCTCTCCCAATTATAACATCATCAAGTATAGTATAAAATCACCATGGTTCACCAAAAGAACCATATCACAACATTGGAAAGAACATACTGTAACTTTGAGAAATCTCATTCATGATAATGAAAATGTGTTTTGTTAATAAATTATTCATTAACAGTAGCTTGAGTTACTTCAGTTTAGTTTTCAGATCTTCAAAATACTTTTCCAAACATTTTAAAATTAAGTTTGGTTCTTATCATTAATTAATAAATAATTAATAATCATTCAAACACACTTGCATTTGATTCTAACCAATAGCTCTACTAGAGTAAGTATTCTAATCTGTGAATACTCTACATATATCTTCTTTTGACAGCAATTTCCTTAAAGAAAGGGCTTGTGCTAAATAAAGGTTACATGTAAGAGTATGGCACATTTTAGCCCCAAGCTTTCAGAAAGACTTTCCGATTATGCTAACATCATTAACCAACAAACTTGATAAAAAAATCATAAAGTTGTTGCATAATTTTTTCAAGAAGACAAGGCAAATCAGAATAAATGCAGGTATATGATATAGTTTCATTATATCTAAAACTATAGTAGCTAATGTGCAGCTTTCAAGGTATTTTTTGTTACTCAAAAGTGCCATTTACTTCTAAAAGCTAAGAATTACTAAATCACTGGCCCCAACTTCTTTAATCTTAGATTTATTGATGTTTAAAGAACTTAATATTTTATATATCTTAAGTCAAGGAATTTGGTAGACAATATTTGAATTATATAGTATTTCAAATCAGCTAATATCACCTTATTAATGCTTAAATGTGTCATTTTAATCTTAGTTCTTGAATGTTTTGTATTAGTAAATTCTACAGAATGTTTCTCTGGAGGTTTGTGGAAAAGTAATAAAAACTTGAAATAAAATATTACTTATTTATCTCTGGGATTGGTGACTGTATTACAAATTTTATATATCATGTCCCCCCCAAAAAAAATCCTTGGGGCTTAGTACATATATATTTTTGTGAAAGATACAAAGTTCCAGCTTCACTGTTTCACTTTTTTTCATATTTACACTTTGTCTTAGTTCTCAGATATATAGATTATTGTGCTATAACTTCATTGTCTTTTGTGAATGCACAGCTTAATAGAGAGGGCATCATAAACTTGAAAATTGACATAAAATAATTATCCTAGATTTAAATACAACTTCCCTTGCAGTGTATTCAATTTTATTTTATTTCTGAATCAAAGGAAGGATGTTTACTATATATGTAAGGAATGCAACCATGTTCAGATGAAGGTACATGAGGAATAGTTAAGCTGAAGGGAATTCTTAAGAAAAATTGGTCATTTGAATGGAAATGCTTAGATTTAGGTCCAATTCTCTCTTGAGTAGTGACTGCTGGTATCCATTCATGCCCCGTGGAAGGTCTCTCTTCAAAACCATGACTCTATTAAGCCCCACAACTGTAAAAATTCTAGTTTCAGAATTTAACTTATGCTTGTCTCTCCAAGTAATAAAGTTTAACTTCCTTATTTATAGTTCTCCTGAGAGAAAAATAACAATAAACTTGAAGAGCACTTAATCTTTACTGAGTAAGCAACAAATAACTGTTTGCACATAAATTAATGGTGTTTTTATTAGCTACACAGCTTATTAAAATTAAAAATATGGGAGATGAATTATAGAAATTTTTAAGTGGCAAACAGCAAAGGAATGTGTGTATGTTTGCACACATGCATGGACATGTAAGTATTTTAAAAATGCTCTGTGGAATACTATTCTTTTATTAATATTTTAATGTTTGGCATATTTATCTTAATTTCTTAGTCAATCTAAGTATTAAAAACAGCTTAATTACTCAGTTTTCTTTTAAAAATATCTTTAAGAGCTGTCAGTAATCTTGACTCTCAACATTTATAAAATCAAATTGAAATACATTTTTATGTATGACTAATACTTCACAATACATCTCTGTGACTACTTACTACACATAAGAATGAAGAGCATTTAAACCTAGTTATTCTACAAAACAGATATATATTCATTCCAGTGAAAGAGTCATGCTCATAAAGCGTGTTTACAAGGATTCTTAAGCAGATGGGAATCAATATACTTAGGTTGGACATTATCTAGAAAGTCCTCTTTTTTTTTTTTTTTTTTTTGCCAATAGGACAAATTTAAAGTATTTATACATCATGGTTTTTCTTTGTTTTGTTTTGTTTTTTTGTTTTAAGATCATTACTCCCTCTTTGTGTAAACATGCCACTATGCAATCCTTTAAAATAACATGAGCAATTTATAAATGGGAAATAGGAGTGATTATGTGCAAAGATTCAGCCTTTGGTATTCATCTAAAATGACAGATATACTTATAACAATTCCTAAAGTAGTAACTAGAACATTTATTTGTTGAGAGAATAAATAAATTGATGTGCAGAACTTTGATTTACTATTTTGATGGGGGAAAAACAACCTTTTGATTGCATTATATTCAGTTCCTTTAACAGTTGAAATTTATTACATGATTATTACTTAAAACTACTAAGCATTCATATCTGAAATGTTATCAGATTGAAAAAATGCCTGATGTGTAAAATCTGAAATAGATAATTTCGATGTTCACATTATAAGCATGATACATATCATGGCCTGTTGTTTTAGTGCTCAAACCTTACTCTCTACATTATTTATCCTAGAAGTAATAGTTTTTATTACCCTTTCTCTTGTTGTGGTAGTCTAACTCCATGTATTTTCTGATACTGAGAGTCTCAAACACAAATATTGAGCTGGTTTTATTACATTTTTGTGCTCAGTCTTCAAAATTCAGTGTGTATTTTATGATTACAACACAATTTAATTCAAACTAGTCAAATTTCTGTTTCTTTCGCAGGGGTTTAGAGAGGAAGGGAGATAGTGAGACAGATTCCCGCATGCAGCCCAACTGGGATGCACGCAGCAGTCCATATCTGGGGCTGATGCTCAAATCAGCTGAACTATACTCAGTGCCCAAGATTGACATTTGTACCAGTCAAGCCACTGGCTGTGGGAGATGAAGAGAGAGAGAAGGAGGAAAGTGAGCGGGGAGAAGCAGATGGTCACTTCTCATGTGTGTTCTAACCAGATATCAAACCTGTGACATTTGTATGTGAGGCCAAAGCTCTATCCACTGAGCTAGCCACATTTCAAGTTCTCAGTAGCCACATATGTCTAGTGATTACTATATTGGAGAGGGTAGCCATAGTTCATCAAAAACAAATTGATCAAAATGATGGTCATGTTAAATAGACTGATGACAAAGTGCCGAATAGTAATTTATAGCTTTTAGAAAGTGTAATGTTATTGGAGGCTCTGTAGTCCTTTGAATCAGAGACTTAAATTAAGTGACAATACTAGCACAGTAATAGTTTTTGTTATTGCTAACACACATGATAAGGACTACTTAGTATTTTAAACATAATACCTAGAGAAATGAAGTGGCAAATACAGTTGCTTCTGCAATACACCATGTTTCTATAACATGAATTAACTGATTCATAGAAGTCACCTTAACACATGTAAATTTTTCTGGCATATTAATATTTTTTTCCACCAAGTAACAGTGGTTAAATGCAAGACACAAGAAGCTGCTGAGGGTGACAGTATAGCACAAAGTGACCAGTCACCCATTTTATTCTTCACTTGGCCTCAAATTCCATCTTGAAAAAGCTTACTGCAGAACTATCCATAATATTTGTGTATTTATCTATCATCCCTACATTTTGCAGCATCAAAACTTTCTTATGTCTTCTTCCATCAACCTAAAGACAGTATATTTTTTTAAAAAAAACCTTTTATATTATTATATTTCTTTACATTTTTGAACTTAGATGTGTCTTTTTAAAACCATGATAGGATTTGTATTAGTATCTCTGTGTGTGCATTTGAGTGTGTGTATAGAGACCTGTATTGATTTTGGTGGTCTCCCCAACTCTATTTTCCATGAGATCTTTGATTTTTAGCCCACAATTTGCAGAATACCTTACCCTTCCTTATCTAAAAAGAAACATGTATCACATTATAGCATGAATGTTTGAATCTATAAATAAAATTTTAAGTGTGCTGTATTTACTCCACAATTTATGTTCTAATCTCTAGTCTTGCTTTGTTGAACCCAAAGTCCTTATTTGCAAATGGGAAAGGTGGACAACAACAGTACTTCCTTTCCAGTTTTTGAGATCACTCTTCATGAAAAATTATATATAATGTTTTCTTAATTAAAATGATAATTATGTATCTTTAGAACTGGTTAATATGTTAGAATAAAAATGTGAATCTACACACTAGTCCTCCAATATTCTCATGAAATGACAAGAAAAAATATTAGTGAAAAATTTCCCAATTAAAAAAAGAGAGCCATAACATGAGAAGGACAAAGTGATAGCAAAAGAATTATAGAGTTCCCAGGTAAATGTCAAAAGATTACAATAGAAGGGGCTTAGGACATTCATTGACAACTTTATTTAAAAAAGATGATTTTCTAGGAATGACAACTTTTCAAAATTAGCTCAAGGAGAAGAATAAAAGTAAAATAAAAAATGGGCAGTGGTTAATGAAAAATGAAGTTTTAGGCAAATTGCACCAAACCTTCAGGGATTACAACAGAATTCCCAAGCAAAATCAATACAAAAACCCAACTAATAAATATCATGAAAAGTTCTTTGTTTAATAATAGAACAGAATCTATTAAATATTTTGGGAGAACACTAACCCTTTATTCAAAGGCATAAAAGAGAACCAGAGTGCATGCAGAAATATACACAGCTAAAATAAAATAATCTCATTTTTAACATAAATAGATATGTGTGCTTGACCATTTATTTCAGCCTACAAAACAATAAAAGTGCCATAAACTCTTGGTAATTGTTATTGTTGAAAAAGAAAGAAAATACTTTTTCTTATCTGTTTTGTTTTGTCCATTTTAGTACAATGCAAATGTTTTCCATGAGAATATGTTCCTATAATGTAACATTTTAAAAAGAGAAAAATTATAGGAGGAAAAAAATCTTTCTAAAATCTAATAATTACCTAATATCTGATAACTACCCAATTTCTACACACACACATACACACACACATACACACAGGCAAAGAAAAGGAAAGATTTACTTTCCCCTTAGAAAGGGATATAATTAGAAGATTTATGAAATAAAAATACAGGGTGTTCAGTTAATTTTAATTTTAAAAAAACAATTTTTAATATAAGTACATATCAACTATGATGAGACATTATTATACTAAAAATTGTATTCATTGTTATCTGAAATTCTTATTTATTATATATCTATTTTATCTGTTAGTGAAATAAAATCAGTTTAAGAAAACAGTAGCCATATCTGAAGTTGAATTCACGGGGTTAGGGTCCAGGGCCCAAACTTCAACAAACTGAGGAAAAAAACTTTGAGAGTAAGGTGGGTCACTACTATTCATTGGTTCCCAGAATAGAAACAACAACAACAAAATAATGAATTTTGTGGAAGGAAAGCAGAGTTACGGTTGTGAGAGCTAAAAGGAGAGGAGGTTGAGTATATGTGATAGAATATGAAAATAAACATTGAAACAGAAGTTCAGTGAGAAGGCAAGAGTCCATGATTCCAGAAACTCAGGGAATACATAGCCTTTGCCTTATGTCTAGACTAGCAGTAGAAATAACTCAAGGCACAACATATGAACATGATGGATAGCACTGAAACAGAAATCTAGTTTCAACAAATAGGGATGGGAATGAGGCATGGAAACTGCTGTGTATATTTACTTAAACCATTTGTGCAAATGGACCGGTATTGGGTTTTCTTTAAAATATAAAGTAATTGTCAAAATAAAAACCTTTACAAAGAATTTAATAGCTGTCAATGTAGCAATGTTTCATTTTTCAGACATTGTTGGGAATAGGTGGTGCCAAATATTTACTGAAGTCTCCAAATAAATAAATATACTGCTCACAAAAATTAGGGGATATTTTATAGCTTCACATTCTTTTTGAAATATCCCCTAAATTTTGTGAGCAGTATATATCACCTTAAAAGCCCCAAATTTTAATGTAAGGTTTTTTCTCCTGATATTCTTCATATATTTAACCAAGATTCTTAAAGTACATTAACACAGTTTGTCCTTTTTAATGATTCAGAGTAAGTAGAGATATCAAAATTCAAAGCTGTAGAAGCAATCATATAGAAAAAGCCCTTAATTTAAAAGAATAAGAATCAGATTTACATTTTAAATCAGTAATTCATTGCTCTCATGATTTAATCTGCCAGCAAAACTTACAGAAAGGAAAGCAAGTAAGCATTGACAGAAAAAAAAGAATAAAAATTAGAAAGAGAAAGGAAGGAAGGAAGGGAGGGAGGGAGGGACGGAGGGAGGAAGGGAGGGGGAAGGGAGGGAGGAAGGAAGGAAGAAAGGAAGGAAGGAAGGAAGGAAGGAAAGAAGGAAGGAAGGAAGGAAGGAAGGAAGGAAGGAAGGAAGGAAGGAAGGAAGGAAGGAAGGAAGGAAGGAAGGAAGGAAAGAAAGAGAGAGGGAAAGAGGAAGGAAAAGAAGAAAATATATTATACCACTAGAAATTTCTGAAATATGAAAGGATATTTTTTCTGTTTGATCTGCTTGTCAATGTCTAATTATAGACATTAATAGTTCAAATCTAAAAAGAAAAATATTGAGCTTCAGATTGTTTAATTGACCTGCGTTAGATTATGGAGCTAGTAAATCTGTCTCTTAAGTCCATGACATTTCCACTTCACTGCTCTGCTTCTCTGATAGAGTGGTCACCACATACATGTTGTGGCATTATTAGTGTGGAAACATGCTGTCTTCAGCTCTGAGATAGCTAGGTAAAAGCAACTTTGAATATATAAAATGTTTTTATTATAATGTATTATGTTCACTCTAAAAGCATCTAATTATTTTATAATTTATTGCATTTAAGGATAACTGTAATATCTTGTCATTTAAAAATAATATGAGACACATATAAAAATAAGGATATGTGTAAAACTTTTACCAGGATAAGTTCCAAAAATACAAGAAAGTCAAGTCAGAGACAAAAAGCAAGCACTTAGGGGTGTAACGGAAGGAAATGATCGTTCTTTTTTTTTTTTTTTTCCTTTAGTGATCACTCTTTGGGAAGTAGTAAAATATTTCAGAAAGATAAATCTGTTATTCAACTTCATCTGCAGAAAAATAGAAAAACTCCAGGAATGTTATCTTGAAAGATAAGACCTTCTTAATATTAGTTTTAATTTGCAAACTGATTATATTAAGGACAATATTCCCATCTTTATAAATTGTTACCAATTACTAATTACATAGCTTAATGAATATATGTTCACTTGAGTATATTTATTAAAATGATAAAATATGTATCTATATGCCTATTAACAATTTGGACTAAAGCAACAACATGAACACTTTACTGAAACCTCTGTATAATAACAAATCAATAGCTTTCTTAAAAAATAATTTATAAGAAACTTATTAAGGTTATTATATTTATACTATCAATGAATCCATTAGATGTGAATATAAGAGAAAATGTGAAAGGAAAACCATTCAATTTTAAGACTGGTTATGTCTACATCAAAAAATTTTAAATCAGGACAGATTAATATTCATAATATGTAATAAAACTACCCAGAAAGAAATGACTGTGTTTTAATGACATAGTTGAATGCTGTTAGATATGAACTGTATTTCTTGTGTGATGTCTTGAGTTATTTCAAACCTAAATTGCACAGTATGTGATGAACTTTGATATTTTGGCATTTTTTATCTGTAGGACCTTGCAATTACCTGCTTTAAACAAAAAATCCCAGCACCCTGTCATTTACATCAGATAACAGATTTCCAGTGCATGACTTTTATTTTCTTGTCTGAGGTGTTTCCTCATAAAAAGTGTCAGATAATATATAATAATGCAATATATCTATGTGGAATATAACATAATGAGGCCAAAAGAGACTTGTTTAGAAATATCTTTCAAAATTGGTTACCCATCTCAGCCAGTGTTGACAGTTCCAGGGCTAAACATCTGAAATCTTCACAACAAAACATTATAAAGTACAACTAAAATTCTCAATATTAAGAAACCTAAACATTTTCAGTGTCCTCAATGTTGACAAAAAGCTGAAATCATCAGTTTCATTTCAACACGGAGGAAGCGAGAAAGCATATGATTTTAATTTCTACTCTTCATTAAAAATTGCATGTTGCTTAAAAAAATTTACTTAATTGATAGAAATTCAAAGATCGCTAACATTTCAGTTATATGTAAGTTGAGGTTTATTCTTAAATCCATATAACTCTGTATATATATTATGACTGGGACTTGAACATTTCTATTGCATTGAGTGTTCACAATAATTCTATATGGTAAATGCTATTAAAAATAAGAAAATGAGTCACAGGGAGCTCGGCGACTTTCCCCAGATCATATTTATGGAACTGGTGTGCAGAGGTGCATGGAGCTGAGTCCTCTCAGCATGTTCTTTACACTACCAACTTACTCAAAAGTTTTAGATGTGAGTTGAAGAGCAATTAGTCAAAATTCTAGCTTTATATATATTTTTCTTTGTTTTGTTTTGTTTTCCACAGCTACATACACATACCCCAATGTCTGGGGCAAAATAGGTATTCAATGATAATTAATTATATAAAGTGCCAGGCACTGTTATCAGTGTTTTACATAAAATCACAATAGCTAAGAGAAAAAGAAAAGGTAATAATTACCATTATTTTTCTTTTTTATACAAGTAAAAGTATTTTAAAATATTATTTGAATAGCCCAATGTCTTACAGCTAGTACATAAGGATACGGAACTTGAGGAAAGCTAGTCTGGTCGTAGAACTCACTATATCATAATGACAGCCAATATGATATCTTTGAGTTGCTGTCATCACCATTGTTATCATATCCAGGAACATGCAGATAGTCATCTCTGGGTTTGTAGTGTATAGTTGTCAAGAAATGCCTGCTTTTCAAGCTGCCATTTGTATAATCATGGGTATTAAGTTACATGATTCTTCTTTTTACTCTACAAGAGTCAACTCATGAATCTACTTCCTACAATAACTATCATCAACTCTTAGCTAATTCAACATCTTATAGGAAAAGAGTATAAATGCCTTTTCTCTTCCACAACTTTTCCTAGTACTGACACTATTATTTAAAAGTTGATAACATGCTGGTGGTATAGATATTTGTATATTCACCACTCACTCATTTATTGTGTAACTGCTGTCTGTGTACTAATGAGGGGAAGAATGAACAAAATCAACAAGATCTCAGCCCTCAAAGGGCTTAGTGTCAGGGAATTCAAATGCCTTTAATTCTCAAATAAAAGCAGTGGTAGCCCCTACACTCACTATAAGAAAGGCATTCCATGGTCTCCAATTTCCCAAATCCTGGCTCTTCTGGGATATTTTTAGCTTCACATTCCAAAAGAGAAGCCATTACATTTTATTAAAATCTATGAGGATCTACTTCCAGCTACTATCCTAAGTGTACTATATGTACAAAATCTAGCAATTGATTAATTCAACAAATAATTATTGAATGCTTCATATAGGCCATATATATAGTATTTGTATTTAAATATCTTATACAATGAAGGAACAATTTAGTGAACCTATTTAAAGTTCATTATGTCTTAGAATATATATATGCACAAACTGTTACTCATTTTTTCATTGAACAAATAATAATTGAACAGGACTTTGTAAATATTAGTTACTGATGTCATAAAATTAGGGTGTTGACTGTATAATATTTTAGTCTTTTCTTATTAAACTTTATATGATAGGAGATAGTGAATGCTTCCTTTCATGATTCTTTTTTTTAAAGTATTGTCAAATTTTTTATCATTTAGGTATAAAAATTGTTTTAAAAAATTATGTTTTCTTTTTAGTAAAGCAACACAAACTTGGCTCTATAATTTTTTTTTATGTAATGCTAAGAATATAATGACTATTATTATTCTCTTAAATGTATGGACAGCATTGCTTGTCAGTAGATAACTTAAATTCTAAAAGGCATTGTAAGTCTCAATTCATCTCAGATGTCTTTCTTATTTTAAACTTGCTTATATTATAATAAAATATGGAAATTTAATTCTTATTTCACAAGTTTATTTATAAAACAAGTAGACAGTCTTTAGTAACTGCTACAGATTTTCAAATTTCAAAATCCCCATCATGATAGCAAGTGATATAAATGAAAGTCTAAAAATATTTTTGTTCTCCCTCTGTCTCTCTTAAATTTTATCAAAAGTATTGCCAGTGTTGTAGATATTAATCATGAATTCAAGATTTCTTTCTAGCTCATGGAAACATTAACAGGATATTTACAGCAAAATATTTTTGTGTGGAAAAAAAAAAAAGAATGCTTTAACTTTTTTCTTACATTTTTTTTTAATTTTTATTTTATTCATTTTAGAGAGGAGACACAGAGTGAGAGAGAGAGAGAGAAAGAGAGAGAAAGGGGGGAGGAGCTGGAAGCTCAACTCCCATATGTGCCTTGACCAGACCAGTGCAGGGTTTTGAACTGGCAACCTCAGTGTTCCCAGGTCGACGCTTTATCCACTGCGCTACCACAGGTCAGGCTTAACTTCTTAAGGTGAAGGTGAAAAGTAAAGTATGTGATATATTTTGTAAACAACTGCTCAGATTTTCCTCCAGCTTTTTGAGATGCTTTAAATACAAATTTTCTCTTGTAAGTTACAATATTACAAATGTCAACTGACAGCTCCCACCACCAAAGCATCTTTGGAAGCCAAATAAAGTGTTTATAAAATGGATATTATTATGTTATACAGAAAGAAGCAAATAAGTCATATTATTTATATGTTTGCTTTGGTTTTAACTTCTGAAAGAATGCAAGTGCCAAATATTACAAATCAATTAAATCTTGCTCTTTCTTAGCTCCAGTTCTCACTTTTTATTTTTCACTTCTTCTTACTGTCCTTTCCATGCTTAAAGTTCTTAGTTATCTAATGACTATAGATGTAAATTGCTAGAGTAAGCCTCATATTTTCAAGTGTTTTAGTATTTCTTCAAAGTGTTTCTTTTCACTAGCATGTACTCAACATATTATTGTATTATAGTGATGACCTGATTCTGTCCATATGACTTAGCTTCCTTCTTCCTTTCAGTATAAAAATTAACTTACCTCTTGACATTAAGCCATTTAAAGGTTTTCCTCCTGATGTCTTCTGTCATAAACTATAATAGGCAGTTTTAAAAGTACATTGTGTGTATTGATATGCAAATTACACGCACCCCAACATTAAGGTCTTCACACAGCTTCCAAATTTAGTGCCACCGTGTGGTGAAATAGTGCAATTGCCATGTTGTGTGCTGCTTTCTCCACAGACGTTCATAAGGTTTCAGGAGCACACTTGCAGAAGAAGCAATCAAAGAGTAACGGTGTGAACGAGTACGCATGCACATGGATCACAGGATTAATATTTTACGATAAATTGTTCCTGATTATTTTGGGAGGATGACCACAATGCCATATGACACTCCTGCGATTTATACCTATTAATAGTTGTAAATCATTAGCACAATATAATGTTCATGAAACGGAAAGTTCTCTTAACTAACGTTTGACAGCAAGATGTAGTCAAGCTGAAAATGGAGGCGTTCCTCCTGTCTCAGTGGCCAGTCTGGCAAGCTGTCAAATCTTACAGTGCTGTGGACACCCGTGGCCAAATGGAAAGAAAATGTGTACGTGTGTGTAAGGTGTCTGAAAAACCGCCTTTCAACCAGAAGGAATTAACCTTTGATCTTGGTGATGTGAGGTTGTATTTCAGCTCTCCTTGAGTTTTATCTTCAACTAAAGTTCACCTCTATGTCTTACTTTTGAAAGGAATGCTTATACAGCTAAGGAGAGTCTCGTTAGGTCTTTAAAAAAATATTAAGATGATAAATGAGGGTTATCAAAGAGGTGAATTAAATGATAGCAAGAAGTTACAGACCTATTTTTATCTGGTACTCGTTCCTATTCACTCTATAAATATTAACATATTCTGCTGTCTACAGCATGAAGATGACCATAGTCAGTTTTTTCTAAACCAACTTCTAGAATTTATGCATATTTGGAAAATATCCAGGTAAGACATTTTATTTCTATTCCAAGACTATTTTCTGACTAAATTCTCAACTGCCAAATCACAATATTTTTCAATTGATTGCAAAAACCATCCTTTCACTACTACCATGGAAGCTATTGTAGTTTTAATAGATACTTCCTTTTGGCAAACTCTGTTAATAATTACCTATTCCTCTCAGCTATTCAGATACATTTGAAGAGCTGCTTACACCATCCAGAACAATCTAACATTCATTTTAAAATATCTCTCCTACTGGTTTTTACATTTTCAATGATTTTTTCTCATTCATTTTGTGCATTTGAGTTTGTATGCGTCACTAAACTCTCTGTATAACTGCATTTCCAAACTTTGAAAGTCTCTATCTCCTGCTTTAAATTCCTTTCTGGAAGTCTCTGAAAATATGAGTATAGCATAAACATTTATATGGATTCAAATAGGAAAACTTAAGTGACAGCAAATAAACATATCTTAATTGATTCTGATATCTAAATGTATGAATATATTATTAGAAAAAATAGACCTAACTAAGAAGATAACTTGAGAGAAGATACCAGTAGTATCCATTTTTCATATATTTTGATATTAATACCTTTATCAGCTCTATGGTTTGCAAATATTTTCTCTTAAACCCTAAATTGCTTTTTTATTTTGTTCATTGTTCCCATTGTTGTGCAGAAGCTGTTTAGTATGATGTAAGCCCACTAATTGATTTTTGCTTTTGTTGTTGCTTGTGCTGTGGGTGTAATATCAAAAAACTCATTGCAAAACCTGATCTGAAGAAGCTTTTTTGTTTTGTTTTCTCCTACAATTTTTACAGTTTTGGCTCTTATGAATAAGTCCTTAATACACATTCTGTTATTTTTGTGAATGATTTAAGATAGGAGCCCAATTACTTTTTTATTTTTTATATTAGAATATTCAGTTATCCCAACACCATTTATTGAAGAGACTACCCTCCCCCAAACAAGTATTTGGCTCCTCCTTTGGCTGCTTCCCTGTGTTTGTTTCTATGCTATAAGTAGAGCTGCTGTGTCACCCAGTCTTGGTAGAGTGGCCTTATATAGTAGGTGTCCTGTGAGATCCGTGGCACAGTCTTCTTGGTCATCTGAGCTGAGTGCTCTAGGTGTGGCCCTTATGTGTATTTTGTGTACCTTCCTTTCAGAGTTAAGCCTTGTTTACTGTTGTACCCTTAGGTTAATTGGCTGTGAGGAATGGCTGTGAGGAGCTGTTGTGCAGGGGCTGGTCCTGCAGAGCAGGCTTTATTTGAGCAGGGTTCTGGTACTTGCCCAGTTTACCTTTTGGGTGTGTCATTTCTGGAGGTAATTGGCTGTGCTCAGGTGTGGTCTGAAGCTTGCCATTGGATGTATTGGTTTTGAGACCTCTTGGAAAGAGCTCTGATGCAGGCCTAGGTCAGCCACTGCCTGCATCCTGGGGCTCCCTGGTATGGACTACAAAATGATTTGAAGTAATCATTTTAAAAGTTAGTTTGCTATAAAATCAGGAAAGAAAAACTTGTGATAAACTTACTAAAGTTAATATGTTTTCCAAACAAATTTTAAGCCAAGTTGTTTCTTTTTTCTTTCTAGACAATGCCTCTCAACAATAATAAAAAAATATAACTCCCACCTGAAATGCCTATTGAAAACTCAGGTATTAATGTTTTTTACTTTGTCTGTAAATTCAATAAACATTCATTAAACATCTACCCTTTTTCTAAAACTTTGCAAGTTTTTTTAAGATATGAAGATGAATAAAGTGTAGACTCAAAGTCTACACTTGAGTGGCCTTCATTCTATCATGACAAAACAGACAAGTAAATAAATGTGTGTAATGAAATATCGTTAAGTCTTGTGAAAGACCTATGTGCATATTGGACACATAAAAGGGGTTTATCAATTTTACTTATTTAATCTAAATGTTGAAAAATTAGTATGTCTGTCAGAGAAAGGGCATAGTGAAGAAAAGTAGGAAGCAGGGACAGCAAAAGCAGTGAGGAAACAAAGAAATTTGCAATGACTACAATTAGAATTCAATGAGAGAGCCTGGAAAGAGACCAAATGAAAGGGGAAAATGGGGTAAATGCATAAAATCAACTTATGAATGATCTTCAGAACATATTTACAATTTAATGATTTTTAATTTATCAGGTTATGAACTGGATATTCAGAGCAGTAAAATGACAGATGGGTGATTAAAGGGACATTTCATTAGCCCAAAGAGATGATGAAGACATTGACCAAAGCTCTACTATAGAGATGGATAGGAGGGAACCGATTCATAATAGGTGAAAATGTGTTAATTTACAAAGAATAGGTTGTCTAAAACACCTCCAGATCCCTGGCTGTTGACTGACTGAATGAAGACACCAATTCACAGAACAAGTGAAGAGATAAGTTAACTTGGCTCAGGAAAATGTTGAATGCAGTCCAAGTCTACTGAGATTTGGTCACCAACTGGGCATCCAAGTTGTGATCACCATTAAGAAGATTATTCCTTATAGTTTATTCTTCTAGGGCAGGGTTAGTCTTCCACAGATAAAATGTCATATGACTACAAAAAAGTGTATAAGAGAATGTTTTTAAAACAAGTGAGGGCTATTTTTTCCATTAAATAATTTGATTCCTGAGACATATAAGAGCACATTGATCTGAAGTAACTATTTCTAATATGTATTAATAAACACTAAATTATTATGAAATTAATAAATTATATTTCTTGATATAAATACCAAATTTATGTTCCAGTTCTACAAATGTGTTTTATTCATCACCTATTCATAATATACACCCTTAATAAATGAAGAATACAAAATAATTTCTCTAAACTAGTTAACAACAACTAACTTCATACCATATCTATATAACCTCAAAATAATGGTGCAAAACTAAAACTTTTTAAGATTAACAACAAATCAAAGATTCTATTCTTGTCACTAGTAGTAAAATTCTATTAGAGATCAAGACAAAAGAAATTCATGCTGATAGTTGCATGATGTCTGTGATGGGGTGGAATTTACTGCAAAGGACTTGTATGCTCTTTGGTGTAATGAAAATATTTTATATCTTAATTTCTATGGTGGCTTCATAGATACATATATTTCCAAAATTGAATGAATTCTTCAGTTAACTGAGTGTACATTATACAAATTAAAGTTTGAGAAAGTTGATGTAATAATAAGATATCATAAAGTGAAAAAGAAGCTAATAACTAGCAGAACTACAGTACACATAAGCAAAGAAAGAATAAAGGTATAGATAACATTCATACATCTATTTAGAGTCCTCTAGTGTATAACTAGTTCACCAGTTACTAGATTCTGTTATAAACTTTTCATCAATGATAAGAATTGTTAACTTTTTCTAAGAATCTTACCTGACATTTAATTAAAAAATTGGAGACAATACATTAGAGGCTATTAGGAAGAAACAACTTTGCATCAGAGATAAATTCTTTCACCTATATTGAAATCAGGTTTTACATTGCTTTGCTCTGAATAAATACCACTCTATGTATGTTACATATCTGAATATGTCATTTCTTCAACTAGAACCTCAGCAATCAGAGTATGGTTCTGACTTCCATTTCTTTTCATTCTATTTGATTAAATAGTTCAGTAATTTATATTAAGTAATATGTTAGGAAAATATCCTTTCAAGCTGCCCAATCTGCTATAAGTCAAGTTTAAAGTATATTAAATAACCATTGCTGAAGAAATATTTGAAATTCAAATTATATACATTGATATTCAATAATATTTATGCCATATTTATGCAGCCTGTATATTTGTTATTTTTTCAAATCATGTGTAATAATACAAGTTTGGGAAATATAAAAACATGCTCTCTTTTAACTTGATACTGTTTTCAACAATGCTGAAATGCTATTTAATGAATGCACTTGTCAAATAAATAGAAAGTGCAAAATCATGAATTGATAATATCATAGTCTATCTTTACCTCTCAGATATTTATTATTGATTCTGCTTCATAATAACTCATTATGAAAAACTCATTGTTTTGCATGGAGTTCATCTGGAAAATTGCACACACTGTGACCTAGTTATAAATAATTCAGATGTGGGTGATAATAATTTGCCAGTGATAATATAAAGACACTATTCTTTTTGACGTTTTGACAACTTTTAAGTCATAGTTTAAAAATTTACAATAGTCAGTGGTTCCTTTCAAAGTAAAAATATTAGATTCTTTATATACGAGTAATAGAATTAAAATTCTGTAATTGAAAAATAAGAACTGTTAACAAATTCTCAACAATCAGTGTATGAGTATAGGTTTGTGCGTGTATGTGTGTGTGCGTGTGGTGTGTAAAAAGGAGTCTATGATGCATGAATAGTACTGAAACATTTGACATATAGATAATTAAAAGTCCTCTATAACTAGTTAACCATAATTTCAAAAGTATATCTACAATAGTCAAGATACATAAAGGATCTAGGAATGAAATCTTAATCTGTCTTGGGTACCTGGTAAATTTCAATTCTACACTGGAAACAATGACTATCACAAAGGTGAAGAGTAGCTGAAAAAATTATGATACTTTTATGAGACTTAAAACAATTAAATTTTAAATTATTTCATGTTCCACATTTTAAAATTCTAGATTCAGGCTTGGCTCAAGAAAGGAAAATGGAATTAGAGAGGAGAATTGTACTCAATACTTTGGAAAGGAATATGAGTCATGTAATTGTTATCACCATGTCTTTAATTTTTCTATATCTATATAAATGAGCATATGGTTTATCTCATTGATTCTTTTCATATTTTAAAAATTTATTCCTGCTGAAATAATTCAAACTTTGTAAGGATTTAGAAACTTTCCATTTATTTCTGGCTTTAGTTAGCTAATATTTTGTAAAGGATATTTGCATCTATATTTATGAGGGAAATAAGTCAATATTTTTAATTCCTTGTAATGTATGGTTTGACTTTGGTATTGGAGTAATGGTGGCCTTTTTAAATAAGTTGAGAAGCATTCCACTCACTCTGTATTTTTTTTAAGACTTTGATTAGACTTGGTTATTTTCCTTCCTTAAATATTTGATAAAATTTATTAATGAAATAATCTCTTCAGAGTTTATTTTGTGGAAAGGGTTTTAATTATGAATCAATTTATTTTTATTAAAATTATTGGGGTGACATTGGTTCACTAAAACCATACAAGTTTTAAGCATACAACTCAACAAACATCTCTGCACATTGTGTTGGGTGCCCAATGTCCAACCCAGTGTCTTCCATCTTTTTACATCCTTATTAATCCTCCCTTTGCCCAGATCCACTTAATACCACCCCCTTTCCTTGTGTCTGTGATTGATTTATATATATATATATATATATATATATATATATATATATATATATATATATATATATATATATATATATATATATTCTTTTGCTTCTTTTGCTTAATATTTTCATCTTCTCTTATTCAACCTCCCAAACCTCCACCCCTGACAGCTGTCAGTCTGTTCCCTGTATTCTGTGCTCTGTTTTTATTGTATTTGTATGTTTATTTTGTTAATTAGGTTTCACATATTACTGAGATCATATGATATTTGAGGAAGCTCCACATTGTTTTCCACAGTGGCTGCACAAATTTGCCTTCCCACCAGCAGTGCAGGAGAGTTCCCTTTTCTCCACACCCTCACCAGATCATGTTTGTTGATGACAGCTATTCTGGCAGGTGTGAAGTGAATTCTCACTGCGGGTTTTTTTTAGTATAGAAGTAAAAATAAAAAATTTATTAAGGTTTATATAAAATCTGAAAAATGGTGAGTTGTTACATGGTTATTTAAACACGTGTTACATTGGTCCACATCACAGATAAATTAATCTTACACTGCTCTTTTTTGTTTTGTTCTCCAGAAAGATGCAAAGGAGAAGAGTTCACCAGCAGTCTTCTCCAGTGTTCCAAATACTTTTAAGGTAAACTTAACGTCTAAATTATAACAATGCTGCTCCTTCAGAATTTATAATACATCAAATATTTCCCAAGATAAGCTTGGAACGTAGCATATAAAATAACATTATACCATGATCATCAGTTTTCATTAACAGCTAATTTGTGTGTGGGGCGGGGGGGCATTCTGTTTATTGGTGTCTCACCAAGACAGGCAAGCCACAAGAGAAGACAAGGGAAAAGCAGAAAACCTGCTTTTTCCATGAAAGGTAAGGGGTCAGGGAGGCCCCTGCAATGGTGATAGCAGGAAGTGAGAGAGAGCAAACTCCCAGTCTGCCCCACTTTAAATCCAAACTTTTAATCCAATCTATAAACAAGAAAGTCTCTGATACAGTCACTTATCTGAGGCATAATGGGACTCCTCACTAGAGTGCACCACCCACATCATGCACCACCCACATCATGCAACAGCCAAGGTGTGAAGAAAAGCTCAGTCATTTTTATTTTTATTTTAATGAGGTGACATTAATCAATCAGGGTACATAGGTTCGGAGAAAACATTTCCAGGTTATTTTGACATTTGATTATGTTGCATACCCATCACCCAAAGGCATATGGTCTTCCCGTCACCTTCTATCTGGTTTTTACTGTCTTTTATTTATTTATTTATTTATTTATTTATTTATTTATTTATTTATTTAACAGGGACAGAGAGAGAGAATCAGAGAGAGGGATAGATAGGAACAGACAGACAGGAAAGAAAAGAGATGACAAGTATCAATCATTAGTTTTTTATTGCCATTGCAACATCATAGTTGTTCATTGATTCCTTTCTCACACATGCCTTGACCGCGGGCCTTCAGAAGACCGAGCCACCCTTTGCTGGAGCCAGTGACCTTGGGTCCAAGCTGGCGAGCTTTAGCTCAAGCCAGATGGGCCCGTGCTCAAGCTGGTGACCTCGAGGTCTTGAACCTGGATCTTCAGCATCCCAGTCCGATGCTTTATCCACTGCACAACCTCCTGGTCAGACTCCTATCTGGTTTTCTTGGTGCACCTCCTCTCTCCCCACCCCCACCTTTCCCCTCCCCACCCCAAAAAACACCACTCTCTTGTCCATGTCTCTCAGTCTCATTTTTATGTCCCACCTATTTATGGAATTATATAGTTCTTAGTTTTTTCTGATTACTTATTTCACTCAGTATAATGTTATCAAGGTCCAACTATGTTGTTGTAAATGATCTGATGTCATCATTTCCTATGGCTCAGTCATTTTCCATAGTATATATGTACCACATCTTCTTTATCCAGTCATCTATTGAAGGACTGTTTGGTTGTTTCCATGTCTTGGCCACTGTGAACAATGCTGCAATGATCATGGGGCTGCATGTGTCTTTACATAGCAATGTTTTTGAGTTTTGGGGGTAGATACCCAGTAGAGGGATTGCTGGGTCATATGGTAGCTCTATTTTTAATTTTATGAGGAACCACCATACTTTCTTTCATAATGGTTGTACTACTTTACATTCCCACCAACAGTGGATGAAGGTTCCTTTTTCTCCACAGCCTCTCCAACACTTGTTATTACCTGTCTTGTTGATAATAGCTAATCTAACAGGTGTGAGGTAAATTATATTGTAGTTTTGATTTGTATTTCTCTAATAGCTAGTGAAGATGAGCATCTTTTCATATATCTATTGACCATTTGTATTTCTTCCTGGGAGAAGTGTCTGTTCATGTCATCTTCTCATTTTTTAATTGAATTTTTTGTTCGTTTGTTGCTTAGTTCTATGAGTTCTTTGTATATTAGGCCCTTATTTGTACTGCAGTTTGAAAAATATCATCTCCTATTTAGCTGGCTGGCTGTTTGTTTTGTTGTCAGTTTCTCTTGCTGTGCAAAAGTTTCTTAGTCTGATGTAGTCCCATTGATTTATCTTTGCCTTCACTTCCCTTGCCTTTGGAATCAAATTCATAAAGTGCTCTTTGTAACTAAGGTCCATGAGTTTAGTACCTATGCTTTCTTCTATGTAATTTATTGTTTCAGGTCTTATATTTAGGTCTTTAATCCATTTTGAATTAATTTTAGTACAAGAGGAAAAAGTGTAGTCGAGTTTCATTCTTTTGCTAGTGGCTTTCCAGTTTTCCCATCATGATTTGTTGTAGAGGCTTTCTTTTCTCCATTGTGTGTTGTTGGCCCCTTCATCAAAAATTATTTGACCATATACATGTGGTTTTATTTCTGGGATTTCTATTCTGTTCCATTGGTCTTAGTGTCTATTTTCCTGCAAATACCAATCTGTTTTGATTATCATGGCTCTATAATATAATTTAAAGTCAGGTATTGTAATGCCCCCAGCTTCGTTCTTTTTCCTTAAGATTGCTCTGGCTATTCGGGGTTTTTTATAGTTCCATATAAACCTGATGATTTTTTTGTTCTATTTCTTTAAAAAATGACATTGGAATTTTGATGGGAATTGCATTAAATTTGTATATCACTTTGGGTAATATAGTCATTTTGACTATATTTATTCTTCCTATCCAAGAACAAGAAATATATTTCCATTTCATTTTATCATTTTTGATTTCCCTTAACAATGCTTTGTAGTTTTCATTACATAGGTCCTTTCATCCTTTGTCATGCTTATTCCTAGGTATTTTTTTGTTGTTGTTGTTGTAACCATGAAAGGAATAGTTTCTTTGAGCTTGTTTTCTAATGTTTTGTTGTTGGCATATAGGAAGGCAATGAACTTTTGTATATTAATATTGTATTCTGTAACCTTTCTGTATTGGTTTATTGTTTCTAGTAATCTTTTGTGGAGTCTTTGGGGTTTTCGATGTATAGCATCATATCATCTGCAAAAAGTGAAACCTTTACTTCTTCTTTCCCAATATGAATGCCTTTTATTTCTTTCTCTTGTCTGATTGCTCTGGCTAGAACTTCCAGCACTACATTGAATATGAGTGGAGAGAGTGGACAACCTTGTCTTGTTCCATATTTTCGGGGAAAAGTCCTCAGTTTTATGCCATTTAATATGATCTTATCTGATGGTTTCATAGATGGTCTTTATTATGTTGAGATATTTTCTTTCTGTACCATTTTGTTAAGTGTTTTAAACATAAAATGATGTATTTTATCGAATACCATATTTGCATCTATTAATAGGATCATATGGTTTTTGTTCTTTGTTCTGTTGATATGGTGTATTATGTTAACTGTTTTACATATGTTGAACCATCCTTGTGATTCTGAGATGAATCCCACTTGATCATGATGAATTATTTTTTTAATATGTTGTTGTATTTGATTTGCTAGTATTTTGTTTAGTATTTTAGCATCTGTATTCATTAGAGATATTGGTCTGTCGTTTTCTATTTTTGTGCCGTCCTTGCCAGGTTTTGGTATGAGGGTTATGTTGGCCTCAGAAAATGTGTTTGGAAGTATTGCTTCTTCCTCAATATTTTGGAAGACTTTGAGTAGAATAGGAACCAAATCTTCTTTGAATGTTTGATAGAATTCACTAGTATAGCCATCTGACCCTGGACTTTTATTTTGGGGAAGGTTCTTGATAGTTGTTTCTATTTTCTCCCTGCTTATGGTTCTGTGTAGGCTTTCTGCTTCTTCATGACTCACTCTAGGAAGATTGTATTGTTCTAATAATTTATCCATTTCTTCTACATTGTTAAATTTGGTGGCATATAGTTTTTCATAGTATTCTTCAATAATTTTTTGTATATCTATATATCTGTGGTGATTTCTCCTCTTTCATTTTGTATTTTGTTTATATGAGTCCTTTCTCTTTTTTTCTTGGTGAGTCTTGCCCAGGGTTTGTCAATTGTGTTGATCTTTTCAAAGAACCAGTTCCTTGTTTTATTAATATTTTCTATAGTTTTTCTGTTCTCTATTTCATGTATTTCTCCTCTAATTGTTATTATTTCCTTTCTTCTGTTGGTTTTGGGTTGGCTTTGTCTTCTTTTTCTAGCTCCTTAAGATGTAAAGTTAAGTGGTTTACTTGGTCTCTCTCTTGTTTGTTCATATAGGCCTATAGTGATATGAACTTCCCGCTTATTACTGCTTTTGTTGCATCCCAGACATTCTGATATGTTGTATTGTTAATTTTGTTTGCCTGTATGTATCTTTTTATGTCTGCGCTTATTTCTTCTTAGATCCTTATTTTTTAAAAGTATGTTGTTTAATTTCCACATTTTTGTGGGTTTGTTTACCTCTCTTTTTGCAGTTGAATTCTAGTTTCAAGGCTTTATGATCAGAAAATATGCTTGGTATAATTTCAATCTTTCTGAGTTAGTTGATGTTATTTTTGTGGCCCAATATATGGTCAATACTAGAGAATGTTCCATGTACACTAAAGAAAAATGTATACTCTGGGTCTTTGGGATGAAGTGTCCTGTAGATGTTTATCATATCCAATTGTTCTAGTGTTTCATTTAAGGTCAATATTTCCTTATTGATTTTCTGGTTGAATGAACAATCTAAAGCCATCAGCAGTGTATTGAGGTCTAAAAGTATGATTATATTTTTGTTGGTTTTTGTTTTTAGGTCAGTCAGTAGCTGGCTTATATATTTTGGTGCTCCTGGGTTTAGTGCATATATATTAAGTGTTATGTCTTCTTGACTCAATGTCCCCTTTATCATTATGAAATGACCGTTTTTGTCTCTGATTACCTTTGCTGTCTTGTAGTCAGCATTGTTAGATATGAGTATCGCTACACCTGCTTTTTATTGGATGTTATTTGCTTAGAGTATTGTTTTCCAACCTTTCACTTTGAATTTGCTTTTATCCTTGTAGCTTAGATGTGTTTCTTGTAGGTAGCATGCAGTTGTATTTTCTTTTTTTATCTATTCTGCCACTCTGTGTCTTTTTATTGGTGAGTTCAGTCCATTTACATTTAGTATAATTATTGACATTTGAGGGTTTCTTATTGCCATTTTACATATTGTTTTCTGTTAGTTTTGTATCTTGTTTGGTTCTTCTTTTGTTTTTCTATCATTTGTTTTTGTTTGGTTGTAATCCATACTTCTTTTCTCTGTTACTTCTTTTTGCAAGCCATGTACTTCTGTGTTGGTTTTTTCATGGGTGGTTACCATTAAGTAATGAAAGCATACGTATCATCTTCATTGTAGTACATTATCTCATGAGTGCTTCTTCACTCCATCTGCCTTTGCTACTGTTAATCTTTGTCTTCTCCCTTTTTATGTTTTTGTTGTCGCAGATTAATCTTTTTATTGCAATTTTGATGGAGCTTTTACTTGTGGCTTTGTTTTGTTTTGTTCTTTGTATCTGACTGGAAAACCCCATTTAGTATTTCTTAAAGTGGGGGTTTTTTGTTGATAAATTCCCTCATCTTGTCTGTATCTGTGAATGTTTTTATTTCTCCTTCGTATTTGAAGTATAGCTTTGATGGGTATAGTATTCTTGGCTGGAAGTTTCTTTCAGAACCTTATATATAGGGGTCCACTCTCTACTAGCTTATAGAGTTTCTGCTGAGAAATCTGATGATAATCTAATGGGCCTTCCTTTATATGTTGTATTCTTCTTTTCCCTGGCTGCCTTGAGAATTTTTTCTTTGTCATTGATTTGTGCCAATTTCATTATGATGTTTCTTGGAGTATGTTTGTTAGGGTTAAGATAACTAGTGTTCTGTTTGCTTCTTGAATTTGAGACTTTACTTCTTTCCACAGGCTTGGGAAGTTGTCGTCTATTGTTTGAATATGTTCTCTGCTCCATTTTTTCTCTCTTCTCCTTATATACCCATTATTCTTATGTTGCTTTTTCTGATAAAGTCAGACAATTCCTGTAGGACTATCTTATTTTTTTTAATTTGTGAGTCTCTCTGCTTTTCTCTCTGTAGTACATCTAGTTGCCTGTCTTCTATGTCACTAATTCTCTCCTCTATCTAGCCTTTTCTATGGCTAAGCTTGTTACTTTGTTTTTCAGTTCATGAATTAAGTTTTTCATCTCTTTTTGATTCATTTTCATAGTTTCAATTTTTTGGCGAAGTATTCTTTCTGTTCATTGTATTGTTTTGGTGCTCCTTGGTTTGCCCTAAATCACCTTTCTGTGCTTTCTTGTATATCCCTGAGTATTTTTAGGACTTCAATTTTAAATTCTCTGTCATTAAACTCCAAGGTTTCTAAGCTATTGAAATTATTTTCTATAGATTTTTCCTCATCTATCTGAGCTACATCACTTCTTTTATATCCATGAGATTTGATTTCTTTTTCTTTAATTACATATGAGAGTGGTGTTGTTAATAACACTAATGAGAGTTGATAAAAAATTTTTTTGAGAAAATGCAGTGACAACCTGAAAATTCTATTGTGCTAAGTGGAACATAAGTACATAGAATGAAGGGCGTAGGTTGGAGGAGAGTGAGAAAAAGACAAAAAACAAGGCAAGAACCCACAAAATGCCACAAGAAAAAAATATTGGATCAAGAATAAAATAACTTGTTTGTAAATGATGCTTGTATGAGAGAAATAGTGTAAGAGAAAAGAAAAAAAAGAAAAAGATAAAAGAAAAAAATACAGTGAAAAATAAAAAATCTATTGTATTAAGTGGCACAAAAGCTATAGAATGGAGAGCCAAAGTTGGGGAAAATGTTAAAGAGATAAAAAGCAAAGTAAAAAGTACACAAAATGCCACAAAGAAAAAAATTTGAATTCAGAATAAAATTATTTGTTTGTGTGTGAGATTCGAATGAAATAAAAAGTGAAAAAGAAAAGAAGAAACAAAGAGAGAGAGAAAAAAAAATGAGTTAAGTTTTTTGGAATGTAACACTCATAGAAAAAAAGGAAAAAAAAGTGGAAAATGTAACACGTATGGGTAATAACATTCAAAATGAAAATAAAAAGAATAAAATGGAAAGAGGATAAAATGACTAAGGTGGAAGAAAAAAAAGATTAAAAAAATACAAGAATAAAAATGGAAAAAGGTATAAAGACTGGATTTTTTCGTGTTTTGAAAAGTTATCTGCTTCCTTTTTCTTTCTTCTCTCTCTTTTGCCTGGTTGCACTGTACCCCAGATTTTGCCCTTGTCGCACTCTTAGTCAGGGATTTGCTGTTGTGTCACTATGGTGATGACATAAACTAGGCGTCAGTCCCGCTGGTAGGTGGGGCTGTTAGCATTTGCAGGTTTCAACAATGGGAGAGTTCATTTTCCTGGAGCCTCTCCCCAAGTCTCTCCTTCCTGTACAAGCAGCCTGGGACCCAGCTGTGAAGTTGCCCCAGCCATTGCTTGGAGAGCAAGAGGGTGTAAGAGCTGCCAAATCCCCTCTCTATCCCCACTCAACGCAGGGTTCTGAGTTAGCCTTTGTCAGCCAGAGCCGCCAGCATAATCAGGCAGGGCTGGGAGCTGATTGCCCTTCAGGTGTCTCTATGAGCCTCCCAGTGTGTCTAGTATGCCTCAGCACTTCGCAGGTCTGCTCTCCAGAGCCTGTCTGCAAGCTGCCTGTGTGCCCTTCCCCCCACCACTTCTGCAGTTCTGTTCCTCAGGAATGTGCTTTGTTCGCCTGTATGGCTGGCAGAGGTGCGATGCCCAGACAGGTCCAGGTGTAGGGAAGCCGGTTTTCATACACTTGCCATGTGATGTTGTTTGGGAAGCCGGGATTATTCAGAAACTCTAGTCACAGCCCATGCAGAGGTCCACTACTGACAGTCTCTGACCCAGCCCTTCCATCCGGGAACATGGGCACCCATGCCCAAAGTGCCAGGTGGATCCACTCGCACACTGCCCATACTCATCGACCGGGATATCAGGAATAAACAAGGCAACTGCTCGCCCACCTCTGCCGGGGTCTGCTGCTAGCGTTAGCTTCGTGTGGGTGAGCCACTGGCCCACTCTCTTCTCAGCTTGCACGTCTCTGCCCTAGCCCAGCTTTTTCCACACCCCCAGCCCTTGCTTTCTCTCAGTTCCAAGTGAAAGCAGCCCTTGCTCAGGTCAGTGAGGAAAGCAGAATACTCCGTTCTTCAACTTATTTCCTTCAGAGTGGGTTATATATTCAGTCACCTTTCTACCCAATCGTACCTTTGTTTGATGTATGTGTATTTCAGATGCTCCTGAAATTGTTTTTCTATCTCTAGTTGTTGAATTTGTTGAAGTTTCATGGAGAGATATCGAGAGCACTTCTCATGGCACCGTTTCTCTGATGTCACTCTCTAAAATCCCCATTCACGGAGCAATCTAGTGGTATGGCGGGAATCAAAGGAGAAAAAAATGCCCAGACAACCTGTACAGCTTTAGCCCTCATGTGACAAATGCCTGATTTCTACTAACAGCTAATTTTTTATGTGAATTACTCATAAACTTTTATTCCTCGTATTATAATTGATTAGTTGTATTTTCTTAATCTGTGAAAGACAAAAGTATCCCAATTAAATTTTATCTTCTTACTTTAAGCTCATTAATGTAGAATGAGTCGAGTTAAATATTATTTTGGGGTTGTAAATTTATATCTCTGTGTGAAAAAAAAATATTTTCACACTGTTTTTGAAATAAACTATTCTAATCCTCCATTGAAATGACTGTGATGCTGACCTGTTTTGAAAAGCCACCATCATTAATGATATAGACAGAGTCCATGATAATACTGAGAGTGAAAGGTGATTAGCACAGAACTAAAGAAGAAAGATATTTCTCAACATAGTTACTGATATAATACATGGAAAAGAATAAGTTTAAAATAGAGCTGATATTTTAATATAAAGGCTTATTTAGAAATGTGAAAAATGAGAAATAAAAACACTAGTGAAAACCTCTTAGAACTGTGACAATGAAATCTGTGCATTACTACTGCTCACAAAAATTAGGGGATCAGGGAACATGCAGAGATACTCAAGTGCTTCCAGCCTTTTGTATAGTGCATTTTCGCCAATGAAATAAAAGTTGATTTTAATTTGATTTGCATAATCAAACAACACCCTTTGAGTTGTCATTTGCTTTTCTGATGTTGTTTAATAAAAAAATCAAATGCTTTTTTTTATAGCATCATATTCATTTCTAAATATCCCCTAATTTTTGTGAGCATTATATATGAAGTAATTTCAAGAAGAGTTGATCACTACTGTAGACTCATTTGTCATCAGCAATTTTTTTGAAGCATCAGTTTCTTCAAGGATAGTACAATCAAATGGTTACCAAATACTCCAACACCAAACTTCATTGTCTCAAGTTTGTTCTGAATGCAGTGAATTTGAGTTTTAATAATGATGCCCTCCTGTACACTGTTTACAAAAGAGATGCATTCTCACCCTCTTTATAGCTCTGCTGTCAGCTGCCTTGTTTTCAATGCATTTTGCAGAAACCAGACACCATCTCTCTCTCTCTCTCCATCCCTCTCTCTCTCTACCACCCCCTTTGCCCCTCCCTTCCTGCATCCAGTCTTCCCCATTCTCTCTTTTTTAATTTTATTTCAGGTAATGTTAAACTAGAGCTAGAGTTGACATAATATTAATAGCCCTACTTTTGAGCATTCACTCAGTGAAGATTGTAGATCACACCATAGGATAACCAGTCTTAAAATTTTCTCTGTACATAGGAACAAACAACCACATTTTATTTCATTTCTTATTCATGAAAAGAGAAGTAATGTATATGAACTAGTGTCCCTTAAATTCCAATGCACTGTAAGGTATGACTCTTTTCATCTACAGAAAAATGTGGCAAATATTATTGAGGAAGTTAAAAATGCATGCAGTGTTCTGGGGTGTGTGGAGACCAAGAATATTACAGATGCTGTGAATGAACTGAATCTAATTCTTCAGATAAAATCAGAAATAAATATACTTATTTATTATACAGCAATTATTTTAAACCTGAGTTCAAAATTAATTAAGGTGAGTGAAGATTTGACTAACTACTCTATATGTGTCTGTGCATGTATGGTTCAATCTTTTTGGAATAATAAAATTAAATTAAAAGAAAATTTCTTACACCTTTAAAGTTTGTAACAACAATACAGCTTTAAAGTGAGACTAAAATCAATCTTACAATTTACTTAGATGAATATGCTTATATAATAATATTCAGAGGCCCATGTTTGTATAGACTATTAATAGCTCTCATGTGCTTCAGTATATGCAAGTATAAGTGTTCATGATTGTGTGGTCAAGCACATATGTAGAAAAGTGATTAGTTTTTGTGGCATCTTTTGCTAAATTTGCATTACACACTACTTCAATGATCCCCTATTCTACAATGATTTATTGGTTTTTTTCTTTTTCAATTAAAAAAATAAGTATTATATGATTTCTTTTTTTAAGCTCAGATATTTGATGTAGGTATTATTACTCTAGAAAAAAAATAGAAAATCCAGTCCAATGAATTCATTTAGTCTTATAATTAGTTTAGGAAGGGATTAAACAGATATGATTATTATAATGATTATGATAATAAAAATAATAATTACTTGATAGTACATCGCAATAATAAAATAGTTTTATAAATATATTACCCTCTTTTTGGTGCAACCCCAAACATGCATCCAAATGACTGCTAAAATGAGAATTGAATACATTAAACATAAACAATTAGAAATGGTTGGCCCTAACCGCTTGGCTCAGTGGTAGAGCGTCCGCCCGGCGTGTGGATGTCCTGGGTTCAATTCCCCATTAGGGCGAACAGGAGAAGTGCTCATATGCTTTTTCACCCCTCCCCCTCTTGCTTCTCTCTCTCTTTCTCTCTTCTACTCCCGCAGCCATGGCTCTTTTGGAGCAAGTTGGCTTTGGGCACTGAGGATAGCTCCATAGCCTCCACCTCAGGCACTAAGAAGAACGTAGTTGCTGAGCAACGAACCAATGCCCCAGATGAGCAGAGCATCCCCCCTAGTGGGCTTACCCAGTCCACATGTGAGAGTTTGTCTCTGCCTTCCCTCCTCTCACTGAACAAGAAAATAAAAGAATTAGAATCTCACTTACATGAAAAGATTAGTCACTGTTATGAAAGGGGATTGAGTTTAGATAATCTCTGGAAAATTGTTCTAATAATACTAAAAAGGCTGAACTTATTCTAGAAATTTCTCTATTAAAAAACAAAAACATAGATGGTTCATTATAACAAACACTCAGGCTTTTTTTTTTGTCTTACTATTTAGATTTCCTCTGTTTAAGAAACAGAATTTATATATGACACCAAGCCTGAGGAGGTGGTGGTGCAGTGGATAGTGCGTTGGATTGGAACATGGAGGACCCAAGTTCGAAACCCCAAGGTTGCCAACTTGAGCACAGGCTCATCTGGTTTGAGCAAGGCTCACCAGCTTGAGCCCAGTGTCGCTAGGTTGAACAAGAGGTCACTCAATCTGCTGTAGCCCCCGGTCAAAGCACATACATATGAAAAAGCAATCAATGAACAACTAAGGTGCCGCAATGAAGAATTGATGCTTCTCATCTCTCTTCTTTTCTGTCTGTCTGCCCCTATTTGTTCCTCTCTCGGTCTCTTTCTGTCTCTGTCACACACAGAGAGACAAAATATACGTATAGTGTTATGTATGTATATATACTTTATGTTATATATGTGTATATATATATAGTGTGTGTGTATATATATGTACTGTCATATATATATATATATATATATATATATATATATATATATGACACCAAGAAATACTTTGTCTTTTTATTATACCATAAAAATTAAAATTTCAGTGTTTTGATTTTGGATATTATCAGTTTGATTGTTTGTAAATTTGTTTTCTGAATAACAAGAGTATCTTGCACCTATATTTCTTTTTCAGAATTTTCATCAAAATTCAGAGACTTTCTCAAAAGGTAAAACATACATGTACCTAAAATTATAGAACCAAAAATAATTTAATATTTTCAATTTTTCATAAAAATATAATGATAAGACAAATGCAATCAAAATGTTTTTTTGAGAGAAAAACGTATTGCTAAGTTCTTTTTACTGATCAGAGTGATTATTCTGAGAGTGAATAACTACCCACACTCTCTAAACTTTTAGCTTGGTATTTTTTTAAAAATAGGAAAAATCTAGAAATCTATAAATATGAAAGGAATACTGAAAATATTCTTATGACCATTTTAAGAAACTGTAAAATTTTCTTTAGCTAATTATATTTTGATGTAAGAATGTCAGGAAAGTAACAGATGTCTTTCTTCAAAGTCACTAATTTCAAATTTAAAGTCAAGTTCTATTTGAAAGGCCAGTCTACCATAACAAATAAAAGAATTAGGTTCTGTGATATGGTGTTCACAGAGGCTATAAGCTATAAAACTGCAAGCCACAGAATAATTTTGCCTTTATAAACAATAGTGGATGTGTGAAAATGTGATATAAAGGAATGAGTTTGGCCTTTGGAATCAGGTAGAACTGGTTCTGAATTTCAACTCTGCCACTTTTTGCCTTTGCTATCTTAGGGAATTAAACTCTGATCCTCAGTTTTCCTAATATGCGCTAAAGATATGTTAGTATTTAATGTGCAGAGTGTAGTGAGAGTTGTTCTTATTTGAACAGGTTGATGGTGTTTAGTTTTGAACACTCTGAGTATCCTCAAGGAAACTGTCTGACTCACATATGCTCAACTAACACTCTTGGATTCAGTGGTGACAAGTGAAATGCATCCTTCCTCCAGAATGCTGGAAAAAAAGCATGACCCCAACTTCTCCTCCATACCCTTACTCGTATTTAATAATATGTACAGAGGGACATTCTTTCATGCTAAATCCCATCACTCAAATGAAGACATTCAATTTTATGTGAAGAGCTCCCATTTTACATCACAGAGAAAAATGAGATGACAGAGGATCTGGAGAAAAAACCTGTGCTGGGAGAAAAATCCCTGTTCCAGACATCTATAAAACTTTATAACTTCACAGAGGATGGAAACAAGTGGACCCTCCTCAACAATATTACTGATACACAAAGTAATAGAATGTGGGGTGAACGAGCAGGAGGTATGCCTTTATGGAACCGGTTTTTGCTTTCTTTCTATTAGGAATGTTGTAATAAAATCCCCTCACTTATGTCCTTGGGACTGGGGCTATGAGATCCCATAAAACTGTGTGGAAATGTTCTCAGAGACTTATAGTCTATGCCAAGTCATCATAGATTCCAGTTTAATATATTTTAATTACATAAATATCATCATTGTTTCTTTATTTCATGAAACTATAACATTTTTCCTAAAAGTAAAATCAGGTGGGTTAAACATTATTTCTCCATATTTCACGACCAAGCCCAATATCTTGAGTCCTTTATATATTTTTGACAATGCTTGAAATGCACCCTTCCTCCAGAATGCTGGAAAAAAGCATGATGTGTAGGCACAGATCTCTGGACAACCTGTAAGAAGCAAATTGTAACCAACACTGTGTATCTGCCCAAAATGTAAAGAGTGAAGTTTGAACAATTATTGAAATTATTAAGAGTCCCCAAAATAAAGTATATGCTGGGGTTTGAATTAATAAGATCTCTGACCTAATTTTATGATTTATTTTGTGTGTATATTCATTTGCACAAGTTTGGGGATTATTAATAAGTTTGTCCTTCTGCATCAGAATATCAACAGCACAATTTGAAAACCAAGAAACAAGATATTTCTGTCAATTTATAGGTCGCTACTGCTTGTTGTTCAAGAGAATTCCTGTTGGTTGGCCTCCAGAGTGTGATGAGGCTTGTTTTAGGACTTAACGCTGCTCAACTCTTCTGTCTCATTAACTACTACTACTGATTTCTCATAGAATTTTAATTAGAGTTCTTTCACTGAACTTGTCGCCTTGAGCTGTTTCAACAAAGGGCACAATTTTAGAAACACAGCAAGTAAGTAAAAATTGGCCATCTAATAAATTTCATTCAAAATTATGAATAACTAAGTAATAGCATGTGTTAAACAACAACGAAGAGGGTTAGTTACAGGCTGATCTGCTGATGGACAGGATGCGGGAAGAAGTCCATACTGAAGGTGACCTCTCTCTTGAATATCTAAAGGCCCCAGCATTAGTCCACTGCAGACTACTGGAGGGAAAAGCCAGCTCTTTGTTAGTTCTCTTTTCAAAACCAGAAACCAAAAAGCAAGTCATATTTCAGAAACAACGTGCAGAAAGTGCATGCATTTGAATAAACAATAGTATTGTGGGATTCACTCCGCAAAAGCTGGAATCAAAGCAGATTTTAAGGGCATAGTTTATAATGATGTGCTTAGTGTTCTTTCAATGTCTCCTCTGCTGTGGGGGGCTCTGCCCAGGTGGTGTGCTCTCCTCTGCAATAGCTGTGGTAGTGACAGTGGGATGTGAGATGGGAAACTATTCCCCTGTATGTAGTTGGGGAAACAGAGTCTCCCGTGACTGAGCCACTGGCCATAGGTCTCAAACCTGGAGTCTGGGCCCCCAACTGGGACAAGCGAGAACCATTTTCTCTGATCAAGCTGTAAGAAGAACCTGGAATCTAGAGAACTGGTGTCCAGGCTGGACCACCACAAAGGCAAGGCCATGCATCCCATTTTCCTTATCTGGTACTCCTAGTACCACTTGGACAATTCCCTGAAAAAGGACTGCACTCTGACTGCCTGAGTCTCCAACTTGTAAACCTGAGATTGAAGTTTAATAAAATCATCCATTCCTCCATGAATAGAGCCATAGAAACCAACAACAACATCAGCAAACACCTTGCAGGCGGCTGCAACGTCAGCACAGACCTGCGGATGAAAAGCAATCCTGTAGAGGCCGCCCTGTCTTACCGGAGGCTAACGGCTGTGTGCAGTGTGACCAAGGGGTCCAGATCGATACTGACTTTAGGAACAACTCCCCAGGGGACAGTGAGCAGCTGTAGACAGTTAGAGATCTTCATCTGCCACATCAGTGTCATCCACTAAATACATCGTTTCCCCAGTGCACCAGTTCCCTCAGAAAGGTTGGCTCCGGCTCTCTCTTGACTTTGGCACCATCGCCTACTTGGTGATTCAGGAGCGATCAGTATCCACAGAGCCACATGGTTCAGGTGCCTGACAATCTGGTGCGCTCCTCCTCCTTTGCCCTGAGCCCAGCTCCTTCATGTGGGAGCCACTACAAAGTTCCTGCCCTTCGCCTTCCTCCCACAGGCCGCGCTGTAACTACATCTCCAGGACAAGGTGGTAGACAAGCAGAAACAGCTTACATAGGGCATTTTGCTACTTCTCTCTAGCCTAGGATGGAAAAGGAACACATTCAGATAGATCAGACTGATTTATTTTGCATTGTTTTTGGCCATTCTCTTGTGTACCAGAATGAGACTAGGGGTTCGAAGAAGGCCTGCTAGAGGACTGGAGGAGGCCTGACAGGTGCTGTCACCAGCAGACTGGCACTAAGAGGGTCTTTGATCCTGATCATAACTCCCAACAGACCTCCCTGCCTCTTTCTAGATTCTGCCAGCAGAGCCAGCGAGGCACTGGAACAAGAAGGAAGAAGAAACCAGATATTTCATTCATAACAGTTCACTTCATACATTCTTCTCATTTGTTAAAACCTTTTGTCACCTAAATACTTGTCGATCAAAGATTTTTTACATCTGGGTAAAAGATAAATTTAGAGCTTTGATATTTGAGTTTATTCTTCATTTAACTTTTAAAACAAACACTACTATAGTTCAATATTAAAACAAAAAATAAATGCAAAGAGTGAGCATATTATAATCTTGCACTCATTTACTACTGTATATTAAATGCCAACACGGAACGTTTGTAGTGGTTCCCACACGGAGGAGCTGGGCACAGGGCAAAGGAGAAGGAGCACACCAGATTGTCAGGCACCTGAACCACGTGGCTCTGCAGAATGCCTCTTAATAGAGGTCTGACAATAAACACTAGGATGATGCCCCCATCTTCATAAGCTTCTCCAGAGTAATGGTGCCATCTTTTCTGATTTGGATCGAAGGTCACCAGTTCTACCTGGAACATTTTATCAGTCTCTTCCACTCTACTTCCTGTCCCTCAGGTAAGAATTATTCTCAGGAAAGCTTACCTTATATTCCTTAATTAAGTATCCTTTTCATTTGGTCTACAATAAATCACATGCCTTCATTTAGCACACAAGTGAAAACTGTTAGCCCCTGTACTTAGTCTTTTATTGTTTTTAATTCTTCTTCTTTCATGACACTTTAAGACACTTTCAGGAAAAATCAACAGACTGGCTTTAAATAACCAGTGATGAAACTACAGTAATACTTCGTTTGGATTTTTAGCAGACTTAGTAAACATCATAAATATCTCATTTCAAGCTTATTGCAGATCCCAGCCATCTGCTATTACCATTCTTTTTTTATAGGACCACAAGGTATATCTATATGATTAGTGTTTAGTTAATGGTAAACACCATAGCATAATCAAATTTATGATGATTAACTTTTAGAAGGAATTTGTTTGAAGACCTTACAAGCCATGTAGCAAACATGTTCTTTGTCTGTAAATTAATTCTAAATGATAATAATCTAAAATAAAAACTATTGCAAATTACAGTTGATCAGAACGGCAAATTAATAAGCCAGAACTGTGCTTTGTGATTAAAGGCTGTGCTTCAAATTTCTACAACCAAAAACATGAAAGCTTGTTGATTATCTATACTCCTAGCAGCTAACGCCGCTGCATATAGAGGTACAGATGGCTAACTGGCTTTAATTGGTGAAGGATCATTTTAATTAAACTGTACTTAAATTTTATTATAAAATATTTCAAAGCTACAATAGATAGCTAATGATAAATATGGCTCTTTGCTGATGACCTGATTTTCATCTTTTTTTCCCTAGGCTTAATACAAAAAGTGACAACTGAACTATCTACATCGATTTCCCAACTAATTGATGTCTGTTGAGCAGCTTTTATGCCATTTTCTAGCCTCTAAATGTGCCTGCTAATGTTTCCTGTGTATATCCTAGGATTTATTTCCTACTTCAACTTCACAGTGTCTGCAGCACATAATATTCCAGAGACCTGGGTGCACAGGGGAGTGTAGTGATTTTTTCACAAAAGTGTTAATTACATAGCTTTTAATTTGAGGATAATTTGTGTTGTTCTTATTTCCAAGGGCAAATATTTCACAAATTTTTTAATGTAATCAGCATAAATTTATCCTTGTGTGCTGTGGGTTTGTCATAGATGGCCTTTACCATGTTTAGAAATCTTACCTGTATTCCGACTTTATTGAGAGTTTTAAGCATGAATGGGTACTGGATTTTATCAAATGCTTTTTCTGCATCTACTGAAATTATCATGTGATTTTTGTCCTTCCTTTTGTTTATGTGATGAATCACATTGATTGATTTGCGAATATTGAATCAGCCTTGCCTCTCCAGAATAAATCCCACTTGATCATGGTGTATGATTTTTTTTCATATATTACTGAATCTGGTTGGATAATATTTTGTTGAGAATTTTAGCATCTAAATTCATCAAGGATATAGGCCTATAATTTTCTTTCTTTGTGTTGTCTTTGCCCAGTTTCGGGATCAGAATTATGCTCACCTCATAAAAGGAGTTTGGAAGTCTTCCTTCTTCTTGAATTTTTTGAAATAGCTTGAGGAGGATAGGTGTTAGTTCTTTGAATTTTTGGTAGAATTCACTTGTGAAGCCATCAGGCCAAGGACTTTTCTTTGTTGGGAGTTTTTTGATAACTGTTTTGATCTCATTTGTTGTAATTGGTCTGTTTAGGTGTTCTGATTCTTCCAGATTGATTATTTGGAAGATTATATGATTCAAGAAATTTGTCAGTTTCACCTAGGTTTCCTAATTTTTTGGCATAGTGTTCTTAGTATTTTCTTACAATACTTTGTATTTCTGTTGTGTCAGTTGTTATTTCTCCACTCTCATTTTTAATTTTATTTATTTGAGTCCTCTCTCTTTTTTTCTTGGTGAGTCTAGTTAAAGGTTCATCAATCTTGTTTACCTTTTCAAAGAACCAGCTCCTGGTTTCATTGATCATCTGTATTGTTTCCTTAGCCTCTATGTCATTTATTTCTGCTCTGATCTTTATTATTTTCTTCCTTCTACTAGTCCTGGGCTTTATTTGCTGTTGTTTTTCTAGTTCTTTTAAATGCAGGGTCAGGTTGTTTATTTGAGCTTTTTCTAGTTTCTGATGGTATGCCTGTAGTGCTATGAACATCCCTCTCAGTACTGCTTTTGCAGTGTCCCATAAATTTTGAGTTGATGTATGCTCATTATTATTTGTTTCTAGAAACTTTTCTATTTTTTCTTTGATCTCATTGTTAATTCCTTCATTATTTAATAACATGCTATTTAGTTTCCAAATGTTTAAGTATTTTTCATTTTTTCTTTTGTGGTTAATTTCAGGTTTTATGACATTGTGATCAGATAAAATGCTTAATATGATTTCAATCTTCTTAAATATGTTGAGACCACTTTAATGTCCTAACATGTGGTCTATCCTGGAGAATGTACCATGAGCGCTTGAGAAAAATGTATATTCTACTGCTTTAGGGTGAAAAGTTCTGAAGATATCTATTAAATCGAGTTGATCTAGTGTATCCTTTAAGTCTGCTGTTTCTTTATTAGTTTTCTTTCTTGAGGATCTATCCAGTGTTGTTAATATGGTATTGAAATATTTTACCATTATAGTATTGCTGTTAATCTCACCCTTTATATCCATCAAAGTCTGCTTTATGTATGTCAGGGCTTCTATATTTGGTGTGTAGGTATTTATAATAGTTATATCTTCCTGTTGAATTGTTCCCTTTATCATTATGTAGTGTCCTTCTTTATCTCTTACTACAGCCTTTGTTTTAAAGTCCATTTTGTCAGATATAAGTATTGCTACCCTGGCTTTTCTTTCACTTCTATTTGTATAAAATATTTTTTTCCATCCTTTTACCTTCAGTCTATGTGCATCTTTTGTTTTTAGGTGTGTCTCTTGTAGACAGCATATGTATGAGTCCTGTTTCTTTATCCACGCAGCTATCCTATGACTTTTGATTGGATCATTTAATCCATTCACATTTAAGGTTATTATTGATATGTAGTTGTTTATTGCCATTTTATTCTTTAAAGCTGTATTCTTCTTTGGCTATATTCTTTCCTCCCTTTGAACTGTTCACAACAGGCCCCTCAGTATCTCTTGCAGAATTGGTTTGGTTTTAATAAATTCCTTGATGCTTTCTTTGTCTGGAAAGCTCTTTATTTCTCCTTCAAATTTAAACGTTAGCCCTGCTGGATAGAGTAGTCTTGGTTGTAGGTTCTTGTTCTGCATTACTTTGAATATATCTTTCCATTCCCTTCTGGCCTCAAGTGTTTCTGTTGAGAATTCAGATGTAATCCTTATGGGTGCTCCTTTGTAGATGATAGCCTTTTTTTCTCAAGCAGCTTTTAAAATTTTCTCATTATCCCTTAGCTTTCGTATTTTAACTATGATGTGTCTTGGTGTAGATTTCTTTCAGTTTCTCTTTAATGGAGTTCTCTGTGCTTCTGGAACATGTGAAACGTTTTCCAGCCTTAATTTAGGGAAGTTTTCAGCTATGATTTGATTGAACAAAGTTTCTATCCCTTGTTCTTTCTCTTTATCTTTGGTAACCCCAATGATGCGGTTATTGTTTCTCTTCATGTTGTCACAGAGCTCCCTTAGAGTTTCCTCACATTTTTTGAGTCTCCTTTTTTATTCTGCTCTGCTTCTGTGCCTTTGTTTATTTTGTCCTCTAACTCGCTGATTTGATCCTCAGCTTCATCCATCCTGCTTTTAATTCCTTCCATGTGGTCTTCAGTTTGATACTGTATTTGTCATTTCTATCTGATTCTTTTTTATTATTTCTATTTTCTTTTTTATACTAGTTCTCTCTTTATTTAGGTGTTTGTAATGACTATCCATTGTTGCTCTAATCTCTTTGAACTTCCTAACTATCATTATTTTACATTCTGCATCTGGTAATTTAGTTATATCTGGTTCATTCAGGTCCTTCTCTGGGGATTTCTCTTGATTCATTTGGGTTGCATTTCTCTGCCTTCCCATTTTGTCTGTGTATAAGAAAGGTGTGGCCACTGGAGTTCAATGGGTGTTGCCTCTGTGTTCCCTAGGTGTGGTCTGTCTGCAGGCCTGCCACCCCCTCTGCCGCTGCCTAGGGCGGCTGTGTATGGGCGTTGCTGGCACCGGCCCACTGCGGCTGTTGCTGTGATTTCTGCCTCTCCTTTGTGAGAGGTGCTGTGTTCTGGTGCCCGGCTCTACAAGCCTCAGCCTGTCTGGCCCTTTGCCTTGCCCCCACAGGTGGGGTTGCATACTGCACTCAAGCCAGAAGCCTCAGCACCAAGGTTAGGGTTGAGCACCTTTGCTCAACTGTGGACCCAGCCTCTTCCCAGGCTTCCGCCCAGCCCCTGTGGTCAGAGCCTGCTCGCCACAGTTTTTTGGTTTGGACAGGGCTTCTGGCATGAGCTCTCCTGCAAGCCTTCACCTCTCCCGGGTTTTAGCCTCGCCCCTGCGGTCACAGCCAACTCACATATGCAAGATGGCAAACTGGTTTCTTGGGCTGGGCAGGGCTGTTGGACTGAGCTCTGTAGTGAGCTTCCACTTGCTTCTGGCTTTAGCCCCACCCCCTCAGTAAGGGCCGGCTCATGCAGAGTCACAAACCTGGGAGGCCAGGTGATCCTGCGCACTCAAGGGGCCCTGCTCAGCAGCAGATCTCTGCCCGTTCCTGGCCTTCCGCTTTTCCCCTGCAGGTGGGACTGCAGGTGGGTCCGTAGCTGCCAAACCACTTTCGTGCATCCCCTCCACCCCTGCTGGGCTAGACCGAGCTCACACTGGCTGGGCCTCCGCCCCCACCGACAGAACCGCGTTTCAGCATCCTGCCGCCACCGTCTCTCCAGCAAGCCCTCAGCAGTGTGGGTAGGGGCACTGCAGCTCAGACCCTAACACTCCATTCTGTATTCCTGGAAGCTCTCTCCATTTAAGCAGCTCTGCTCTAAGTGCCATGGGAGAGCTTGTTTGGCTGGTGTCCTGTCTCCCTTTCCTGGTATTGCTAGTTCCAGGGGAAATATTCATTTTTGATTAGGGAAGTGACTCAGCCTAGGGGTTAAGGTGGGTGTCCCTCAGAGTGTTTCTACCTGTGCCTTCCAGTCCACACTCTCTCCCTGCTGCTCTGGTCCTCTCCTCTGTCCCCATTCCCCGGAACCCCAGGTGAGTGGTTGTGAGAAAGGTTTTCTGCATTGTCCTTTTAAGAAGAATCCTGGGTTTGAGAAAACTGTCTCTCACAAACAGTATCCTCACTTGTTTCACAGCTCAATACTGTCCAAACGCCTCTTCTAGGCTCTGGGGCTGCAGGCTGGGGCTTTGTTCCGGGGACCCAGGTCCCTCCCTCTCTGCTAAACTCTCCTCCTGCAATGTGAGTCTTTCTGGGCTGCTGTTTGCTCTGGGGAGTTGGGCAGCCCTCTCTGCATTTTCGCTTTTTCTACCAGTCTCACTGTGGCTTCTTCAGTGTTCCTTGGTTGAACAGTCCACTTAGTTTAGTTCAAAGTTGGTTTATCCAGATGATGGTTCTTAAAATTAAGTTATAATCCACTTTGGTTCTAGGAGTTGGAAGTTGGTACGTCCGTCTACTCCATCGTCATCTTGCCATCCCTGTTTTCCCAATTCTTTAAGGTAAAGTACAAGTCATTTAGCATAGCACACAAAGCCCTCTGTGGTTTTTCCTTTGCCTTTCTCTGAACCTTTGTCTCTGACATTAGCCCTACTCCTGTCCCTGTACCCAGCCACTCTTCTGCATTTGATCTACTTAACACAAAATATGAATTATGAAAATTATGAAATTACACATCCGCAAAGGGACCCCCTTCCATCAAGAGTACAGTGCCATCACTGCCCACCTTGGGAACACCTAATTATCTTTCAAGATACTCTTTCACCTTCTCTGTAAACCCTTTCTTACAAATTTTGAAAAAAATTATCACCTCTTTATTTGTCAGTTGGTCTGAACCTCTGACAGTCCTTTACTGAATGTCTTTATTTATAATTCTGTTAAATAATAAGAAAAAATTGTTTTATTAAAACATTTTTTATTCTATCTTTCCAAGCTCACAAAGCACCAAACAGAATAAGAGGCCAGTCGCTAGACAAATCAATAAGTTTTGTGTAGTAAGTGACTCCTTAAAAACGTCATTAGCCAACACAATTACTAAATTTATTAATAATTAATTAAAACTTGTTTCTGGTTGTTTCAAAAAATAAGATTCATTTTCAGATGACAGCTATGTTTCATCATTTAAACAACTCAAGAGAAAAATCTAATTCTAAAGTCAATTTCAATGAAAACTATCTCAAAATAAATTAAAATGCATTAGTGTTGTTGGAATAACTACATCAATATATATCTTTCTTCTCTTCCTTCAAGACTTCACAATGTTATATTTCCTGGGAGAGTTTTTTTGATTTCCCTAATAGTTACTTAACCAGAATTATTTTCATTTTATCTTATTTTTATTAAAATATTTTTTTTATGCTTGACCAGGTGGTGGCACAATTATAGGGCTGGGATGTGAAGGACCCAGGCTCAAAATCCCAATGTCGAAGGCTTGAACGTGGGCTCACCAGCTTGAGCACGGGGTTGCAGGCTTGAGCAAGAAGTCACTCAGTCTGCTGTAGCTCCCTGGTCAAGGTGCATATGAGAAATCAATCAATGAACAACTAAGGAGCCACAACGAAGAATTGATGCTTCTCATCTCACTCCCTTCCTGTCCGTCTGTCCTTCTCTCTGACTCTCTCTTTGTCTCTGTCAAAAATTAAGATAAAAATAAAAAAATTTACCTACCATTTTAAAATATTTATTTATCTGTAATGTTTTATATATATTATTAACATGTGTTATTCCAGTATAATCGATTATACATTTTATTACTATATAATAAACTTAAGGACGAAAACTGTGCTGTTTAATAATATGTGGCATAGATTTTGACCACTTATTTTATTTCAATCATCATACTAGAGCACCAAGGTGTATAATCTCATCTCAACTTAAGGACAGAAAATACATAACAGATATTGTCATTTCCATTTTACAGATCAGAATATTGATGTTTACAAAGATAAATTAACTTGCCCCACACTCCACAAATGGTTAAACTGGTACTCGACCCATTCTGAGTATAATGTTTTACTGTGATTTCCATACTATTTATTCCAACATATAAAATCTTAAGCAGAGTATTTATATTCTAAAAATTATTCTCACATCTTAAGTTAAAAAATAAAACAAAACTGTACTTGATTCTTTCACCAACAGCCACCCGCCTCCTTTTTTTGGCTTCTGCTTTGCAGAAAAACCTTTCCAAAGAGTTGTCTATATTCACTTTCTTCAATTTCTTTCTCTGCTCTAAAACATACTCCAATCAGGTTTTCATCTGCTCTGCTTCTCTGAAGTTGCACATTAAAGTCACCAGTGACCTTCATAGATAAATCTAATGTTATTTCTCAGTATTCATCTTACATGATCTATTAGAAATATTTGTCACTGTTGATCTCACCGTCCATCTTAAAATATGCTTTGTACTTGGCTCCCACATTCTTTTAGCTTTCCTCTTCCCTCATTAGACATATCTTCTCCATCTTTTCTTCTCCCAGACTCCTAATGGGCTTAATCCTTAAGCCTCTTCTCTGTTGTATCTATCCTCACTTCTTTAGTTTTCTCTTATAGGCACATAGCTTTAAATGCCATCTATATACTAACAACTTTCAAATTCATATCACTGACCAAGGGATCAGCCACAAACTCCACATTAACACATGCAACATGTCTAAGACTGAATTTTTTATCTTACGTATTCCAAACTTCTTCCACCCATAGATGATCATTTCCAGTTTAGTTGTTCATGTCAAATCCTTAACCTAAATTTGCTTCTCTCAGGTACCATGTCCAGAAACTCCTACTGACTCTCTCCTTAAAACATTTCCAAAATATTACTTCTCATCATTTTCATTGGTCTAGACCACCATCATTTCTCCTTTGTATTACCACTGTAGCCTTATAATGGACTCCCTCCTTCCCTTGTTCCTTTATAATCCATTTCACACAGCAGTTAAAGTGAGATGTTTTAAAAATGTAAGTCAGGCCATGTCATTATTCTGTTTTAAAAATCCTGAAATGGCTTTCTGTTTAACTCAGACCAAAGTCAAAGTCCTTACAATGATCTATTGATACACATCAGTATTAAAGGAAAGTTCTAAGAAATGTGAACTTTTTAATCTCCTGTTTCATTATCAAAAACTTACTCTGATTTTAGGAAAACTATCGTATATAGAAGAAAAAGGGTTTAAACAAATTTAATATTCACTGATTTTCCAATAGTAGAGTAAAGGAAACATATGGTTAAACTTGAGATCTGTGCAGCTGTTTGAATAAAAGAAGCAATCTGCCTTTACTTATTGAATTGCTTCTTAAAGTATTTTTCTTTCTTTTTTTTCTTTTGTCTATAAGTTCATTCCTTTGAATTTTCCGTACCCAGATAGAAGCTGAAAAAAAAGAAAAGATTTCCCAGTGAAAATAAGATTACTCTGGCTTTAAAATTCCGTATGTATTCAAGAAATAAATAAATAACTATTAAGAAAGCATGTATTCTTACCCCCCCAAAATTTATTTTTATTAATTAAAAAATTTCAAAATAGAAGTTGGCTAGTAACTATCCACTGTAAAGTATCCAATTTTTATCATTTTTATTATGAAAAGCTCACTAATAAGTGAAGTTATACATAAAGAAGCCAGGCTCAGTGGAGAAAAAAAGAACATTCTAGATAATCTGAGGAATGAAGTGAATTTATAGTTTCTATTCCAGCACAAATATATGAAAACTGAATAGAAAAGTAATTACAGGAAAAAGAAAGAACATTCAAAAATTACTGTCCATTTCACAGAATTATTAACAAGTTGATTTTCAGAATTTATTTTAAACTGAGAAATTTTGTATATATTGTCTTAAATGAATATTATAAGTATTGAAGAACGTGAAAGAAAAGACTGAGTTTCTACTATTTAAACATGTAACAATTAAAATTTTTACCAATCTAAAATTTTCTAACCATGAAAAATAGAATTTTCTTACTCTATTGATTAAATAATTATTATAATGCTGCTGTACAACCTATCATTTTCATATACTATGTTTTGCAATATTCATTCCACTTCATGGATAAGAAAAAACAATGCTTAAAAAAGTTAAATTCATTGCTTAAAGGAGAAAATCTTAATGGTCGTAGAGCCAATATTTGAATACAGTAATATGCAGATCCAAACCCGACTCATCCTCTCCACACATAGTTTACATATTGACATCTCTGAGGTACCTATTATAATATAACTTAGAAGCTAAAAACTCATCTTTAATTCTTCATTGTCTTATTCTTCTAATATGCTTTCAGCCAAATATTAAGTATCCATTTTACCTCTAAAATAATTCTTTTGTTTTTCCTCTTATTTGCTGCTTTATTACAACCCTGGATCTGGACATCTTCATCTCTGGGAACAGCATCTTAAAGAAAAAGACACGTACTTCCTCAAAATTGGTCATGGCCACTGGGATAAATTAACTTCTTATTTCAAGGGCTGGAAGCTGCCCAGCCACTTATAGAAAGGGTCGTCAATGTTTTATTTAACCCCATGAGTAAGAACTGCTTCATAGTATACAGATTAGACAGGCAGTGTAAGAAGATGCTTAATAATACCTGATGCCTCAGCTGGGCCAGCTTCAGTCAGCACCTTTCAGTTGGATAATAGGCTTCAGTCATCAGTCCTCTAATAATTACCCATTGCTCAAACAAGTTGACACCAAAGTTCAACTGGGAAATACAATATCAGTGGATTTTGTTCATACTCCTCAAACCTAACACCATCAGATCACCCATTTGCTCTTCCATCACTTTTATCCCTCTTCTTTCCATCCCTAGGTGGACAAATCTTCCCTATCTGCCTAACTTTGTTCCAATTTTCTATCTATCTAGCATTCTCATCTTCTAATAAACATATTCTCCATCTCAGTCTTTTAAAAAATATATCTTCCATCTCTTTGCCTCACAAATAGATATGTTCTAAATACCATATTTATCTTGAGCCTTTTGTAACAGAACCTGGTTATTTCTCTATAATCAAGGTGACTCCATAAAGAAAAGAAAGATACCATTTCCCCTGTCCATCATTAGAGGTGTTAGTCACACTCTCAACTTTCTGCAAATACCCTTCCTAGACACTTATACCACCCAGATTTACTATTTCCAGTTTTACAGTATTAGTTATAACTTTCTAGAGATTCTCTTATATATCCTGATGGCTTTAATACCCAAGTTTAAGTTTTTCTCACTATCATCAATCCCATGTTTACCCTTAGCCACTTTTTTGCCTGTATCTACAATTCATTCAGCATCTGAGTTTGGAGTTCTTTCACCTTGACATACCCAGAAATTGTATGTCTATTCCATTTTAGCAATCATCTCCCCATTTCTTAGGATCTCATAATAATCAGAATAGTCCACATTTAAAATTGTTATCAACCTGCTATACTTTTTTTGTGACAATGTCAGAGAGAGACAGAGAGAGGGACAGACAGACAGGAAAGGAGAGATGAGAAGCATCAAGTCTTCACTGCAGCACCCTAGTTGCTCACTGACTGCTCTCCCACACGTGCCCCAACTGGGGGGGGGCACAGCAGACCGAGTACCCCCTGCTCAAGCCAGTGATCTTGGGTTCAAGCTAGTGAGCCTTGCTCAAACCAGATGAGCCCGTCCTCAAGCTGGCAACCTCGGCATTTCAAACTCAGGTCCTCTGCATCCCAGTCCCACTGTGCCAACACCTGGCCAGGCTCAACTTGCTATACTCCTAACTCTCTAGTTGAAATACTTCCCTTTGTCATTAAGAAAAAGCTTGAGTTTCTTTGCCTAACATTAAGCAGTCTGACAACCACCTACTTCTCTAATTGTGTTCTCCGTAACTTCTCCATGGTTTGACCACATCTCTTGTTCTAACCACAGTGAGCCAGTCACTGTTGTGAGTTACACTTTATCTTTTCATGCATGTTTACCCTTGTCCATTTTCTTTTCTCTTCTTAAAATAGTCTTTTCTAGCTCTCCATCTGATTATGGTAAATTTACCCATGTTGAGTTATTTCCTGCCTTCCACCATTCTCTAAGATAATGTTAACTATTTGTTTCTCTGTACTTACAAAGGGTAAATGCTCAAGTTATCATAATTTTTAAAAATAAGTTTACTGATAAAAATTGTAATTTTAGCAATCCTTATTGATTACTCAACACACTTCTGCTGTATTTCTACTTTTACAATATTAAACACAGAAATTCAAGAGGATGCCTCAAATCTTTATGAAAATATTATTTTAATTGATAATCTACTTTCTTTTATTTTAAGGATCAATTTTCCACTCGAAACAAAATCACTTCCAAAGGAATCAATGCTCACTATAAAACTGTTTGAGGTTAATTGTGTAAACAACAATGCAGATTTATTGACCTGGACTTCTCTTCCATTGTTTCCAAAAAGGAAGATATAATTTGTATTTAATACAGTTCCCATCTCAGTAAAAAACCTCCTTAAAACTAAATATTTCATAGTACATAGCGTAATGAGAAAATCAAGAAAGCACTTTATCCTGAAATTGAAGTAGCTCAATATAAATCATGACTATTAAAAGCAAGTTGAAAAACAAAAGTAGAAATGGATTAACTGGATTCATTGTCAACTGGTTCATTTACAATTGAAAGGTAATAGCATGACCCATTACAATTGCTTTTCCTTCTCTAACTAGCCAATTTTTTTTGCATTCAGTACTTCAAAATTATTTAGCTCAATTCTGTCATCTAAAAACAATCTAAATTATGAAATTCTGGCTGAAGTAAAATTACAAAATGTAACTCACTAGTTTATTGACCTACTGCCAAGAAGAAATATTTGTAACTTTAAGAGATATTTTTCAGAGAAGTAAGCCAACTATGAGTTCAGATATTCTATTAAAACTAATGACTATCACTAAATTAATTGATGATTTAACCATAAGTATTTGGAACTATTAATACTTAATATATTTGATGATTAATTATGTGACTTTCTATGCTATTAAGGAAAATGTTTTAAATAAATTAAATTAGTTATTTTTCGCATGGCAAGACTTGCTTTTGAATCAAATTGTAAAATACAGGTCCTTTGAAGAAATAGAAATTATATTGTTATTATAATAGAGTTAGTTATAAAAAATGTTCCTACCCCTGATTTTTTTTCTTTTTTTTTTACAAGGACAGAGAGAGGGATAGATAGGGACAGACAGCAGACAGAAACGGAGAGAGGTGAGAAACATCAATCATTAGTTTTTCACAACACCTTAGTTGTTCATTGATTGCTTTCTCACATGTGCCTTGACCACGGGCCTTCAGCAGGCTGAGCAACCCCTTGCTGAATCCAGCAACCTTGGGTCCAAGCTGACAAACTTTTTGCTCAAGCCAGATGGGCCCGCGCTCAAACTGGCAAGCTCCGGGTTTTGAACTTGGGTATTCCGCATCCCAGTCCGACGCTCTATCCACTGTGCCACCGCCGGTAAGGCCCTACCCCTATTTTTATAAAAAGAATCTGCTAATATAAATAGATTAAGAAAATACTTCATCAGTTTTTATTTCCCACATTTAGTCAATATAAATAAGTTATCATCAAAACAACCATCATAAGTCTTTAAAATTGTCATTTTTTGGATTAGTTCTGACCTAGTATATTTCTGTGTTTGTGTGTGTGTGTGTGTGTGTGTGTGTGTGCATGCACACTCACTTTATTATCTGTTTTGATGTTATAATCCATTTTCACGTGTATGTTCTTTGACAGGAAATGGATTTATCTTTGTAATATCTATTATCTGACTTAGTACCTCTTATAAACAAGCAATCTTGAAAGGTTTGTTTACTAAATTGAATTGGTAAAAAAAAATCAATTCCTTCGGGAGTTTAAGAATGGAAATAAAATTTCAGAGGTCTGTAAGAAACAGTTTTGTCCTCAAAGTAATACCTACTGCTGTTAGGAGATATTTCAAAAACCTGATTTGTGGGTTAGAACTTTCATTACTTTCTCACTAGGAGCTGCTAGGCAGGTGCCCTTCCTTTTCATAAGTGAGTTTCTTTAAAGTTCCAACTGCAGTATTTGTAAGACCTGGTGTGTTTCTATTTCTAGTTATTCACTGAAAAATGTTCAATACATTTTATTTCTTTCAATCATCTAACACTCTATTTTGCAATAACAGGCAATCAAAAAGTGTTAAATTTATAAGAAAGTTTAAGGTGTGATTGTCCTTCAAACTAATTTTCAAGACCTTTTTCTAGATAGTTACAATAGTAAAAGTACTGCAATCATGTTGTTTTGTCATATATCACTTATTATTGATACACGTTTTATATGTAAGTGATCATAGATGGTGGTCATCTATGTCATGCCATTTGAGACTGACATTAGATGGTGTTTGCTTAAGAAAAAGTGTCAAAATTATGGATGATGAAACATCACATAAGAGAGCACAACTTACCCCAAAGAGTGCTTCAATAAACATGTAGAACTATATTTCTGAAAGACTATTTCTAATGAAAATCAGAAAATTTGTCTCTCTCCCAGGCTAACCAATTTAAAGAAATCCAATTATTTTTAAGGCATCAAGAATGTACCATTGGGGCAATTAGGGACACTCCATGACTCTATCTGTGCTGATCATTCCAAGTTACAGAGACTTTAACTCAGTTTATTTGATGCAGATATTTTTAGGTTATAGCAATGCTGGGCAAATGAGTTTGTAAAATTTGTATTTTTTTAGTTTGCTCACTTTTCTTGTTAGAAAATGGTGCTGGGCAGTGCCAGGTATATGTGAAATTGCAAATTACCTTTCTTCTTGGGAAGGGGCCATTGTTTTGCTAATGTTTGCTGGAGGAAAGGGTTTTGCACCAGAAAGTTTTGAAAAGTGAGAACAGAAGGAAAAGAGGCAGAAAGAAGCCATGTTTGCCAAGTGAGAGCAGAGAGAATGCAGAGTGCTGAAGAAGAAGCCAGATCAGCAAAGGAGAGAAGAAGAAGAAGGAGGAAGAAGTCATGTTGGCAGGGATAGAGAAGGTGTGCAGATGGGGAAACAGAGCTGAGGGGCTTAGTGAACACCATAAGACTGTGGAACCCGAGAATGCATCAGGGCTTTGGGAGCCACTGAATAAAAGGGAATAGTTTTCCCTGTGTGTTTGCTCATCAACCAATGCAAGACTTGAATAAAGAAATGGCCCACCATTCTTTGGCTCCACTGTTTATTTACCATATGCCTGAATCCAATGAGAACCTGCATGTGAATGGCAATGACGGCAGCAGCCCCTGACCTTACAAGCAAATAGTCCACTTAATTTTACTTTTCTTCACAAAATAACCCTTGCCCATAAACATTTGGTATTGAATTTGTCATTTATTACATTTTTAATTGCCCATACCTAACCATGTCAACTGTAATGAGCACTCACATCTTTGTTTCTTTCAACATACATACAACCTGAAACTTTGCAGAATGCAAGGCTTACCATCTCTTTATGGTTTCTAAAAGTGGGTTTCAGAAGAACCAATGATAATTAAACTTAGATATATCAGTTGTAAGTGCATCAAGAATGTCTACAAATAATCATAAGCTTTGACATTTTCAAGCACACTAACTCACCTTCAGGCCTATAAAAATTGTCACAAGTACAAAAGTAAACTTTAGCCCACGGAACTTTTATAATTCTCTCTTTTGCATGCAGAACCTCTATTGCGCCTATACTACATTCACAATGTTTCCTCATGCTATAAGAAAGTGCTATTCTCACCTCAACATTTTTTATGAGCTCTTTTCTTACTTAAATTCAAAACAAATAGTGTATAGTGTTGAGCATTTCCAAATGGTGGTAAATTCCTTCAATGCAGAGATTCTCAGTCCTAAATGAATAATCTCCTAGAGGCATCATCAACATTCTTCTCACCTTAATTCTACTAATCATCTTCCTCATTGTCATATATTCTATTTATAGAAGTCTATAAAAATTTATTCTCTCCACTGTTTGCAATATCTCAGAAGATGTTTGGGTGCAATCTATCATCAGAAAATAAGTTAACTAATACCAAACGCACAAAGAGCCCAAAGAATGGTGCCAAACATAATTTTCTCCTTGAATAGCCCCAAAGTGTATATTATATTGGACATCTAGAAGATCATTCTCATTGTGCATTTTTTGCATGCTATGTCCTCTCATTCCCCTCATACACATGCTTAAATAAAGTGTTCTCACTTCATTCTGCCCCATATGTCTCAGAGTAAAGATCATGGTGACTGTTGATCCAGACCCCATCCAAAGAGAGAAATGACAAATACTGACATATTTATTGTCAAGTCACCTCATTCTCTGTAGAAATCAGCTTAGCTCACTCAGTTTTCTGGAATGAAACATGGTCAAGACATATAAATATAGTGAGGCTATAAACGTAACTCATTGCACAACCTAGATGCAAAGAAAAGTGCCATTAATATATCATACTTATCCTCATGACCTCCTATCCTATAACTGATGAAGAGGGGAAATCTTCCTATTAATGACAAAAAATTAGTTCAGTAATTTAAATAATTCTTTTAGAGGTATGCTGTCTCTTTTAAGTAAATTCAGATATTCTTCAGACATGCTGATTCTCTTCCTAAGAGGATATCTTGATCCACTGGATCAGAAAAGAAACAGATTCTTTGGCTAGGACTTGACCTCTGACATCCAAATCAAAGGCTCAAAGAAGCTGTGGATGCTTGTTACATCTACTGTGACTGGTGATTGGTGCTCTCCCAGCTTGACCAGGGCTTACTGACACTCCCTCGATGATGTTGTAGCAGGAAGGGACCTGACAGAGGATAAGACACTCAAATAACTTGATCAGAAGAAAAAGAATTTATTAAAAGCCAGCGGAGCACACGCAATTAGTAGCTCCAAAGACACGTGCTCCCTGAGATTGATTTTCTTAAAGGTTATATACCTTTTACAGAATACATGTGTCCATGTAAGAAGCTCATCATCTCTTTGTCTAGAGGTATACGTCACTCTCATGACTCCAGGAGGAGAGGGCGAGTTTCGGTGGGGTCAGCAAAAGGGAAGGGGTTTCCAGACCACTAGTCTCCGCTATATACAAGTCTTGTATTCCTTGCTTGGTGTCACAACTGGCTCCAGTCAACTTTTTCGAGAGCTATAAGAAGTAGTTAATCTATAACTGGCTGACTCAGTTACCCCTATGGCTCCTTCCCATTGAATTCTTTTTGTTTCTTTCTTTTCAGTGAAGAGGGCACCTGCTCCTCTTTCTTCAATGTGTGCTATTGCAGACACTATAGACACATATGAGGTTTACCTGCAACACCTATTTGACCTCATTTTACCCCCACCCTTATCACCAAGGTGTCTTATCCCTACCATGTCACCCTTTTGGGGCAAATGAGTTTGTAAAATTTGTATTTTTTGAGTTTGCTCACTTTTATTGTTAGAAAATGGCACTGGGCAATGACAGGTATATGAGGGTTGTGAAATTACAAATTACATTCCTGTTTGGGAGAGGCCATTGTTTTGCTAATGTTTTCTGGGGGAGAAATTTTGATTGTCCCCAAGCCTGTTTTGGAGAGAAGAAGGAGAAGAGGCAAAGAGAAACCATGTTTAGAGAGTGAGAGCAGAGAGAATACAGAGTGCTAAAGAAACCAGTTTGTACAGAGAAAGAAGGTGTGCAGATGGGAAACCAGAGCTGAGGGGCTTTGCGAGATCCACTGAGACTGGTGGGGCCTTTGATTCTAGGAGGAATTGAAGAAGATTCTCCTGGTTGTAGAACTGGAGAATGTGTCAGGGATTTGGGAGCCATTGAATGAGAGGGAAGAGGTCTTCCTTGCTTGTTTGCTTGTTGGCTGGTGCGAAACTTTAATAAAGGAATGGCCCACCAATTTTGGCTCCACTGTTTCTTTACCGTCTACCTGAATCCAATGAGAATCTGCATGTGAATGCCCATGATGGCAGCAGCCCAGACCATTTTGGAGACAGTTATAAACTCCAAAAGGCAAAAGGGAAATAATAATAATTTTCTAATTTTTCCCCTTCAAGCTAACGTTTTGCTTGCTAAAACTTTTTCAAGATAAGGGAAAGATGGCCCTGGCCAGTTGGCTCAGTGGTACAGCGTCAGCCCATTATGAGGATGTCCCAGGTTCGATTCCCACTCAGGGCACACAGAGAAGCAACCATATGCTTCTCTACCACTGTCCTCCCCCTTTTCTCTTTGTCTCTCTCTCTTCCTCTCTGGCATCAATGACTCGATTGGTTCAAGCGAATCAGACCTAGGCACTGAAAATGCTCAGTGGAACCTCCTCTTTAGGTGCTAAAAAAAAAATTGCTCAGTTGTGAGTGTGGCCCCAGACAAAGGTTGCTGAGTAGATTCTGGTCAGGATGCATGCTCGAATCTGTCTCCCTATCTCCCCTCCTCTCACTTTAATAAAGAAAAAAGATAAGGGAGAGATGGAACAAAAAGTTAAGCACTCAAAATTGATTGTGTGAGAAAGGACATTTGTGAGTTATATAAAAATATCTAGCCAATAATGTTTACAAATTATACTTTCTTATCAGATACTTGCTGACAATACTTTTACATATAGAAAATAAAGAAAGCAAGACTCAGAAAAAGTAATGGTCTAAAGAAAGATTTGCTTGTTGGGTTTTTTATCATATTTTACAGTGTCTGTTAAATGACAAAATGGAATTTTATGGGTTATTTTAAGAAAGACTTATCTGATGCCTTTAAGTTCTTTGTAAACTTTAATTTTATTGCCTTTCAGTTTTACATTTTTAATTTAAGATTTTAAAATCAAAAGCTGTTCTTAGTGATCACTAGAACAGTTTACCAATAGTTGAATTCATATATGTAGCCGAGTATAGCTTTCTTTTTAATTCCTCTAAGGCTCTGTGAGTTTGGATGTTACTGAAGTTGTTAAAACCATCCATGAATTTTTCCTGTTTAAAGTCTTTCCTGTGTGCACTCTCATTTACTATGGTAATTTACAATGTATTTTCAAACATTCATAATATGAATATCCTTTTTATTTATGCAAAATGAAGCATTTCTTCTGTGAAGTCCCACAACTATTTTGATTCTGCAGATCATATGTTAATTTAAATGTTTTCTGTCTATAAATATAGAGCTTGTATCTTTGTATGTGCCCAGAAAATTTAGTGAGTCTGTGGGGCAAAAAAAAAATGTTCTGAAGGGTTAACAATTGTTAAAACAACTTAGTCATGTGGAAAATAAATGTAGCTATATGAGAATGTAGCCATGCCTGTGGGGATTAGAAATGAGCTATTAATATCTAAGCTTGTGGAATATTGCATTTCTCTTATTGCTACTGAATGAAGTTATTAAAATAGTTGATGATGTTTATATTCCAAAAGAAAATATTTATAGATAATAATCATTTCCCTGATGAAGTGACTCTTGTCTTTATGTGTTTTCTTTTGCAGCAAATCCATTCTTGGGTCTATGCTATTCAGCTTGACATTACAGAGTGAACCTCCCATAGAAATGATAGCTCCAGGAGCATGGGATATAAGTCAGCCATCTCCAGTTACCCTGCAGGTAAGTGCCAGGCTATGAGATGAAAGTACACAAGGTAAATAATACTTGATAAGTAGCTTGTTGTCAATTATAGAAACAATTTTCTTCTAGGATCACACATTTTAATAGTCTTCTCTCTCTCCAGCCACTGGGATTTGTAAAATCACTACAGCTTTTATTTTGTTTTCAGTGCTCTCAGAGTCCTTTTCTCCTACCTTAGGTAATAGCAATTTCAAGCCATTCTCCATCCAAGACAATCATGAAGGAGAGGGATGGAATGTTGCCATTAGTGTACTCATTATGTGAATTCATTCTTTCCATTGCTAAAAGTAGTCACTGGTATTTATTATTGACTTTATACCTTAATCACAGCTGCCTCTGCATTGTGTTATGTTCCTTAAAATCTCTTTTACTGTACATTTCCTAAATGACTAGCAATTAGCTGAGTAGTGGGGGAGAAACTGCAACAAAATCCATCTACTATAATTTCTTTTTTCTTTAAGCTTCTCTGCTTTTTGTGATAATGAATTAAAGGTGGCGGATAATTTCAGGTTTTGTTTATTAAGGCTGAGAACTCCTTATTTGTTCATGGTTATAAGTGATTATATTGGTCAGATGTCTGAAGAATGGCCACTGCCATACATGGAAATGCAGAGATTATATACATTCCATCTCTATAAGAAAGGGTGAAAACTGTTTTCTAGGCAGCACTGTTTAGAAAATGATTGTTCAGCTTCTGTGCTATTGGCATTTTGGATCAGATAATTCTTTGTTCTGTGCATTATAGAATATTTAGCAGCATCTTTGCTATCTACCCACTAGATGGCAGTAACACTACTCTAGTTCTGACAATCAAATAAACCTTTAGGTACGGTCAAAAGCCCTGGAGGGATAAATTTGCCTTCAGGTAAAGATCACTGCTTCTAGAGGAAGCTAGTGGAATGTCTAGGCTTTTAAGTTTCCAGGTTTGGGGTAAAGAATGTGAGGGACAGAGTGTAGCAGAATGAACAGCAAGATGCTGAAAATGGAAGACAAATGTAATACTACTAATAGAAATGTGGCTTCCACTCTGAAGGGGGAAAGAAGTCCCCACCACACAATAGCCAAAGATCCATTTCTAACCTGTGAGCACAGTGATTTAAAAAAAAAAAAAGAAAAGAAAAGATTTTTTGTTTAGTTGGATCTTGGCACAATCCAGATACTCAAAATATGATGGCATTACTGATTAGCAGATGTTTCTTTGTAATAGGACAACTGCCTTTCTTTAATAGGATAAATGTATTTTTTTTTTATCGATTGTTATTTCTTGCCAGGTACACAACACCTCCACTTAACAAAAATCTTCCAAGTCTGATCATTTCCAAAAGTTTTGGATATAAATTCATGATTATAGGGCTCTTTAGTGTCAGTGATGGGAGAAAAGTAAGGGAGACTATCAGATGAGACTCTCCTTGGTTCTTCTTAGATGAGAAGGAAAGCTGCTTTAGAAACACAAGTCATGGTAAATGGAATCTGAAGAAAAGTTTCAAGCATTCAACAGCAGTTAAGATCCCCAACTAGACATACCATATTTATCTTCCTAAGTGGAGGTGGGGGGGAGATGTGTGATATAAATATTCAGCAGTAGTCAAAAAAGTTATATCATTTGATTTTTACAAAATGATTTCAATTTCAAATGGTATAGACATAAAGGGAAACTTCTCAAAATATTCTTAATTGGTGATAAAATATACAAAATACGGTAAGTTATTAAGGTGTTAAGTTAAAACCCTTAATAACCAGTATCACTCTAATTACATACAGCTAAATTTAGAGCAGAATTTTTCAACTCAGATATTATGAGATAGTAAGAAAATTGGAAGCAAGTTCTGCAATCAGCATTGCATTAGGGAGTCAGTATGTGACTCAGAAAAAAAAGACATCAGACTAAGAGCTAAGAAATCTGGATTATAGATTTAGCTCTTTAACAGAAAACTTGATGGCTGTGAACCAGTCAACTAACCTTCTATTTTCTCCTCTGTACAATGAAAGGATTATACTAACCTACCTGAGTTCTTTCAGGTCTATACTTTTTTGATTGTCCCTATCAGGTGGGCAGTTATTGCCACACTATATCCAACCCGATATGACAAGAAATATGATATGTCATAGAACCTGAATCTTTCTGGTCACTCCATTTTGGAGAGTTCTATAGTTGATGTGCTGACTGGAAGCAGTGGCAAGAATAAAGTAGATCTGAGTTCAGAAGTGAAAACAGTCTCCCTCAACTCCCTGCCTCTCCCCTTATACAATCTAGTAGAGTGGCTCTATCACAATTTAAGAACTAAAAGCAAAGTTTTTTAGTTAATGTTGCTCTTATTCTATCAATGTTGCTCTTATTCTAGTCTATATATCTCTACTTCCTCACCTTCCCATCCTTGTCTTATTCACTATATTCTGACTAACATGTCTTCACCACACTTAATTAACTGTCACCAGTGGTGGTTTTCAGTCCTCTTCATACTTTCCCTCTCTATGATTTTTATCCCTATCTCTTTCCCATAACAGAAAACTCTTCTCCTTTGGCTTTGGTGTTACTGTCCTCTTACATTTCTCCTTATATGTTTTTGGCTATCCTTTCTCTGTCTTCTCTGCTGGCTCCCCTTCTTTTGTTAGTCTTCACTGTTGACAGTTTTCAAGGGTTCCATCCGCTGCTCATTGCTATTTTATAAAAGAGATTTTATTGATTTTAGAGAAAGAAGGTGGGGGGGGGAGGAATGCGTCAACTCATAGTAGATGCTTCTCATATGTGCCTTGACCAGGCAAGCCCAGGGTTTTAAACCAGCGGCCTCAGCATTCTAGGTCAATGCTTTATCCACTCTGCCACCACAGGTCAGACCGCTTATTGCTATTCTAAGTACATATATCCTACCTAAAAGAATTACTTAAAAAGCAGGGGTGTTTATATAATGACCAATATGATTTTATCAACACATTTACATTATATTTCTTTTCCACTGACTGAGAGACTTTTGAGGACATTGACAGAATTTTATCCCAGCATCTCACACAAAACATGATACATAATATTTGTTAAATTAATGACATGTGTCCATACTGCTAACCACTGCAATAACCCAATCCACACATATCTCTAAATTTAGCACTTTGGGCCCTTATATGAATCCAGACAGCACAATGTTTAGTTATTCCTTTTACTTAAGTGGACTTTCTCCTTAAATCACACTTCTTACCTACTTAATTACCCAAAATATTTTCGTTACCAAACATTTTATAATGTGCTATCATCTATTGTCAGTGGTTTTTGGGAAAGCAATAGCTTATTACTGATAACAAAAATTATACCAAAAAAATAAATGACAACAAATTTTAGAGCTTACACAATGAAATTGCTAAAACTTTTTAAATAACTAAGAACCTAAGTAAACTAAACTTTTTCAAACAGCAACTCACACAAGTCTACTTCATAATGTTCCTCACTTTGCTCTGAGATACCAACCTAACATAATCCAGCAGAGAAAAAAATTCTGTAGCCTTCTAGTAAAAAAATGAAAAATATTATATTATAATCCCAAATACCTCATTTATATAGTTTGAAAATGTATTTTTTGTTAAGTGCTATATTATTTGCTAAAACCAAATTATCACTAAAACATGGCTTCATGAAGAGCACATTGAGCTACAAAATGAGTAAACCTGCATTCTGGCCCCTGTCTAGCAATCTGAACTACAGAGCCAACACAGAAATATTCTACTGCTTCTGTACTTTCACAGCTGGTCTTTACCAGAGAAGATTTCACTCTCCCATCAAAATGGTTCACAGACTTTCATGAAGTAGAAACTAACAAAGAATAATTCTTTTTATTTTTCCAAGTAATTGCATGAAACAAGTATAATTTTCCTCTATAATTTTTATCATTTAATAATACAAAGACATTTTAATTCTGACATGTAGAAAAGCTATCAACATTAAAAAAAAAGTTATTTTATGAAGAGTTTATATATTGTTATTTTTTTCATTGTTTTCTCAGAAAACATTACAAATTACTAACTTATGCCAATTATATAAATAACTGAGGGTTGGCTAATTACCATGTATATTTAAATACCAAGTCCAAATATAATGATTTTGTTACACTGGGGAACAATTTTATTTTCATTTTCTACTTCATGAGGTTTTCGAACTTTTTCTATATATGTCTGCATTGCTGATTCCAAATCTAAATCCGGTTTTTGGCCTGACCAGGTGGTGGCGCAATGGATAGAGCATCGATCTGTGATGCAGAGGACCCAGGTTCGAGACCTCGAGGTCGCCAGCTTGAGCACGGGTACATCTGGCTTGAACAAAAGCTCACCAGCTTGGACCCAAGGTCGTTGGCTCCAGGAAGGCGTTGCTCAGTCTGCTGAAGTCCCGCAGTCAAGGTACATGTGAGAAAGCAATCAATGAACAACTAAGGTGTCGCAACAAAAAACTAATGACTGATGCTTCTCTCAACTCTCTCCGTTCCTGTCTGTCTGTCCCTATCTATTATCCCACTCTCTGACTCTCTCCCTATGTCCCGGTAAAAAAAAAAAAAAAAAAAAATCCGTTTCATGGTGCATGCTCTAGTTTTTATGTAATTTTAACTTCTTTTTGTTAGACTTAATGGCATGCATTGGTTTTTAAATTGGAGTTAAAGGGCAATGAGTCATGGATTGAACATAACCACAAGGCAATTAATGTTTTACAAACACCACTTTTACATAATTGTAGTTGTTTTTAAATGTAAAAATTATTATCTGATAAAAACACCCTCTTATTTTGTTTTAAGATTGAGTCATGTCTTCTTCGAGTAGGTGTAATTGTAAAAATAGTCCTGACACCTTCTGTTATATATGTGGCTGTTACGCACTTCAACGTCAAAGGCGCAATATTTCATCATCTGTGACACATGCATATATTGCCTATTTTCGAGGTCCCTTTGGAGATCAAGACAAGAATTGGGCTCCTCATAGTGTGTGTCAAAATTGAGAGGAAATGATTTGTTATGGGACAAAAAAAAAATGCAAAGGAATGCCTTTTGGTATTCCCATGGTTTGGCATGAACCTAAGACAACAGCAGTGACTGTTACTTCTGTCTGATCCATACAAAGGGCATTGGCAAGAAAAAACAGCATATGATCACATATCCTAATATTCCTTCAGCAATATGACCTATCCCACTCTCTGAGACACTCCCAGTTCCAGTTTTTAATGGTTTTGTTTCTTCCAAGGTCAAAGAATGTGAACATGGTGATCGAGTATATTTTGATAAGATGCATGAGTAAATGTTTGTAGAATCTGAAGGGTCTTCTTCTGATGCCAAGCAGTCATGAACCCCTCAACAGTTTAGCCAACCCAAATTGAATGACTTGGTAAGAGATTTGGGCATATCAAAGAAAGCAGCTGAGTTATTAGCCTCCAGGCTTCAAGAAAAAAATGGACTTCACCAGTCAACTAAAGTATCCCATTTCAGGAAGTGTGAACAAATTTTTGTGGACTTCTTTTCCAAAGACAAACACTTTGTTTACTGTCATGATATCAGTAGTCTTTTCAGCCAGCTAGGTGTTGTCACCACTTACAGTCCAAAAGAATGGTGGCTATTTTTTAACAAGACTCAAACCTGGAGTCTGAAATGTGTTCTCCTACACAATGGTAATGTTTATGCAGAGGTTCTAATTGGTTATTCAACTCATCTGCGAGAAGATTATGACATAAAAATTGTCCTCGACTTTCTGAAGTATGAGGAGCATAACTGGATCATTTGTGTGGATATTAAAATAGTAAATTTTCTGCTAGGACAACAGAGAGGTTTCACAAAGTATCCTTGCTTTCTGTGTTGTGAGACAGCAGAGCTAGAGAGAAACACTGGACACAGAAAGAGTGGCTGAAACATGAAGCTCTAAAAGTAGGGATTCAAAATATTTTGAATGAACCTGTAGTTAATCGAGACAGTATCATTTTCCCCTTACTTCACATCAAACTTGGCGTAATGAAGAAATTTGTTCAGGCTTTGAATAGAGAAAGTGAATGCTTTCAACATATTATTTCTGCTTTTCCTGCCTTGTCTTTCGAGAAGATAAAAGCAGGGGTATTCATTGGACCTCAAATACGAACCCTCATACATGACAAAGAATTTGCCAGGAAGATGAATACGGAGGAGAAAGCAGCATGGCAGTCTTTTGTGACAGTTACAAATAACTTCCTTGGCAACCATAAAGCAGAAAACTATGAACTTCTGGTTCAAATGATGCTCTTGCCTTTTTGCAACATTGGATGTAACATGAGTGTTAAGATTCACTTACTGAACAGTCACCTTGATAAGTTTCCTGAAAATCTTGGAGCTGTTAGTGATGAGCAGACTACTACTGGAGCATCAAACAAGACCGTCCTCAACAAGTGCACAAACGCAAGAGCTACAAACACAAATTTTTACCTGAATAGAATTTAAATAAGTTTTGCACAAATTTTATGATTAAAGTAAATGTTTTAATATGTTCTGTTTAGAAATTTTAGACTAATTCTGATGCAGTCATATCTTTTAGTGTATTAGTGTATTTACTGCATTATATAGATAATTATATTTTCACAAAGATGATGCCCAAGAAAACATTCTACTTCATTCTGTTAAACTAAATTTTGAAAATTTTACAATAAGATAAAAACCTAAAATCTTGAATTGCAAAACAAACTATAGCTTACAGAGAAAAACTAATGTTGGATTTGATATCAGCACACTCTAATTAGTTAAGAACAAGTGTTTTGCAACAAATATTGTTTCCCAGTGTAATCTCTGGCTTCTAATAGCAAAACATAATTCTGTTTATAGTGAGCCTTCTTTATCTAAACAGATTTTCAAATTCCATTTGATTCACTTACTGTTTTAAATGTAAAACTTGAATTTTTACTTAGTGCCCATTAGTACTACTTCATTTTAATATCCACAGTAACCCCATAGAAAAAATACTGTTATTCCAATTTACTTTTTTGAAAGTGAGGCTTTATAGGAGTTAAGTTGCCCAATGTGACACTACTAAGTCGAGGAGTTAAAATTAAATCCAGAGTCATATCTTGCAATTTATTTTTAATGTTTATTGTATTGACTTTGGAGAGAGAGAAAGAGAAAGAGGGAGAGAGACAGGAACATCAATCTGCTCATGTACATGCCGTGACTAGGGAATCAAACTGGCAACCTATGTGCTTTGGGACAAATCTCTAACCAACTGAGCTTTCTGTCCAGGACCAGTTCTTATATCATACCTCTTGCTTACAACTTTCCTACTTAAATACTTCATGCTATTTACATATTAGATATATAGGTAACACTATCTTAAAATACTTTTATTATAGTAAATAACAGTAGTTAACTATCTTATCATGCTTAGATCTTTCTACTTAACAGTATAATTTCTTTTTCTGGATAATTAGATTTTAGAGGTTATAAGAACTGGTTTCAGAGTAGAGTGCCATTTATTGTCGTTCAATTAACTTAGTAGAAACCTGATTTATTTGCACATTGGACAGTTTTTTATTATGCAACAAAGACGTTCATTCTAAAGGTTGGAGTATTTTTATTTTATTCATCTTGTGACTCCCACTCTCAGTTTAACTGAACTATGAAAAACTTGAGGACAAGCTGTTTCCAGAAATGAAGCTTTCAAATTCTCTAAAACCAAAAGCTAACTTTCCTGAGAACAAACAGTATGTTCTTGTTAAATGAGATGTCAGAGTGAGTTCTTCAGAGATATATAGAATATATAGATATTTTTTTCCTCTGAATGGCCTGATTTTTTTCAGTGGTTTAACCTCTTGAAAATTTATGTGCTCTACTTTTAGCTTGGAAAATTTTTAATATTGATAATTACTTAATCCTCTCTGAAGATGTAGCACCTCCTGTTAGTTTATTTTTAGCAGAGACATGTTGAAATTTAATCTACCTAGTAGGAGCTATAGGGTGTTAACATTCCCACTACTGAATGCCAGCAATATGTTGATCCAGTAGTGATACCTCCATTAGAGACAACAGTGCTGTCAGAATACCAGAGACTTAGGGTTAAGGTCTTTGATTCTTGGCCAATGGCTGCTATTTTCTTGAACCCTGATGCACAGGTACAACTGTTCAATGGCTAATAACAAGCAGAAATTACCCAAGGAATTAAAAGGCAGTTCAAGGAAAGGAGTCCTTTAAAAATAGTAACTCTAAATTGGCATCAAAGGATTACATCAGAAGTTTAAATAAAATTTGACAAGGTACCAGAACTTGTCATCCCACATGATGTAAAATTATTGTTTAGCAGGAAGAAGAGCAATTCTTAACAGGCATTGCTTAGCTTTCAAAATCAGTTCCCTTGAAGAAATGTTTCACAAACATATTTGTCTAAACCATTATATTCTTTATTGTGAAGATTAGTTTATACAGTGTTATTTTTTACTAACATTATAAATAGGCAGAATGGGGAATGGGAAAGGAAAACAGTTATAACTTCCATATTTGACTAATTTAATTGACTAATCATCATGAATCGCTTCCATTTATTTATTGAGTAAAAAAATATGTGTACGTAGAAATTGGTATGCAATGAAGCGAAGAGAAGCATAAGTCATAGTAACTATCTCAAAAAAACATAAAATTTAAAATAAAGACTAAAGCTAGATATTACTATATTATATATCTTATACTATAATCAAAGTATAAAATGCTACATATGCCCAAAGAAAAGGCAAATTCTTTTAAAGATCATAAGGAAAACTCACAAACACAACTAAATTCTGACTTGAAATTGTCACAGAGATTTTCTGAGTAGAGAAGAGAGAAAATGTCATTCCAGCCTGATCAGGCAGTGGTGCAGTGGATAGAGGGTTGGATTGTGATGTGGAGGACCCAGGTTCGAGACCCCAAGGTCGCCACCTTGGGCGCAGGCTCATCTGGTTTGAGCAAGGCTCACCAGCTTGAACTCAGGGTCATTGGCTCGAGCAAGGGGTCAGTTGGTTTGCTGTAGCCCCCCGGTCAAGGAACATATGAGAAATCAATCAATGAACAACTAAGGAGTTGCAACAAAGAATTGATGTTTCTCACCTCTCTCCCTTCCTATCTGTCCATCCCTATCTGTCCCTCTCTGTGACTCTCTCTGTCTCTGCCACCAAAAAAAAAAGGAAAAAGAAAAGAAAAGAAAATGGCATTTCAAGAAAAGACTAGCATGAGCACAGTTATGGAGGTCCAAAGAAGAGTGAGTAATTTAATGTCACATTAGAAGAGAATTGTATTTATGGTAAGGCAATTACACTAAAGCTGAAGGAGGTCAGGAATATTTTAAGGTTTGAGGTTTGTAAGCTTGTTTAAATAAAAGAGCTTTAAGCATGTTTACAAACTGAGTAAGAAGATGTATGAAGGGAAGATCAGAAAACAGAGGAATGGGCCTGACCAGGTGGTGGTGCAGTGGATAGAGCATCGGACTGGATGCGGAAGGATCCAGGTTCGAGACCCCGAGCTTGCCAGCTTGAGCGCAGTCCCATCTGGCTTGAGCAAAAAGCTCACCAACTTGGACCCAGGTTGCTTGGTCTGCTGAAGGCCCACGGTCAAGGCACATGTGAGAAAGCAATCAATGAACAACTAAGGTGTTGCAACAGCAACAAAAAACTGATTGATGCTTCTCACCTATCTCCATTCCTGACTGTCTGTCCCTATCTATCCCTCTCTCTGACTCTGTAAAAAAAAAAAAGAAAACAGAGGAATGGGTGAAATGGCAAAACGAGATGATATTGACAGCCAACAGCCTGGAACAAGAGTGCAAATGGGAATTTTATCCAAAGAGAGAAGAAACTTCTTCCCCTCTTTGGAAGCAAAGAAAAAGGATGAATACAATGATACAGCCATATAAGAGAAAGGTGTGAAGTTTCAATATTCTCCATGATAGGGGTGTCAAAGTAATACACTAGGAACATGGAACTGCATAAACTCAAAGATAGGCCCCTTGCTTTTGTGCACTTTTGGAAAGTTTATGGAGTTGCTTCCAAATTTTATAATTATCATAAGCTTTGAAATAGAACGTATTGGTTCTGCCACTTATTACTTAATTGACCTTGGGCAAGTTTCCTTATAAAATGGTGTAATAGCATTATATACCTTACAGGATAAGTATTTATAAGAACATTCAATAAATGTTACCAGTGACCTTAATTATATCATTAACTTCATCATCTTACATTTTTAAGGGAGTTTGGAGCAGGGGTTGGGAACCTTTTTGGCTGAGAGAACCATGAATGCTACATATTTTAAAATATAATTCCATGAGAGCCATACAATATGTTGAACTCTAAATACAAGTAAATGTGTGCGTTTTATGTAAGACTAACACTTTTAAAGTACAATAAGTCTCTGAATTTTTTTTAATAACGTTGTTATGCTGTTGCTAACCAATGATGAATAAAGTACTTCTTACCATTAATGTGACTTCTGGTGCTGCATGGTTTTGCTGATGGCTTTGTAGTCTGGTTGATACATGATGAGGTTAAGCTTCATGCAGGCATTGAGACTTCCATCCATTAAACGTGATCATAGGTTCATCTTAATGATCTTTAGATGTGAGAAAGACTGCTCACATGCATATGTAGCGCCAAACATTGTCAATACAGCAATACTCACACACTTCAGTGTGTGGTATGTGACAGAAAGTGCGTTCCAAGTTTTGACAATCAGCTGGTTCACGGGTTGAAGTTTTTTTTTCTTCCCACTGTGTGTGCTCGCCAAGTCTGCTTGCTGTCATGCAAATCTTTCCAAATCTTCATTCAGTGACTTGAACTTATTGACCCACATGTCTGAGGTCTTCAGGTCAGCAGCTTGTAGCTCAAAATCTCTGACGGAGACACCTGGGATATAACTCAGGTCGGCGATGTCACGGTGGATGGGTGATGAACTTAAAAAGACGAGTGCGGTCACAAAATTCTCCAAAGCGCACTTTGAATGACTGCAAATTGTTAAATGTGAAGCTCACTAGCTGCTGAAGATCAAGATGTTGAGCAGGGTCACTTGCTATGCATACATCTTTAAACTCTCCCAGTTTTTCAAAGTGTAGTAAAAGACGTGATTCAGTGTCGGCAATGAAGAGTTCTAGCTTGTTTTCAAATGCAAACACTGCTTGTTGAAGGTATAAGACTGTATTTCCAATGCCTTGCATTTTTACATTGAGCTGGTTCAGATGTTCAGTGATGTCCACAAGATAGTAGAACTTCAGGAGCCACTCAATGTTAGCTAACTCAGGATGCTCGACATTTTTCATTTCAAGAAAAGTCTAGATTTTGCTCAGACAAGCTGCGAAACAGCTGAGCACCTTCCCTCTTGACAACCAACGCACATTGCTATGCAGAAGCAGACCAGTATAATTATTCCCAACTTTATCCAACAATGTTTTCAACTGGTGATCATTTAAAGCTAGGGGAAACAATAAAGTTGACCACCCAAATGACCAATGACATCACCTCACCAAGCTGCTCATCACACATCTGAGCACAAAGCACCTCCTGATGTAGGATGCAGTGAAAACTTAGGATGGGTCTCTTTTATGTTCACAAAGAAGTGCTAAGAATCCCGTTTTTCCCCACCATGCACCGTCAGTGCACACCAAAATAAGTTTATCCATTGGTAGATTATTTTTCTTTAGCGAACTCAGTGAAAGTCTTGAATAAATCCTCCCCTCTTGTTGTCTCTTTTATAGGCAAAACAGGAAGACTTTCCTCACATAGTGTGTCACCGACGGCATACCTTGCAATCACGCTGAACTGGGATAAATGGCTTACGTCTGTTGACTCATCCAAAGAGAGAGATAAGAATGGTGCTGCATTTATGTCCTTCACTTGTATTACCTCAATTTGATTTGCCATCATGATGGTATGATTGTGAACAGTTCTTGCCAACAGAGGCATGTCTTTTATTTATTTAATTATCTTGTCTTTATCTAAAAAGTCATCAAAAACATCAAGCAACATCAAGCATGAATGTTTTGGCATACTCTCCATCTGTGAATGGGTTTCTGTTTCTCACAATTGCTAAAGCACCAGCAAAGCTAGCCAAATTCCAGTCACTTTGTTGTGTCCAAACACAGAGTTGCTGCTGACTAGCTTGCACTCTGCACAGTAGCTTTTGACATTCTTTCTTCCTGCTGTCCCCCACTGGATATTTCGATGCAAATGTAGTATGGCTTGTGTCAAAGTACCGCTGTATATTTGACCGTTTCTTCGATGCAATTTTATCATTGCATATTAGACACACTGCAAAACCTGCTCTCTCCACAAAGGCAAATTTCTCTGTCCATTGCTGCTGAAAAGTATGATACTCCTCATCTTTTTTTCTTTTAGCCATCTTCTTCATCAATAGGGTTTCTGCAATTAGCTAGCTGACTACTTGATTAAAAGGAGGGAAGTTTATTTTCTGACCTCACAACAACCCGTGTATGTTAGGCATTATCCAATAAAAATTTGGTGTTGTCCCGGAGGACAGCTGTGATTGGCTCTAGCCACCCGCAACCATGAACATGAGTGGTAGGAAATGAATGGATTGTAATGCATGAGAATGTTTTATATTTTTAACGTTATTGTTTTTTTTATTAAAGATTTTTCTGCAAGCCCAATGCAGCCATCAAAAGAGCCACATCTGGCTCGCGAGCCATAGTTTCCCAACCCCCTGGTTTAAAGTTTTCATTATCTCTCAAAGTCAAAGTGTAAACACAATAAATTTATGGGAATAATTTTCTTTCTGTTAAGCTTAAATAACTTAAATTCCCTTTTCAAAATTGATATGATGAAAGAGTTAGCATTTTAATAATAAATCACAATTGAATAATGACTTAGGTTACAAGGCACTTTTACTGTATATGACTTAACCTGCAAGCAATCTCTTTAATGTTATTACCAATACCCAAATCTTTCTCCATTTTTTTGATCTCTATTTTACAGAAAGGAAGAAATTAAAAGAAAATTTCTCTATTTATCCACTCAACAGAAATTTATGGATGGTTTACTCATGTTAATCACTTCATTTGGACCTAAAGCTAACATATAAGCAAAAAGAGACATTGTCCTGCCTCCATGAAGTTACTATGTACTATAGGTGTGGCCATTACCACATTATACATGTAAAACAACAGGTGTTAGTTACAACAGCTCTGAAAGAAAGGTTCATGGTTCTATGATAACATATAACAATGGAACCAAACATTTTCTTCAAAGTGAGAAAAAGTCTTCTCTGAGGAAGTCTTGTTTGGGCTCAGATCCAAAGATGAGAGGGCATGAACTGATAAAAGGGAAGAATAAGAGAAGAGTTTTCTAGGAAATGAGAATCCATGAAAAGGTCCTGAGGTAGAACCCGCACTGAAGAAACTGGAAGAAAACAACTGTGCCTGAAATCCAGGAAAGGAGTCTCTGATGTAAGATGACTGACATGCTAAAAATGGAAGCAGAAAATCATGTTAAGGACTTCTATACAGAACCATATTAAGCAACTTAATCTTTATTTCAGTAGCAATGGGAAGGCAGAAATTATTCTAAATGGGAGAACATATTTGCATATTTTAAGAATCACTCTGATTTCTTTCTATTTTTTCCTTTTCTCTTTTTTCCAAGTGAAAGGAGGGAAGATAGAGAGACAGACTCTCACATGCACTCTGTCTGGAGCCAAGGCCACAACTGAGCTATTTTTAGCACCTGAGGCAGGGGCTCAGGGAACCATCCTCAGTGCCTGGGGACAATGCACTTGAACCAATCAAACTCTTGCTGCAGGAGGAGAAGAGAGATAAAGAGGGAGAATGGGGAGAGGGAGGGGTAGAGAAGCAAATGGTTGCTTCTCCTGTGTGCCCTGACTGGGAGTCAAACCAGGACAACCACATGCCAGGTGGAAACTCTACCACTGAGCCAAACGGCCAGTACCAAAATAACTCTGGTTTCTGAGTACAGCATGGATTTGGTGGAGGAAGCAAAAGTAAATGAGAGAAGACCTGATAGGACACTATGGAAGTCATCCAGGTGTCAGAGAATGGCAGTCAGCCTGACAAGGTTGTAGTGGTGACATGTAAAACAAACAGAATCAGAGCAGTTAAGAGTAAAAATTGATAGATTTGAATTGGAAGGGGCAGTGCAAAGGAAGAGCATCAAGCATTACTTCTATGTTTATATCTTATGTAAAAAAGTACATAACAAAAGCATTCACTAAGATGGAACACACCTGGTGATTGACAGGTGTGTTATAGAAGAAGAATGCTGTTGTTCAGGTCGGGGTATGTTGGTTTTGAGGTGTATCTGAAATGGCTGAATTTACACATCTGGTGGTTGTTCAAAGGAGAAATCTAAGCTAGAAACCTCAATTTGGAAATCATCTAGAGAAGGATGAAAATTATGAAAAGGGTGGAGATTAATTTGCTTAGAAAGAGAGAGCATAAGATAAGAAGAGCCTTTGTATTTAGACACAAAAAACCCTTATTCTTTTTCCGTATATTATACTGTTTTTTCATATATGTTTAATGTATCTAAACACAAAATCTCTTCATAGAATTTCAATATACCACTTGCTTTATCTATTGCTTTATAAGCAAAGTCAAAGTATCATTATATGAGACGATAAAAATCAATACTACTGTTAACTCATACTATGATTATATAGCTAAATCCCAATTTCTATATGCAAGGCCATAGACTATAAAGAAATATCCGTGCACAGTTTGTATGTCTCCTTAGGTCTAGGATTCATTCTTATTCTTTTTGGTTCATGACAGGTCCAATTTGAAAAATTATATTGATCACTATCATGTGTCTCTATAGAATCATTAATAATGAAGTAAAATAAATAATACACCCTGCTGGACTTAGGGATTTTATATAAGCATATATGAAAATGTCTAGTCAAAAGATAAAAGACCTTTCTAAAGGTACTGTAGAAAGCCTATTGGCCAACTAGTCTGGGTATCTGGACTCTAGTTTCAGTGCCACCAACTGGCCTTGGGCAAATAGCTTAAATTCATCGAGTTTCAATTCCTTCATTGTGTAATCAGAACACTGAACCGGTCTCCAAATTTCCTTGGGTTCTAAGTTCTTTAATTGTGTGAAAATCCTTGAAGGGACATGAATTATTCAGTAGGTAGAGCTTTGCAGTCATCCTAAAGACTCTTATTCACCACATTTTCTAGAAAATATTTCTTGTGTCACATATCATTTTTAGAATTGGAAAAATAGCAAAGATGTTTATTTTAACATTTTTCTTCCAAGCTGATACAGAGTGTATTATCAGACTCAGGTTTGGAGAAACAGTTCTGTACTTCTGATAGTTTTATAATTCTAACCTGATGTTGGGGCTCTTACCTGTGAATAGTTTCATGGCCTTCTGTGGGAATTCTTTCTATGTATTCTGAAGTTTGACATTTCTGTTGTGCTTTTATACTTGATCTCAGATTGCTTTGCTTTTCAGTTTAGTCAAAGTTGCAGTTTTAAAGGTCAACACTTGTTACATTGCATTTGGCTTTTACCCATCACTTCAAAAGTTTGCTGGGTAAGATATTGACACTGTATCATTTTTCAAACTAGAAGAAAAAGGAAAAAAGAGAAAAACTATGATATGAGGAAAAAATAAGAAAGGAAGAGGCAGCAAGATGGAGTAGGCAGACATACCAATTTCTACCTTCCAGAACCAAAGTGGACTACAACTTAATTTTAAGAACCATCATCTGTAAAAACCAACTTTGGACTAAACTAAGGGGACTCTTTAACCAGGGAACACTGAAGAAGCCACATAGAGACTGGTAGGAAAAGCGGAAACAAGGAGAGGGCTGCCCAACTCCCAGGAGTGAATAGCAGCCCAGAGAGACTCGTGTGGCAGGAAGTGAGTTTAGCGGAGAGGGGATGGCCCTGGGCCCCAGGAATAAAGCCCCAGCCTGCAGCCCTAGAGCCTAGAAGAAGCATATGGACAGTATTTAGCTAAGAAACAAGTCTTTCTCTTGTGTGAGAGAGATTTCTCAGACCCAGGATTCTTCTTAAAGGGACCGCACAAAAAACCTCTTTCACAACCACTCACCTGGGGCTCCGGAACACAGGGAGGGAGGAGAAGACCGGAGTGGTAGGAAGAGAGTATAATCTAGGAGGCACAGGGAGAAACTCTTTGAGGAACAGCCACCCTAAACTCTGGGCTGAGTCACTCCCCAAATCTGAAGTGAATATTTCCCCTGGAACTAGCAATACCAGCAAAGGGAAGCAAGACACCAGCCAAACAAGCTCTCCCACAGCACTCAGAGCAGAGTCGATTAGAAGCAGGGAGCCTTAATGAATACAGAATTGAATGCTAGGATCTGAGGTGCAGGTCCCCCAACCACTCTGCTGAAGGCTCGCTGGAGGGCAGGCAGCGGCAGGACGTGGAAGCGTGGTCCCGGTCGGCAGGGGTGAAAGCCTAACAGGTGAGCGCAGGTCAGCCTGCGAGGGCAGGGCAAAAACCCGGAAATAGGCAGAGACCAGCAGCTGAGCAAAGGTGCTCACCTCAGCCCTTGGTGCAGAGGCTTGGGGTCCCAGGCGCAGGGCAGTCCCACCTGTGGGGGCAGGGCAAAGGCCAAGGCTTGTAGACCCAGGCATGTGAACACAGGCCCTACGGTGGAAAAGAGGTAGAAACCACAGCAACAGCATAGCCAACTGGTGCTGGCAACTCCCATACCCTAACGCCCGAGGCAGCAGCAGAGAAGGTGGTAGGCCTGCAGACAGACTACAGCTAGGGAAGAGAGAGGCCACACCCATTGAACTGCAGTGGCCACACCCTTCTTCTACACAGACAAAATGAGCAGGTAGAGAAATGCAACCCAATTGAATCAAGAGAAATCCCCAGAAAAAGACTTGAATGAGGCAGATAGATCAAATTACCAGATGCAGAGTTTAAAGCAGGGGTGCTCAATACATTGATCGCGATATACTGGTCAATCGCGAAGGAAGGGTGGGTAGATTTGTCGCCTGACCTGTGGTGGCGCAGTGGATAAAGCGTCGACCTGAGAACACTGAGGTTGCCAGTTCAAAACCCTACACTGGTCTAGTCAAGGCACATATGGGAGTTGATGCTTCCAGCTCCTCCCCCCTTTCTTTCTCTCTCTCTCTTTCTCTCTCACTCACTCACTCTGTGTCTTCTCTCTAAAATGAATAAAATAAAAAGAATTAAGAAAAAAAACCACTTTGTTTAAAAAAAAAAGACATTTGTCTTTTGATTGGCATACAGGGTAGCCAATCTGACGTCTGAACTTTTGACACCCTACGCATGCACATTAAACCACGCTAACTTGTTCAGTTACATTGCTGCGTAGTTAGCCTTCAATTTATTTAAACTAAATACAACAAAGGTAAAAAAATGAGTGCCATAGCTGGTCCAAGTAAGAAGCCTAAAACCTACCACTTTCATACAGAACGGGAGGAGATTTTTTTTTACTATGTTATATTCTTAGTGTGTTTGTCTCATCTGTCTGTGTGCCTTTGCTAGTCCAAAGAAGGGAAATGTGGAGCGGCTTTTTTGGACTGTTCATAAAAACTATGACATTGACTTTCCTCTGAAAAGAGAGCTGAGAAGGAGAAAGATGAAAGAAGAATACACAGTCTCACGGATTCAGAAAAGCCTCTGCAGCGGAGGCCAGAATAGAGTAATACAGTAATTTGTTGTGAGTTGGTTTTGTTCTTTGAGCAAGGTGATGTTCACGCACAGCTCATTTTGTGCACCAATAAAAAATATATACCTATGTCTTAAATTTGGAAAAAAGAATAATATTTTATTTATCATTAAAGAAGGGTTCGGTGAATGCACATATGAAACTAGTGGGTTTGGTACCTCAAAAAAGGTTAAGAACCACTGATACAGAAGAAATAAATTTATGTTTTGCATTTTTATTGTAGGTAGATTATTTTGACTTGGTCATCTTATAAGTAGCTCGCAAGCTGAAAAAGTGTGGGCACCCCTTGATTGTTAAGATGCTCAAAAGATTTTAGAACAACAATAGATGGTCAAAATGAACAACTAAATAAAGATATAGCAAGCATGGAAAAGAACATTAAAATAATAAAAAAGAATCAGTCAGAAATGACAAATACAATATCAGAAATGAAGACCACAATGGAAGGAATTAAAAGCAGAATGGATGAAGCTGATGATCGAATCAGCGAGTTACAGGACAAGATAACTGAAGGCATGAAAGCAGAGCAGCAAAAAGAAAAGAGACTCAAAAATCAGAAGAAACTTTAAGAGAGCTCTGTGAAAACATGAAGAGAAATAACACCTGCATCATAGGGGTTCCTGAAGAAGAAGAGAAAGAAGAATTGAAAGACACTTTGTTTAATCAAATCATAGCTGAAAACATTTCTTAAAAAATGCAGAAAAAAAATACAAAAGTTCAAGAAGCACAGAGAATTTCATTAAAGAGAAGCAAAGAGAATTTCATTAAAGAGAAAGCCAAAAATATTTACACCAAGACACATCATAATTAAAATACCAAAGCTAAGTGATTAAAAGAAAATATTAAAAGCTGCTAGAGAAAAAAAGCCTATCACTACAAAGGAACCCCCAGAAGGATGACACCCAACTTCTCAACAGAAACACTTGAGGCTAGAAGGAAATGGCAAAATAAATTCGAAGTAATGCAAAACAAGAACCTACAACCAAGACTATTCTATCCAGCAGACTAACGTTTAAAACTGAAGGAGAAATAAAGAGCATCCCAGACAAAAAGAAAACCTCAAGGAATTCATTACAACCAAACCAATGAATGCTACAAGCAATGTTAAGTGGCCTGTTGTAAACAGATAAAAGGGGAAAAAGAATATAGAAAGAGAGAAATACAGTTTTAAAGAATAAAATGGCAAGAAACAACTAGATATTAATAATAACCTTAAATGTAAATGGATTAAAGCTCTAATTAAAAGACATAAGGTAGCTGTGTGGATAAGAAAACAGAGCCCACACATATGCTGTCTACAAGAGACACACCTTAAAACAAAATATGCACATAGACTGAAGGTAAAAGGATGGAAAAAAATATTTCATGCCAATGGAAATGAAAGAAAGGCTGGGGTAGCAGTACTTATATCACACAAAGTGGACTTTAAAACAATGGCTATAGTAAGAGATAGAGAAAGTCACTACATAATGATAAAGGAAGCAATCCAACAGAAAAATATAACCATTATAAATATCGATGCACCTAATATAGGAGCACATAAATATATAAAGAAGACTATGATGTATATAAAGGGCGAGATTAACAGCAATACTATAATAGTAGGGGATTGCAATACCCCACTAGCATCACAAGATAGAGCTTCAAGAAAAAATATTAACAAAGAAAGAGCAGACTTAAAGGACACACTAGATCAATTTGATTTAATAGATATATTCAGAACCTTTCACCCTAGCTGCAGAATATACATTCTTTCAAGTGCTAATGGTACATTCGCTAGGATAGACCACATGTTAGGGCACAGAAGCTTTCTCAACAAATTTAAGAAGATTGAAATTATATTAAGCATTTCTCTGATCACAACGGCATGAAACTAGAAATCAACCACAACAGAAAGACTGAAAATACTCAAACACATGGAAACTAAATAGCAGGTTATTAAATAACAAATAAGTTAACAATGAGATCAAAGAAGAAATAAAAATATTCCTAGAAAAAAATGATAATGAGCATACAACAACTCAATATTTATGGGACACAGCAAAAGCAATACTGAGAGGGAGTTCATAGCATTACAGGCATACCTTAAGAAGCTAGAAAAAGTGCAAATAAACAACTTAACTCTGCATCTAAAAGAACTAGAAAAAGAACAGCAAGTAAGCCCAGAGTTAGTAGAAGGAAGAAAATAATAAAGATCAGAGCGGAAATAAATAACATAGAATCTAAAGAAACAATACAGAGGATCAATGAAACCAGGAGCTGGTTCTTTGACAAGGTAAACAAGATCAATGAACCTTTAACCAAACTCACCAAGAAAAAAAGAGAGAGGACTAAAATAAATAAAATTAGAGATGAGAGTGGAGATATAACAACTGACACAACAGAAATACAAAGTATTGAAAGAAAATACTATGAAGAACTCTTTGCCCCCAAAATACACAACCTAGATGAAATGGAAAAATTCCCTGAAACATTTTAACAATCAATCAGAAAGAATCAGAAAACTTAAACAGAACAACAACAAAAAATGAGATCGAAACAGTTATCAAAAAACTCCCAACAAACAAAAGCCCGAGGCCCAATGGCTTCACAAGTGAATTCTACCAAATATTCAAAGAAGAAATAACTCCTATCCTTCTCAAGCTATTTCAAAAAATTCAACAGGAAGGAAGACTTCCAAGTTTCTTTTATGAGGCAAGCATAATTTTGATTCTAAAACCAGGCAAAAACAACACACACAAAAAGAATATTATAGGCCAAAGTCCTTGATGAATCTAGATGCTAAAATCCTCAACAAAATATTAGCCAACCGGATCCAGCAATATATGAAAAAAATCATACACTGTGATCAAGTGGGATATATTCTGGAGAGGCAAGGCTGGTACAATATTCACAAATCAATCAATGTGATTCATCACATTAACAAAAGGAAGGACAAAAACCACATGATATTTAATAGATGCAGAAAAAGCATTTGATAAAATCCAGCACCCATTCATGCTCAAAACTCTCAGTAAAGTGGGAATACAAGGAACATACCTCAACGTGATAAAAGCCATCTATGAAAAACCAACAGCCAACATCATACTGAATAGGCAAAATTTAAAAGCAATCCCCTTAAGATCAGGAACAAAGCTGGGGTGCCCCCTTTCACCATTCTTTTCAACATAGTCATGGAAGTTCTAGCCACAGCAATCAGACGAGAAGAAGAAGTAAAAGGCATCTAAATTGAAAATAAAGAATTAAAACTATCATTATTTGCAGATGATATGATATTGTATATAGAAAACCCTAAAGTCTCAGTCAAAAAACTACTGGACCTGATAAATGAATTCAGCAAGGTGGCAGGATATAAAAGTAATACAGAGAAATCAGAGTCATTTTTATAAACCAACAATGATCTTTCAGGAAGTGAAATTAAGGAAACAATCCCCTTCACTTTTGCAACAAAAAAATTAAAGTACCTAAGAGTAAATTTAACCAAGGAGATTAAAGACTTGTACTTGAAAAATTATAAAACATTGATAAAAGAAATCAAGGAAGATACAAACAAGTGGAAGCATATACCGTGCTCATGGTTAGGAAGAATAAGCATCATTAAAATGTCTATATTACCCAAAGCAATTTATACATTCAATTCAATACCAATTAAAATACCAATGACATACTTCAGAGATATAGAACACATATTCCAAAAATTTATATGGAACCAAAAAAGAACACGAATAGCCTCAGCAATCTTGAAAAGGAGGGAGGTATCACACTTTCTGATATCAAGTTATACTACAAGGCTATTGTACTCAAAACAGCTTGGTACTGGCATTAGAACAGGCATATAGATCAGTGGAACAGAACAGAGAACCCAGAAATAAACCCACATCTTTATGGACAGGTGATATTTGACAAAGGAGGAAAGAGCATACAGTTGAGTAAAGACAGTCTCTTTAACAAATGGTGTTGGGAAAATTGGACAGCTACCTGCAAAAAACTGAAACTAGACCACCAACTTACACCATTCACAAAAATAAACTCAAAATTGATAAAAGTCTTAAATGTAAGCCATGAAACCATAAGCACCCTAGAAGAAAACATAGACAGTAAGCTCTCTGACATCTGTTGTAGCAATATATTTGCTGATTTATCTCCACTGGAAAGTGAAATAAAAGACGGGATAAACAAATAGACTATATCAAACTGAAAAGCTCTTTGCACAGCTAAAGACAATAAGAACGGAATAAAAAGACTAATACACAATGGGAGAACATATTCGACAATACGTCTGATAAGGGGTTAATAACCAAAATTTATAAAGAACTTGTAAAACTCAACACCGGGAAGATAAACAATCCAATAAAAAAAAAAAAAAAAAACGGGCAAAAGAAATGAATAGACCCTTCTCCAAAGAGGACATACTGATGGCCAATAGGCATATGAAAAAATGATCAACATCACTAATCGCTAGAGAAATGCAAATTAAAACCACAATGAGATATCACCTCACACCAGTCAGAATGGCACTCATCAACAAAACAACACAGAATAAGTGCTGGCGAGGATGTGGAGAAAAGGGAACCCTCCTGCACTGCTGGTGGGAATGCAGACTGGTGCAGCCACTGTGGAAAACAGTATAGAGATTTCTCAAAAAAATTAAAAATCAAACTTTCTTTTGACCCAGCTATCCCACTTTTAGGAATATACTCCAAGGACACCATAGCACTGTTTGAAAAGGAGAAATGCACCCCCATGTTTATGGCAGCATTGTTCACAATAGCCAAGATATAGTGTCCGTCAGTTGACGAATGCTTTGAAAAGCAGTGGTACAGTGCCTGATGAGGCAGTGGCGCAGTGGATAGAATGTCGGACTGGGATGTGGAAGACCCAGGATCGAGACCTGGAGATCGCCAGCTTGAGCGTGTGTCTATTTGGCTTGAGCCCAAGCTCGCCAGCTTGGACCCAAGGTCGCTGGCTCCAGCAAGAGGTTGCTTGGTCTGCTGAAGGCCCGCGGTTAAGGCACCTGTGAGAAAGCATTGAATGAACAAGTAAGGTGTTGCAACGGCAACGAAAAACTAATTATTGATGCCTCTCATCTGTCTTTGTTCCTGTCTGTCTGTCCCTATCTATCCCTCTCTCTGACTCTCTCTCTGTCAATGTAAAAAAAAAAAAAAAAAAAAAAAAAGCAGTGATACATATATACAATAGAATACTATGGGGCCATGAAAACAAGGAAATCTTACCTTTTGTGACAACATGGAAGGACATCGAAACTATTATGTTAAGTGAAATAAGGCAAGCAGAAAAAGAAAAATATCATATGACCTCACTTATTTAAGGAATCCAATGAACAATGTGAACTGAGAAAAGAAATTGAGACAGAGGAGTGATCAAAGGGATCAGAAGAAAAGAGAACAGAGGGAAAGGGGAGGATAGGATGAGATAAACCTGAAGGGAAGGGGAGAGGGCACTAAGGAGAGGGGGGAAAAGAAAATGTTAAGGGAAATATGGGGGAGGGAGGATGCATTTGGGGCGATACTAGAATCTATGTAAACACAATAAATTAAAACAAATTAAAAGAATTTATAATAATATTGTAATAACTATGTATGGTGTCACGTGGGTACTAGACTTATTGGGGGAGGATCACTTTGTAAATTATATATATGTCTAACCACTGTGCTGCACTTGACATAATATTAAATGTCAACTGTAATTAAAAAATTAAAAAGAAATATGTTAGGCAATTATACATAATAAAAGAACGCAAAGATGTTTTAAGCAAAGACTCTATTAATTTGCTATGTTAATAGATTAAATGTGATAAAAAATATTCCCATAACAATAAATGCTTTGATAAGTGGATTTGATGAAAAAAAAAATAAGTATTAGAAATTACAAAATAACAAGTCAAATAGAAAAAGGTGAAAGATATATTTTTCTGTTGAAATTTCACTTCACAACTCCACTGGCCCTGTTGAAGTTTGTCTCTGAGTCTTTTGTGATATTCTTACAGCCCTCTGAGATGCGAGGAATTCTAACTGCTTAAGGGAAGAAAGGAGGAATGACAATTCCCAAATCTCAATGCTTGTCAAATGACTTCAAGTCAATTTGTTGCTTGGGAAAGATAGAGGTTTGATGCACTGCTATCTTAGTAACAGGCCACAGGTGATGATTCCTTCATTGATGGGTGCACAACAAATACACATGCCAAAACTATGCTGTACACTAAAGGGTCTCAAAGTGAGATCAGAAGTCCCCAGTATGCTTACAGTGGCATCACAAGATCAAAATTGTTTCCATAATAATTCTAAGATGTTACTTGCCTTTGTCACACTCATTCACTCCTGAGTGTAGAGTGGAGTCTTCCAGAAACTGCATTGCAGCAGATTTAATGCAGAAACAGATAGGAGAATCCAGCTGTCTCCTATTAAGCTAGACATTAAAGAGAGTTGAAAAAATGTGAAATAATATTGCTCTTTTCACTTAGTATTTTCTTTGTTATTGAAAATACAGCTATTTTTCATAGAAACCTGTTGTGTATGTTAACATATAATGGGTTTGTTTATGTGATTTTAAATGAATTGGTAAATACTTCTTAACTGTTCTGGTTTCAGTTCTAATATGGTAATTAACAGATATAACCCACATACATAAAAACTGTTTGTACTCTTCTGTAATTTTTAACTGTATGTAAAGGTCCTGATACCAACACAGCTAACTTTAACTTCTGGTCAGTTTCTACCTGCAACCTGAACCAACAAGTTACTAAAAAACTTAGTACTCTTCCTTTTCTGCCCCTGTAAGGATTACCATTCCAATTTAATTCTCCTCTTGGTCCTTAACTGTGTATTTTCTCTACATTGTTGGCAAAATATGTTAATATTTCATTGAAGTTCCTTTAAAAATGTTTGTTTTGAAGTTGCTTTAATTTTACTTAGTTTTTTCACCTTTTCAGTTTTTTAGACACATAATTTAGATTTCTTTTATTAGCTTTTACAATCCTAATCATCAAGGAGTACTTTTTCTTTGTGTTTGAATGCCTTAATTGGACAATGGACTATCTTCAAATTTTAGGTAATTCATTAACTATCATTATATAGAGTTATATTTATCTTAGCTATGGTATAATATTCTTTTACAGATGCCCTAAACTCAATTGTTAGCTCAATTCACAGGCAATTAAACCCTAAATATATGAATCACTGCACAAAAATTCATATAAAACTGAACAGTAAACCAATCTAATATTTTTGCTTTTGACCGTAATTTAGACATGCTTGAGAAACTAAATTAGGTAGCATAATGTTGCTTAAATGAACATTTGAACATGATTAATAACCAAAAAAGAGTGATTATTTCACTAAGACTGTATTAAGCCTAATTAAAACTTTTTTTTGCATTATAAGTAAAAATTTCTTTCACCTTGATAATCTCCTTCCCAACAAGTATTAGAATTTTACTGATCTTGTATCATTTTAATACACCAAACTCTATTTATTCCATTGTAAATTATCTATTTTCTACTTGATTTTAAGGAAAGTGTTTATAATTGTAAATAAAGGAAGACCTAGCTGATATCAGACTGATGAATTTTTTAACAATACTTTTGTTTCTTTCCCAGACTCAAGGTGTACTATCTATACCTAGAGTAATTACAGTTAGGGGGCGATCAGAATCACTAAGGAATGACTCCTGGTTAATTGGCAGGAATTATATTTATTTTTCAAGCAAATTGGGTCATTGGAAAGTACAAATACCTGTCTTGTGGAAAATTCAAAATAGATTGCAGTGCTTTGGTTATATGTGACATTTCAGTTTGTAAATATCACACCCTAGTCAGAGAACTAATATGGGTTGCCCTCATTTCATTTAGGAATGAGTTACAGAGCATGAAATGCCAACAGCTAAATCCCAAAATGGAATGTTTGCATATTTTTTGAAAATGGGACGGGTAGAATGCCAGGATTTATGGAATATATTCACCTATTGATCTATGGCTAAGTTCAGAACCCTGAAAAGTTATTAAGCATAATTTCTGCAGAAACAGAGATCCCTATTGGGCTGATTATGCTAAAATAATATTCTAAGTCAACTTAAAAATATGATTCTTATTCTTTCACACAACAATGTGTACTCTAATAAGGACATATATGATTTGAGGCTTTTTTTCTAGTGGTAAAGAATTTGCCATTATTCATATATTTTCATAATCAGTTGAATGACCTTACTTTAAAAAATATTTTTAGTAACTAATGAATTTTAATTTAAAAAGTTTGAAAATATTTTTAAAATTATGCCTAAAAAAGAAAACTATAGTCATTTATAAAACTTCCATTCAGATACTTGGTATTAATATTTTGATCCTTCACATCTTAATATAAAGCATATAGATAAATATATACATATTTAATGGTATTATGCTTCCTAAAGTTTCTATCTTTTATATTATTTAATATTTATTTAATATTATTTAATGACTGCATATGTCATTGCTTATTGAACCTTTTATTTTTAGACATTTCTATATTTACCAGTTTTGCTTACACACACACACACACACACACACACATATATATATATATATATATATTCACACATATCTCTGATTATTTCTTAGGATAAATTTCTCAAAGTAAAATTTCTAGAAAAGGAATAAGTATATTTTAAAAAATTCATGTTACTATATATTGCCAACAAAGTGTGAAATAGCCCATTTACCAGGAACTTCACCAATACTGCCAATGTCTTCTTTAATGTGTCCAACTCTTTCTAAATTAACCAAATCCAAGTTATATTTGAATATGCTTAATGTTGTTAGGCCTTAGTCAGATCTCAGGATGTCATATGGGTAGTTTCTTAGTAATTTTTCAAGTTCTTCCTGAACTTCAAGCAATACTAGTAAATAAAAAAAGGCATCTCTTTTTATTAAGGTACAAAAACATTCTCTCTAGCATTTGTACATATTAATAAAAATATATTTTTATTTTGGATTATGCTATGCAGACATTATATTTTTGGTTTTCTTGTTCCTGAAAGAGTCTGAAAAAGATACATTTTTTTATTGCCCTCAGAATTGTTTTTCTCTTACCATGTTACTGAAAGAAAAACAAATCTGAAATTTATATTAGTGGTATTTGTCAAATTAAATCTGTGTGGCCCTGGCTGGTTCGCTCAGTGGATAGAGCATTAGCCCAGCATGCAGATATCCTGTGTTTGATCCATCTGCTTCTCTCCCCCTTGTTTGCCTCATCCCCTCTCCCTGCCAGTGGCCTGATTGGGCCGAGCGTTGGCCCCAGGCACTGAGGTTAGCTAGAATGATCAGTGTCAGCCTCAGGTGTTGAGGATAGCTCAGTTGATTCAAGCATTGACCCCGGACAGCATTTCCCAGGTGGATCCAAGTCAAGGCGCATGCAGGAGTCTGTCTCTCTATCTCCCCTCCTCTCACTAAAAACAAAAACACTCAATTATCTCAGAGCACATCAAAAAATAAAAAGGGCTCCATAATATGATTTTCTTTGTTATCATCATGATTAATACATTTTTATTAATCATCTAATATATATTAAGCATGGTACTAAACCTTAGAAAAAAGAATAAAAGATGAAATAATCCTTATCTTCAGTTGTTTATTCAGAGTTGAGGAAAGATAATACAAACATAAAAGATAAATCTTAATGTACACTAGTATATCCTAATTGACCATGACTAGAGAAATCTAGTCAATGCTCTTAGGGTTCAGAGAAGTAATTATTAAAGATTGGGATTGTTAATTTAGGAGTATTTAGTCTTCATTTGGAAGGAGGACTAGAATTTTAAGAAGAGAAGAGAGTGTTCTGAGTGAAGGATATGGTGCTGATAAGGATCAGAATTCACATGGCATTTTCAAAGTAAAAATAACATACCAGTGAGCCTCAGTAGTTTATGCAGTACTACAGTAGTAGAAAAATCTGGTGTTCAGCTAGCCTTGAATATCTAGATGGCTTATCTCACTGAATATAGAAAACCATTCAATGTTTTATGAGGAACAAACTTACAAATAATTTAGAAAATTTTATAAGGTATTATTATAAAAAACGTTAGTATCCAAATTAGATAATTATGACCTAGACTAGATAGTTGAAGAGGAAACTAAAAACAAGCATGATGCTAGAGTCATTAGAATAGAAAAGTCAACAGATCATGGCAACTTGTTAGAGATCAAGATAAATAGCTATCAGTAATTCCACAAACTTCTATTCAACTCTGCGTGCTCTAAGAATTCATAAATGACTAAACCTTCCAGGAGAAAATGGTACGTTGAACTCTACAGAGGTACAAAGTAGCTAGAAAAACTTCTAGAGTTGATGCTTGAGCTTTGACTTCAATGTTGAGCAAAATTTTGCAAAATGGGAAAACATTTAATGACAAGGTCAAAGGGGAGGTGGTTTATCTTTTAAATTTTTAGACCTACATGATCAGAAAAAATAATGAAAGATTAGAAGCAAAATGTCTGGTAGTAGAGATGTTTAGGTGGAAAGATAATTAATTTGGTTTGGATATTCTTCAAACAAATATTCAGAACATGCCCACAAATCTGGTGGCATTGGGGACATATCCGTGAACAAAACAGGCAAAAAACATTCTGCTTTTATGTATTTTACATTCTAGTATTTGGAAGTGAATACATAATTAGAGATATAATGCTCTCCAATAAGTTTTGTTTTGTCATGGTTTGTTTTCTATTTTTCTTTTTTTGTTGTCATTTATAATAATAAAATAAAACAGGAACACAAATAAAGCATAAGTGACTAATATTTTACTCAGGTCATCACTTAAGCAACAAAATGTACCAACTCACTATTCTTTCTAAGATTTCAAACTGTCCTCAAATTGACCTTAATGTCTGCAAGCTTCAGACAAATGGTTTTGTAATTGAGAGCAATAAATTGGAGTCAATCACATTTAGGTAGGAGAAAATAAAGTCTTAATGTGCAAAAACAAACTGATCTAGCTTTGCATTTTTTTTACACCCTTTCTGCTTTCCATCTGTTTCTGATGCTCTGCTGAGATCGCCTTAACTTTGTTGTACTTCATGAGATGCATCTGGACTGTGGTGCTGCTCACAAGGTCTCATTGCTAGAATGTTCAAAGAGAGAAAATTACTGGAACTGTATTTGCAGGTCAGAAATAAGAATTTTAAGTGACTAACCTTGGACATGAAGTTCTTGTTGCAATTAAAATGTTCAATTTAAATGAAGAAAAAATATGTAACCTGTTTGCACATTACATTTCAATCTGCTGTCAAGGAGAGTGAGAGAAATACCATTTTTTCCTTTACACTGTAGCTGCATAATAGTTATTTCATCCTTCAGTAGTCTGATATGCTAAAAAGAGACTGGATTTTAAAGACTTTAAAGCTCTCTGACCTCCACAGTAGTGGGAGCCAATCTTCAGAGCTCTCACCAGACTGGCTGAAAAAAATTAGTTAGTTCCCATACAACATGATTTGGAGTTTTGTTTATTAATTTGTTCATTTCTTTGTTTTTCTACAAGTTACTAGAAATAGCTTTTCAAGTTTTAAATTATACATATTTTTTCTAAAAACATTTTTTATTTAAAATTAATTGTTCTAACCAAAGCCCTAGTTCTATTTAATCATGTTAAAGCATTATGACAAAATCATTTCAAAATAGTGTGGTGCCAAAAGTGCTATGTCGGCACTTATAGGGGCTTGAAGGTAACTGAATCTGATTCTTCTGATGGAACAAGATAATGACAACCTGAGGATCCCATTTGAGGATAAATTGTCTTTGGAATAGGGTTTCAAATGCTAAATACCTCCATAAATTTACTTTAGTAACACACGTTTATTAAGTTTCTAATGAGTGCTAAATCTTAGAACAAGCATGTGCAGTCTCAAAATGAATAGGGCACAGTTTCCCTCAAGAATTAGTCTAGCCTGACCTGTGGTGAAACAGTGGATAAAGTCGACCTGGGAACACTGAGGTCGCCAGTTCAAAACCCTGCACTGGCCTGGTCAAGGCGCATATGGGAGTTGATGCTTCCAGCTCCTCCCCCCTTTCTCTCTTTCTCTCTCTCTCTCTCTCTCTCTCTCTCTCTCTCTCTCTCTCTCTCACTCTGTCTCTCCTCTCTAAAATGAATAAAATAAAGTAAAAAATAAATTAAAAAAAAAGAATTAGTCTAGTAAAATTTAGCCTTATTAAATTATTTTTATCTGTTATAAAATACTTTAAATTTCTAATTTTCATTTTGATCTGGCCAAACTCATTCAAAAGTATATTCCAATTTTAAAAATTTATTTATTTTAGAAAGAGAGAGGGAGAGCAAAGGAGAAACATTGATTTATTGTTCCAGTTATTAATTAATTCATTGGTTTTTTCTTGTATGTGCCTGACCTGGAGATCAAATCATGAACCTTGTTATGCCAGGAGGATGCTCTAACTAACTAAACTACACAGCCAAGACATATATTTCATTTTTAATCATATAAAACAGCTGATCTCCAACTAGTAATAATTTATTTAGTAAATACATAATTAAATATAAACAAAGATTATTAGACCATTTTAAAAAATATTTTAGATAGCCTATCATCCACTATATTAGACAAGAAAGCCAGCAAAGATATGACTTAAAGCCAATTTTCCAAAATCTAGTCAAAAGAACTTTCTATTGCAATTCACATGAGAATACAGAATATAGAAAAATAATAATTATTTGGTTCTAATGATCAACTTAATTGACTGTGTGTTTATTATTTTATTTTATGAACTGAAGATGAAATTTATTCTGTTTCCCTGACATTGCTCATGTATTATTTTATACCATCAACTGCTTAGTAGATATATTTGCTTTGTATTAGTTTTCCAGACCAAGAAATTTGTCAAGTGGCAGTTCAACAATTAGACAACCTCTCAAATGATGAACTACTGGATTATCTCTCACAGCTAATTCAGGTAAGGAACAGCAGGGTTGCCTAGGGATTCCAGAATTTTAACTAATAATTTTTTTTAAAGTTTCCAATGAATCAACAGTATTGACTGCTTAAAGTGATATTGCAATTTGGCTATCCAAGGGCCGAATTATAGCTTATATGTCAACGTGGGTAAGGTTGAATTTTGGCTAATTCTCTAGCCCAAATTGGTACTGCTACAAAAAATGTATATAAGAGCCAAATAAAAAAATTTTTAAAAAGCAACTTCACTTATTAATTAGAACTGGGAAGAATTAGTAATGTTTGTAATGAAATATTTTTACCTAACTACATATAACAAAACAAAAAAATTAACCTAATATGTATTATATAAAAAATAACCTTTTGCTTGCCATGTCTTTATAGTTTATGCATTTCTTCCCTTTCCCTTACAGTATTGTAAATTGATTATAAATTTTATTAAAATAGTATTATAAGATAGTTTCTAAATTCTACTATCAGTATATTTTAGTGACAAAATTAAATATCACAATGTTGGAGTAATTTTTGAAAATAATATAAATTTACCTAGAAATATGAGCTAAAACTGATTTAGTTTGAATGTTTTTAAATATAAACAATTATATATTTTACAAGTGACCATGTAAATGACCAAATAGCCAAACTACAAATGATATTTGTTTCCAAGTTGACCAAATACTAAGTGCTGAAACAATCTAAAATAGTGGGTCTTTACGTGTTTTGCCTCCTTTTTGAAACTCGGGTGTTTTCTTATCTTAAAAGCCAGTTTGTAGTAACAAGCTATTTAAATGCCACATATCTCAGTTTTAAAACATTTAGATAGGAAACTGAACCTGATGGGGAAGCCTAGAGTATTAGACTAGAAAGCCTTATTACTTTGTAAACAGAATATAAACTCCTCTGAAGACCACATAGAGAACAAGTTTTAAAATAGCTGTATTATACAGTTACTTATATCAATATTTATACTCATTACTTTTCTAGGTTTGCCAGATAGTGTAGTAAAAATAAAGACTAATTCGCTTTGTAGAAATACTATTCATCTTATGGCTCCTGAATGTGGGCAACATGTTATATCTAACTGTAGGGCCAGGAGCCACCATCATGGCCACTCATATGCAGGTTCCCATTGGATTACCAGAAAACCTGCTTTTCCTATGGAGGGAAAGGGATCAGGGAGGCCCCTGCAATGGTGATAGCAGGAACCGAGAGGGCAAGCTCCCAGTCTGCCCCACTTTATAGTGTAGAAGTCCAAAACCTTAATTCAATCTACAAACAAGAAAGTCTCTGATACAAAGTCATTCATCTGAGGCATAATGGGATTCCTCATGAGAGTGCACCACCCTACATCAAAAAGGGTGGAAAAGACTTAGTCTTAAAACTAAGTATTGGGCTATAACAACTCGGCCTGCTTACAGCCGTCTCCCACCTATACAAACTATAAGCGAGCAAACATATATATCATATTCACAAACTTATTTGACCAACACTAATCAATTCAAAACAGTATGTTTTTTACAAATGTTTACATTAAATTCATTTGAAAGCCCCATTTGGAGTTAACACACTTGGTACCAGGATTATCACTGAGAGCCATATACCTGCAAATCCAAATTATTAAGATGAGGTACACACAGAATCCCTCATAGGAAATACACAAAAATAAAATTAGGCACAGATGCAAGTATTTTCTAATTAAAAATGAATATGTAAAAATGTTTTGAGATGGAAAAGATGTACATAATGTGACTATAAAGTAAATCAAAACTGGGAAGAATTTTAAAAACATTTGTGTTGGAGTTTGTCCTCAAACTTCTGTGCTGTAACTTAACTTTAAAACTTTCCAAGACACACAAAAAATTATATCCTGTTGATTATTTTCTGAAAGCATCTTATTTTATGTATTATCTTGTTAGAAGTTAAAGGCTATGTTGAAGTAATAAGAAAAGATTCTATTATCATAATGAAAACAGAAGTTATGGTTCAAAGCTAGGAGTCAAATAAGTCACAGACTCAATGGTTACTACAAAGCACAAATCATAGTCAAACCATGAAGATAGGTTCATAGTAATGTGATATACATCAGAAAAATCACCTATATCCTAGAAGATGAGGCAGGATTTAAGGAAAAATTGTATCAGTAGACAGAGTCATTCAGGGTGTTGAGAAGCAAAGAAGGTAATTCAAGATCAACAAGTAATTATTGAGTTCAAGAAGAAACAATGGGGAAGCCTAAACAGTAAGCTAAAAACAGAAGCATGGAAATACATGCTGAGACATCTCTTTTGCTCATATGCTGATAGGATGTGCTCACTATTAGGGCATTAACACAACCCATAATTTAGCCCAGTATTAAGAAGTAAGTAAAAGAAGGTCATAGATGCCATTTAAGACAACATACATTATAGCTGTTATGCATTCAGACAGCTGCAAGAGTTTATACAAATATGTTGAAATCATCTTTAGCACCCTCACAGCTTAGGAATTCATAAACGTTCTCATTTTTGAGGTTGGTTAGCATATTGAGGTGTTTCTTCAGGTGTGTGTGTAAATGAATGATGTACCAATGTTTTTCTGTTGTCTGTACTGTAATACAAAAAAAACTGGCTTAAACTCCGAGAGAAAGTGCGTGTGCGCGCACCTTAAATGACTCATTGAGCAACTAAAGATAAAAGCTTTGTCTCTCAAATAGGAATGACTACTTTTATAAACAGAACCTGGTTTTCATTTTTATAACCTATTCAGATTATTGGGGTGATAATGGAGGTGCAAGTACCAAATGCTGATGGGAAAGCCCCTGGAACAGTGCAGGTGGAGGTCTGAGTTAGGGCTCTATGGGTGATAGAGGCTGCCCCTGCTGTCTGTGTTTTCCACCAAGTTGGGTATTCTAGAAAACCTTAAGAGAATCTTTCACATCTTAGGAGAGATGAGGGGAAAATTGAGAAATGTGTGGGTTATGATGGAAAGGAAACAAGACTGCACAAACCAACACTGTGATCTGTGTGTGCTCTGTTATTAGTTAAACACCAGCAGTTAAAGCTATGAAAACATATTATTAACATTTTGTTAAAATGTTTATGACATTTTCCTTGATCTTTCCTCCAGCTGCTTAATTCCTTCTGTACTCTGCTACAATTTTATTACTGAGAGAAAAAAAAAGAGTAAAGTAATTCCATGTCTTATTTCAGGCCATCAAGTTTGAATGACACCTTGAAAGTCCTCTGGTGCAATTCCTGTTATATTGCTCACTGAAGAGCATGGGGATCACCCATTGCCTTCACTGGTAAGATTATCCAAGAGTGGATAGCATGCCTTTTTAAGAAGTAGAAGTTTTCTTTACCTTATTACTGATATAAACCACTTAAAATTCAGACAAATTTGAGTCTCTGTCAAGGTTATTTTTATTTATGTGTATAATTTAACTGTCATCTTCAAAATATTCCTTTTGTACTCTTGCTACTATTTACATACAATATGAATTTCAAATCTTAATCATATATTTTAGATAGCTTTAAATCACAAGGCTCCATGTGATCATATCTCTTAATTGAAGATTTCAAGATAAAATATAGCCATAAGATTGGATGTTTTAGAATAATGAGTGTTTTAAAAGTAATTGTTATACAACAGTAGTGATAAACAGTGTATCTAAAACCCAACAATATCTTTTATATAAAAATCTCTAGGGCACTAAGCTTTTCCCCAAGCATAAATTTAGAATATTATTATTGGAGAAATAGACTTACTTTAGAGATATCAAAATTTCTCCCAGTGTCACCTACTCTTTATTTTATTGAATACGGTATTGTTTAAATGCTGTTGTTCCACCTGACCTGTGGTGGCGCAGTGGATAAAGTGTCAACCTGGGAACACTGAGGTCACCAGTTCAAAACCCTGCACTGGTCTGGTCAAGGCACATATGGGAGTTGATGCTTCTAGCTCCTCCCCCATTTCTCTCTTTCTCTCTCTCTCTCTCTCTCTCTCTCTCTCTCTCTCTCTCTCTCTCACTCTGTGTCTTCTCTCTAAAATGAATAAAATAAAAATTTAAATGCTGTTGTTCCTACCTTTATTTTATTAGTAACTTTGTAGATTCAATTTCATAGCAAAAAAATTTAATAATTACAAATTTTAGTGACCTAAGGATAAAATTAGATCTATCTTTTGCCCTCACAATATGTGTGACAGGCATCAATGGCTGGCTTCAATTGGTAGTGAAGAACTTTAACTAATTGAAAGGAAGGGAAGTTGATATCACTTTTGAGTATCATGTTTTCCTGCTTCAAAAGGAACACTTCTTATGTTGGCATCACTCTTTCCATGAAAATGACTCAGGTATTTCATAGCAAAGTAGGAATAATAAGAAATTGTCAGGCAGCATGTTTGGTTCATTTCCATTTGAAATGCTTAATATAAAATCTCTAGTGTGTCAGTATAATGAGGCACCAGATACATTGACTAGCAGTGAGTCCTTCACTGAATAGACTCTCTTATCAATCTCTGAATGCATTCTTATTCCCTTCAGTTTTTCAATAAGCTACTATGGTGCTAAGGGGAATTATGTGAATGCATTTAGTGATGTTCTGCTATAATATTCAAGTTGAGCTCCTTTAAACTCAATGTTTACTTCTCTTAAAAGTTTACTCTTCATTTTTTTAACCAGTGTTCATTAAAATAAAAGCACATTACACAAAGTAACATGACCAGATAACAATTGTGATTTAAATATTTGCATGAAAATGTTATATAAAAATATATAAGGTATAATTTTTAAAAACACATCTTAAAAATAAATTAAAATACTAAGGACTTATACAAACATATGAATTGTTATATAATACTACTACCACCTTACTAAGTTCTTTACCTGCTAAAATTGTGTGAAAAGTTGAGTCACTTGAAAGGCAACAAGTGCAAAGTTGTAAATCAATGTCATACTTGCAAGTTCACAATAAATACAATTATGTCACTGTTTCCAAAGAAGCAGGGGAGAAGTCTTTCTAAGTATAATTTTTACCCTTGTGAAAAAGAGAAAGACCAATGATAAAGCCTATTTCTACTCTCACTGATTTCAGAAGAAAGTAAGATAAAAGGAATAGAAAAGAATATAAATTATAAATGAGTTGCTTGTTTGTGAATGCTTAATTGGTAAGAATATGGAAAAGAAAAATAAAGGCAGATTTTAAAGTCACTATATCTTTTAAACTTAAATAAAAATTTAAGAGTCAGGTAAATATACTAAATTAAAATTATTACCACATTTAGGGAATATTTGTATGTAGAAAGTACAGCTAAAATTTTAAAGATGCGGAGAAGCAAGATGGCGACGGAGTAGGCGGACGTACCAACTTCCAACTCCCAGAATCAAAGTGGATTATAACTCAATTTAAAGAACCATCATCTGGATAAACCAACTATGAACTAAACTAAGTGGACTCTTCAACCAAGGAACACAGAAGAAGCCACATTGAGACTGGTAGGAATAGTGAAAACACGAAGAGGGCAGCCCAGATCCCCGGAGCAAATGGCAGCCGGGAAAGACCCGCGTGGCGGGAGGAAAGTTTGGCGGTGAGGAAGGGACCTGGGTCCCAGGAACCAAGCCCCAGCCTGCAGTCCCAGAGCCTAGAAGAGGCGTTTGGACAGTTTTGAGCTGTGAAACAAGTGAGGGAGCTCCCAGGCCTACAGTGTGGAGTATTAGGTCCCTTTCTACTCTGCTGAGGGTTGCTGAAGGGTTTGGGGCGGCAGTATGCTGAAACGCGGTTCTATCGGCGTGGGCAGAGGCCAAGCCGGTGTGAGCTCAGTCTAGCCCAGCAGGGTCGAAGGGGACGCGCGAAAGCAGTCCGGAAGCTGTGGGCCCGCCTTTAATCTCACTTAAGTGGACAAAGTGGGAGGCCAGGAACGGGCAGAAATCTGCTCTGCGACCCTGCGCAAGCACGGGAACGGGGTAGACCTCGAGACAAGTGGAAGCTTGCAGCTAAGCCCATGCTACTATCCCCACCCGGCCGGAGAAACCGCGGATTGCCATTATACGTGCGCGAGCTGCGAGGACGGGGGGGCGGGGTAGAGTCCGGGACGAATGGAAGTATGCAGCTGAGCGGAAGCCAGCAAACACGCCTGGCCCAATAAACCTGGGTTTGCAACCATGCGCAGAAGGACCCTGGCCTCGAGGGCAGGGCTAAAGCTCCGGACGGGCAAAGACTCACAGCTGAGAGCACGACAAAAGCCCCACCTAACCTGCAAAACTGTGGCGAGCAGGCTCTGACTGCGGGTTCTGGGCGGAAGTCCGGAAATAGGCTGGGTCCGCAGTTGAGCAAAGGTGCTCACCTCTACCATTGGTGCTAAGGCTTGTGGCTTGAGTGACAGCCCCTCCCACGGAGGAGAGGCAGAAATCACAGCAAAAGCAACAGTGGGCCGGCGCTGGCAACGCTCATACCCAACCACCCTAGGCAGCAGCAGAGGGGGTGGGGGGCCTGCAGACAGAACACACCTAGAGAACATAAAAGCAACACCTACTGGACTCCAGTGGCCACAACATGCTTATAGACAGAAAAAATGGGCAGACAGAGGAATGCAAACCAAATGAATCAAGAGAAATCCCAAGATAAGGACCTGAGAACCAGATATAACCAAATTACCAGAAGCAGAATTTAGAATAATGATAGTTAGGATGTTCAAAGAAATTAGAGCAACAATGGATAGTCATTATGAACACCTAAATAAAGAGATAACAAGTATAAAAAATGAAATTGAAATAATAAGAAAGAATCAGACAGAAATGACAAATACAGTATCAGAACTGAAGACCACAATGGAAGGAAATAAAAGCAGGATGAATGACGCTGAGGATCGAATCAGCGAGTTAGAGGACACAATAAAAAAAGGCACAGAAGCAGAGAAGAAAAAGGAAAAGAGACTCAAAAAATGTGAGGAAACTCTAAGGGAGCTCTGTGACAACATGAAGAGAAACAACATTCACATCATAGGGGTGCCTGAAGAAAAGGAGAGAAGACAGGAAATGGAAACTTTGTTCAATCAAATCATAGCAGAAAATTTTCCTAAAATAAGGCTGGAAAACACTCCACACGTTCAAGAAGCACACAGAACTCCATTAAGGAGAAACCGAAAAAGATCTACACCAAGACACATCATAGTTAAAATACCAGAGCTAATGGATAAAGAAAAAATTTTAAAAGCTGCTAGAGAAAAAAAGGCTACCACCTACAAAGGAGCCCCCATAAGGATGACATCGGACTTCTCAACAGAAACACTTGAGGCCAGAAGGGAATGGCAAGATATAATCAAAGTAATGCAGAACAAGAACCTACAACCAAGACTACTTTATCCAGCAAGGCTAACGTTTAAAATTGAAGGACAAATAAAGAGCTTCCCAGAAAAAGAAAGCCTCAAGGAATTCATAAAAACCAAACCAATTCTGCAAGAGATACTAAGGGGCCTGTTGTGAACAGTTCAAAGGGAGGAAAGAATATAGGAAAAGAAGAACACAGCTTTAAAGAATAAAATGGCAATAAACAACTACATATCAATAATTACCTTAAATGTAAATGGATTAAATGATCCAATCAAAAGACATAGGGTAGCTGCGTGGATAAAGAAACAGGACCCATACATATGCTGTCTACAAGAGACACACCTTAAAACAAAAGATGCCCATAAACTGAAGATAAAAGGATGAAAAAAAATATCTCATGCAAATGGAAATGAAAAAAAAGCCGGGGTAACAGTACTTATATCTGACAAAATGGACTTTAAAACAAAGGCAGTAGTAAGAGATAAAGAAAGACACTACATAATGATAAAGGGAACAATTCAACGGGAAGATATAACTATTATAAATATCTACGCACAAAATATAGGAGCCCCGACATACATAAAGCAGACTTTGATGGGCATAAAGGGCGAGATTAACAGCAATTCTATCATAGTAGGGGATTTAAATACCCCACTAAAAACACTGGATAGATCCTCAAAAAAGAAAATCAATAAAGAAACAGCAGACTTAAAAGATCCACTAGATCAACTTGATTTAATAAATATCTTCAGAACTTTTCATCCTAAAGCAGTAGAATATACATTCTTCTCAAGCGCTCATGGTACATTTTCTAGGATAGACCACATGTTAGGACACAAAAATGGTCTTAATAAATTTAAGAAGATTGAAATCATATCAAGCATTTTCTCTGATCACAATGCTATGAAACTAGAAATTAACAACAAAAGAAAAACTGAAAAATACTCAAACACTTGAAAACTAAATAGCATGATATTAAATAATGAATGGATTAACAATGAGATCAAAGAAGAAATAGAAAAGTTTCTAGAAACAAATGATAATGAGCATACATCAACTCAAAATTTATGGGACACAGCAAAAGCAGTTCTGAGAGAGAAGTTTATTGCACTACAGGCATATCATAAGAAGCTAGAAGAAGCTCAAATAAGCAACCTGACCCTGCAGCTAAAAGAACTAGAAAAACAACAACAAATAATACCCAAGACAAGTAGAAGGAAGGAAATAATGAAGATCAGAGCAGAAATAAATGACATAGAGGTGAAGGAAACAATACAGAGGATCAAAGAAACCAGAAGCTGGTTCTTTGAAAAGGTAAACAAGATTAATGAACCTTTAACTAGACTCACCAAGAAAAAAAGAGAGAGGACTCAAATAAATAAAATTAGAAAGGACAGTGGAGAAATAACAACTGACACAACAGAAATACAAAGCATTGTAAGAAAATACTATGAAGAACTATATGCCAAAAAATTAGACAATCTTGGTGAAATGGACAAATTTTTTGAATCATATGACCTTCCAAAAATTAATCTGGAGGAATCAGAACACCTAAACAGACAAATTGCAACGGATGAGATCGAAACAGTTATTGAAAAACTCCCAAAGGGGAAGGGTCCTGGGCCTGATGGCTTCACAAGTGAATTCTATCAAAAATTCAGGGAAGGGCTGACTCCTATCCTCCTCAAGCTATTTCAAAAAATTCGGGAAGAGGGAAGACTTCCAAACTCCTTTTATGAGGCAAGCATGGTTCTGGTCCCAAAGCCGGGCAAGGACAACACAGGGAAAGAAAATTATAGGCCTATATCCCTGATGAATTTGGACGCTAAAGTTCTCAACAAGATATTGGCCAACCGGGTCCAGCAATGTATGAAAGAGGTCATACACCATGATCAAGTGGCGTTTGTTCTGGAGAGGCAAGGCTGGTTCAGTATTCGCAGGTCAATCGGTGTGATTCATCACATGAACGGAGGGAAGGACAAGAATCGCATGATGATTTCAGTGGATGCAGAAAAGGCATTTGATGGAATCCAGCACCCATTCATGCTCAGAACTCTCAGTGGAGTGGGAATGCAGGGATCATTCCTTAACATGATGGAGGCCATCTGCGATAAACCTACAGCAAGCATCATGCTAAATGGACAAAAATTGGAAGCAGTCCCCTTGAGATCAGGAGCCAGGCAGGGATGCCCACTTTCACCACTCTTTTGCAACATAGTTCTGGAGGTCCTGGCTACAGCAATCAGACAGGAAGAAGAGGTGAAGGGCATCCAGATTGGAGAAGAAGAAGTGAAGCTGTCACTGTTTGCAGATGATGTGATATAATATGTTGAAAGCCCTGGAGTCTCAGTCAAAAACCTACTGGACCTTATAGATGAATTCAGCAGGATGGCAGGATATGGAATTAATACTCAGAAATCAGAGGCATTTCTGTATACCAAGAGTGAACTGTCAGCAAAAGAGGTTGAGGAGGCAATCCCCTTCACTATTGCAGCCAAAAAGGTAGAGTGCCTGGGAATAAATTTAACCAAGGAGGTTAAGGACTTGCACACGGAAAATTATAGAACATTGATCAAAGAAATCAAGGAAGATACAAACAAGTGGAAGCATATACCGTGCTCATGGCTAGGAAGAATAAACATCATTAAAATGTCTATATTATCCAAAGCAATTTATAAATTCAATGCAATACCAATTAAAATACCAATGAAATACTTCAAAGATATAGAACACATATTCCAAACATTTATATGGAACCAAAAAAGAACACGAATAGCCTCAGCAATCTTAAAAAGAAAAAACAAAGCAGGAGGTATCACTCTTCCAGATATCAAGGTTTACTATAAGGCCATTATACTCAAGACAGCCTGGTACTGGCATAAGAACAGGCACATAGAACAATGGAACAGAACAGAGGACCTGGAAATAAACCCACAGCTTTATGAACAACTGATATTTGACAAAGGAGGAAAGAACATACAATGGAGTAAAGACAGCCTCTTTAACAAATGGTGTTGGGAAAATTGAACATCTACCTGCAAAAAAATGAAACTAGACCATCAACTTACACCATTCACAAAAACAAATTCAAAATGGATAAAAGACTTAAATGTAAGCCGTGTAACCATAAGCATCTTAGAAGAAAACAAAGGCAGCAAGCTCTCCGACATCTGTAGCAGCAATATATTTGCCGATTTATCTCCACAGGCAAATGAAATAAAAGGCAAGATAAACAAATGGGACTATATCAAACTAAAAAGTTTTTGCACAGCTAAAGACAATAGGAACAGAATAAAAAGACAAACCACACAATGGGAGAACGTATTCGACAGCACATCTGATAAGGGGTTAATAACTAAAATTTATAAAGAACTTATAAAACTCAACACCAGGAAGACAAACAACCCAATCAAAAAATGGGCAAAAGAAATGAATAGAAATTTCTCCCAAGAGAACATACAGATGGCCAGTAGGCATATGAAAAAATGCTCAACATCACTAATCATTAGAGAAATGCAAATTAAAACCACAATGAGATATCACCTCACACCAGTCAGAACGGCACTCATCAGCAAAACAACACAGAACAAGTGCTGGTGAGGATGTGGAGAAAAGGGAACCCTTCTGCACTGCTGGTGGGAATGCAGACTGGTGCAGCCACTGTGGAAAACAGTTTGGAGATTCCTCAGAAAATTAAAAATCAAACTGCCTTTTGACCCAGCTATCCCACTTATAGGAATATACCCTAAGAACACCATAGCACTGTTCGAAAAGAAGAAATGCGCCCCCGTGTTCGTGGCAGCATTGTTCACAATAGCGAAGATCTAGAACCAGCCCAAGTGTCCGTCAGAAGACGAGTGGATTAAAAAGCTATGGTACATATATACTATGGAATACTACTCAGCCATAAGAAACGATGACATTGGATCATTTATAACAAAATGGATGTACCTTGATAACATTATACGGAGTGAAATAAGTAAATCAGAAAAAAAGAAAAACTGAGAACACCATGAATTCATACATAGGTGGGACATAAAAGTGAGAATATGAGACATGGACAAGAGAGTGGTGGTTATGTGATGGGGGGAGGGAGGGAAGGGTGGGATAGGGAGGAGGGGAGGGACACAGGGAAAACCAGATAGAAGGTGACAGAGGACAATTTGACTTTTGGTGATGGGTATGCAACACAATTGAATGATAAGATAACCTGGAGATGTTTTCATTGTACATATGTACCCTGATTTATTGGTGTCACCCCATTAGTATTAATAATATATATATATATATATGAAATAAAAATATAAAAAAAATTAAAAAAAATTTTAAAGATGCAGCTCAAACCCTGCCTGATACACTTAAAAATTCTCAATGTAGCTTTATTTAATTAAAGAAAAGCAATGCTCTAGAACAATAATTTAAGGAGATGGAAATATATCAGCCATCAGTTTAATGGTTTTTCTTTTTATTTGGATAAACTACTGCTTCCTTGGGTCAGGATTTCTCTCTGGATCTGCCCTGTTTCTCACTAACACACCCAATTAATTACCAAGCCCCTTAGCTCTGTATCTCCTAAATAACACTCCCCATATCCACTGCTACCACTGCCACTGATCAGAAGGATGCCTCACTGCATATGGAATGATGAATAAATAGGTGTGGACAGCAAACCATCTGAACTGTTCAGCCTCACTGTGTGTGGTCTTCCTGAAAAAGGAAACTGACTCAGAGTTACCACAGGTCTCTCCCACTGAAAGGGTGAATGTAGGATAGGAACCCCTAATTTTAATAACAAGTTTTGGATTTGGAAGATATAAACATCCCCAATTCCAGTTGTCATTCTAAAAGGTGGTTATATTTGGAAATCATAAAATTTTGGTTTCACACGTAGGAGGCCCCTATCCCATTATGTAACAATCACATAACAATTAATTATAGAAGCTTAAACTGAACATCCTTTTTTATTTTAGATGAAAAACAATTTAACTGACAGTGAGATATTGGGTTTAATGGGGGCCGCAAAAACCACATCCGCATCCTAATAATTAAATTAAAGATCTTGAGATTAGATTAGCCTAGATTATCAAAGTGGGTCCTAAATCTACTGAAAAGTGCGCTTGTAAGAAACAGAAGACACACACACACACACACACACACACACAAACAGAGAAAGGGCCATGTGCAGGTAGAGGCTATGATTGGAGTGATGCTTCGGAATCCAAGGAATGTCTGGAGCCACCAGGAGTAGAAAGGCAAAGAGGGATTCTTTCCTATGGAGAGGGAATGCAAATGCAGTTCTATCTTGATTTCAGACTTCTGGTCTCCAGAACTGTGAGAATACATTTTTGTTGTTTAAGCCACATTTGTGGTTATTTATTATGGCAATCACAGGAAATAATATAGCAAGAAAAGCACTTGATGAAGGTCCCTGATTAGACTGGCTGTGATGTCATTTCATGTAGGAAGTTTTCCCTGACCCAGCCACCATCCAGGTTTATTATGCTCCCATGATGTATCACAGAATATACTCTATGTCATTTATACCAGATGACATGTCACACTACCTGAACACTGCTCTTTCTTTGTCTACTTACACTCTTAGTCCATATATTAGCTAGTGATAGAGATCATGCCATACTCTTTAGCATACTAATCCCACCCGTGTCTGAAATTCAGAAGATACACACACACACAAAAGAAAACTTTCAAATTCATAAAACTATAAAAATTCCCTTAAGGCTATCAATATTTTCACATGCCAGGAAGACCTTCTCAAAGGCACTGTTGGTGCCTCAGTCAGATCCCCTTTACCTGGCTGGTGCACCCATTGTCCCATCTCAAAGCTTCTGTGAGTATTGATTGCTCCTTGACAACTGCCTCTTCTTTGGAGAACTGTTTTCTGCTAACATAGTCACCTGATCTGGGAGGTGGAAAATCTCCCAGGAACATTTACATTTCAGAGCCTCCCTGTGGATCAGATCAAGGCTAGACTTGACCTAATCCTTGTTATCTTCATCTCCTCCCCTATAATGCTTACTCTTCTTCTTCACAGCATAATTCCTGAACAGAATTCCTTCAGTAAATCACATACACCCACATTTCTCTCTTGTAGTCTATTCTAGGAAACCTAGAGAAAGAAATATGCATTTCTTTATTAGAGATAAAGGATTTAAATGTGCATTTTTAAAATTGAAGCATCAGTATGATATGAGACATATCATAAATGGAATAGCAATATTGCAGTCTGTCATACTCCAAATACAAAGTCCAGTTGAACAAGTGCCATGAGACTTAATTTAAATCAAAATCTGTAGAGCAGAGAGTCATTTTATAGCACAGCTCCTTAATAAATTGTTGCTTAAAGCCTGTGATGCAAAAATCTGCACAGGTGTTTCCTTCAAAATGTGGAGACAGCTAGAGATGAGGATCTAATTTTCAAACTCTAAGTACAGGAATTTTTTAAATTGATATATGACAAGCACCTACTACAGTACTTGTATTTGACAAACAAGTCAATAAATTGCTGTTGAATAAATAGGATTTCATAGTTACCTGAGCCAAGCCATGCACATGCAGATTTATGACAGAAGGGGGCAGAAGAGGGCTGCTTAAGCAGTCTGGCTTAATATGAAACCAGAGTTGGCAAGGTTAGAGCAAATTCTGGAGTTGGCCCAATTAATGAAGAGTGACCCAATAAGGTACTAAGCAATGAATATCACTAGTGAAGTAAAAACTGAGGTGGAAGAAGAATGTGAGCAGAAGTCAGAGACTAATGTGAGTCAGAAGTAAAGGGTTTGAAAAACAAGTTGACGCAGCAGTGTCTTCTAAATGGACCAGCTGAGAGAATCACAAAGAAAATTAATCTAATGGTGTCCCTGGTACCAGGAGACCTTCCCCAAGTGGCATGTCGTATCCAGGACCATATTCTCTAAGTTTTTGTATGCTAACCATACACTGAAGTGATACAAATCTCTCCATTCTTTTTCTAAACAGCCTATCTTAAAGTTTGTTTTTTCTAGAACTTTAGGTCAGTTTCTCAAATCAGGTACCCTTTGAAATAAAACAAAATAATGAGAAATTTTTGCATCATGTGATTTGAAGTCACACATGTCCTTCTCATGACCTCTCTTAAATATATCTCCCCTGGTGCCTAAAATTCTCTCATTAGTGAGTCACTTCTTGATCCCTCACTGAACTTCTCTTCTAATATGAAAAAATATATATTGAAAACATGATACTTATGATGAATTAGTTTATCATTTTTCATTTTTTTAAACTTCTTTTTTTAATTTTATTCATTTTAGAGAGGAGACACAGAGTGAGAGAGAGAGAGAAAGAGAGAAAGGGGGGAGGAGCTGGAAGCATTAACTCCCGTATGTGCCTTGACCAGATCAGTGCAGGGTTTTGAACTGGCAACCTCAGTGTTCCCAGGTCGACACTTTATCCACTGCGCCACCACAGGTCAGGCTATCATTTTTCATTTGTGACTAACATTGAGATGCTAGACACTGTTGAATTAATTGGGATAAAATAGGATGGTCCTTGCTTAAATTAGTTCACAGGTTAATCATACATTAGCATCCAGGCAGCAGGAAAGAACCCACTTGCTATCTGGCAGGGACAAAGTAGATTGAGGGAATTGACAATAAATTCTGCCCGCTTTATACATAGCTGTGCCAATCACTTGCTGCAAGTGCAGCTTCTAGGCAGAGAGGCAAGGTTGGCCATTAAGTAAATAAAAAAAGCCTAAATGTGTGCTCCCATTCTGTCAGCATTAAATACTGAAAAAGGCATACAAATGAATGCACAGAGAGGAAAAATGCTCTCTCTGCTCTGAGGTCGAACACACACCCTGAAGAAAGAGTGAAGAGCTGCACTTCGGGGAGTTATGCGTGGTGCAACAGGGCGCACATGATACAAATTCAATAAGAGGGTTTAAAGTCTCAGTCCTTTCCCTTCTGATCATTATATTGCTACAAATTCACCTTTTTACTTTTATGGTGTATTAAACAATAAATTACTGCTGCACTTTTTTGTAAGGGAAAGATATGTCTTGCTGTCAATTAATATTGATCTGTTATAATCATCTTTTACCTTGTTGTCCTAAGAAAAGTATACACCAGATAAAATCCATACAATGAGCATCCAATAAACAAGCAATAGTTGTTCTCTATCCAAACCACCCTTGAAAAGTGATGGATATTTGTAAGAAAGTGTGCATTTTACAAAATAATTTGTAAAATCCAATAGAACAATTTTCTAGTTATGGCGTAATGTAGGGACAGTTCTTTCTCTCTGTTTTAGTTCTAATTTATATGGTAGAGGTTTTATTTTTTATTTTTATTTTATTTTATTTTTTACAGGGACAAAGAGAGAGTCAGAGAGAGGGATAGATAGGTACAGATAGACAGGAATGGAGAGAGATGAAAAGTATCATCAGTTTTTTGTTGCAACACCTTAATTGTTCATTGATGGCTTTCTCATATGTGTCTTGACCACGGACCTTCAGCAGACTGAATAACCCCTTGCTCGAGCCAGTGACCTTGGGTCGAAGCTGGCAAGCTTTTGCTCAAGCCACATGGGCCCGCGCTCAAGCTGGCGACCTTGGGGTCTTGAACCTGGGTCCTCCGCATCCCAGTCTGACGCTCTATCCACTGCGCCATATGGTAGAGGTTTTTAAACTTCGCTTCATAAAAAGATTTTTAACAAAATACATTTATTATATTAATTTTCTAATATCACTTATCTTATTACTCTTATTAAATAAATATGAAAATAGAATCTGCTGCAGTTTTACCACAAATTAATGCAAAAAACAGGAATAGAGCTCTACCTTATATTTATTCCTAGTATAAATTATTGTCTCTTCAAATTCTCTTATTTTGTTAAAAGAAAGTAGTTATAAAAGAACATTTTATACATATGTACTGACTTCTAATATTGAAACTTGGGGGGGGGTGATGAAAGAGAGAAAGAAGAGGAGAGGAGAGGAAAAAGGGGGGAGGACAGGGAAGTGATAGGAAAAAGAAAAGTAGAGATATTTGACAAAGGAGATAAGAGCATACAATGGAGTAAAAACAGTCTCTTTAATAAATGATGTTGAGAAAATTAGACAGGTACATGCAAAAAAAATAAAATAAAACTAGACCACCAACTTACACCATTCACAAAAATAAACTCAAAATGAATAAAAGACTTAAATGTAAGTCGTGAAACCATAAACATCTTGGAAGAAAACATAGGTAGTAAGCTCTCTGATATCTCTTGCAGCAATATTTTTGCTGATTTATGTCCACACGCAAGTGAAATAAAGGAAGGATAAACAAATGGGACTATATCAAATTTAAAGCTTTTGCACAGGAAAAGACACCATGAAGAAAATAAAAAGACAAACCACAGAATGGGAGAACATATTCACCAATATGTCTGATGAGGGGTTAATAACCAAAATTTATAAAGAATTTATAAAACTCAACACCAGGAAGGTAAACAACCCAATTAAAAAATGGGCAAAAGAACTGAATAAACACTTCTCCAAAGAGGACATACAGGTGGCCAATAGGCATATGAAAAAATGTTCAATGTCACTAATCATCAGATAAATGCAAATTAAAACCACAATGAGATATCACCACAAACCTGTCAGAATGGTGCTCATTAACAAAACAACACAGAATAAGTGCTGGCGAGGATGTGCAGAAAAGGGAACCCTCCTGCATGGCTGGTGGGAATGCAGACTGGTGCAGCCACTGTGGAAAATAGTATGGAGATTCCTTAAAAAATTAAAAATGGAACTGCCTTTTGACCCAGCCATCCCACTTTTAGAAATATATCCTAAGAATTCCAAATCACTGATTCAAAAGAAGACATGCACCTCCGTTTTATCGCAGCATTGTTTACGATAGCCAAGATTTGGAAACAGCCCAAGTGTCCATCAGTGGACAAGTGGATTAAAAAGCAGTGGCACATATACACAATGGAATACTACGCAGCTGTGAAAAAGAAGGAAATCTTACGTTTTGTGACAGCATGGATGGATCTGGAGACTATTATGCTAAGTGAAATAAGCCAGGCAGAGAAAGAAATATATCATATGATCTTACTTATATGTGCAATCTAATGAACAAAGTGAACTGAAAAACAGAATAGAGGCAGAGGTGGGGTCATAGGGACCAGAGGAACAGCAGTATGAGGGAAGGGGGTGAGGGGATGGGATCAGAGAAGGTAAAGGGATTAGTGAAACTATATATACATAACACAGAGATATAGATAACAGGACAGCAAATCCTAGAGAGAAGGGGGGAGGGATTAAGGGGATGGGAGTAAAGGGGTATAAAAAAGCACAGGGGTGGGGGTGAGAGAGTTATATTCAGTGGGACAATTGAATCCATGTAAACACAATAAATTAAAATTAATAAAAATAAAAAAATCTAAGAAAAAAAAAAAGAAAAGTAGAGAAACTTGGATCAAATCTTTTGGGAACTGAACGTTTTAATCCATTCTCTAGCAAATCCATTCCATTGTATGTGGAAAGTTTGTATCATGTGATTTGAAGTTATATGTGTCCCTCTCATGCCTTCTGTTTAACAAATCTTCCATACTGTTCCATGGTAGCTGTACTAATTTACAATTCTGCCAAAAGTGCACAAGGGTTCCCTTTTCTCCACATCTATGCCAGCACTTAGTATCTCTTGTCTTTTTGATGATAGCCATTTTAATGCACATGAGAGCACACGTCACCTTTTCCAATATTTCATAGGTCAAAAGTCAGTAACCAGGCCCCATATAACTGTAAGGGAGTATATGAAAATAGACCAGGTGTACATCTAAATACAGAAACAACACACTGATGACTCAAGAAGTTTGGCCATCAAGTGGAAGAGGAAGAAGGATATATTAATGGACTTCCTTTTCAAAAACTAAAATTGGTCTCAACAGGCAAAAAGGACTATTGCCTAACCACTTAATTGAGAATCATCATTTTGACAGACACCCTTTAAAAATGTGTTTTGTCCAACAATTCTGTAAGTATTTCCAAGAGTTTTAACCTATGGTTATATTTTGTAACCATTTTAGAGGTTACATATCTCTGTCACTGTATGGTAGGGTACTGGTATCTCAACTCAAGAGTCTAAAGTTGAATTAAATATTTCTACCCTCCACTCTTTCCATCTTTTCCCCCACCATTCTCAAACTTTCTTTTTTACATGCAGTGGACCAGTTTGCAATAACTACCAAGACACTCAGCACACTATCTGAAGGCATCGTCCTGACACAGTACCTTCCTCATCCAATCAGTCCTGAAGACCTATGGTTCTCATTTATGTCTTGAATTCCTTACCCTTTCTTGTTTCCACAGCTAGCACCTCAGCTCAGGCCTTCAATATCACCTGTTCAGACTATTGCAACAGCCTCCTAGATGTTTTCTTTCACTTTTATTCTCACCTGTCTCCAGCCCATACATCCTCCACACTGCTCTCTGACTAATTTTTATGTATACAACTTGATCCCTAACTCATAAAACAGGTTCTAGTTCCTGGGTAACCCACAGCTGGTTAGCATAGTTCCATAAATCTAGTCAGTGCTTTCCCACTGACTGGGTTTAGAATTATAAGCTTATGAGATAAAAATCTATTCTCTCTCCCTCAGTTAGACTTTGCAATAGATTTTTATAATCTCAACTCTGCCTACCTCACACCCCCATCTTTTATGACTTTCTTCAAACAGTCATTTTTATTCTCAAATAGTTAACTCAGATTTTCAGATGTCCATGCCCTGATACTCTGTCCAAGGCATTTTCCTCTGGTTGAAATGCAGTTGTCCCATTGTTTACATAGAATGCTTTAGGACTCAGCTCAAATGTTATCTTCTTTGATGATGTCTCTGACCTCCGCCTTGCACACGCTGCCAATACATTTTCTAAGCATGTTGCATACTTTGTTTACTTCACCATTTCCCTTTTCTCTAAGACATTTTGGGCTGCAAGTGACAGAAAATCCCAATTCAAATGATATGAAAAATTAACTATCTCATATAACAAGAAGCTTGTTACTAAAGTGGTCCCAGAATTTATTATCGGAGAAGCTCATCGACTTTATCTTTAATCCATTTCCTTTGTATCTTTCTACTGTGTCATCCTCTATAAGTTGACTTGTCCAGAGTCCGGTTCACATCATGTTACAGGAAGACTGTCACAATTGGAGTCACATCCACATGACACCATATGACAAAAGAAAGGGGATGATTCTTCCCCAGTAAGAAAATATTTTTAATAATCCTCTTCTTGGAGTCTATCTCACATTTATCATTTGCCACGTTGGTTCACATGTCATCCTGAACCAATTACCTGATCAAATGGCAATCAGATGAAATGACTTACCCAATTGGTTTAGAATACAGTATTCAGAATTTATCTCTAACTGGTCATATTTCATAAATGTTTTGATATCTAAACAAAATAAGATTATTTATTCATGTGTATGGGGAAGAATAGATTTGGTATAGATAAAACTCTATGTTCTCTTTCTAGCCTGTGAAGTCCTATCTTAAACATCCATCTTTAACACAAAACATTACACATAGAACATATAATTGGTACTTAACAGATACCTATGGAATGAATTTAAAAAAGAATCATATCACATACATTTGTATTGCTAACAGGACTTGTCTTGATTATTATATTTAAAACAGCAGGCAAATAGGACAAGCCATATTATACTAAATGTAGAGTTGGCCATTGATATTCTAATCGTCATTTTTAGTCTTTTTAAAAGATAGACTCCCTAGCTCTCTGGGAGTATTGAGTTAAGTGACTTACAGAAAAATACAATACTCTGGAATAAAACTTTTTGAAGAAGTATCAGGTTTTAACACTGATTGAGTCCACAATGTGAGGTGCTTTATACTGACCTAACTATGCTCTTTCCTAAAACCCTGATTGTAAATGAGAGCCTATATCTAGTGATATTGGTAAAAAGTGATTTATGGGGATATCTTGCCAAGCAGCCACTTAACTATCACTTGAAATACAATTTTCTGTACTGAGACTGTCTATGAGCATTGAGGAATTACTAAACAGTTTCTGATTTCAGCTGCTCCTATGTTTTCCAGTTTTGTTCTGTTTGTTTTCTGGACTATAAGATTCATAGTTCTTTTTGTTTTCTATCATTGACTAGTCCTTTATTTCCAGACCCTATTTTATTTTCTCTCTGATCATCAAAAGATCACTCTTTGAAAAGGTTGAATGGAAATTTTTGTTACTTTCTTTGTAACTCAGCTTTCTATTTCATTCGTGTACAATTATTCAGTTACAAAGAAAAGATAGTTACTTTATTGTACTATCCAAAAAACTTCATCTGTATTGCTTTTATTGGAACAAAACCCAGACTCAGATAGTGAATCAAATACTTCTTATGTTTAATAACTTATAATTCTTGTACTTTTTGTGGCTTCTGTGATTCATTTTTGACCCGTGCTGAGTGAGCAGCTTGCACAAATAGAATGAGGATACACATACTATATTGTACTTTGTGGATTGTGAGTATAAAATTTTAAAATAAATGTAATATAAGATTGATAGCAGCAAAGAATGTTTCAATGCTTTAGTTTAAAACTGGAAAGTTATATACTATGTCTCTCTGAATTTACTTTTATTTATGATGGCAAAATGAATCTACATACAGTGTATTTCTGTGTTATCTTCTTGGTATAAAGCAATAATTTAACAATACTTTTTTAATGGCCATTGGGAAATTATATGGTTGATGGTTTTAGCCATCAGGAAATTATATTTTTATGTAGACTACCAAAAATATAGCCCATTCTTTAGAGTTATTGGTACTGGGTGTGTTCTATGCAAGACATGTTTCTACCTGTCCAGACCATGTCATTGACTCTGCAAGATGTATGCATGCTCATACTGTTCAAAAAAATCTACCTTTGGGCTTTATGTTGCAGTTCTCCAGCAAGTATATATACATTTCCAAACTCTCCTTCTTTGTAAAGTAATCATTTGTGTTAGTTAATTCTAAAACTTTTCATTCTCCATAAAATAAAAATGAGGTGTATTATTTTTTAAATAAAAAGCTATATCTTTTATTCTAGATTCTTTCAATTAGAATGAATCTAGTGATACAGCAGAGTTGGCTGCTAATTTTTGGACTTTCAATACAAAATCAACATGAACAATGCCAAAGTAGATTCTTCACATGTAGCTAAAGTTGTGTTAATCATTTTATAGTAAGCAAAACTGAATCAGAAGCTTAGCATCATTTAACTAGAATCTAAATATGCAATATGTTTTTGGAAGGAGAATCCAGATTTTTAAAAAATCTGTACCATTCACTTCTTTTACAATCTTCTTTCCTTTTTATGTTGACAATTTATTTACATCAGTGTTTAAAAGATAAGTTTTAGACATCTCAAATTTAATGGGATAACCCCTCCTTTTATTAATTATTTTGTCTTATCCACCATGACTTGTTAGTTTTATAGACACAGAAAGATGGGGAAATTTTAGGATTAGGCTAGCTAGATCTCCCAATTACCTTTAATTCTCAAGTTGAATTGAACATTTTAAAATATTACTTTTTTAATGAATGAAAAACAAATGTTTACATAAATCAAGAGCTCTCTAGTCATACTGTGTTATTTAGACTTAGAGCAAAAAATAAAAATGTCAAAACCCAAAGAACTTGCCTATATGATGAACTGTGGAGAAAACCAAGAAGAATAAAAAGATTATATGGTTAGTCTTGTTACAATAAATGTTTTAGTACTATGTCTGGTACTTTAACATGCCATATATACAATGAATTTTTCTAGTGGCTCAGTGACATAAGTGCTCAGTAAGTATAACATGCAGAATTCTAAGATGACTGTCAATGACCCTTTTTCCTTGTGAGATCCCCTGCCTTTTGTTGTGGAAAGAACTTATGAACATAATGAGATATCATTCCTGAGATTATATTACATTATGTGTTAGCAGAGCTCATCCTGAGTGTGCCTTATTTATCAGAGTTTTTTACACGGAGAAAGTTGCCTTATAAACAGAGAGTTGCCTCCAGTTGGCAGAAGAAGAAGTCACCACAACAATTTAAAGTGTGAGAAGAAAACATAGTCAGAAGATGTTCTGTGGCTGACTTTGAAGGTGGAGGAATCTATTTGGCAAGAAGTGATAATAACCTCTAGTTGCTCAGAGTGGCCCCCAGCTGGTAGAAATAAAAAAACCATGAAGAACTGAATTCTGCCAACAATCTGAATGATTGTAGATTTTCTCCCAGAAAAATACCCTGATTTCAGCCTTATGATAACCTGAGCTGACTATCCAGGTAAGATATGCTTGGACTGCTGACCTACAGAATTCAGAACAAATAATTTGCCATTGTTTGAAGTCTAACAGTTCTCATTCTCATTATATCTAAGAAAAAGATTCCTAGGAGGAGTATTTTAAGAAGTTTATCACCTGGAAGCCCTCAGCTACTTTTTGTAATATGTATGTGCTCCTCAGTCAATCACGAATTATAATACAGATCCCCATAAATAATTGAATACAAGAACAGGTGTTTGGCACAAGTCAGTTCAATATGAGTTGCTTTAGCCACTCACCTAATTCTAAGGTGTTTAGAAAAAGGAAAGGAAAAAACCTGTATGAGGAATCAATTAACAAAGTAGCCTACATTAGAAAGTAATTATTTTAGTTAAAAACTTATTTTAACTACAATAGAATCCTCAAGGATATGTTTATGGTAAAGGGTAAAATAATCCATTTCTACCATTTAGATACCGATCCCTATGAAAATGTATACAACTTTACTTCTTTATTCTTACTTAGTTACATTCAAATCTCTACTACTTGGATTTTACATTGGAAATACATTAATTGTATTAAGATTTATATCTAGTCTATTGAGTGCTTAACTTGTGCCTGAATTGAACTCTTTAGTGAAGTATGCTCAATAAAACCAAGTCTATGGTGAGCAGAGAATGACTGTTATTACACTACATCAAATGCTATATTCAAGCTCTTTGAATCTAAGGACAGAAAGGGTGGGGGTTCTCTTCTTTTAATGAATTTTTCTGCAAGGTTTATACTTCTTTTGTTCTGCATTGACAAATTGCCCTTTGTTGTTGTTGTAAGCATGTATACTCTCAGTAACAGTGCAAACGAGTGGCTGTTTCTACTACTCCCAACCATACTTTCAATCTAATTAGGTATGATAATAATGTCTAACTCAGTGGTTCTTAACCTGGGTTCTATCGAACCCTAAGGGTTCAATGAGTCGGTCTCAGGGGTTTGGAGAGGCCTCAGCCGCGGAGGTAAAGACACACTTGGGTAAAGTCGTGATGACACGCCCTGCTTGGCCATCACTTGCTGCAGAAGATCACGTTACATTGCTTGGCCAACCTGTGCTGTGGGGAATTTAGTGCACGCAGTCGTCAACGGCTGTCATAGTTGTACATCGTGTGGTTTCTTTCTTAATACTTTAATCCATACTAAATATGTCAAGCAAAAAAAGAAAGTGGTCGGATGAATATGTACAACATGGATTCACATGTATCACGGAACGGGATGGGAGTCAGTGTCCTATCTGCATGATATGCAATGCCAAGTTGAGCAACTCTAGGCTCGCACAGGCAAAACTAAATTTGGAAAAAAATCATATTTTATTTATCACTAAAGAAGGGTTCGGTGAATGCGCATATGAAACTGGTGAATTCGGTACCTCAAAAAAGGTTAAGAACCACTGGTCTAACTGTTGGGTTAATTGAATTACAAATGAGGTTAGGTGTGGTTTGGGGTTAATTTATACTTAGTGTTTCTTAATTTTTGAATGGTCTATTTATTTTACAAGGGCTTTGGTAAAACTTATATTATGAAAAATTCCATTTCTCAGGAAGGCCCACCAATTAGTGTGTTAATTTATTATTGCTCCTAAATTACCACCAAGTTAGTTCCGGATATCAAAAATCAGAAAATAGTTCCTATGGGGCTCAAATCTAGGTATTAACAGGGCTCCATTCCTCCTGGTGTCTTTAGGGGAGAATCTACTTACTTGAATATTTTAGCTTCTAAAGGCTGCTCACATTCCTGGATTCATGGCCCTCTTCCAGCAAAGGTATCACTATACCTCTACTTCTATCCTCATATCTCCTTCGGTTCACCTTGACCCTCCAAGCTCCTTCTTATAAGGACCCTGTGGTTATATTGGGCCCAACCAGGTAATTTGAGATAATCTCTCTATATCTCAAAAAATCCTTAATTTTGTCTATAGGCCCCTTTTCACAGGTTGTGAGAATTAGGACACTGACACAATACGGGAAAAGGGGTGTTTTTGACATACCACAATAAGTTACTTTCATTTCTTTCCTGTGTAGTTTATTTAATCCACAAAATATTAGCTAATTCTTAGAAAAGGCTAAAAATATTTAATTCTAATATTCAACTTTATAGATCATCTATAGCAGTGTTTATATCAGGGTGGTTAACTCTTTCTTGGACTAGCATGAAATTTCTGGTGAGTAGTACTGGTCTGCAGAGGTGGTATTGAACTGGACTATAGAATATTACCACTCAGAGATATTATTACCAGAGGTTCTTCTGTAGTGTCTCAGGAAAGAAATTTCAGGGACATATATAAAAGAATTTTAAGCAATAATGGAAAGATTTATTAGAGTAGAAAGAGATATATTATAGTTGCATGAACAGAGGCAAAAAGAAAGTCCGCTGCTCACTATTTCCTTAGTTTCATGTCTCATGGGTACATTAAGAGTTTAGGAGAAAATCAGGCAAAAAGTATATGCACAAGAGAAGGGCATGGGTATACTCTAAGGCAGGGCACAGATGCCCTTGAGGAGACTGCTGCAACAAACAAGGTGATTCCCCAGCCCTCAGCTGGTAGATGACATTTGCCGCCACCAGTACACCATGCCTGATGCTTTATCTGTGACCAGGTAGTTCAGCTCTGTCTCACTACAGAAAAAGTCCAGCTAATGGGCCACATGACAGCTTTTGTGGCCACCAGGCCAAGCTGAATCAGGGCTCAGAGCTGAAGTGCCATCAGCCCTGGAACCAGTGGTTTTTAACCTTTATTGTGGTACCGAACCCACCAGTTTCATATGCGAGTTCACTGAACCTTTCTTTAGTGATAAATAAAATATGATTTTTTCCCCCAAATTCAAGACATAGGTATATATTTTTTTACTGGTGCACAAAATGAGCCACGCATGAACATCACCTTGCTCAAAGAACAAAACCAACAAAGTGCATGAACTCACAACAAATTACGGTATTACTTTATTCTGGCCTCCGTGGCAGAGGCTTCTCCAAACCCCTGAGACCTACTCATCGAACCCCTGGGGTTGGATGGAACCCAGGTTAAGAACCACTGCCGGGCACCCAAGGCTCCAATAGTCTAATAGTCTCTGCTCCCAGCTGACATTAAAATTCTTATATGTGTTACTTTGGGCAAGTTACTTAACTTCTTTGTGTCTCTTTCCCTTTCCACATCTGCCACCACAACTCTATGGCAACTGAGCCAAGACTAAGTACTGTACTTTGGCCCCCAAGGCTGCCATCAAGATAGCCCTTTGTTCAGCTTCTATATTTTTCTCTTGGGTTTTGGGGAAAACCAGGCTTTCTTTCAAACTACCCAATCTATTTCCTATCCAAGTCTGTTTTTATGCCATCCCCCTACCCAATTTTTTCTTGGATTTTTTGGGAGTTGATGCTCCTCTCCAACTTTATGCCTTGTCTAGACTTTCCCAAGCTAACCCTCTCCCCCTTCATGGTCACCATCTTGGCTTCTACTGTGCATGCACTCAGTGAAAGGAATTTCTTTTTGTGTCTCCCTCCTCCTCATTAATACAGTGGACCAGTGCCTGGGGTGACTGAAAAGCATCTTTACTGCCTACTTTGGATGCCTATAGAGACTGTAAAACTTCCCCTTTCCTAGTTAACCCAGGTTAATCAGATGTCTAGCTCCCTTCTCTTTTATTAATATCTAACTAACTGCCTACTGTAACAATCCTACTCAAATGAAAACACAACATTTTTTTTATTAATTTTAATGGGGTGACAATAATAAATCAGGATACATATGTTCAAAGAAAACATCTCCAGGTTATCTTATCATTCAATTATGTTGTATACCCATCACCCAAAGTCAAATTGCCCTCTGTCCCCTTCTATCTGGTTTTCTTTGTGCCCCTCTCCTCCCCCCTCTCCCATTGTCTCCTCCTTCCCCCCACCCCATAACCACCTCAGTCTTGTCCATGTCTCATAGTCTCACTTTTATGTCCCACCTATGTATGAAATCATGCTGTTCTCAGTTCTTTTCTGATTTACCTATTTCACTGCATATGATGTTATCAAGGTCCATCCATTTTGTTGTAAATGTTCCGATGTCATCATTTCATATGGCTGAGTAGTATTCCATAGTATATGCAAAACAACACAAAACAAGTGCTGGCGAGGATGTGGAGAAAAATGGAACCCTCCTGCACTTCTGGTGGGAATGCAGATTGGTGCAGCCACTGTGGAAAACAGCATGGAGATTCCTCAAAAAATCAAAAATCGAACTGCCTTTTGACCCAGCTATCCCACTTTTAGGAATATACCCTAAGAACACCATAGCACTGTTCGAAAAGAGAAAATGCACCCCCATGTTCGTGGCAGCATTGTTCACAATAGCAAAGATCTGGTAACAGCCCAAGTGTCTGTCAGAGGACGAGTGGAAAACACAAAATTTTTTAAAAAGACAGATAATACCCTTTGGAACAGCACAGGAAAAAAAAAATGTGACTTTCCTTTAAGGATATAGCATGCATATTGGAGCTGATATTAAGATAAATTAGAGTAAAATTAAATAGGCAATCCTTTTCCCTATCATTCTCTTCTGTTTGCATTATCTTGACTATCTTATTCTGGGCCTATTTTTGTAGATCACTGACAGAGGATCAGCCAAAAGGCATTGATGATTCTGAAATTTAGACCAGTCCCCATGTGAAAGGTAAATGATATAATTGCATTTTTTTAACCTGTGTGAAAAATTTAAAAACTTAGGGCCACGTTTACAAGAAAAGAAGTTTTAAATATAGACCCTCTGGTTTTATTCCAGTGAATGTCAGTTTTTATGCAAGTTGAATTTCTGGCTTAAGAATTTTTTCTCATTGATTAAATTGGTCTCATTTCAGCACATAATATTGGTTGCTTTCCAAAGACTAAGTTGCTTATCATCAATATAATCTATTTTCTTTATTACTAATAAAACTAAGTTATCCAGCATTCATTATTTTCAGTGGTTTGGGAAGAGTTTTTAAAAATAAATGCCATAATTTATAAATGTAGTATTTTTGGAATGATATCATAGCTTGTACAAGAATACCACAACCTCTATCAATAAAACTACAACTTTTATTTAAAGCATAGGAAAATTTCAGTTCAATAATTGATAAAGACATATTTGATTCTAACTCAATTTACTTAATTTCTAATAGTCACCATCAGCAGCATTGATTTCTGTGATCTGATTTCCATTTTTCTTTGAGTCATCAGACTTGCTTTATCTATTCATTGTCATGGTATACCTCATAGCAAAATTTTATAACATACAGAATAGTTTCTTTCACCATGTAGTTTTCAAGCATACTTAATAGTAGAGCATACCAATTTTAACAATATATCTAAGGGAAATTAATTACAAGGTAGCTAGAAACCAAAGCCCATTTTCCTTTGGCAATGATAGCTCCACAGTTGAAGAAAATGCCGCAAAATGAAATTGCTATGCACCACTCCTCCATAAAGAAATCTTTACCCTTTGGCAATTCAATTCAGGTTTCTTCTCTCACAAATAAACTTGGCACAGGCAACATGGAGGAATCCTGTTAAATGTTTACATGAGGGGAAGAATGCTCTCTAATTAATCACCAGGGACTGCACCTGTGATTATGTGTTGGTCGTGTTTATGATGCAGATGATCATAATTTGAATGGAACTTAATGAGCACAGGTAGTTTAGCAGTTTTTATTCTCTGGTGGAACCCAAGGCAATTAAGATAGTTTTTAGGTTTCTTGGAATCACAGAAGCATAGAATATGAGAAATGGAAGAGATCTTATATGTCTTCATGACCTATTTTCTAATTTTACAAATGAGGAAACTGAAACCCAAAGAGACTTCAAGTTTCCCTACCAGATATCCCCTTGTGTTAGGCCTAAATAATTTTATTAATGGCATCAGAGCTGGCAACAGGCCAATCTACAACATCGAGTCTTTTTGCTACTCCAGCCTCTCCACTCTGTTCTTTACTTTGTCTGACTTCCTCCTCGCCCTTAATTCTTTCCTCTCTTCCATACCTAGTCAGTCAAAGCTCTCAGACCTTTATGCTTGCTGTTTACTTATTTCCATTATTACCTTCTCCAGAATTATTTGTATTACAAATTGTGAACTGTGAAATTGTGAAATGAAGAATTACATTAGTGAATGAATGATATGGTAAAATTTGAAAATTGGCTGTCCCTTAAGTGTAAAGTTGGCCCCATATGCCCTTAAATAATATTACTTAAAAAAAAAAAAGTTGGTCTCAGAAACTTAGAGTACATCAGGTCTGTTTAGATGTACCACAAACATTTTTTTTACAGATTTGAATTTTGATTGTTTTTATGAACAAGATACAAAGAGATATCATAAGACAAGTCTAAACTATAAATGATAATACCACAAACACCCATGCACCCACCATCAAGTTTAAGACATATCACAATATGAATCATGACACCTCTGAGTTACCTACCCAATCTCATTCATATAATCTGTTTTATTAGAAAAGGAAATAACTTTAAAGTTAATTATTCAAATTCACTTACACTTTACTGTGACTTTATCACTTAACTTTATACCTTTATAAGAATATATTACGGAGAAATGAAGATGGCAATGGAGTAGGTGGACATACAAACTTCCAACTCCCAGAACCAAAGTGAATTATAACTCAATTTTAAGAACCATCATCTGGATAAACCAACTTTGAACTAAACTAAGTGGACTCTTCAACCAAGGAACACAGAAGAAGCCACATTGAGACTGGTAGGAATAGCAAAAACGCAAAGAGGGCTACCCAGCTCCCCGGAGCAAACGGCAGCCCGGAGAGACCCGCGTGCAGGAGGAGAGTTTGGCAGAGAGGGAGGGACCTAGGTCCCAGGAACCAAGCCCCACCCTATAGTTCCAGAGCCTAGAAGAGGCGTTTGGACAGTATTGAGCTATGAAACAAGTGAGGATACTGTTTGTGAAAAAGAGACAGTTTTCTCAGACCCAAGATTCTTTTTAATGGGACAGCGCAGAAAACCTCTCTCACAACCACGCACCCAGGGCTACAGGGATTGGGGACAGAGGAGAGGAACAGAGTAGCGGAAACAGAGTGTGGACTGAAGCACGGGGACACTCTGAGGGACATCCACCCTGACCCCTGGGATAAGTCATTTCCCTAAAAGAAAATGAATACTTCCCCTGGAACTAGCAATACCAGCAAAGGGAGACAGGACACTAGCCAAAAAAGCTCTCCCTTGGCAATTAGAGCAGAGCTGCTTAGAGGGAGGGAGCTCCCAGGCCTACAGTGTGGAGACTTAGGGCACTTCCTACACTGCTGAGAGTTGCTGAAGGGATGGTGGAGGCAGGACTCTGAAACGCGGTCCTGTCAGCGTGGACGAAGGCACAACCAATGTGAGCTTGGTCTAGCCCAGAAGGGGCGGAGGGGACACGTGAAAGCAGTTCAGAAGCTGCGGGCCCACCTGTAACCCTAACTACAGGAAAATTAACGGGAAGAGATCTGCTCTGCGACCCTGCGCAAGCCAGACCTGACCGCGGGGACGAGGCTAGGACCAGGGACGGGCGGGGGGCTCGTGGCTGAGCTCATGCTGCCAACCCCGCCAGGCCGGAGAAACCGTGGTTTGCCATCCTGTGTGCGCGAGCAGGCTCCTAACACGGGGGTGGGGTAGACCCCGAGACGAGCGGAAGTTTGTGGCTGAGCTCACGCTACCAGCCGCGCCCAGCCAGAGAAACCGCGGATTGCCATCCTACGTGTGTGAGGTAGCTCCAAATGTGGGGGCAGGGTAGAGTATGGAAGGACCGGAAGCTCGCAGCTGAGCTCACGCCATGACACGCCGGACCCAATAAAATGCGGTTGGCGACCCTGCGCAGGAGGGCCCTGGCCTCAAGGGCGGGGCTAAATCTCCAGACGGGCAAAGGCTCACAGCTAAGAGCACGTCAAAAGCCCGGCACAACCCTCGAAACTGTGGCAAGCAGGCTCTGATTGTGGGTGCTAGGCATAAGTCTTCTGGAAACAGGCTGGGTCCACAGCTGAGCAAAGGTGCTCACCTTGCCCTTGGTGCTGAGGCTTGTGGCTTGAGTGACAGCGCCTCCCACAGAGGAGAGGCAGAAATCACAGCAATAGCCACAGTAGGTAGACGCTGGCAACACCCATACCCAACGACCCTAGGCAGCGGCAGAAGAGGTGGCAGGCCTGCAGACAGACCACACCTAGAGAACACAAAGGCAACACCTACTGGACTCCAGTGGCCACAAACTGCTTATACATAGATAAAATGGGCAGGCAGAGGAATGCAAACCGAATGAATCAAGAGAAATCCCCAGAAAGGGACTTGAATGAACTAGATATAACAAAACTACCAGAAGCAGAATTTAGAATAATGAGAGTTAGAATGTTCAAAGAAATTAGAGCAACAATGGATAGTCACTATGAACACCTAAATAAAGAGATAACAAGGATAAAAAATGAAATTTAAATAATAAAAAACAATCAGACAGAAATGACAATACAGTATCAGAACTGAGGACCAAAATGGAAGAAATTAAAAGCAGGATAAATCACACTGAGGATCGAATCAGCGAGTTAGAGGACACAATAAACAAAGTTACAGAAGCAGAGAAGAAAAAGGAAAAGAGACTCAAAAAATGTGAGGAAACTCTAAGGGAGCTCTGTGACAACATGAAGAGAAACAACATTCGCATCATAGGGGTGCCTGAAGAAAAGGAGAGAGGACAGAAAATGGAAACTGTGTTCAATCAAATCATAGCAGAAAACTTCCCTAAATTAAGGCTGGGAAACATTCCACACGTTCAAGAAGCACACAGAACTCCATTAAAGAGAATCCCAAAACAATCTACACCAAGACACATCATAGTTAAAATATCAAAGCTAATGGATAAAGAAAAAATCTTAAAAGCTGCTAGAGAAAAAAAGTCTATCATCTACAAAGGAGCCCCCATAAGGATGACATCAGACTTCTCAACAGAAACACTTGAGGCCAGAAGGGAATGGCAAGATATAATCAAAGTAATGCACAACAAGAACCTACAACCAAGACTACTCTATCCAGCAAGGATAACGTTTAAAATTGAAGGAGAAATAAAGAGCTTCCCAGACAAAGAAAGCCTCAAGAAATTCATTAACACCAAACCAATTCTGCAAGAGATACTAAGGGGCCTGTTGTGAACAGTTCAAAGAGAGGAAAGAATATATATATATATATATATACAGCTTTAAAGAACAAAATGGCAATAAACAACTACATATCAATAACAACCTTAAATGTAAATGGATTAAATGATCTAATCAAAAGACATAGGGTAGCTGTGTGGATAAAGAAACAGGACCCATGCATATGCTGTCTACAAAGACACACCTTAAAACAAAAGATGCACATAGACTGAAGGTAAAAGGATGGAAAAAAATATTTCATGCAAATGGAAATGAACAAAAAGCCGGGGTAGCAGTACCTATACCTGACAAAATAAACTTTAAAACAAAGGCTGTAGTAAGAGATAAAAAAGGGCACTACATAATGAAAAAGGGAACAATTCAACAGGAAGATATAACTATTATAAATATCATCGCACCAAATATAGGAGCCCCGACATGCATAAAGCAGACTTTGACGGATATAAAGGGCGAGATTAACAGCAATACTATCATAGTAGGGGATTTCGATACCCCACTAACAACACTGGATAGATCCTCAAGAAAGAAAATTAATAAAGAAACAGCAGACTTAAAGGAGACACTAGATCAACTTGATTTAATAAATATCTTCAGAACTTTTCACCCTAAAGCAGTAGAATATACATTCTTCTCAAGCACTCATGGTACGTTTTCTAGGATAGACCATATGTTAGGACACAAAAATGGTCTTAATAAATTGAAGAAGATTGAAATAATATCAAGCATTTTTTCTGATCACAATGCCATGAAACTAGAAATTAACCACAAAAGAAAAACGGAAAAATACTCAAACACTTGGAAACTAAATAGCATGATATTAAGTAATGAATGGATTAACAATTAGATCAAAGAAGAAATAGAAAGTTTCTAGAAACAAATGATAATGAGCATACATCAACTCAAAATTTATGGAACACAGCAAAAGCAGTCCTAAGAGGGAAGTTCATTGCACTACAAGCATATTACAAGTAGCTAGAAAAAGCTCAAATAAGCAACCTGACTCTGCAGCTAAAAGAACTAGAAAAACAACAACAAATAAAACCCAGGACAAGTAGAAGGATGGAAATAATGAAGATCAGAGCAGAAATAAATGACATAGAGGCGAAGGAAACAATACAGAGGATCAATGAAACCAGAAGCTGGTTCTTTGAAAAGGTAAACAAGATTGATGAACCTTTAACTAGACTCACCAAGAAAAAAAGAGAGAGGACTCAAATAAATAAAATTAGAAAGGACAGTGGAAAAATAACAACTGATACAGCAGAAATACAAAGCATTGTAAGAAAATACTATGAAGAACTGTATGCAAAAAAATTAGACAATCTTGGTGAAATGGACAAATTTCTTAAATCATAATCTTCTAAAAATCAATCTGGAAGAATCAGAACACCTAAACAGACCAATTACAACAAATGAGATCAAAACAGTTATCAAAAAACTCCCAACAAAGAAATGTCCTGGGCCTGATGGCTTCACAAGTGAATTCTATCAAAAACTAAAAGAAGAACTAACTCGTATCCTCCTCAAGCTACTTCAAAAAATTCAAGAGGAAGGAAGACTTCCAAACTCCTTTTATGAGGTGAGCACAATTCTGACCCCAAGACCGGGCAAAGACAACACAAAGAAAGAAAATTATAGGCCAATATCCCTGATGAATTTAGATGCTAAAATTCTCAACAAAATTTTAGCCAACCAGATCCAGTAATATATGAAAAAAAAATCATACACCATGATCAAGTGGGATTTATTCTGGAGAGGCAAAGCTGCTTCAATATTCGCACATCATTCAATGTGATTCATCACATAAACAAAAGGAAGGACAAAAATCACATGATAATTTCAATAGATGCAGAAAAGGCATTTATTTGATAAAATCCAGCACCCATTCATGCTCAAAACTCTCAGTAAAGTGGAAATAAAGGAAACATTCCTTAACATGATAAAGGCCATCTATGACAAACGCACAGCAAACATCATACTAAATGGGCAAAAATTAAAGGCAATCCCTTGAAGATCAGGAACCAGGCAGGGTTGCCCACTTTCACCACTCTTATTCAACATAGTTCTGGAAGTCCTAGCTATAGCAATCAGACAAGAAGAAGAAATAAAAGACATCCAAATTGGAAAAGAAGAAGGAAAACTGACACTATTTGCAGATGATATGATATTGTATATAGAAAACCCTAAAGTCTCAGTCAAAAAACTACTGGACCTTATAAATGAATTCAGCAAGGTGGCAGGATATAAAATTAATACTCAGAAATAAGAGGCATTTCTATATACCAACAATGAACTGTAAGCAAAAAAAATTAAGAAAACAATCCCTTTCACTATTGCAACCAAAAAAATAAAGTACCTAGAAGTATATTTAACCAAGGAGGTTAAGGACTTGTACTCGGAAAATTATAACACATTGATAAAAGAAATCAAGGAAGATACAAACAAGTGGAAGCATATACCGTGCTCATAGCTAGGAAGAATAAACATCATTAAAATGTCTATATTACCCAAAGCAATTTATAAATTCAATGCAATACCAATTAAAATACCAATGACATACTTCAAAGATATAGAAAACATATTCCAAAAATTAATATGGAACCAAAAAAGAACACGAATAGCCTCAGCAATCTTAAAAAGAAAAAATAAAGTAGGAGGTATCACTTTTCTGGATATCAAGGTTTACTACAAGGCCATTATATTCAAGACAGCCTGGTACTGGCATAAGAACAGGAACATTGATCAATGGAACAGAACAGAGAACCCAGAAATAAACCCACAGCTTTATGGACAACTGATATTTGACAAAGGAGGAAAGAACATACAATGGAGTAAAGACAGCCTCTTTAACAAATGGTGCTGAAAAAATTGGACATCTACCTGCAAAAAAATGAAACTAGACCATCAACTTACACCATTCACAAAAACAAATTCAAAATGGATAAAAGACTTAACATAAGCTGTGAAACTATAAGCATCTTAGAAGATAACATAGGCAGCAAGCTTTCCGACATCTGTAGCAGCAATATATTTGCTGATTTATCTCCACCGACAAGTGAAATAAAAGGCAAGATAAACAAATGGGACTATATCAAACTAAAAAGTTTTTGCACAGCTAAAGACAATAAGAACAGAATAAAAATACAAACCACACAATGGGAGAACATATTCGACAGCACATTTGATAAGAGGTTAATAACCAAAATTTATAAAAAACTTATAAAATTCAACACCAGGAAGATAAACAATCCAATCAAAATATGGGAAAAAGAAATGAATAGAAGTTTCTCCAAAGAAGACATACAGATGGCCAAAAGACATATGAAAAAATGCTCAACATCACTAATCATTAGAGAAATGCAAATTAAAACCACGATGAGATATCACTTCACAGCAGTCAGAATGGCACTCATCAGCAAAACAACACAGAATAAGTGCTGGCGAGGATGTGGAGAAAAGGGAACCCTTCTGTACTGCTGGTGGGAATGCAGACTGGTGCAGCCACTGTGGAAAACAGTTTGGAGATTCCTCAAAAAATTAAAAGTCGAACTGCCTTTTGACCCGGCTATCCCACTTTTAGGAATATACCCTAAGAACACCATAACACTGTTCGAAAAGAAGAAATGCGCCCCCATGCTCGTGGCAGCATTGTTCACAATAGCGAAGATCTGGAAACAGCCCAAGTGTCCGTCAGAAGACGAGTGGATTAAAAAGCTATGGTACATATACACTATGAAATACTACTCAGCCATAAGAAATGATGACATCGGATCATTTACAACAAAATGGATGTACCTTGATAACATTATACGGAGTGAAATAAGTAAATCAGAAAAAAAAAAAACCTGAAAACAGCATGATTTCATACATAGATGGGACATAAAAGTGAGACTATGAGACATGGACAAGAGTGTGGTGGTTACGGGGTGGGGGGAGGGAGGGGAAGGTGGGACAGGGAGAAGGGGAGGGGCACAGGGAAAACCAGATAGAAGGTGACAGAGGACAATTTGACTTTGGGTGATGGGTATGCAACACAATTGAATGAAAAGATAATCTGGAAATATTTTCATTGTACATATGTACCCTGATTTATTGGTGTCACCCCATTAAAGGTAATAAAAAAAAAGAATATATTACATATTTTCTGCAAATTGTTTTTGCAGTGAAATATTATGATCTTGAAATTAATGTAATGTTTGTAAATTTAGTTTATTCCATTAAATTCTTAGTCGTTCTTTACTGTATAAAAATATCACAACTATTTATCTATTCTATTTCAGATTCCATAAACATTTATAGTAAATTCTGATACATTTGGGTTTATTTCTATCTTATTTTTTGTTTTTTAAGAGCCTTCATCTTCTGTTTATTGTCTCCTTTTTAGCCTTCTTTTTTATTTCATTATTTTCCCTTTACTAGTTTGACATTTTGAACTCTAATTTTTGCGATACTGTGTTGGAATTTATGACATTCATGCTTAATTTATCAGAATCTAAGATTTTAAAACGAGGCACTTCATTTTTTTCTTATTCATTTAAAAATGTGTACACGTCTTAGACTACCTCAATATAGCAAAATCTTGCCTCATTAGAACTACATTCTGATTCTGTAAAAAGTTACATTTTAGTGGCTTTAGCATACTTTGTGTCCAGTCAATTGACCTCCTACTTTATATGCTATTGCTGTTATGTATTATAGTTTTATATTTAACTTTATTATATATATTTAGTGAATATTTGTGTATAATTTTTACTTGATTTGTTTATCATTCTTTTTTGCATCCTAAACTTTCACCTAGAATTTATTTTATTATTATTATTTTTTTATTTTAATTTTTTACAGGGACAGAGAGAGAGTCAGAGAGAGGGATAGATAAGGACAGACAGACAAGAAAGGAGAGAGATGAGAAGCATCAATCATCAGGTTTTTGTTGCGACACCTTAGTTGTTCACTGATTTTTTTCTCATATGTGCCTTGACCGCGGGCCTTCAGCAGAACGAGCAACACCTTGCTCAAGCCAGCGACCTTAGTTAGGTCCAAGCTGGTGAACTTTTTGCTCAAGCCAGATGAGCCCACGCTCAAGCTGGCGACCTTGGGGTCTCGAACCTGGATCCTCCACATTCCAGTCCAATGCTCTACCCACTGTGCCACCATCTGGTCAGGCTATTATTATTATTATTATTATTTAAAGGAAATTCTCTATGGCCATGTTCTGATGCAAACTCAGGCCATTTTTATTTTCTTAATAAAAGCCTCATTTTTTAGAGATATAACTCCTGAAAATACAACTCTCAGTTGACAATTGCTTTCCTTTAGAAATTTAAAAATATTCTACTGACTTCTGATTTTAACTGCTGCTATTGAGAAATCATTCTAGCTTTTTTAGTAGTATTTTCTTTTTCTGGCCATTTTTAAGACACTTTCTTTATCTTTAGATTTACTATGATATGTCTAGATGTTGACTTGTTTTTATTTATTCTGCTTGGAGTTTGGGCAATTTGGCTTTAGGGGTGATTTTAATCAGTTCAACTTTAATTGATTCACATAATGCCTTTCCCCCACTTTTTCTCTACTGTCCTTCTGAAATACAATTAGAAATATATTATACCCTCTCATTATATTCTTTTTGTCTTTTTATTGCACTTCCACATTTTTTATTTATCTCCCTGAACTTATTTTAATTATATTTTTATGAAAGCTACTTTTTTATAATTTACCGTATTTGAGCATATCCCTCTTGTGAGTCTTTAAAAAAAAAAGCACACGCAACATAAATCTTTTCTATAGCAAATTTGATCATTCTAACCACTGACATCTTTATGGGTTTGATTCTTATGTCATTTATTGCTCTTGATTCAGATTTATGGTTTCTTGTTTCCCTAAGTAAATATTTGGGTATTTGATTAAGAGCTCATATTTTGGGGAACTTATTTGTGGGCATTCTTTTTTTTTAAGTGAGAGGAGGAAAAATAGAGAGAGACTCCTGCATGTGTTCTGACCAGGATCCACCCAGCAACCCCTGTCTGGGGCCTATGCTCTGCTCAAGTGGGGTTGATGCTTGCAACTTAGCTATTTTTAGCACCTGAGGCAGAGGCTTGTAGCAGCTATCCTCAGTGCCCAGGGTCAATGCATTCGAATCAATGAGCCATGGCTGTGGGAAGTGGAAAGAAAAAGAGAAAGAGGAGAAGAGGAAGGGAAGCAGGTGGTTGCCTTTCCAGTGTGCCCTGACCAAGAATTAAATCTGGGACTTCCACATGCCGGGTTGACACTCTACCACTGAGCCAACAGGCCAGTAGGCATTCTTTTCTGTTGGTAAGAGGTATTCCTGGATAGAAGGCAGGCTCCATCAAAGGAAATTTGCTTCTTCCAGGTGGCCGAGAGCTCTATCAATCTATACCATATTAATAACTGAGTAATTAGCTCAGGAATTTTTTGACCATTCACATAATATATGTATGGAATATAAACAAGGTAAGAGCCAGAAGAATTTTTTTCCTAGAACCAAGAATTCAGAAAGTTAATTATCCTTGTGCTCTGAAAATATTCAGTTAATTTTAGTTCATTCTTACACCAAAAGCCTACTTCTGTGGGCTTCAAGATTTTTGGGTTAATCTCGATCTAAATTCCCATTCTTAGGGCACAATCTTTGTTATCCTCATGTGAAAAACAAAATTCTAGGTTGCTTGAGTTCAAGAAATAACAAGAAGATTCTACCTTCAGAGTTCTGTTTACCTCTCCACATTTCTACCTTCTTTTAATTTTTTGGCATATGAGGGAGGATCTTTACCTTCCTGCTGTCTTATCAACACATTTAATGTACTGAAAAGTAAATATTTTAAATTATAACCTAGTATTTGGAGGTTTATAAGTAGAAAACTTTGTAAAAATATTTATATTGATGTACAACTAGAAACAGAAATCAATGATCAATTTTAAAATATGTTAAATTTTAAAAATTGTTATAAGAAGTAATATTCAGTGTTTAAGATCATGCTTAGATCTTTGTAGTCACTTTTTAAAAATTATATATGTACATACACACATTCCACACACAAAGAGCATGGGACAGGCATTCTTTTTTGGATATTTACTAGGTGTCAGTGACTCCAGTAAATTTCACATGGCTTATTTAATGTAATCCTTACCACAGCTGCATGCATTCCTAAAGCAACTCAAATTCTACAAAATCAGTTACTAAAAGAAATAAGGATTATGGCGGGAAAAGTATTGAGGTTAACAATCCAAAATTTCTATGAACATTGTTTTTAGAGTGCTATCTAAAACATTAAAAATCTTAATAATACATGCCAGAACAATTTTAAAAGGTGTTAAATTCCGAATGAATAAAACAATAATAAAGTTAAGTATAAGATTTTAAGCTTGAAAATATAAGGTAAAGGTACCTTGATAGAAGCAAGTATAAAGATCTTTTTTGAGAGATGTGTCAACTTTGAACTGAGAACCTGGATACTACTGGAAAACTACTAAAATGCTACTTACTATTCTTTCTCCATGCTTTGTTATATTCAACTCTTGCTAAACTTTGCATTCAGCTGCTACTGCTTAGGGGAACAAAATATTGCCATGCTGGAAAAAAAGTTTCTTACGAACCAATGTGACTTCTTCATATGTTATCATTTTCTCACATGCTAATCTTAAATAAGCTAATTCACATTACAAAGCGTGCTATTTTAGAAAAGACTATACTAATATCCTCATACTCCTGACATGGAAAATGAGACTTCGAGATTAAATAACTTGCCCAAAGTTATTCAGCTAGTAAGTGCTGAATCTGGGTTTGAATAGTGTGATTCCAGACACTCCTAACTACTATGCATCTCTGGTACACATACCTAAATCAATGAGGATTCAGGATAAGTTGTGATAACTACTGTGGTGGCATGGGTCCTGATATCAACTGTCTTTTAAGAATTTTACAGTTTTAAAATAGCTTATCATAGAATTACACTGAAAATAATCTTAAATGAATCAAGTTTTCTAAAATTTGGAGTTCTAATTGCTTTAACTTTGGGTTAACAACACACACACATGCACACACACACAAAAGAAACATCATGTCAGAATTGTGCAGATATCCCATGATTCAAAAGTGTAAAATAGTATATAGTCTTTCTATGACTTACTTTGGTACTGACCCACATCAGCAGGCTAAAAGAAAAAGCATGCACATTCACTTCGTTATCTTTTCATTCATATAATTTTTACTGGGTATTCTCAGTTGTAAACACAGATGTGCTTTTAGAAGTTTACATTTTAGAAGAAAAAGAAAATAATACATAAATAAATGTATGATGTCAAGTAGTGACAGATGTTATTAGGAAAAATAAAGCATTGCTCAGGAAACTGTTGGTAGGTAGAATAAGACATTCTTCAAATACCAGAGTAAAGTGAAGGAAGGATCCTTTTGAATGACTGACAGAGACCTTTCAAGACTCAGGACTGGAATTTATGTGTAGGATATACAGGAGGCCAGGTACATTGGACTGAGCCAGGGGGTTGAAGGTGAGCCAAGAATGAGACCACATAGGGGTCAAATTATTATAGGTCATGGCAAAAATTTTAGATTTTATTGCAAATGAATTAGAAATCCATTAATGGATTTTGAACAAGGAAAAATATGAAATGATTTCCAATTTAAAAGCCTCATTGCTATTGCGTAGTGCAGTAATTTTCTACCTTTTTCAACTTATGACACATATAAACTAATTATTAAAATTCTATGGCACACTAAAAAACATTTTTTTTCAATCTGACAAAAACTATATCATTTACACCAGATGGCTATTGTTGTGTTATTTCTTGTCAGTTTTTTTGCATTTGACAATCTAAGAGAAAAGAGATCAGTGTCCCTGACTAAATAGTCAGGTATTGCATGTTCTAAAGATTCTGTGGCACACCAGTTGAAAATTGCTAGAATATTGCAGTTGAAAATTGAAGTAAATAGGTTTTGTACATGTCTATGTGTATGTGTGAGGATGTGAGGATACAAATAGGCAGAATGGTTCAAATAGTACAAATTTGGAGTAAGGTAATAGTGATGAAACTGGTATAAAGCAATGAGATTCAAGATATACATTAAAGGTAAAAAAAACAATACAGTTATTGATGTGGATTCTTCATGTGACTTTGAAACAATATAAAATTCCCTTAAACAGTATTAGAGAGAAAGAAATGGTGAGCTCAATCAACCATTAAAAAAAAGATCAAAAATGTTAATAGAAATTAGAATAATGTCCTTAAGCATTATCCCATTCCTTCCTGAAATACTCAGATTCTTGCTTGCAACACAAACATCTTCAAGGTTGGTGCAAAAGTATTGGCTTCAAAACTTTTTATTTGTAGAATCCTTTTAAAAAATGAAATCTTTCACCACATTACAATATATAAAATAGATAGTTTCATTTTAATTGTGTAAATTCTTTTCTAAAAAATCCCTGCTGGTAACGTTTATAATAAATTTAATTAGTTAAATAATAAAGCTAGTTTAAAGAATATTTAAAAGTTTTTGCCTTCATGATGTATAAACATTTGTTGGATGGCATGAAAACCAGATGGATGAAGAAATTTATTTGGAGAAGTTTGAAAGTTTCAAGGATTAGCATATGGGGAAAGTCAATAGCAAACCACTTTACTTTAGCATACAAAGGAGAAAGCTCTGTTAAAATGACTCCAAGGTCATATAATCGCCATTACCCTTCCTTCACCTTCATGTTTCAAACTTTTAATTCAATCACACATATATAAAGTATTAACATTTGACACAAATAGAATTAATAAGCTCTTTTTTCACTGTGTATGTTTCTAATTTAATAAAACTTTAATATGGTAATGCAAAAGTACTGTTCTTTAAAAAAAGATTCAATAAGATTCTTCATTTTCACCTTTTATTTTTTTTATTACTGAACTCACCTTTGAAGCTTACATGACCTTTTGTCATTCATAGTGTCATATTTTTGAAATGCTGAAAGATAGAAAGTCATGTGCAAATGTTATTGGTAACTGAACTCTCTCCAGTTAGTCATTGATTACAAATTTATCAATTCAGTCAAACAAGTTATAACCATGTCAGTTTGCTCAAAACTGGCAAGCTGATTTTAAATATACAGACACCACTGCAGAGAATTGATTCTACTACACCTATTTTTAGAATCATTCTAGGTATAGTTGGATTACCTGGTGGGAAATCGAACACACAAATGCTGACTTCCAAAGCCACGAAGCAAGAGAGCAAGGAAGTAACGTTGCATATTTCCAAGTTTTATTCTTAATTGTCTTTCTTTTTGATTCTTCAGTGCTATATCATCAACCAGAGTCCTTAAAATACTGCTTGTTTTCTAAATTTTGTTTACAGATAATTTTTCAGAGACTTTTCAACTATGCCAAATAATATAGACCTGAATCAGGAACCAGTGTAAGACAAGATTGACCTGTCAAAAATCTTAATGAACATTTCACTTTTGATAAATATGAACTCTGTGCAGATAGACTTCTCACTTTTAATGATAAAATGTTTGGACATTACCCCCTCATAAGGGCCACTGCCCTTTTTCTTGTAAATCTCTCTGCAGAGCTCTGCTTACTACCTCACAACTGCCAATCAGTCTCCTTTTTCCTTTCAGAAACATCTCCTTTGAATTCATGATGGGTCTATTCTTTAAAGGCTTAAAAGAAATTATTCAATGTCCTTCTTTTTGATCATTCAATTGACTTGATTGGCACTGTTTCCTTAAATTCAGTTTGAGGTCATGATTTGTGAGGCTATAGAGAACAAATAGTTATTGAGACATCTTCTTTCTTGTTGATAATAAATAATACATTGCGATTAATTGTTGTACTTCATGACCTTTGAGCAACAATATTCAGTAATTAAAAACAATTTTCAACCATTTATGATTTGAAATTGGCTTCTCAAAGGTTGAGTTTCATAAAAAATAATGAATGTAAGAGCTGCCATAGATTACATTTAAAAAAATAATTTTAATCTCACCCTTGTTGCTGTGAACAGAATAGGCATGTGCTTAATGACCAGAAACCATCAGAAAGTGAGTCAATCTATTGATGTGAAACTGAGCAGCTTAATTTTGTTGGTTAAAAGTGAACAATGCACAAAATAAACCAATGATTGAAATGTATCTTAGGGAAAAGAAAGAAAGAACATGGTGTTATTTCTCTGAAATTACAACATTATAAACCTTGTAGCTATTTTTGCAGCAAAAATGGTCTCTAGAAACTGTTGAATTTGCTCTTTGATCATACAGCTGAATTATTTCAATCAACTATTCAGATAAAACCTTTGTATTATAATTTCAAACATTTTTTTCCAAATCAGAGTTAAATGGGCTTCATATGGAAATGTGATTAGCAGCTTTTAGGTTCCTCTTAGTACCTAAGTTATTTCTTCTAATTTGGACCTGAGAGGCCCATTTCTGATTTTAAAAAAGGATCTTACTTGCAAAGTAGTTTATAGCTTTCTTGATGTCAGTGCAATTAAGCTTTTGACTCTCCATAAAATGGAAATGGGAATGTTTTCTTAGACATACTTTAATAAATTTTATAATTAATGGCAATAAGTTGTTATTTTAACTATGACATTTTCAAAGACATGTTGACATCCTCAAATTACACTGTAGTTTTAATTACATTAAAGATTATAGTTGAGATTTCTTTAAACTAGCTATTAAATATATTACTCTTGACTTTTACCATTTGAATTCTTATCTCTTATTTAACTTCTTCGCCCTCTTAGGTTTCATTTCTTTAACCCTGCCAGGATGAGTTTTGTTTCAGAGCTTGCACAGGTGACCAACCACAAAAGAATGTCAGCTGAACTCATGGAGGGTTTAAACGGCTGACGATTGAAAACGCACCAACATCCATAATTGATGAAAAGCACCCCTGTCCCCAGAGATAGTGACAACCAATCAGCAAATACCCTGCTATCCTTCTTACTTCCCTATTCTTACCCTTAAAAAGTGGTCTAAAGATTGTAGCCATGGCTGCTCTTCCTTACCAGATAGTCACTCTTCAGGACTCAAAACCTTCGGTGATGATCGACAGTCTCTTGTCTCCCATTTTCTCTCTACAATAAGGGATCGGGACAGGGACAACTGTCCCCTCCCTTCTTGGTCGCCCAGTATGGGCTCCTCCCAATCACAACCCTCTGAGGCTACTCCGCCAGGCTGTTTCTTAAAAATCTTGTTAAACTCAGTCTCTCAGACCTCTTCTGCTGCAATACAGCCTGGCCCCAATATAAACTCGACAATGATTCCCGTTGGCCCCCAAACGGCACATTTGACATAAACATTGTTTGGGACCTAGACAATTTTGCCACTGAACAGGGAAGGCCTCAGAAATTTTCTATGTACAGGCTTTCTTTTTTCTCCAATCTCGACTCTCCCTCTGTTTCTCTTGATTGACCTACCAAATACTTTTAGCAAAAACCTCTTCTCCTCCATCCTCCTCCAACTCTCCTCTATGCTCTAATCTTTTTGACTCCTCTGACCACATGGCACCACCGCCAGCAACTCAACCTCCTCCTCCTCCTCCTCCTGCAGATTCTTTTCATCCAGCTGTTTACCCTGTTTGTCCATCTGCTTCCTCTCTTCCTCTTCTTTATTCTGACAACTCCTGCCATCTCGAGGAGCTTAAAAGGCAGAGTTGTCTATCAAATTGTGTGAGTAAGTAATCTGTTTTGTCTTTTTGTTGGTCAGAAAATATCTCTAATATAATTTTAATTAAAACAAGTAAAGCGCACTCATTTAAATTTCTTAATTTATATGTAAAGTCTTTGTTTAATGTGTAACTGTGTCTGTTTTTAAGGCCTTAAACCAATAATTACCTGTCTCTTAAATCAAGGTTTACTCATTCCCACGGGCTCTCCCTGCAATAAACCTTGTCCTTCCTGTTCGTAAACCTTCAGGGACTTATTGCCTCATATGACTTACGCCTAATCAATGAGGCAATAGTTCCCCTCCATCTAATAGTCCCTAAGCCCTACAAATTACTGTCACACATTCCCTCAGACACTACTCACTTCACGGTCCTAGACCTCAAGGGTGCCTTCTTTACCATTCCTCTACAATCTGACTCTTACTTTCTGTTTGCCTTTACTTGGACTGACCCGGACACTAATGCAGCCCAGCAACTTACATGGACTGTTACCTTAGGGGTTCAGAGACAGCTCACACCTGTTTGGGCAGACACTAGCTCAGGATTTAGCAGCATGCAGTCTCAAAACTAGTACTCTCTTACAACATGTAAATAATGTAAATAAGCTACTCCTCCACAGACCCTCCCTGCCTGCCTCAACGAAACACACTGCCACCCTTCTTAACTTCCTCACCATAAAGGGACATCATGTCTTCTCTGCTAAGGATCAACTTCACTCTCAGTCTGTAGTCTATCTGGGCATCACCTTACCCCCCACCAACTGAGGTCTCACCCTAGATCAAACTCAGACCCTCTGCAGTCTCCAACCACCTATCACCACAGATCAAATCTTTTCTTTCCTCAGTCTAATAGGCTTCTTTAGACACTGGATTCCCATTTTTGCTCTATTAGTCAAACCTCTCAACAAGATCTCCTGAGCATGTCTTTTAAGGTTTATAATAAACAAGAGAAACAGGAAAAGGCAGATAGCCCAAAAGAAATCAGGCAAAATACCAGCTCTTGGAAGCTGCCCTTAAGTCTTCAACGCCCCTAAGGGGCTTCATAAAACTCCACCAGAGTCTTGCTTCAAGTGTGGAAAGAAAAGACATTGGGCAAAAACATGTCTGGCTCCTCAGCCCTCACCAAGGCCTTGTCCTCACTGTGGGAAAAAGGGACACTGGAAGGTAGACTGCCCCCTCACTCCTCTAAGGGAGGGTTCAGTGTCTTCTAGCCCTACTTCAACCACCTGTTTGCTGGCACTTGACACTGATAACTGAAGATGCCCAGGGCTGTCGGCCCCATCTCACATCACCATCAAAGAGCCTAGGGTAGCCATCCAAGTAGCAGGTAAGCGGATCTCATTTCTTATAGACACAGGAGCCACTTACTCTGCCTTGCCCAAATATTTGGGTCCTGCTCATCCCTTAAAGATCTCTGTTGTGGGTCTTATTTTCTTCCTATTGGCCATGAATTCACTGCCTTGTCTAATACATGGTGTCTCCTTTGCACACTCTTTTTTCCTCCTGCCTCGATTCCCTATGCCTATTTTAGGCCAGAATCTATTCTCCAAACTCAGAGTTTCTCTCTCCTTTCACTTCCTGTCCTCAGAGTTGGCTCTTACTACTTCTCAGCCAGCCAGATTTGCCCAATTCTGTTATAGATTTACCTCTACTACCCAGCATAGTGAATCCCAAGGTTCTCCTCACTACCCCCATGGCTTTAAAACCCCAGGGAAAGGACCCCTAGTTTCATGTCTCCAGGTTAAAAAAAAAACAGAAGTTCCATCTCCACATATGCTTACAAATGACCTTTCCAGCCAACCTGAATCATCACCTAGATACTCCTGCTCCCCCTTCGGTCCCACCAAGGTCAGCCTGACTAAAATTTCAGAAGAACAGCCTGAACCATGAGTAACTATGATTACCCCCTGATAACAGACAAGATGGAGATTTCAGCTTGCTCTATTCTTTCTTATCTCCTTACCCTTAAAGGCATACTCTGCCCCCATACCCTTCCCCTTGAAATCCTCTCATCTAGAAAGTTCTCTTAATCTTATTTAAAATCTTATAATCAAGACTAACTCCTCCTATGCAGCCGACTGCTGGATATGTCTGTCCATGTCATCCTCAGCTTACTCAGCTCTCCCTATCTCTCTTAATAATACTCATCTCCTTCATACCACTCTTAGGTACAAGATTCAGAAAGGGGCCACCTTCTTTGAGAGAGCCAGCACTATCATAGGAGATTACCCCACTTCAGCTGCAAACTGAGCCAACAAGCTATACTAAACCTACTACTCCCAGCTTGACGAGCTCCTTCCACAGCCCTTTCCAACAATGGACTCACACTTATCAATACTTCATGGGGACCAGGTCTACAAGAGGACACAGGAAAAACCCCTCTCCAGCCTACCTGGACAGGGCCCCATACTATTATCTTGTCCACCCCTACCACCATCAAAGTGGAAGGAACTCACACTGGACTCACCTCTTCCATATTAAGCCTTATACCACCAATACCCCTAAAACCTACATCTCTACCCCCACAGATCCTCTGTCTCCCAAAATCTCCACATGTTTACCTATCAAAAAAAACAAAAAACAAAACAGACCAGTCCATCTTATAATGCTCTTCCAAGAGGCCATATCCTGCCATACTGTCCAGTCCAGCAGGCACTCACAACAGGCAACTGCCAATTACCACCTTGCCAGATTTTTCTCCTTTCTTCTTCAAGCCTCTGAGGACCTTTCCTGGTTTAGGCCTCACTGCGGTGAAATTGACAGACTCCTCAATTGGATGCGGGACTTGGCCTGTAAAAGTTCTCTACTTGAATTTTTTTCAGAAGAAACAGTGGCTTTTCAATTTCTTCTTCTCTTCCTCTTAATCACCCCTAAGCCTAACCACCATGCCCCCAATTCTTGATCTCCTAACACCAGTTCTACTTTCTCTCTTACTGGGTACTACATATACCACCCCCATCTCCTTTCTCTTAGAGGTCACATATATAGAATGCTCTCTTAACATCTCTCAAAGACTTCTAATTAAAGTTAATTCTTCCTATGCAGTTAATTGCTGGATGTGTATGTCTATGTCTTTCTCAGCCTACTCTGCCTTCCCTATTCCAAACAACAGCACCCACCTTCTATGGACAGTTCTCATATACCAAACCCAGAAAGGGGCTTCCTTCTTTGAGAGAGCCAACACTCTTAGAGGGAATTATCCCACTTCAGCCGCCAACCAAACAAATAAGCTATATCAAACCTATTATTCCCAGCTCAAAAAAGTAAAACCCCAAATTCCTCCTGCTCGGGGACCAATCACCCTGAATTCCCCCCTGCTTTCACCTGCCCTTTTATGCTTTACTGCTCAAGGTACTGTCCCAGTGGGTCACCTCCCTTCTAATTTATTCATCACAATAACTATCTAATTTCCCAAATACCATCAGAATCAACGAGTTAACTGTCAAGTCTCTCCAGAAGCAAACAGATTATTTTCCAATCCCATTCAATTCACAGGACCCCTTACTCTTACAGGTTCACAACATAAATGCTCTTATCACACCACACAGCTATATCCCTGGCTCATTACCTCTACCACATGGTTGCAATGCTCAAAGCAGGCCTCTGACCATGTCTTTTCCCTAGTTGGGGCTGCACTTTCCTCCACCTTGACCATCTGGAATTCAGAACCAGATGGACGAAACCGACCCCTTATCCTTCTATTCTCTATTCACCTCTCAGCCTGCCTCACCCGATCAGGATCTTTCTACTTGTGTGGGACCAACACCTATATGTGTCTCCTTACTAATTGGACAGAAAGCTGTACCCTAATCTATCTCACCCCAAATATCAACCTAATCCCACCCCATGAGCCTCTTCCAATTCCTACTATACTACTCATCAATCTAAGGACCAAATGAGCTTTACAGCTAACCCCTCTTCTTGTTGCTTCAGGAATCTCTACAGGAGTAGGTCTAGGAAAGTAATGGGCAATCTTTTGAGCTTGGTGTGTCAAAATTCACCAAAATACCGAACATAACTCAGCTGGTGTGTCACTTCGAGGAAAAAACCCATAATTTTAATTTTGCGATATTTATAGTTTAAATAACAAAAATGTTTTGGCCTACAGACCTTCGGCACAGAGTGTCTACACTACAGCAAATGTTTTATCCTCAGCTACTGTACCTGACCGTGCAGGAGCCGAGGATGAAACATCCTTCTTGGCATGCGGCCCCATACTTCTCTAGTATGCGGCCGCATGTCATCAAAAATGGCGACACGTTTGTTATAGGTTCGCCATCACGGGTCTATGGGCAGGGGGACTGACCACTGCCCTGACTTATTACCACTCTCTCTCTCTGCAAATCTCCAAAGCTCCCTGGAAGAAATTGCCTCCACCCTAGTAAAACTCCAGAATCAAATTGATTCCCTATCCGCCGTCATGCTACAAAACTGCCAGGGACTTGATCTCTTAATGGCAGAAAAAGGAGGTATTGTGTCTTTGTAGGAGAAGTTTTGCTTTTACCTTAATCAGTCAGGACTAATTAGAGATACAGCAATTAAATTAAAGGAATGAGCCCAGTGAATTTGTGAAAAACAAACCGAATCATGGAATCAGTGGTTTCGTACAAACTGGGTATCCTTGCTATTGCCTTTATTGGTCTACTCACTTTCCTATTTATTATTCTAGCTTTTGGACCTTGCCTTTTACATCTGTTCATTAGCTTCCTACAGAACAGCATGCAGGCTTTTGCCAATCAGAAAATTAGAAAAATCTACTTAGCCCTATATATCAACCCTGAAATCTGCCCTTGCAAAACAGAAAAATATGGACCCCTGTTAATATACCCCTTCCCAGAAGAAAGCCATTGCTGCACCTCTCTACCAACCCCTCCCTCACTGAGAGTAATCCTTAGAGAGGCCATAACCCTTCACAGCCCCTACTCAGCAGGAAGAAGTTACAGAAGATGATAACCTCCGTCCCTTTCTCTTGAGCCTCTCTAGGTATCACATTCTCTTTCCTTTTTATGTAAATATATCAAATAGTGAGGAATCAAATAGGTTTTGTTTCTTTAAGCTTGCCAGGATGAGTTTCGTTTCAAGGCTTGCAGCAGGTGACCAACCACAAAGGAATGTCCGCTGAAGTCATAGACAGTTGAAATTGCTGACTATTGAAAATGCACCAACATCCATAATTGGTGAAAAGCACTCCTGCGCCCAGCAATACTGACAGCCAATCAGCAAATACCCCACTAACCTTTTTACTTCCCTATTCTTACCCTTAAAAAGTGGCCTAAAGACTGTAGCCACGGCTGTTCTTTCTTACAAGACAGCCCGGCCGGTTTCCTTTCATTAAAGTCTGTTAAACTGGTCTTTCAGACTCCGATTGATTCTATCAAGCCTCTTTAAATATTTTCTTTTTTTCTTTTCTTTTATTCATTTTAGAGAGGAGACACAGAGTGAGAGAGAGAGAGAAAGAGAGAAATGGGGGAGGAGGAGCTAGAAGCATCAACTCCCATATGTGCCTTGACCAGACCAGTGCAGGGTTTTGAACTGGCGACCTCAGTGTTCCCAGGTCGATGCTTCATCCACTGCACCACCACAGGTCAGGCTAAATATTTTCTAATAACCTATCTTCCCAGATGTAAAACCAGTAGTCGCAGCCAAGGCCACCATCACAGCAGCCAGACCCGAGCAGGTTCGCAATAGATTCGAACAGTCAGTTATGAAACAATAGAGCAAAAAACTGGTGAGCCATCAGCTTTAATTCTAGCTTGCACCCAGAAGGTAAGCAAAAACACACACTGGGCTCCAAAACCCACTCATTCAGTGCTCACAAAGCTACTACTGACTTATCCGAGTTTCCTAGAATCAAAGGTTTCTAGCTCACCAGACTTATTCACCTCTGTTTCCCATCTCCTTCTCTACCACAAGCTCTGCACAAACTGGCTTCTTCCTCAGCATTCCACCATCTTGGCTGCCTCCTTTCCTCCACGTGGCCTTAATCAGCTCTTATTTCCAATACCTCAGGAACCAAGAGAGCAAGCTACTGGTCAGTCTCACTTTATAATCTAAAAATCCAAACCCTTAATCCAATCTACACAAACAAGGAAGTCTCCAATACAAAGCCACCCATCCGAGGCACAATGGGATTCCTCAGGAGAGTGCACCTCCCTACATCATCCAATCAGTCAAGGGTGTGGGGGAAAGCTTACTCTTAAAACTAAGCCTTAGGCTATAACAACTGGGCCTGCTTACATTACAGCCTTTCCCCGACACCCATCCCAAGCATAAGGGCAAACAATATCACCTGGGTGATGGGCTTCCATGTGGGCAGCACCATCTTTAACAAAGTGAGCATATTATATTTTATCTGCCCAACACCAGATTTTTCCACTTTCTGAATTAGTCTCATTCTCGTTCTCATTCTCTTTTTCTTTCACTTCTATCCCTCCCTCTGCTTCATATTATCTTCTTATAGTATATTCTAATATTTTATTTTATTTTTCTCTTTAAAAAATGCATGCATGCTTAATTCATCTAAGGTGGGTTTTTAAATTTATTTATTAGACAAAATGATTATTGTAGCTTTCTGTATCAGCACTTCTTACCTCCTAGCTATATTCTCTATATATTTAAATATTTTTAAGTGAGGGATAACAAAGGGCAGCCACCTCTTACTTTTTTTTTCACCCATTTAGGCTTTGTGAGACCTAGTGCTACAAACTTTGTTGGAAGATTTGGAGACACGTGAAGTTGGCATGAGAGGTGTTTCACAACATGCTCTTTCTTTATCATATTCTCTCTTGGATCTTATCTTTTACAGCACCCACCTTCTGTTTCTGACCACAGTGGGACGTGAACTTCCAGTAGAGGGTATAATAAGGTATAAAACAATTTGATAGATTATTATTATTGATAATAATATAAATTATTACGTATAATATTATAAATAAAGAAATTATTATTTATAAAATGTAAGAATAAGTAAAGGTAGGTGGCTGTCATAGGGTATTTTAAGATTATGAGAGACACAGGTCCAGACCAGCATTTGGTCTGGGAGTTACTCAAAGACAGGATATTTGTCCAAGTTTCTGGTTGGTAGAAGTATTAAAATCAAGACACAGGGTCAAGGTAGGAAGACACAGACAGAGCACAGGGTCTCTGTCATTTGGTCAGAGAGTCTTCAGGTGGAGAGTTTTTGATAATTTAGAAGAGCATATTCCAAAAAATGTCTTCCAACCCCATGCAGTTAGAGCTTAGTGGTCAAGTAAATTTGCAAAATGGCCAAATGTTCTATTTCAACAATGGAGAGCCATAATGTACTTTTAAATGTTAAAGCTCCTGAAAAGTACTGTGTTTTAGAACAATTTTGTTTATGTAGCTCTCTCCAAACCAATCTGACCCACTGGCATTCCTTGAATGAACATTCTTTGGAAATTAAAGGCTGGGATGCATTCTTACCACCTCCTTTCTCAGTTTTATAGCCAGTCACTAAGTTCTGCAAGTTCCAGAGATTCTTTCCCCAAAGAATCTCTCCAAAGGCCTTATTCCTGTTACTACCTTTGTTCAGGTTAGTTCTTGATGTCAATAAGAGTGAGGAGAGATAGACATGACTGGCAGTACTCCAGCCTACTGGGAACTACCAGCATTGCATGGAAAAAACCTACTCAAGACACAAACTTATGTCAAGAGGAAGAGAGGAAGGTTTGCCAAGAGAGACAAAGACAGATCTCCTGAATCTCTTTCTCCCTCAGCTTTTATTATCAGAAGCAGAACAGAGGTAACAGGATTACAAGGGAGGGAGATCAGTGACAAGGGTAAGAATAATTAATGGCCTTTTTGCTTACATGGAGAAAGAGCTAAATTGATCAGAACATTTTATTTTTTTTTTTGCTTATTAACAAGCACAAAGGAAGGGGCAATCTAGAACCTCTATTCTAACTTTCTAAAACCTGTCCACATGCATTCCTTTGTGTCTGCACAAAAGTCACTCACTCACACTTTCTTGGTGTTTTTATCTGAGAGACATTCACTCAGAGCTTTTAACTAAAGCTCCCCATCCAAAGCATAGAGGATTCAAGGTTAAATGGATGATTTTCTACAATAACACATATCAATAGTAGTATGTATAGTTTCAAAAATCAAATTGAATGCTATAATTTTTTATTTTTATTTCAAAATAATTTAAGATTTGAGAAAGAATTTAAAAAGGACATAACATTGATTTTATTTATCAAAAGAGGAAGTGGGCTTTAAGAAGTCAAGAAAAACTTTTTTAGACCTTTATGGGGCCTCAAGCATTGCATCAGGCTCACTCTAAACTGGTTCTCTACTCTGTCATAAACCATAGCTACTCTCAGGTAAACAAGTATCTGACAAGACATAAACAAAATTTGTCCTCATCTTGAGAAGCTATAAAAATGCACTAGAAACCAAGAGGCTGCTGTGAAGAGTCAGTTGCCTGACTTCACTTAGGCAACATGGTTACTTTCTATGGACTTTAGTCTCCTCATCTACAAAATGAGTGTGGAAGACTAGATGAATCTCAACCCATATGAATTGAACATCTCTCCCCTACTCAAACAGTTTGAATGTGTTTACTACTCTCCCTAATTCAAGTTATTGTATAAATCTTATCTTCTTAGCTAGGAACTAAAAGACTCTCATAACCTATCACAAATCTGTCTTTACAACTTTTCTTTTTCAGTAGACCTGCCATAAACTCTCCAGTCTTGTCAAATTTTTCAGGTCACTATCTCCTTAATAACTTTTGCTTATTCCTATTACAATTTCTTTGCTTATTGCAGTTTCATTTCTGGAAAATTCCTACCACTTACTCCTTTTCCAACACATACTCACACATCTTACTTATTTCTTAGGATTTAATAAACATCCAATCTTTGTGCAATTATTCTGAGCAATAGTAATTGTAAAGTCAGTAACCCCAGCCACTGTCAAAGCTGCCTGGTCAGCGTACGTTTGCATTTAATTCGGACAGACATAGAGAAACAATTGAGCCAAAAACTGGTGGTCCATTTTCCTTTATTCTAGACTCACACTCAGCAAGCGAGTAAAAACACACAGCAGGAAACACGTCTCTTTCCATTTAGGATTCCCAAAGCCACTGACTCATCTGAGTTTTTCTAGCATCAAAGGCTTCCACCCCACCATTCTGCCATTTTAGCTGCTTCTGCCACATGGCCTCCCTGCCCTGCTACACCATGGGCTCTTCTTCTCTACAAGAACATAGTCACTCTCCCCAAAAATGGCCTCCTAACTCCTCCTTTTAAAACTTTTCCCCAGGACAACCCCTTCCTCCAGCACACATTAGCATAACCAAGCCCCTTCCCCAGCAAGAATGGAATTTAGCTGTATCATGTGAGAGCATCACGTGAGAACAATGGCCATCTCTTTTAACAGAGTGAACAAAATATAACTTTTCTGCCTGACAGTAATTATTTCCCAATTTTCTGTACTAAAAATTTGTATACCATTATTTATTCCTCAAAATGTAAGACCTTGTGTATTTAAATATATCTTATTTTCCCCAATTGATTTGTATGTGCCTCAAAGGTTAGGGATTCTAATATTTCAATGACTTTCTCGTACTGACTGACAAAATGTAGTACTTATGATCAATAACTAAGATTTATTAATATGTTATATTAATTAATTATAGAAGATGTATAAATACATAGAGAATCTATTTATAGAAAATTTAAAGCTGCATCACAGAAATCAAAATGATGTACCTTGAGAAGTCTGGGAAAAATGTGAATCTAATAAACTGTCTTAGTCACTAACTTTTTCAAAATAGAAAATAATTCATCTTCTTTTTCCAAATTTTTAAAGTTGAAAACCACTCTGCATTTCTGTATTCAAATATATGTTCAAATGAATAAACACGTGTAAAGGAGAAATAGTAAACAGTAATTAGTTTAGTCCAAGAATTGGTTATAATTATACAATTATTTCACTTATGCTTAAAATAACTTTTTAAAAATGTATCTACACTTAGAAATTAAACATCTGTAGATATTTTAACTCTATTTTTGGACTCAGAATTTATGTCTAAAGATGTTCTTTTACTGGTTGCACTTATCAGCTATCTAAAGGTTCATATTCCAGTTGCTTTATTTGACAACTTAAAATTATCTTGATTATTCATTTTGATATTTGTTTAGCACCTGTCTCCTCCTATATAATGTAAACTCCATGGCTGCAAGAACTTTGGTCATCATGATCACCACCATGTCTTGGTCACTACTGTACTGCCTTGGTTTGGTCACCACTGTATTATCATGGTCTCTGAAGTTGCTTAGTGTCTTTCTTTTGAATAAGTAAACACAATACTTGTATAAAGTAGAGCAAGTCACTTTTTCTTTCTTGGCCTCAACCATTGCTTTCAAAAATAGCAATGTTTATTCTAGTATGTTTTAAATATGTGTTCTTTCTAACCACAAATTTCCTTTTCAGTATCTTAGAATGAGGAAGACTAAAACAGTGTTCTAGGTTCTCAGTGGGCAATTTATTTTTGTATCTATTTTTCTAATAAGGGTGGGTGTGGGAGGAAGAATATGGCTTTAAAGAAGACTTTGTTTAAAAATATCTATTACTTATATAATTAAAAACACAATTCTAAATAAGATTATTTTCATATTTATTTCTATAGTTCAACTCCCATTTCAAAGTTTTTTCAAGAATAATTTTTTATTGAGCAAACAGAAAGAAATCATTCTCTTAACTACTGTGCAAATATTAACCTAAAAGTTATAGCAGTGGTTTCTTATGATAAGGCAAAATGCATTTGTATATCTGGGTCTGTCTAACCATTTATATGGTACTGACGATATCAATGTCCGTTTCCATCTTACACTCATGATGGCTACTTCTTTGCCTTCTCAACTAATTCAGATAAAATATTGAATACAACAAGTCTAGCTTTCTGAATCAAGTAGAAATAATATATAGGAAGCAACTATTTAGTATATGTTAAGAAACTAAGAAAAATAATCAGATATAATATTCAGTTTGATTGGTAATAATAATGATTGCATTAAAGAGCCTGCTGAATCAATTACATTATTGTTCTTATATTGGAACCTTGATTTAATTATTGCTCATGGTATTTTTATATGTTTTTTTCTGTTTGTTATTTCAGTTGCTGTTTTGCCAATGCTTTTGATAGTGACATAAAACGAATTAAAATACTAAACTTGAATATCCTTGAAACCAGACTTGTCTTGAACAGTGAGGAAAGCTCCTCGACCATTCTACTTACTTTTATTAAACTGAGGATGTTGGCTAAATAACATTTTTTTTTAATTCTCGATTTATTTTATTTATTTATTTATTTATTTATTTATTTATTTAAGAGAGGTAGGAAGAGAGAGAGATAAGAACATTGTATGTGTCCTGACTGGGGAAGGGAACCAGCAATCTCTGGGCTCCAAAATGATGCTCCAACAAACTGAGCTATCAGAAAGAATTTGAAGTCTAGTAAAAAGTTAAAACAACTTTTAAAAACACAATAAAAAATGTTATAGGAATAATGAATACAGGAAAGTACTTAACCCTTACTGAGGGATGCTAAGCATCTGCTCAAGTTTGGAAAAGTCTAAGAAAGATTTTTTAGAAAATGTGTTAATTAAGTTGAACATTAAAGGGTAAACAGGTGTTGGCATATTGAAATATTGTTTTAGACACATGGAGTGATGCAACTCAAAAGCATTGTAGCCTGAAAATGAAAAGAAGATTTAAGTTATTATAAGTATAATGTTATGGGATGGAAGTACATTTACATTCTTTATGTTTAGAATGGAAGAACATGAACAGAAGTAGCAGGCAGAACTTTAGCATGTGGAGGAGCTAAATTATGAAGTGCCTTCTATAACACACTAAGAATTTTATATTTTATACTGAAGGCTATATGAATTTTAATTACTAGAACAGAACTTCATTAGACTAAGTAAAGAGGACTAATTTGAGGTAGAAAAAAAGTCCAGGTGGTGGCAAAATCAATGCCTGCTGATTCCACTAATACCTTCAAGAAATTACAGTCTAAATTACATTCTGTCAGTGGGGGCTGAGAAGAGAAATTAGATTCGAGAGCTG